>CM028338.1:46826175-48026175 GCA_016647705.1 Eucommia ulmoides
TACTAAATATAATTAAGTGGATATTCATTTAATGGATAAGTGGATATCTACTAAATATAATTAAGTAAATATCTACTTAATGGATATTTAAGTGGATATCCGCTTAATTGATTTTTAAAATTATTTTAAAGGAATTTTTAATTTAAATAGAATTTAATATATATATATATATATATATATATATATATATATATATATATATATATATATATATATATATATATATTTTAAAAGGGACAATGGGTAGGAGATCCTATATTTAAGCTCTAATTGGTCAAAAGTCCTACATGTGGTAAATGTTTTTGATTTAGTTCCATCTCTTTTAAAAACGCAGAAACCTTATTCATGTAATAATCACGCGTTAGTTATATGTAACTATTTTCTGTGTAATATCACTGTATTAGTTACAAGTAACTTTTTTTTAATTTTTTTTTTTCTTCAGTTACATATTCCAATAATATGTAACTTTTTAGTTACATGTCTCTATATGTAATTAAAAAATTTGATATTTTTTAGTTACTTGTTTTAATAATATGTAACTTTTTAGTTACATATCTCTGATTTGTAACTAGAAAGTTTGATATTTTTTTAGTAATATCACAAAATATTATATATATATATATATATATATATATATATTGTAACATGTAACTAATATTATATAAACACATATAACTAAAAATACTCAAATATGTGTGAAAAATAACAATTATGAAATTATAACTAACATTAGTTACATGTAACAGAATTCACTATAAAAATCGAATGTACTCACTAAAAGACTCCCTACAATCTCTGCAATATCCCTACAATTCCTGCAATGCGGGATTAAAATACAAGTGAAATCTAACTTAAAGGATTAAATCAAAACCTAATAACATAAAAGGATTTTTCACCAATTAGATTTAAAAAAAAAGGGACTTTTCACCAATTTTTTCATTTTAAAATGTTCATAGAATATTTAAAAAAATAAATTAAATTTGAAATAATATTAAGCAAAACATAATTAGGGTATTTATGATATTTTACAAAAAAAAAATATATTTTTTTAAGAAAAATAAAATTAATTAAAATTTTTATTAAAAAATAAAAACTAGGCAAAATTTTAAAACAAGTGAAATTCTAAATTCTATATATATATATATATATATATATATATATATATATATATATATATAAATATGGGACTTAGAAAGTTATTTTTTTGAACAAATGGGACCCCTCAAATTTTTTTCCTAAGAAATATACATAAAAAATATAGGGTTAATTAAACTTTACCTCTTGTGGTTTGATCGATTTACACTTACCCCCCTGTAATTGAAAAATCGTCATTTACTTCCTTGTGGTTAGATTTTCAAACCACTTACACCCTAATATAGGGGAATAAGTGCAACAAATATCTGACCATGGGGGTAAGTAGCGATTTCCAAACTACAGGGATGGTAAAGTGCAAATTAGCCAAATCACAAGGAGTAAAGTGCTATTAACCTAAAAATATAAGTAACATATAAAAGAAGGGTTTATACCACTTATCTCTCATATTTTTTTGTACTAAACCAGATATCTCTCCTATAGTATTACGAATCCCAATCACCCCCCTTGATTTATTTTTTGGCGTTAAAAAACATAAATGCTCTTATGTTATTTTTTTAAAAAATTATATTTTATTTTTATAAAAATTCATTACCACCCCCTTATTTTTAAAATTATATTTTTTACTCTTAATTTTTTAAATAATTATATTTGCCACCACCAACCACTACTACCTCCCACTAGGGATGGTCATGGGCCTGGGGCCCCGCCCGGCCCGCCAAGCCCGTCCACTTTTTTTTAGGGCTTGGGTTTGTATTTTGAGCCCGTGGGTTAGGCTTGGACTTGAAAATGAAGGCCCGATAAATTTTAGGGCCGAACTTGGGCCTGACTAATTTTTCTTAGGGCCGGCCCGGCCCGACCCGATCATTTTATAAAATTTAATATAATTTATAATAATAATAATAATAATAATAAAAAAAAAAAAAACCTTATAAGCTATCATGCACTCTTTCTTCTCAAGTCCACTTCACTTCTCCCAAGACTTCACTTCTAGAGACGCACACTGTTTTTTGGTTTTTGGACAAGAGAGAATACACTATTTCTTAGTTTTTTTGGTTTTTGGACAAGAGAGAAAAATCATTCATCACATCGAGCAAAGCTCTGGTCACCCTCTCTGGCGCCAAGACCAGCCGCTCCCCTAAGGATAAACGCGTCGTCAGGGACGAAACGACAGAGGATGACCTCTGTTGGGGAAAGTAAGTCTTGCTCTCCTCTCCCTCTCTCTCCGTAATCGCTCTTTCATTTACTTCTCTTCGCCATGGCAGAGGTTCGCCCAACATTGAGATGGACGAGCATACTTTCATGGTGAATTGGGAAAGAGCCGTCGATTACTTCACTGCCAATCGTCCGACTTCAACTCTTCCGTTCATCTTCATCACTATCGCTGCCGTCTGCCTGCAGACTTGCCTTACCGCTGCCGTTGATTTATGCTTCGCCATCAATCGCTGCTAACTCTTCGGCCTTCATCGCTTCCACTTCTCTTCGCCGCCGTCATCGATCGCTGCTTCGCCGTCTTTTGATGCTCATTGTTCACCGTTTGAGCCTCTCTTCGTTGTTTCTCTTTGCTGTGAGCCTTGCCTCGTCGATTGCCGGTGTGACGGATATAAGGTAATTACATATTGATAAGTTCATACTTCAGATTCATATATCATTGTTTAACAAGCCCTAGATTTAAACGATTCCTATTTCATATTCCTATCTCACTGTTTATTATTTTGTATTATGTTATAGGGTTGGCTCGGCCCTAGGGCCGGGCTTGGGCTTGAATATTTTTGATAGAACCGGGCTTGGGCATGAAAATAGGGCCCGACCATGGGGCGGGGCCGGGCCGGGCTCGGGCCCAGTAAATTTTTGGAATATCTTAGGTAAAGCCTGACCCGAGCCCAACCCATGAACATCCCTACCTCCCACTACCACTTCCCTACCACCACTAGCGCCACCACCCACCATCCATCGCTACCACCACCAACCACCGTCACCACCACCCACCGCCCCAACCCATATCCCACTGCCACCACTACCACCAACTGCCCACAGCCACCGTCGGAGAGCGAGAGAGAGAGGGTGGTGGTGGGGAGAGAGAGAGGGGGGGGGGGGGAGAGGAATATATATATATATATATATATATATATATATTTGTTTAATAAAAGGGTTAATATTTTTTTTAGATGGGGATGTTACTGTAAAAAATAAAGATGAAAGGGCAAATTATAATTTTGGTCCTCGTATTTGTACGTTTTTTTTTATTTGGCTCTTAATTTTTTTTTTGTCAAAGTGACCCTCGTATTTGCACACGTTTTTTTAAGTAACAATTCTGTCAAAAAAGAGGGTTGAAAGTGACAGAATTGTGCAAGTGGTCAAATTAAAACTATAAGAATTAAATTGAAATAATAGTCAAACGTTAGGGGTGCAAGTGTCAATATCCCTTTCTTGTAGCACTTTCTTCTTCATCTTCTCTGCTAACCTCCATTTGTTGGCATTATTACAGCCGCCGTGCATTTGTTGATAGTATGCCGTCTCGACCACAGCTGATAAACCACCATGCGAAAAGCGTCCCATTCCTGCGGCGACTCATTCCACACCAAATGCCAGCTCGCCGCCGCACCCATTTCTCTTATTCGATCATACTCATCGTCGCCTATTCCGCCCAAAACTCGTTTTAGTTCCCCGACGCAGATGCCTTTCCCCGTAAACGCTGCAATCTCCGACCGTGTCAACATGTTGATCAACGGAAGGTCCTGAATCGGACGGCCGTCATCCCGACGCCATTGCCTCCGCCATCCACGATATCTCACGGCCATCGACGAACAAACAGTACTTGCTTTCTTCGAGTCTCCCCGGATGATCCGACTGTTCAGTTCACGAACTCGGAAGCGCCCTTCAAGTCGTTAACTAGCTCCGACTTCGTAATCCCGTCCCATTTCATATATTCAAAAATTCGTTCAGTTTCAGCTGACCGTGAACATGGTTGCCCTAGTTGTCAACTTCTCGTCTGCCTGTTTAACAGGACATGCTCCCCTCACCACAGTTCAGCTTCTATGGGTGAATGAATGTTCTTGTCCCACATCGCTTATTTGAGAGTTCTCAAATCGCTCAGCATCATATGATTTTAAGTTGAAATCTCCTAACATAGTATCAGAGTCAAGGCTATGAATCTCTTATTCCATCATGGTTAAATTATCCATGCAAACAGGGGTTACATATTTTTTATCATTCCCTCGTAGTAAAATTATTCGTGTAAATCGGAAGTTGCACTTAAGGGCGGGTGTTAGACTCTCTCTCTCCCGTGAATATCGCCATGGGGCCATGCAGCCGTTGTTCACGCCATCATCCACGACATACAACTCACGTCTCACTTAGTGGATGAACTACTCTCCAACGTCTCCCACGGCATGCCCTGTAGCAGTGATGCTCATTGCTCTCTCACCCATGTTCACATAGTGTAATCAACTCTCTCTCATGTTCACATGTTGCATGCTCGCGTGTCCACCTCTCCACTCTCTCACCCACGTAGACATATGGTCTACTGCCTTGTGTAATAGTTAGTATTGGAGCCGTATTGTTGAGTGATGCAAAGTCTATATATATTGTATTCTTGTGATAGATAATATAATGTGATCTTTTCATTTTACTCTTTTATCTTTTAAGATTTCTGTTCCATATTGTTTATTTGAGAGTTTCCAAACTATTATATAAATCAAATGAATTATTCCACTCAACATGATATGGTACAGTACAGTAGGAGCACTTGCTACTGAACCTCACTGCGACGACCTTATAAAGAGAATGCCGGTCGGAAGAAAAGGCAATTTCATCAGTAACGAGATGTGGAGGAATATCTTGGGGGCAGTCATTATATCAGTTTGTCATTATATGGTATCTTCAGACTGAAGGAAAAGGAAAAGAAGTTTTCGGTCTCGAGGGCTCGGACTCTGATTTGATTCTCAACACGCCTCCTTCGTCTTTTGCCAGGTTTTCAACGAGATCAGCTCTCGAGAGATGGAGAAAATCAACGTCTTAAAAGGAATACTGAGGAATTACGTGTTTGTGGCGGTGCTAACCTTGCACAGTTTTTTTTTCCAAATCGTTATTATTGAATTCCTGGGCACTTTTGCAGAAGCAGTGGTTCCTCAGCGTGTCCCTTGGTTTTCTTGGCATGCCAATTGCCGCTGCTGTAAAGATGATTCTCGTTCGATCGAGATAAAAAATAAAATCAGATGAAGCAAAATGGGTATTTTTCAACCGAAACACCGCCCCTTTTTTCTTTATTATTCAGCAGGGCTGATGATTTCCCTTGCACTCTGCTGCCAAGGTACTCAATTTTTTGTTCGGTACGCATATTGCTTTATTAGGTAGTGTTTGGTTGCATGGAATTGGAGACTTGGGAATGCAATTGGGTTTAGAAATGAACGCTTGGAACAAAGCAAAAAATGAAAATAAAAAATTGCCGAGTTAGAATTCCAATTCCATGGCTTCGATTCTGTACTCCCAAATGCGGCCTAAACAATTTTTTTGCCTTAAATCTGGCATGCTAATTGAAAGCCCCAGGAAATACATGTTATGCTTATTCGTCTGGCTTTGTGCTCTTAATTGAATCAATCCTGTAGAATTTTATTCGTTCCAATCAATGGAAACTCATTCATTTCTTTTAGGCGATGACACAAAAAAAAAGAAAAAAAGAAAAAGGAACGTCTTCGTCTTGTCGACCGTCGCGTGAGTAAGTGCAAGATGGAAAGGGTTAATGGGCGCTAGGGTTATGTCTTTTTGAGGGATGAAATTGCTGAAAGTGGAGAGGTTTGGAGAAAAGGGCATGAAAAACGGGTGAGCCTCGTATGTTAAAAAGTAAAACAGGGTTGGAAATTTTGGAAGCTCAACATGTCATGTATTTCATAATAATAATAGTCTATAAATAGGCAAGTACATTGAATTAAAAACTACCCACTAAGACACTAACACCAACTTCTATATACCCCACTAACATCAACCTACTTCACTAACATCAACTCCTAGAAACTAGGTAAAGAAAACCCACGTTCTTTACCTACTAAAAAATAACTACAAACTAAATAATGAACTTCTAAATAATTCAAAAACTCTAACACCCTCCCTTAAACTGATATCTGCAGAAATCAGTTTAGAAACAAAGACTTCAACAAATAAACAAGCATACTAAGCTTCATCTGAATCAATACCCTCTGAAGAGCATACCCTAAGCATTCTTCTAAGCTTCACAAAGACAGGAGGCTTGAGAGGTTTGGTTAACAAATTTGTAATTTGATTTTTACTCTTACAAAACACCAGCTCAATCACACCATTCTTGCAAAGAACATGTAGAAAATGGAATCTCACATCAATGTGCTTGCTCCTTCCATGTAGAGTAGGATTCCTTGACAGCTTAATTGCAGAAACATTATCACAGTAGATTAAAGTTGGACCTTGTTGCAGATTGTGTAGAACTCCAACTAACCTTTGTAACCAAATAGCTTGACATGAGCTTGATGCTGCTGCAACGAACTCAGCTTCTGTAGTTGATAGAGCCACTATTTGTTGCTTCATTGATGACCAAGTTACCGCTCCAGAGCTCATTAGAAACACAGAACCAGATGTACTCTTCCTATCATCGAGATCTCTTGCATAATTACTATCTGAAAAACCAATCAACCTTGATTTTCCATTAGTTTGATACATGATTCCGAAATCTATTGTACCTTTCAAGTAACAAAAAATTATCTTTGCAGCTAAGAGATGAACTTCATATGGATTCTCCATGTATCTACTGATTAGGCTTACAGCATACATGATGTCTGGTCTTGTGGATGTCAAATACATGAGACTCCCAACAATTTGCTTGTAAAGAGTAGCATTCATCCTTTTTTCTGCTTCATTTTTTGTGAGTTTCAGACCAGGTTCAGTTGGAGTCAAAACTGGATTGCAATTCTTCATTTGGAACCTGTCTAAAATTTCAAAGGCATATTTCCTTTGTGAAACAAAGATACCAACAAGAGATTGCACTACTTCAATGCCAATAAAATAGCACATCAACCCCAAATCTGCCATTTCAAATTCATTCATCATAGATTTCTTAAAATCAACAAGCATGACTTCATCATTACTAACATAAATAAGGTTATCAACATATAAGCACACTACAAGCATTCCATCTGCTCTATATTTTGTACAGAGTGTATACTTATAAGGACATTTAAGAAAATATTTCTTAGCAAAGTAAGCATCTATACGACTATACCAAGCTCTAGGTGCTTGTTTTAGTCCATATAGTGTTTTTTTAACTTGTATACCTGGTTTTCATGACCTTGCTTCACATATCCCGGTGGTTGATCAACGTACACCTCTTCTTCCAATTCCCTATGCAAAAATGCTGACTTTATTTCCAGCTGATATACAGGCCATGAAGTTTGGGCAGCAGTGGCTAACATCAACCGAATAGTGTCAAGTCTTGCTACTTGAGCAAACACTTCTTTGTTGTTGACACCGTATTCTTGCCTGTACCCCTTTGCAACGAGTCGAGCCTTGTACTTATTAATTTTTCCGTTCTCATTCAATTTTGTCTTGTAAACCCACTTGACACCAATAGTCTTGTGTCCTTTTGGAAGATCAGTCAGCTCCCAAGTATTGTTTCTTTCAATAGATGCAATTTCGTTATCCATTGCCTTTCGTTAGACAGCGACTTCAAAAACTGTAGGATCACAATCTGAAAAAAGAGTAAAGTGTGTAATGGGATCATCAGATTGGTCAATTCCTATTACCTCATAATCTATAATCCATCCATGCCTCTTTTGAACACGGTGAAGACGTGATTCAACTACTGAATTAGTGGATTCTGCTACTACTGGTGAAGTTTCAACAGCTGTTGGAGTTTCATTTAGTGAATTTTCAGGTATATGTGCTGCTAGAATTTGTGGTTGTTGGGGCTGCTAACGTTCTTCATCATCTTTTTCGTAAAAAAAGACTGAAGTAGGCTACTGCCTATTCCAATCCCAAGTGTTCTCCTCATCAAATATGGCATCAACTAATTCTCCCATTTGTCGTCTCAAAAAGTAGAGAAGGGGAACCAAAAATATCAATTTTAAGCATGCAATCTTCCCCTGTATAATTGTAAATGAGCAAATTCATGCATAGGAGAATAATCTTAAGGCAATCATAACATTTCAACAATGTAGCATAAAATCATATAATTTCAATTAAGTTCACATGCCTTACTCATGATACCAAATAATGTCTTCTTATTAGATAAAATCAAGCCATGTAATCTTCAATACAGTAGAATATGAATCTTCTCTCAAGAATAACTTGTATATTAAAGGTGTTATCTCATAACATGTTAAATCTCTTCCACAATAATAATCATTTAAAAATAAAGAGTTATGAAATATATGAGAATAACATACTACCATGCAAATAGCAAGATGCTTCATGCCTGTAAATATATCATTATGTAGAAAAATATTAACTTGAAACATTAAGCATAGATTAATATGCCATGTATTTAAATACTCATATGTGTGATATTGAAAGGAATTATCATGCTTTCTTATTAATATTAACTGTACAAGTTTTATCAATTTTATGCATCAATTATATCATTAAGAGACTTTAATATATCACAATATCAAGATATTATTTTAAGATGTATAAAATATCAGCTCAATTCACTTAATTCATTTTTTAAACCGCGTAACATGTTTTAAAATTAAACACAGGATCACTACTTGATATAAGGATATAAAAACATACTAATACCCCTTAACTAAATGTGATTTTGATAATCATCCTGCAATATTTCTAAGACAACAAGTAAACACATCATATAAAATAGGTCTTAGAAACCAGTATCAATTTACCTATTTGGCAAGTCAGATATCTCTCTCTTTAATAAATTTAATAAATTTAAACTGCGAGGGGTTAGGAGTACCTTTTATATCTTTCGGGAAAACTTTACTCTTTACCTCATTTGTACTGATAATTGATTTGAGTGCACCATTTCTCTTTACCTGTCTATATCATCTCAACCTTTGATTATTGCTAATTGATTTACTGATACTTTCATTTGCACGTATCACTTGTGGTTTCTTGATGATATCCCGTCTTGATTTTGGTACATATTTTCTCTTTGCATATGTCTCTTGTGGCTTCTTTGCAACTTCATCTATTGGCTTTGATAAATATTTTCGATTTGTACATATTGCTGGTGGATCCTTGGTGACTTTCTGTCTTGGTTTTGATATAACCTCTTTGTTCGTTCCTTCGTGTCTACTTCCGATGTTATGTAACTCTACACACGATATTTCAACAGTTCTCTTCGATATCCATTTTATTTTGGATCCGTCCTTGTTAGACATAAACTTAGGGTTCTTGAATGGACATGATAATTTAAAATGCTCAACCCTATTACAATAATAATATCTCAAATCCAATTTATCATAGAAAGCACAAGATGTAAAATAAAAATTATTTCTAATAATATCAACAAAACTATCACTAGCTTGTGATGAAGGATGAGACGATGAAATATATCCACTTTTCTTAGAAAAATTATTTTCAAAAACTCTTGAAACCGACTTGAGGTCGGATTTTGACTTTTCAAATTTTTTCTTAAATAAATCGATTTTTGAATCAAGATCTGACATTTGCTTAGATATTATGTCAAAATTATTTTTTAAAAGTCTGTTTTTCTTTTCAAGAGAATCCACTTTAGAGCACAAATTATTAATTTAAAAAATAACGTCTGAAAATTCTTTTGTACCACAATAATCATCCAAATGCACTTTAGATTTTTGAACATTTTTTCTTCCATTTTCAAAAAAATCAATTTTTCATTTTAAACTCAAGCTTATTTAGCAAAAAATAGTGTGAAGAAAAATAATTTTTCCTTGACAACATGAATATTTTCATTATCATCATCTCCATTACTACCATTAATACCACAAGAATCATACATCACATTATCATATAGAGATTTATCACCATCAAGAGAGGATACACAAAAAACATCATCTATGGTATGTGCACTTGACCAGTTTAGTTAGGATGTTAAGTCTAGTCGAGCTACAACTAGCTCTGATACTAATTGTTGGCCAGTGAGCTACCCAAGAAGGGGGTGAATTGGGTAGTAATAAAATTTAAAGCAAATTAATAACACTTGAAAATTCAAATAATTAATTTTAACCTAAATTAATTATTATCTTTATAGCAGCAGATATGTATTATCAAACTAGGTGCACATCTAAACAATTGAAAATAAATAAAGTAAAAATTGAAGCACATCAAAATTTATACTAGTTTACTAAGCTACTTTTGGTTAATCCCATCCTCCGAGCCCTATGGAGAGTCGTACCCATTAAACTCAAGATTTCTTTCTCAGGTAGGAACCAAATCCTTACACTGATTCTTTTCGCAGGCTTAGAATCAACCTTTACAATCCATTTGCACAGGTTTAGGAATAATCTTATCTTTTTTCCAAGCTCAAGACTAATCTAATCCTTTCACAGGTTAAGGATCAAACCTAATTCTTTTATATCTTAGACTGAGAATCAAACCTCACAATCACTCCAAGTATCTTTTTTCTAAGTAAGGATGAAATCTTCACAACTCACTCACAATTAATTCTAACCAAAAAGAATTACGCCTATATCCTTTCATGGAAAAATAGTAACCTAATATTTTTATACCCTAGGTAAAGATCAAACCTCAATCTCCTTACCAAAAGAGATTAAAACTCGAAATTACCCCTAATTAGATATTCCCAATAATATTTGATTCACATACAACTCACCAATTACAAAATTGATAAACTTTTTCCCACTCGGAGTTTCTACCATCTTAGATTAATTTGAACTCAATTAATGTCTCGATACTAGTGATAGAAAGTGAAAATTTTAAAAACTGATTTTAATGAAAGCGGGTAGCACACAATTTAGTACGTAATCAGTTTTTCACATGAAATCGTTTCAAAATATTTTCAAGCAATTTAAAGTTCAGAAAAATGATTTCAAAGATAAAAATTCCATGTAACGAATAATAATATCAAATATTAATTAAGAGCAAAGACTTGGAATGAATTAGCGTTTTAACTCAAGAATTCCAATACCATAATGATCTTATGATAATATCTCAATATAATATCAGAATAATGACTCTCAGAAAACTTAAGAACTGAATAGTTCGTGATGGAAATTATAATTTATCTCTAAAAAACGCAGGTCTATTTAAATACATTTTAAATAGGCCTTCCAACGGCTAGTTCCCACATGTCATGAAATTTAATTGCTCATATAGACCATATATTGATATGACTTAATCCTAGTTCAATTTAGTTAATTATAACTTTCAAAACATTCAATTTAGTCCCTTAAATAATATTACATTCTCAAATCAATAAGATAGAAAGAATTAAATGTACTTAATTTAAAATCACATCAAATATGTATACCATATCTATAGGGATAATTAAATAAGAATAATAAATCTATAAAATATTTAAATCTCCAAAATCTCTCTAAGATATCAACAAAAAAAAGGCTAGTAACAACTACTTTTTGATCAAATCCATGAAATCTTCTAAACTTGAAACAGATCCATCGGTTGACTGACCAAAGTCCATAAGTCGATCGATTAATTCAGGTTGTAGCCCAAGCCAAAAATACTCGCCCATCGGTTGACTACTACTCCATGTTCTATCGACTGATTAATTCAGGTTGCTTCCCATGCCAATTTACAGCTATGGTCAGTCGACCGATACTCTATGGTCTGTCGACCTAACGATTCAAAGAATTCAACCATTGGCCACAGGTCGACCGATCAATTCAAAGACTGCACCATTTCTCAGTTTCTTCTCATCAGTTGACTGATCCATGTTGGTCGGTTGACCAATCCTGTTGGAACTCTTATTCCTTAATTAATTTTTAACTCTAATATTCGACGGTTTTGCCCCTTTAATCGATTTCTTTTCTCGGTTAACTTAATTGACACTTTTAAATCAATATTAATCATTAGTCTTTCTTAAATCAATATTTCTTCTTCAATTTCACATAGGAGCAAATATATTTAACTATTTAGGATCGTAATAAAAGCACATGTAAACATAAATTCATTTTCGTGTTGTGTGTAATCCTAATCGGGATACATTAAGAGTTAAAACTAACCTGAGTTATTTTCTCCTAAATTTTTCAAAGTCTTGAGTCTCTTAATGCTTGTCTCCTTATCAGTCTCTTGCATCCTTAACCATCTTCAATCATTTCTTCATGATAAAATCATCAATGAAAACTTTATTACTGAAACACTCAATAAACTCATTTATTCCACAAAAAATATCAACATTTAATTGTCCATCAAAATTTTAGGATCAACATCCTCCTTATTCACTTGTTTTCTCTCTTTCTCTCATTCTCCTAAGTTTTCTTAACAAAGGTGTGATTTCCATTTCTCCTATGTTGTGTAAGGATTGAAGAGAATTTTTTTTTTGAGGACACGAGGCGGTGAAGGTTCTACTGGACACAATGAGGTGGCTAAGATGGATGGGATGAAAAGAAAAAAAAAATGGGGATTGGCGTGATATGCAAATGTATTCATGGATTTTCTTCAAAATGGTAAGCCCACATAGCTGACTTCTGTTTTTAATGCTAAATGTAAAGTTGATTTGAGGATCAAGATCTAGAAATGAACTTTCTTATTTCTCTAATACACATTTGAATTTTTTTAATTTTTTTTTTCTCTTTCTGCTTTGTTTTTTGGAAGTATTATAGTGGATTAATGACATTCACAATGTTTTGAGTAAAAATTAGAAGAAAAAAATGATTTAGAACTGTGGTGTTTAAGTATTTTTATATTTGTGTGGTATAAAGTATTTGTGATTTTTAATTTGATTTGTGCTTAATTTTATTGATACGTCTAAAGTAGGCAGAGATTTTGATCAAGAAAGAAGAAGTCATGTTTATTCTCCATGTTTATATGAAACAAGAAAATTCTCACATCTATTGACTTGCGTTGTTACAAAATTTGATTTTCAAATTGTTAGAATATTTGAAATTTCCATGAATAATACATTTCTATTCTTAATTTTGATTCTTTTTAGACTTATAATTATTTTTCTATTTGTGTTTATGACATTTCTTTTGGTGATTATTTCTTCGCGTTGGTAGGTAGGTATAACAATGGAGTAGATTTATTTTAGTTTCAATGGATCAAAACATTTAAAAAATATTATACTCAAAACTTAACCGTAAACCGTAAGTTTTTTAAACTTTGGTAAAATCGAACCGTTTAGTTTTATGAAGAAAAAAAAAATCAAAAGTCAAACAAAATCACGAATTCGTTTACTTATTCTCTTTCCATAAAAAAATATTTTGTCTATTCTAATTACTAGTAATAGACGTTTATAAAATTATAAACACTGTCATGCAAATCAAATGAATACATTTATTAACATAAATTTTATTTTGGAGATGAATTTTATTAGGACTCCCAAAGTTTAAAAAAAAAATTCTAAGAACTATCCAAATCAAACTCATGCAAAAAGTACAAATAGAATTTTATTCTAAAAATTGTCCCAGCTTTATATACGTGGAAAAATAATTTTTATTGATTTTTTTTTTTTTTGTAATTTTGCTAAATGTCAATTTTGCTGAAAATAATCCACTAAATTTTATTTTAGGGTTAATTACACTTTACTCCCCTACGGTTAGGATATTTTGCATTTGCCTCCTTAGTATTCATGTAACCACTTTGTCCCCTGTGGTTAAGCCTTTATTGCACTTTATCCCCATCGTTAGTACTTTGCCCCCTATAGTTATGTCTACATCAAGGGGTAAAGTGCAACAAAGCCTAACTAGAGGGGCAAAATGATGACAAAAATGCTACAGGGGTAAAGTGAAAAATGACCTAACCATATGGGGTAAAGTATAACTAACCCTTTACTTTATATTCAAAACAATTGTTTTTTAAAAATACTACCCTTACATGCACACCATTAAATTTTAATTTTTATTAGCATTACATTAAAAAATTTAAAATATAAAAAAATATTAATTTTTTAAAAAAATAAAATTATTTAATGCAACATTATATTTATAAACAAATTAAATACCGAAAAATTAAACGTCGTTCCACTGAATTTCTATAATTCTACTGAATATTAATAATTCTATCAAAATGTTATAATTCCATTGACTATTAACGATTCCACTAAAAAAAAAAAAAGTAACCTCATATATCATCATCTATGTAAATCTAAAGTTAAAAAATGAAACATCCATAAAAAATTCAAATAACCAAAGTGAAAAATTACTTATATAAATTCACATAATAAATAAATGGAAGTCCACTAATAAAATCTAAATCAAATCCACAAAAAATTATAGACCCCAAAACATAGATTATGAATGGAAGAATTTAGAAATTGAGCCAGCATTAAGCAAGTCTTTACATGGTGTACATTTTACATTGCTTAAAAAAATAAATGTGATTCAAAATATATTTCCATTCAAAAAGAAAGTATATACGATATAAATTAATTAAATTAAAATTTATTGACTTGAAAAAATCGATAACATTAATTCTATTTTATAAAAG
Source organism: Eucommia ulmoides (assembly GCA_016647705.1). Lineage (NCBI taxonomy): Eukaryota > Viridiplantae > Streptophyta > Magnoliopsida > Garryales > Eucommiaceae > Eucommia > Eucommia ulmoides. The sequence goes on from CM028338.1 coordinate 46,840,855, forward strand.
AAAGTAAATACGATATAAATTAATTAAATTAGAATTTGATGACTTACAGAAATTAATAAAATTAATACTAATTTATAAAAGAAAGTAGATACGATGAAAATTAATTAAATTAGAATTTATTGACTTGCAAAATTGATAAAATTGATCCAAATTTATGATTATTTGTTTGTTATTTTATACTATTTCAGTACTAGTTAATTTGTAGAAATATTTTTTTTTTCACTTTTATGATTATTTATGTAATTTTTAATCGTATTCTTATTTTTGGTATTTGTAAAATACCATTACATATTAATATTTATGTATCATCTCTCGGATATTACTACCAAAGTAACCAAATGATACTTATCTATTTTATGCTTTAATATTAATGTTCCCAACAATTCTCAGCACGTGCAATTAGCTTCTCACATGTCAAAAACCTCTTCAACTTCGTCTTTCAACCTGCAAAATCGATGAGTTCTTAAAGGGGACATAAGTGTGGTGTCAACGAAAGAACTTGCGGCATGAGAATAAGTTAATCTAATTATGGAGAAGGCTAAAGTACTCAAATTAGTCGTCAAGAGTATACAGTGATACCTTCCCTTTATATAGGCTTAGTAAATATCTGCAGTTTCATTGGTGAGGTCGCCTGTTACGTAATCTCTTCCTAACGACATGAGTGATAACCAAGATCTTCTCCATTAAACCAAGGAGAGATCTGTGTAACGTGCTTCCATTAAATATTGGTCATTACAGTCAATAAGTTATAACGCTCTGCATGCATAGGGGATTTGGTCACCATAGGCTGATCTGTTCATCCTTGACCTGATCACCGTGGGCTTTGATCGCCCATTGATGGGTCTCCTTATGATGCTGATTGATTTACATAGTGGACCATTGTGGTATTTTTACCCCAATCAGTGTGATACACTCAACCCAAATAGTGTATTGGGTTTACATCTTTTGGGTCAAATCACTGATCTGATTCGACCTACTAAGGCTCTCCTGCTCATGTCAGTTGTGGGTGAGAGTTTTTCCATATCATTTGCCCTCCTGACTTTCATGACGATTCGAGAGAAGAGAGACGAAAGATCACTTCTTCCATTTTGCGTAAGTTCTTGTCTTCCTTTAATCTTTTGATTGTGTTGCTTTACTTCACATTCTTCTTTTTTATTTTTGTTTGTTCTGCTTGAGATGTCGTTGAGTCAATAAAACAGCCCTACTGAGACTGGTTCGTCATCGAATCTTTTTGTAGAGCAGACGACGATAGCCTAAGCTGCTCAGCTCACCAATTCTCCAGTTAACTGGGGAGATCATGGTGCGAGTAATGTTCTACAGGAATTGCTTGTGCCATTTCAAGAACAGTACTACATCCCTTCGTCCATGTCGATAGGGTTCCATCCGAGTATGGGCGCCCTTACGATGCTAAGGAGGATGAAATATACCTCTTTGTGTAGATATTTGAGTATGGACTCACTTTACCATTTACCCCGTTTCTTCACAACTTCTTTCATCAATTAGAAATTAATCCTGCTCAGTTAACTCCCAATAGCTTCCATCATATCACGGGAGCTATTGCTCTTTTTCGTGTAAATGAAGTCCCCCTTAGTGTAGATATAATTAGGAGTATAGGTTCCCTTAAATTCATGTTTAGGCTAGGGAGGTTTACTATTCCTTCCCTAAGAGGTTCTCATTCCTTATCGATCTCCTTATTGTGGTGAGAAGAGACTGGCAAAGGCGGTACCTCTTCTTCAAAGGCGACTGGGAATTCTTTCCTAACGAAATAGGGTTGCCTTCAGTTGTGTTGAGACACTTTAATTCTCCGAGTAATTTTATTCACTTAGGCTTTCTTTGCAATTTGAGTTTAGGAATTTTAAAATAATTGCCTTGGCATTTTCTTGGGTTGTCTGATGCAGGTGGAGGAGCTTGCAAGAGCCTTGGTCTCACGACTAGGATTAAGGAAAAGTTGAAGAAATTGTTGGTCCTAGCCAAATGGTCCTACAAAGTTATTGCATACCACCCCTTCAATCAACCAAAAATGAATGTATCTTAGCTTAGTGAATTGGAAGAGCTGCAGATTGGGACGAAGAGAAAGATACTTCTAAAGAAGTCTTCCAGGCCTGCAAGGTAGTCATCAGCTCAGCTCGCTGCCCCTGCTGCTGTCAGACCTGTACCTTACCCTACTACTCAGCCATTTGCTTCAGCAGAAGCCAGTCCATCAGTTCAGCCTATTGCACAACTATCAGTTGTTCCTCTTGTAGGTTCTTAGTCTAATGACGATTCTCAACCTTTGAGTGTACGCTGATGCAAGGTTATTTCTATGATGGTTCCTGCAGTCCAGGTCCCTTTTCCTATAAAGATCAGGGGACTAGAACTTGCCACAAGAGTAGCCGGTGTTCCTGTTGATCATGCTTCTACTAAGCCCTTTTCTGTTAATCGCCAGCCTCCTCCTACATCTGTTTCCAGCCAAAGAACGTCAAGTGGTTATGGCATGTCTCAACAGTAGATGTGTCAGCTGATCCAAGAGGTTGGGCCCTCAGTACCAGGCAGCCAAGAGATTTTTAATAATGCTATTAAGTTTTTGTATGAGGAGTCCTGGAGCAAAGGCAAGAAAAGGATTAGAGGCCGTAGCAAAGATGAACTATTCAGGATGCTTATCTGTACACTCCTTTAGGTAATCACTATTATTGTTAACAATTATTTTGACTTCTTAAGTTATTTATTGATTTTTTATTATTTGCTCTTGTATTATAGAGAATTTATGTATCCTCTGTGCTGGCTAGTAGTGCTGATGATGTGAGTGAGTTAGACACTCAACTCATGCCCTAGTTAACTAAGTCTAGTTGGATGGAAGAAAACCTTCATGCCTTCAAGAGCAGAAGGTCTCTCTTGAGACAGACTTGGCATTGGCGAGGTCTTCTCAAGAAAGGTTTGAGTTGGAGTTGCATTCTACCAACGAGCAACGTGAAGCGCTGTAGAGGAGCAATGGATTTTACTACTCAAAGAATGGTAGACTTCAAATAGAGAGATTTGCTTTGAGAGAAGAGGGTTCAGCTCCGAGGGAAGAAATCCGCTACCAGAAGAAAAAAATTAGCTCAACACGCTTGGTGGTAGATCAACATAGAGCTGATCTTCAAGTTAAGGATGTTGTCTTCCATGCGAAAGAGGATGCCCTCCAACAACTTCAAAGAGAAAAGATTGACTTTTAGCTGAGCTGGACCAAGAGAAGCTGAAGTCTACTAATCAAGCACAAATGGTGGAGAGGTTGACAACAGAGCTGGCGGCAAAAGAGAAAGAGTCTGGGCAGAAGATCAAGGATTTTTGGGCTAAGTTCAAGAAAAGGTCAAAGAAGATCTAGTCGGCAGGCTTCCTCTACTGCCAATAATGGGTGTCAGGAGAATACACAAACGTAGACCTTTCATTCTTAGATGCTAAGCTGGAAAACGCAACAGAAGGAAAGGATATTGCTGATAAAGTGGGAGAAAATACTGAAAGTGAAGAACTTCTTTCAACATTAGCTACTAAGGTGCTTGCAGATGACTTAACACCAAGCTCTTCTGGTCAACCCACGATGAGTTTTGATCAGGCTCCAACTCAAGCTTTGCTAGCCAACGTTGCTAGTCTGCTGATCTCTAATAAACCAAATATTGTTGATCAAAGTGCTGCTCTTTGATTTGACCTTCTGTTATTTCAGTTTCTTTTTTCATGTCTGTAATTATTTTTTTTTTAGCAATGATAACATTATGTAATCATGACTTGATTAAAACAATAACCCTCGATTCAGCCTTTGAAATACACTGTCATAATTACAATACGTATTCCATCAGTACATGTCACTTGCACATTAATGAACACTTTTTTGATATTTCATTTCTTTCTTTCTTCTTTAGTTTGGCTATTTAAAGGTAAACCAAGCGTTGATAATTTTCACAAATCCAAACGCTTTCTCTTCCTCTGTTTTAAACTTTTACAGTGTTTCTTCTTTATCTTCTCTTTTTCATTCCTCTACAACCATATCGTGGCCAACCCCTTCTTCCTTTGAAGAGATTCAATTTGAGAGGCAAAAAGAGATTGAGCTGGATGAGAACTTCCGTGCCCTGATGACAACAACCAAAACTGCTACCGACGAGCACCCTCATCTTCGAGCTTTAGAATATGTCTGTGCCGTCTTGTATGCTATGGAATCGGCCTATTTTCGTGCCATCTCCCATTTCCATGAATGACGTACCCTGTTTTTTCGAAGAGGAAAAAATGATAAATAATAAATAAGCTTAAGGAGAGAGATGTTTTTAAAGCGCCAGTTTTCTCAAAAGATATACTTAGGCCGTTTTAAAAAATAAGGAGTTGCCACCTAGCATGGAGTTTAAATGGTATGCTAGATCATCGAATTTTTAGAAAACAATTTAAAAGGCCTAAGTAAAAAATTTGACTCCAAAAAACACGGTCAAACCAAATATTCATTTAAACGCTCGAGAGTCGATTACGCTTGGGGAAGGTGTTAGGCACCCCAAGACGGTCGTTCGAAAACGGTGCCTTATGTTCAATTAAGTCCAAATAGTTTAGTCCGAGTGTTTTATTTTATTTTGAAATCATTCCATCCTCATAAAATATTTTTGGTATTTTTCACAAATAAGGTAATACAAGTTTTTTGGATTTTTGGGAATGTTCCTCCGGTATAACCTTTTATCGAATATTAAGGATTCGACAAGATTGGGGGGGGGTATATGTATATTTCTGAGAGACTTCTTTAATTTAAATAGGCAAACTACAATAGATGAATGAGATTTGAAAATATGAATACAAAACTAACATTTAAATGAGTTTTATTTTTTTATGCAAAAGTGACTAAAAAAACTAAACGATTTAATTTAAATATGTCAATGCAAACTATTATAAATACGGGAATCGAATAAGGAACACTACGTGAATTAATGTGATTATGTGTGACAATTATTTAATAAAAAAAAGAAGTGGTGCACATGTCATGACTAGATATGAAAAAATAGCGTGGATTCGTTAAAAAAAATGTATAAAAAGTGTAAGTAGTGAAAGTGTTCTAAACATGCCGTCTAAATGATACGAGAAATAAACATGCTAAGTGGATGCAAAAAAAAATCTACTTTGAGTTTGCTTGATTAATTTAAAGAAATCTCATTTTGAAATTCCCTCAAATTCTATGGATAAGAGAATCAAGGGAGGTTCGCGTAAAACAATTTAGTTGAAATTAACCTTTTCGATACTTTAAAAGAAATCCCATAAAAAAATTTACCGAGGGAATAGATTTTTTCAAACCATTCATTTTTAAATTCCACTCGAGTCAGGGAATGGAAACAAGGTCACAGAAAACTCTCCCACGATTTATCGAATCGTTGGATTCACTTTAAGGTTCGCAATGATTAATTTCCACAAATAAAAGATTTTTTTATTTATTTATTATTATTATTATTTGTTTTATTTTTTATTTTTTATTTTTTTAGGGTTTTGATAATAAGAATAAAAGTAAATAGAGAAAATACAAAAAATAAACAACAAAAACATCATTCTCCTAATGATCGGGGGTTAGGTTTAAGCACGAGAAACCCACCCTGATGTTTTCATCGGATCATCGGACGACTTTATTTTTTTGTGTTTATGAATTTATAAACAAAACAAAAAAAAAAATAATGAAAACTTCATTCACCTAACGATCGGGGGTTAAATTTAAGTATATGAAACCCGCCCTGACATTTTCATCGAATCATCGGATGGTAATACATAAATAAATAAATAAAACTTGCAAAAAATTAAATTTCAAAAAGAATAAAATAAACTAAAAGAATAATTAAAAATTAGAAAAACATACATGTTCTAGGCCAAGAATCTCGATACTTGTATTTTTCTCTCTCACAGACGGCTTCCCGAAAGGGCTTTAAGAATCACTCGTCTAAAGGGGGTGACTCCTCCAAATTTTTGAATTAATAAAATGGGAAGATGAGGATCTTATTTATAGGAGAAGATTAGACAAGAAAAATGTTTAGAAAAACCCTAAAAATTAGGTCTGGCCGCCAAACCCACTCCAAGTTGAACTGGGAAAGGGTAGAATTGGAAAAGGCAAAAAAATAGAATATTTTGGATTTTTTTTTGTCTTTTCACTGCCTCTCTCTCGGCCCACCACGTGGCAGTGGTCCATTGGCTCTCTTATTTTTTTTCTTTGTATTTTGGAGCTCAACCAAACATGGATGGGACCCATACCTCTTTTCTCTCTCTCCACATAGGCACTGACATGGTAAAGGGGACCCTATTATATGATTTCTCTCTCTCACAGGTGAAACTCGTCACTCTCTCTCTCCTCACTCATGGTCTCTCTCTCATCTCTTTCTTCTTTCTCCCCCCCTCTCTCTTTCAATTTTTACAAGGAAAAATAAGGGGGCCCACTATTTTTCTCTCATTTTCATTTTACTCCCCTTGTTTCCCATTCTTTCAATTTTTCCCCCATTTATTTATTTTGATTCTCCTCTCATTTTTCTTTCTTCTAATTTCAAACCCCAATTTCTTTCTTCTTTCAATTTCACACCTTTTTTTTAATTTCATTTTTCTTTTTATTTTTTCTTTTATTTTTTTTTGTATTTTTTATTTTTTTGAAAATAAAAATAAAATAAAGCATAAATTTTTTGCAGGACGGTCAAATTGCCGTGTCTATAGCTGCCCCTCTTTGTCATGCGAGTTCCACTTGCTTGACAAAGTTAGGAGATCATATCATTTTGAACATCCTATTGTTTGATTTTTTTTTCAAAGTGCATTTTTCAATGACAGAATAAATAAAATAAAATGATTAATGACGATACTCATGACGAACAAATGTCCGTTTAGAGGATTGTTTACAGTAATAACAAAATGACTCATGAAGATACTCATGTCCGTTTAGAAGATCGTTTAGAGTAATGAAAAAAAATACTCATGACGATACTCATGACGAACAAGTGTCCGTTTAGAGGATCGTTTAGAGTAATGAAAAACAGACTCGTGATGATACTCATGACGAACAAGTGTCCGTTTAGAGGATTATTTAGAGTAATAAAAGAATGACTCATGATGATACTCATGACAAATAAATGTTCGTTTAGAGTAATGAAAAAAAGACTCATGACGATACTCATGACGAACAAATGTCTGTTTAGAGAATCGTTTAGAGTAATAAAAGAATGACTCAAGAAAAGACTAATGACGATACTCATAATGAATAAGTGTTCATTTAGAGTAATAAAATAATAACTCATGATAATACTCATGACGAACAAGTATCCGTTTAGAGTAATAAAAGAATGACTCATGACGATATTCATAACGAACAAATGTCATTTTAGAGGATCGTTTCGAGTAATAAAAGAATGACTTATGACGATACTCATGACGAACAAGTGTCCGTTTAGAGGATTGTTTAGAGTGATTAAAAAAAGAGGGGACCCATGACGATACTCATAACGAGCAAATATCCGTTTAGAGTAATGAAAAAAAAAACTCAAGCCCCAACCCTCTTGGCTGGGGGGACAAAAGAAAGTTTAGAGATATAAAATATACCCTAACTTGTGGCTGGGTAAAAATGAGAGAGCAAAGATATAAAATATGCCCCAGCCTTTGGCTAGGGTTGACTCTTGGATGACCAAACCTTTACAGTTTGCCTACGTACCTTAGCATTACGTCGAGGATCAAGTTTAGTGTAGTTCATTGGACGCCCCTTTCAGGGCAACATACATTCCTGAATGCTCATTTAGAGTTTTTGAGTTTTAAGTAATAAGAGGCTCCAACTCGAGTCGGAAGCTAAGAAGTCCTAGTGATAGGGAAATCCATACTTCTAGTCCCTTTGAGATCCCTGTAACTGCACAAACATAAAAATTAGTCTGAAAAACTTGTTACCTTTGATGACTCGCAATTTCGTTCCCTTCTTTCGGCCGTAATCTCTTCGGTTGATGGTGCTTGGATCGGAGCGAAATCGAGATATTCTTCCATTTGATTTTAGAAACTTTTCTTTCCAACTCAGGGCCCGAAATGCCTCGGGGTGACTCAATGAGACGTTTTTTTTTTTTTTTTTTTTACTTCCGGTGTTTCACTTTTCAACTCATGGGAGGGTCTAACATACTTTATCAAGGTCTCTTTAACTTACTCGACTGGATTCTTGTATTTTCAAATTTCTAGGTGATTCGATGCTTGGGGTTTTAACACTCCTGCTTGCTCAGTGTTTTCTTAAATCCTGCAAAACTGATTTAATCCTAAAAAATGGGCAAAGGTCGAAAATTACTAAAACAAGTACCTTCAATGCCTGATATGATTTTCTGTGAGATCTTGAGTCGGATTGCAGTGGAATACGGTTCCAATACATTTCCAGACCACGACCAATGTTTCTTTTCAGTAATTCTAATTCCATTCAAATACATCAAGTTCTGATCCCGAAAAACGTTGTTTGCCCGCCAATTTGGACCGAGGTGGAAAACTTGAACAATCAGTCTATCTTCTTTTTTTTCTCTTCAAATCTCTTCCACATTTGCAGCAACGCTTCTTGCTTGGTTATCCCATTTTGTTTCCTTTACTATTTTTCTTTTTTTCTTTTTTCATTTCTTTTTTTCCTTTTTTTTTTTCTCATCTTTTTTTTTTTTTTTTTTTTTTTTTTAAAATGTTCGAACTTACAATGGTTCAGGGGTAGCCGAGCTTATCAATGAACTTGATCTTCTTTGCAAATTGAGACATTCTTGCAACATTTGAGAGTTTCTTCATTGGGATAATTGGCCTGGGGTGATTGTGTTCCTTTTTTGCCATTGGATAATTTAGATAGCAGGCGAACCAGGATATTTAGTCCCAGTTTTATCAATTACTACAGGACCACCGGAGATAGCTTGATCATCTTGCAACAATATATCAAAGCATCGTCAAGACAGTGGATACCAATCTTGACTTTCGAATCCCCCGGTACTCTGGAGTTGTTGTCGAATTTGGTCAGGGGCCTTTTGGATCTCACTATCGTTTGGCTGAACAAAACCTTTCTTTGTTGCTATTCCCATTAGATCATGGTCTAACTCTATATTGAAATCATATACTTGTATCCTCGCTCAGTCACATCACATACAACATATGCAGACAATTTTGGGTACCTGAAAGAGTAATATTCAAACATTAGACAACAGTTTTGGATAACATAGTATTGTATTTATTGAAATTTAGGCACCCTAAGACGCCCGTCCGAAAACGGTGCCTTATGTCCAATTAAGTCCAATTAGTTTAGTCCGAGTGTTTTATTTTATTTTGAAATCATTCCTTTCTCAAAAAATATTTTTGGTATTTTTCACAAATAAGGTGAGACAAGCTTTTTGGATTTTTGGGAATGTTCCTTCGGAATAACCTCTTATCAAATATTAAGGATTCGACAAGGATGGTTCCCAGGGGGGGTTTATGTATGTTTCCGAGATACTTCTTTAATTTAAATAGGCAAACTAAAATAGATGAATGAGATTTGAAAATATAAATGCAAAACTAACATCTAAATGAGTTTTATTTTCTATGCAAAAGTGACTAAAAAAACTAAACAATTTAATTTAAATATGTCAACGCAAAGTAATATGAATACGATAATCGAATAAGGAACACTATGTGAATTAATGTGATTATGCGTGACAATGATTTAATAATAATAAAAAAAAAAAGTGGTGCACGTGTCATGACTAGATGTGAAAAAGTAGCGTGGATTCGTAAAAAAAAAATAAAAAAAATATGTATGAAAAGTGTAAGTGGTGAAAGTGTCCTAAACTTTCCGTTTAAATGATATGAAAAATAAACATGTTAACTGGATGCAAAAAAAAATCTACTTTGAATTTGCCTGATTAATTTAAAGAAATTCCATTTTGAAATTTCCTCAAATTCTATGGATAAGAGAATCAAGGGAGGTTCGCGGAAACAATTTAGTTGAAATTAATCTTTTCGATACTTTAAAAGAAATCCCACGAAAAATTTACCGAGGGAAGAGATTTCCTAAAACCATTCGTTTCTAAATTCCACTGGAGTCAGGGAATGGAAACGAGATCACGAAAAACTCTTCCACGATTTATCGAATCGTCGGATTCACTTTAAAGTTCGCAAGGATTAATTTCCACAAATAAAAGATTCTATTATTAATTTATTTATTTTTTCCATTTTTTGATTTTTTTTTTTTTTTTAGGGTTTTGATAACAAGAACAAAAAATAAATAGAGAAAAAAAAAAAAAAAAACACAACGAAAACATCATTCACATAATGATCGGGGGTTAGATTTAAGCACGAGAAACCCACCCCGACGTTCATCGAATCATCAGACGAATTTATTTTTTTGTGTTTATGAATTTATAAATAAAGCAAAGCAAAACAAAATAAATAATGAAAACGTTCTTCACCTAACGATCGGTGGTTAAGTTTAAGCATAAGAAACCTACTCCGACGTTTTCATCGGATCATCGGATGACAATACATAAATAAATAAATAAAACTTGTAGAAATTTAAATTGCGAAAAGAATAAAATAAACTGAAAGAAGAATTAAAAATCAGAAAAATATACCTGTTATAGGTCAAGAATCTTGATACCCGTATTTTTCTCTCTCACAAATGGCTTCCCGAAAGGGCTTTGAAAATCACTCTTCTAAAGGGTGTGACTCCTCTAAATTTTTGAATGAATAAAATGGGAAGAAGAGGATCCTATTTATAGGAGAAGATTAGACAAGAAAAACCCTAAAAATTAGGTCTGGCCACCAAACCCATGCCAAGTTGAACTAGGAAAGGGTAGAATTGGAAAAAGGCAAAAAAAAAAAAAAGAATATTCAGGAATTTTTTTGGTTTTTCACCTCCTCTCTTGGCTCGCCACGTCGCAGTGGTCCATTGGCTCTCTTATTTTTTTTTCTTTGTATTTTGGAGCTCAACCAAACATGGATAGGACCCACACCTATTTTCTCTCTCTCCACATAGGCGCTGACATGGCAAAAGGGACCTTATTATATGATCTCTCTCTCTCTCACAGGTGGAACCCATCACTCTTCTCTCTCTCTCCTTACTTACGGTCTGTCTCTCATCTCTTTCTTCTTTTCTCTTTCTCTCTCTCTCTTTCCTCCCTTCAATTTCTTTAGGATCTTTATTTCAGTAAATTTCAATTTTAAAAAGTTTCAAAATTATAATTTTGCCCTTAACATTTTTACTTTTGATTTCTAATTTCCAATTCAAATCTCAAGTTTAAATTTTTGTGTTTCTAAATTTCCAATTTGACCCCCAACTTTTGATTTGAGTTTTAATCAATAAAATTTTTACCCTAAAATTCTCTAATGTTTTATAATGCAACTATTTATGACGTACGTTCTACAACTTAGGTTTTACAGTTTGATTTACACTTAGTTTTTTGTACTAAGTGTTTTGTGAGTAAGCTGATCTGCTCTACTCATTTGCGAATGAGTAAGCTGATTTTCTCTACTCACGCTGAGCTGATCAGTTTGTTCGATTTACACGTAGTTTTTTGTACTAAGTGTTTTATGAGTTAGCTGATCTACTCTGGTAATATATAAATGAATAAGCTAATTTTCTTTGCTCATACTGAGCTGAACTGCCCAATATGTTTACACTTGGTTTCTTCCCCAAATGCTTTTATACACTTAATTTCAATTCACTAAATGTTTCTTTTACGTGTTTAACTCAGAGCATGACAAAAATAAATGTTTGCGCAAGTTAATGAAGAAAAACTTTGTTTATTTGTTTTATTCCATGAATGTCTCACATAAGAGAAAAATAAACTTAAAAAACCAATAAAAAAACATGAAATATAGAATGATAAGAAATCTCATGCGAAGTATTTTCACAAGTGAGAGATGTTCCAAGGATTTAGGATCGCCACGCCATCTAGATCTTCCAGCCAATAGGTCCTTGGCCTGTTTAATTTGGTTAATCGGTAAGGGCCTTCCCAGTTACGGGCTAGGTTTCCTAAATGAGCCTCTGGGCGATGTGGCATTACCTTTTTGAGTAGTGGGTCTCCAACTGCAACGTGTCTTGGACATACTGCATAGTTGAACATCCGTGCCATCCTTGACTTGTAGGCTGCCATTCTTTTTGTTGCCTTGTCATATCTTTCTTCCAATTGGTCCATCTTTTATCGTATGGCTTCTTCATTCTCCACAAAGTTGATTGTATCGTCACGTCTTGACAGTAGTGCAATCTCCACTAGAATAACAACTTCATTTCCATAAGTCATGGAGAAGGGTGTTTTCCCTGTGGTAGCTGTTGATGTGGTCCGATGAGCCCACAATACTCCTAGTAGCTCCTCTACCCACTTGCCTTTGGTGTCATCCAGTCGTTTCTTGAGTGCTTCCTTGATAGAATGGCTTGTCACCTCAACTTATCCATTGGCTTGCGGATATGCTGGGCAAGATATATGGTGCCACATCTTCAGTTCGTCATACATCCATGCAACTTTGCCGACAGTGAAAGGTGTTCCGTTATCAGATATAAGTATCACGGGGATGCCAAAATAACAAATCACGTTCTTCTAAAGGAAGTTCTTTACTTCATTATCACCTACTGTCACAAAGGCTTTAGCTTCGACCCACTTGGTGAAGTAGTCAATTACCACCAGTAAGTATTTTTTATTTCCCGGAGCTAGGGTGAATGACCCTAGCACATCCATCCCTTATTGAGCAAATGGTTATGGTCTGGTTATTGGCGTCTGCTATTGAACTGAGACCTTGATATCATTGGAGAATCCCTGACATTTATTGCATTTTTTTTACGTACTCTTACGCATCAATTCTCATTGTTGGCTATTAGTACCCCATTCTTAGCGCCTTTTGAACCAAGGTCTTTTCTCCTTAATGATTTCCGCAAACCTCCCTCATGGATTTCTCATAGGACATAGGTGGTTTCCTTTGGTCTTAGATAAAACAACAAAGGTTGCAAAAAAGATCTCCTATACAGTTTACCATTGGTCAACACATACTTTGGTACTTTGTGTATGATTTTTTTTGGCTAAATCATTGTTTCTTGGTAGAATCCCTCCCTTTAGATACTGAACTAAATGTGTTCTCCAGTCTTCTTCTTGATCCAGCTGGCCTATGCATGCAGAATGGTTAACTAGTGCTGCTATAGATGGCTGCTCAAGGAATTTCACCGGTTCAGACCACTGATCAGGTCCAAATGCAAAAGCTAAGACTAACAATACATATGCCTTCTCGTTTTCAACTGTTGGAACAGTTTCGAATTTGTAGCTCTTGTGTGGGGAGATTAGCTTTTTTAACTTCTCCACATAAAGGTGCAACATTTCTTTATTTATTGTGTACACTCTATTTATCCGGTTGACTACCAGTTGGGAGTCTAAACTCACTTCCAAATGCTGCACTCCTAACTTCTTGGTAAGAGTCAACCTAATGATTACTGCTTCATACTCTACTTCATTGTTGGAGGTTCGAAACTAAGTTGTACTGCCCTTTCGAGCTAATCTCTTTCAGATGTTTCTAGGACTATGCCTATACCATACCTCTTTATGTTTGAAGTTCCATCAATCCATTTCTTCCACAGTGTAGCTGACTGGTTAGGGCATTATCCGTCTTCCATTTTAATTTTTTCTGGAGAAGTCAGCTCAACAATAAAGTCTACCTGGGCTTGCCCTTTGATTACAGTTCTAGGCTTATACTTAATAAAGAATTTACTAAGATTTACAGCCCACTTCATAAGACATCCGAAAACCTCTAGTCTGTGTATTACAGCTTTGAAAGGGTAAGAGGTCAACATATTGATTTTATTTGCTTGAAAATAAGGTCCGAGTTTCTGTGCTGCAGTCATTAGAGCTAGAGCGAGCTTCTCCAATTTAATGTAGCGAGTTTCTGCTGGGACCAATGATTTGCTGATGTAGTAAACTGGCCTTTGCCCTCTTGTGCGATCTTTCAATAGTGTTGCGCTTACTGCTACAGGTGTTACTACCAAGTCGAGACAGAGTTCATCCCTTGGACTTAATTTAGTTAACGTCTCAACTAAGCCCAAGTAGTTCTTGATGGACTATAGCTCTTGTTCACAATCTTCATCCCATTGAAAGGTTTTGCTCCTTTTTAAAATTTTGAAGAAAGGGGTATAACTATCAGTAAATTTGGAAATGAATTTGTTTAAGGCGCCAATCTTCTTGTCAGCACATGAACTTCTGTTATGGTTACAGGGGACTTCATATTTTGGATAACTTCTATCTGTCCTGAATCCACCATGATGCTAGACTGGTTCACCACGAAACCCATAAATTTTCAAAATGCAACTCTGAACGCATATTTCTTTAGGTTTACTTCATTTTGAACTTTCTCAGTATGGTAAACGCTTATGCCAAATGCTTTAGGTGGTCATCTTTCTTAGAGTTTTTTTACCGACATGTCTTCTATGTAGACTTGTATAGTCACTCTAATATGATCTTGGAACATACGGTCACCAGCTGTTGATAGGTTGCTCCTGTATTTCTCAAGTCAAACGGCATTACTTTGTAGTAGTAAGTACCTCTTCGAGTGATGAACGTGGTTCCTTCGTCATCTTGCTTATCCAAGCGAATTTGAGTATATTCTGCATACACGTCCATCATGGTTAGCTATTGATGTCCTATTGCTGCATCCACCATTTGGTCTATCCTTGGCATTAGGTAGCAGTCCTTTGGGCATGCCTAGTTGAGGTCAGTGAAGTCCACACACATTCTCCACTTTCTATTATTATTCTTGACGATGATTGGGTTGACTAACTATTTTGGGTATATCACTTCCCTTATGTGGCCAATGGAGAGCAGCCTTTTCACATCTGAGTCAATCACCTCTTCATTTTCAGGGCTGAATCTTCTTCTCTTTTGCCTGACTGGTGGATAAGACCTAAAAATGTCAAGGCAGTGGACTACTACATCAAGATTGACACCCTTCATGTCTTCTAGAGACCAGGTAAAGACATCTAAGTTCTCTTTGAGAAGCTTCTTGATCTTCTCTAATTTACTCTGGCTTAGGGATCCCCCTGTCATTAGCTTCTGAGCTCCTTTATTGAAAGTGATCTCTCGCACTTGCTCAGCAGGTTGGAGAACGCTGGCGTGTTCTCTAAAATCACAGATCTCATGAGCTGAGATTTTTTACAAAACTTCTTCATTCTCCGACTTTAATTACTCTAAGGTCTTCATCTCTCCCTTTATAGCTATTGTAAAGTATTTCCTTGATGCCACCTGGTCTCCACGTATCACTGCCACCAAGCCATCCTCTGCGTATTTGATGCACTGAGGGTATGTTGATGCCATTGCCTTCATCGCATGCAGCCATCATCATCCCAATATTGTGTTGTAGGAAGATGAAGAGTCCATCACCATGAACTATGTGACCTTTGTGTACCCTCCCTCTTCTTTATTTGTTGTGACTGACAGAGTGATCTTTCATCTTGGAGAGGTGAGGTCCCCATTGAAACCCACCATAACCGTCGGGGTTGAACTAACATTTGAGCTAGGTACTCCCATCGGCTTCAACGTGTCCACAAAATCAATATTAGCAGAACTACCAGTATCGACCAAGATTTGTCTTACGTCGAAACTAGAGATCCAGAGGGTGATTACCAATGCATATTCATGAGGGTGCATTGTCCATTTGCAATCCTCATTAGAGAAAGTGATGACTGGTCCTGGCTTAGCAGTTATTAACATTGCTTTTCCATAGCAGTACTCTAGTGCTGCCTCATGTACTTTTTTTTTTCCAGTTCATGGTTTGATTCTCTAGTTATAGGCCTAACAGTGTTTATCATGAAGATGACCTTTGATTACTGTTGGGATGATCCTATTTGCATTCCTTGTTACGCTTTTCGTAATGGATTTTGCTTCTAGATCTCTTAATGTCCCTCGAGTATTCCTGTAAATAGTCACGTTAATGACCCATGTCAATCAGTCGCTCGATTTTCTTTTTGAGCTCCCAACAGTCGTCTGTGTCATGGCCATGGTCCCTATGGAAATCGCAGTACTTTGATTTATTCTTCTTATTAGACTTGATGTTCTGCTTAGGTGACCACGGAACTACCTTAGATGACCAGATCTCATGCAAAATCCTACAGATTTGTATCCGTAGGCCTGGGATGTTTGGTTCCTAGCGGGGCTCCGGTCTGGAACCTGAACTTCTGGGCTGATCTTTATGCCTGTTTGAGCTGCTGCTCTTTATTTTGCTATGGTTTTTCTCATTTTGCCTTGGGTAATCTTTGGTAGATCCTCTTATTTATCTCGCAAGTTTGATATCCTCTAGCTTCATGTAGGGCTTAATTTTCTCCATTAGCTCAAACATGGTCTTGGGGTTGTACTTAGTGAGAGAATATTGAAATTTTCCATAGCGCAACCCTGAAGTAAACACATTGATGATGAGGTTTGAATGACACCCCTCAATGTACGTTAGCTTTTCATTAAAACGATTTATGTACTGGCATAATAACTCTCCCTCCTCTTGCCACAAGGCCAGCAGATAATTAGGTCCCTTCATCAACCTCTAACAGGTTATGAAGTGATTGATGAACATCTTCCCAAAATCTTTGAACTATGAGAAAGAGTTGGATGGAAGCTTATGTGACCACTTAAGGATAGAGCCCTTCAAGGTCGTGGTGAAAGCTCCGCATAAGGTTGAATCACTTGCCCCATCTAAGGCCATGGCATGCCTAAACTAGTGGATGTGGTCAACAGGATCTGATTTCCCGTCATACTTCTCAAAGTTTGTAGGGTAGAACTTCTCGGAGAGTGACACAACCAAGATGTCTGAGGTGAAAGGCATCTCAGTACCTTTCAGCAACATATCTAGTTCATCCAGAAGTAGATTGCTCTCCTTCCTACTTCTGGGCTGCTAACGTAAATCGACAGTCTCGGTCCTACTGAATACCATTCTCTTATGTTGTTGATTACTGGTATTTCCTTAAACAACTATCTCCCCTTGGGATTGGGGGTCTACAGACCCCGGAGACTCTGCTTCTTCCCCTAGACTGTTATCAGGAGTAGGAGGTTGTGGTCTATTTTTGGCGATCATTTCCTCCATATACTTGATAATGTACACCATCTCTGATATATTCCCACTTAGAGCATCGATCTTTGCATCAGTGCTCTGCACCTCTGCTGGAGGATTAGCGTGAACCTTCATAAACGCTTCTACAAGAACTTCATTGTTAACTGGTGCTAGCAAGTCACTACTTTGATTTGGTGTTGCTCCTCTTGCTCGTCGTTGTCTCATTGTTGTGACGTAAATCTTTTCTGTAAGCGTTTTCCACAAATGACGCTAAATGATATTTCCAAGAATTTTCACCATGTGCAATCAGCTTTTTACGTGTCAAAAACCTCTTCATTTTTTTATTATTTAAAGAGTACTTGCTGCTAAATTTTTAAATTTTAAATAATTCTTAAAACTAATTATTTATGAAATTTAGTTACACTTTACATATAGCACCAGTGAGAAAATGTGATTTAATTCAAGTGCATGGAGCTACTAAAAGGAGAGATAGATCTAAGAAGACGTTAGACGAGACTATTAGAAATTATTTGATGACATTAAACCTAATGGAGGGGATGGCCTTTGAATGATCACTATGGTGTAAATGGATTCATGTAACTGACCCTACATAAGTGGGACAAAGGCTTAACTGTTGTTGTTGTTGTAGTTACACTTTATATATAATTGATTTGATGTAGTTACATTTTTTTTTTTGAATTGTTTGGTGAAATCTTCATGTGAGACTTTATTTAGTAATAGTTTCATTCAGGTTGAAAAACAGTTGACTTGTGTATTTTTTTCTAATTATTATGTTTAATCATTCTTTGTGCTTGTCCTTTTTAGCTCGTTTTCTATATGACATTGGTTGCATGAAAAAGAAAAATAAGTTTTTTTTTTTCTATTACTTCTATCAATACTTATATGAGAAAAAAAAAAAAATTTAACTTTTTTTTTTAAAATTATCATTTTTAAATAAAAAGTCTAGTAAGCGAAGCATTTATAGTTTTTCTTTATTTATTTTAAAAAATTATCTTTTATTTCAAAGGGATAGAATTTTCAGTCTATGTAAAAAATAAATTATAAAAGGGTCTAAATGTCAAAAAAATTAGATGTGATAAATTCGTAGGAATTTTGGGTTGTCGTTATTAGGTTTCAAAAATAACACAGGGGGACAAAGATATTTTCTAAATGATAGAGGAATCGTTATATGTTTTCTAAATGACATAGAGAGTGAAATTTATCCACCAAAACATCAACGTATTGAAAATCTCACTATCGCAAATATAAAAAAAATATTTAAAATTCATTCAAATCAATAAATTAATATTAAATAACAATTAAATTCACTCAAATTATTATGTTAATGATAAATAATATTTGAAATTTATTTAAATAAAATGGTAAAGGGAGAGAAATTAAAGAGAATCAAGAGATGGAGTTTTGTGAGTCTTTCTTCATTCTCAAGTCTGGTTTTAAATTTTTTAATTCTGACTAGTTTTAGCCTCGTGCTAAGTGTGGGTTTTGAAATAAATTTTTTGTTTATTTTATTTGATTATTTAAATATCATTTATATTTGTTATTTTTGAAAAAATATTTTGTATTAGTTAGTGGGGTTTGTATTTTTTTATTTTTATTTTTATATTTCAGTGGGTGAATTATGTATTATTTTGCAATGTTTGAAATATTTATTTTTTCTATTTTGTAATATTTGTTTTCAATTAGTATTATGAATATTTTACTTTTGGGTATTGAAATTAAAAGTATTGTTTAATATTTGATAAATGATAAATTTTAGTTCAACAAAATTTTAATTTTAAAGAAATTTACATGTTCAAATTATTTAAAATAAAATTAATTAACAAACACTCTTAATAATTTTAACATACTCAAAATGTTGATAAAGAAGAAAAATAGTGTTGGTGAGCTCTCAAAAAGTTAAAATGTTATAGAAGGAAGAGGAAGAGACAATATGAATACCTAAAAATTGCACCGAAATAATATCAAACATACGTCATCATTTCGGATTTCATTACTAAGTTCCTAATACATGAAAATCCTAAGAAATATGACTTACTTCATAATTTATGTATTTTAATAGGGTGTTTTAATTTCAAATGTAATTGTTCTATTTGATGCTATGATATTCGATAATATTATTTATCCATCCCCTAAAACAAAATAAAATGATAATATTAATAAATTCTTTAAACCAACTAATGAAACACATACAGAGAAAATCCAACACTTCACACATAAATCGAACCTAAATTTCATGCAAAAAAATAAATAAAAATTAAAATAAAAACAAAAACAATGAATACATTTCTCACTTTTCACTTGACATATCAACTAATGATCCGACTTTTTCAGTTGACATAGATCTCAATCTCGAAGCCTTCGTATAAAGAATTGCACGTAATCTGACAAGATGTTGGCAAGTTCTTGACATATACATTGAAAATGTATTGATAATATCAAAAGTTTAAAGAATAAACAAAAGAATTTTAAAGTGTATCCAATTATGGGGTGAAAGAGAAAAGAATCCTTATATAGAGTATTTTGGAGTTCTCTCAAATTCTAACCTTTAGTGGTATTATGTGCTTTTAATGGAATTATGACAATAAAATGATTGAAAATCTTTGACATACTCACACATTAAAATCATTAAATTTGTAGAATTATGATAATAAAATCAATTGAAAAATACTTCTAGTAATTAGAATATACTAAAAAAATATGAGAAATAAAGAAAATAAAATTGGTGAACTCTCATTCATCTGAAAACTTAGGCTTTCACTTTTAGTTTTTGTTATATGATATGATATGATATGATACACACACACACACGAGAAGTTCAATAGAGGCCACAATCAATTATTATTAACGATGGTGGCATCCAAGGAGGCTTTTGATGAAAAAAAGAAAAAAAAAAAAAGTATCAGAACTTAGGGAGAGAAGGTCATAATTAATGAATAATAAAACAAATAAAATGAAAAAACATATAAAAACTCAACAAAAAGCTTAAAGGAGACATTTTCTAATCTCCTTCTCTCTCCTTCCATTTTTAATTAATATGTAAGATATATATTTATATAATAAAACATGACGTTCATAAATCCTCTAAATAAATCACAGTCGTTTTTTATCTTCAACATAAAAAGCGATTCAGATTGATTTTCTAAATTAATATAAATATAAAAAATATATCTATGTTTAGCCTTATATATCTTAGGGTTAATTACAATTTACCCCCTGTGATTAGGCCATTTTGCACTTTGTCGCTTGTGATATTCGTATCGCCACTTTGTCTCATATGGTTAGGTTTTTGTTACATTTTATCCCCTCGTTAGCACTTTACTCCCTATAGTTAGGTCTACATCACGGGGTAAACTGCAAAAAAGTCTAACTACATGGGGCAAAGTGGTGACGAAAATACCACAAGGGGGGTAAAGTGCAAATTGACCTAACTACAGGGGACAAAGTATAATTAACCTTATATCTTATATCTAATTGCGGAGAAAGAATATAAAAGAGAAAATGTAATATACGTAAATTATGGACATTAGAATGTCTATATTTTTTGTAATCGAACCTAACCGGTTGAAATACTTATTGTACAAAAATTATGAATATTAAATTTATGGAAATTATTGAAATAATATATGCACGTTAAATTTTTTTAATAATAGTGAAAGATTATGTTTACAGAATTTAAATTAAATAAATTGTATAAAAAAATATATAATATACAAAAAGTATGGAGATTAAATTTATAAAAATTATAGAAATAATATATGGACATTAAATTTAGTAATAATACTGAAATTCTAAATTTATAGAAAATTATGAACATTGTCTTACAAAAATTATTGAAATAATATATGGACAATAGATTTAGTAATAATACTAAAATATTAATTTATAAAAATTATAGAAATAATAAATGGACATTAAATTTAGTAATAATACTAATTTATTAAATTTATGAAAATTATAGAGATAATATATAGATGTTAAATTTATTAATAATACTAAAATATTAAATTTATATAAATTAAATTAAAAATAATAAAATGAAAAAGAAAATATAATATATGGAACTTATGGACATCAACTTTATAAAAATTATAAAATAATATAATTTTAAATTTATTAATACTAATGAAATATTAAGCTTGTAAAAATTAAATTAAAAATAAATAATGTAAAACCCAAAAATATAATATTTGAAAATTATGGAGTTTAATTTACAAAAACTATAGAAATAATATATGGATAATATAAATTATTAAATTTACAAAAATTATATTAAAAATATTATAAAAGAGGAAATATAATATGTGAAAAATTATGGACATTAACTTCTTGAAAATTATTGAAATAATATATCCTTATTAAATTTAGTAATAATATTGAAACATTAGATTTATGGAAATTAAATTAAAAAAAATAGTATAAAAGAGAAAATATAATATTCTGAAATTATGGACATTAAATTTATAGAAATTATAAAAATAATATGTGGACATTCAACTTAGTAATATGGAGAAACATTAAATTTATCGAAATTAAATTAAAGAAATAATGTAAGAGAAGAAATACAAAAATTATGTTCATTAAATTCACAGAATTTATTAAAATAACATATCAACATCGAACTTAGTAATAATGATGAAACATTAAATTTAAGGATTTTAAATTAAATAAAGGGTTAATTATACTTTACCCCCTGTGGTTTGGAAATCGCCACTTATTCCTCTGTGGTTAGATTTTCAAACCACTTACCCCTCTGATGTAGGGGGTAAGTGCACCAAATATTTGACCACATGGGGGGTAAGCGACGATTTTCAAACCATAGGGGGGTACGTGCAAATTGGCCAAATCACAAGGGGGTAGAGTTTAATTAACCCTTAAATCAGTAATATAAAGAGAAAATGTATAGTATAGAAATTATGGACATTAAATTTATAAAAAAACATAGAAATATTATATGAATAGTAAATTAATGATACTAAAATATTAATTTATAAAAATTAAATTAAAAATAATATTAAATTAAGTTCAATATTTTATTTACAGGATGGGTATTACGCTATTGTATGTGTATCCTTAACTCTTATATAAAGCAAGGTTTGGGAACTATTCATTTGGCCATGTAATTTTACCAAAATACCCTTAAGATATACATATGTTTTTCATGTCTCACACCAATTGCTCTCCTATCGTTTTGACTTCTTGTACAAGCTCTCTCTCTCTCTCTCCTTTCTTCACGCAAACGCAAAGCCGGAGATCCCGCAATATGATTTTGCTTTGCCAAATCATCACCTAATCCCATCACTTCTTTCACCAAAACAACTGTTCCTACGTCGACAATGGTGTCTGCAGAAGTGTAGAAGCTATAGTTGCATGTGAAGAGCTCTGAAAGGAAAAGCCCATACCTTGATGTCGTTTTTTCTTATCTATTTCAAGCCTCGCCAGTTGCAATTCTTCAGCTCTTACTTCGGATCCCACGAAATTGTGCTATTTTCTTGGTAAGAACCCTAATTCCTTCTTAATTTGGTTTAGAGGCCAATCTAAGTTTAGGTCTTTTATTATCAAAATGTGTAGTAAGTATAACCGCGTGGCCTTAGTCTAAGCGTTTGCAGAATGAATCGAGAACATAGGACTAGGGTTTGCGTGCAGGTCATACACTCATCGACCTGTTTACCTGTTGTGCCTATGGAGGCTTTTGAGGGCATTGTCGGTCATAGAGCATCGGTTTTAGCCACCTATGCAAGTCGCCTATGTCCTTGTTTTTCAATTCGATATGCAAGATAGCTGTTCCTGAGACATTATCTTAGACGAGGCCTTTCTTGACACTATGTTATGTTAACTATACACTGATAATTTTAGAATTTTGGTATGAATTGAATGGGCAGAAACATTTTTAGGAGATGTAGCAAAAGATTATTTAGCAAGTATTAAAGCATTTTTTCCAGAAATAATTAGAAGTAGAATGGGTGTCCTCTTCAATTCATCCTACTTATCTTGCCTTTGCCAATTGGGCCCTAAATTTTTTCTAATTTTGGTTCAGGAGTATATGTGAACTTCGATTCTGCCTGAGCAACGATATTTTCCAGGTTCTTCTATCACTTAATTATATATATATATTTATGTATATAATTTTTTTTTTGCATAGACAGTTAAACCAAGAATCCGTTTATATGGTGGTATAATGTATTCGCTCGAAGTATACGTCTCTCTATTATTCTCTCTATCAGTTTATGGAGTTTCACAATAGTTCATAGTTACCATATTTTTGTTGTTAGTTGTTTGTTTTGAATCTTGATGTAGTTCTCATATATTTTCCTTCAACTTTTCCCCTCTTATTAGATGGCATTTGAACTTTATGGCATGTTGTCTGGGAGTGTTAGTCCCATGACAGATGAAAATATTAAGTCTGCTTACGATGGTGAAGAAGAAGTTTTCTTAAAGAAAGTGGTGACTCCAATTTATAACACGATAACGAAGGCGTTGGCTCAACTTTATTCTTTTCACACACACACACACACACACACATACACACACACACACACACACACACATATATATATCTTATGAGTCTCCCAAAATATATATATTTTTTTTCTTGTTGGCATCTTACTCACAAGTCATGTCGTTACTACCAGTTGTAATTCTCATGAAGCCAAAAGATGCAACAGTGGAAACTTAAAGCATTCTCAGTGGAGGAACTACAATGATTTAAATGAATATCTTTGATGACCACTTATTTTTTGGGTTAAATTTGGATTATTATTATTACTATTTTTTTATTTTTGGTGACTTGTGAAAAGTAATTTATTTTTATTTTTTGTAAACATTATAGGTCACACAATTATTTTCGGTTACGTTGGCCTATGCGTGCTGATACTAATTTTTTTTGCCTGCCCATTGAACAACTAATTGGTGGAAAAAAATGAGGTAAGAAATTTTATTCTCTACACACCACAATTTTTTTTTGATCCATCAGAATCAACTGAATGATCTATTATTAGTTCATCGATTTCGACCATCCCAAAATTAAAACATTTCATTCTTTTGGACGTTTGTTGTTCTTACTTTACTTTAATCTTGCATTTTTGCAGATTCTTAAGTAATCTATAGTTTGAGGTGAATTTGTGCACCTTTTTCATCACTTTTACATTTTTATGGCAAAACTTAATCAAGACTGAATCATAAGTCATATATTTCGCTGAAAAATGATAAATTATTTGAGCTGATGAGACAATGCTGTCTTTTTTAATGCATTTCCACTGGCCACGACAAACTATCAAGTACCATTTTGCAATTTTTGATTTTAACTATGAGTACTACCATTTCTACTTTGAATTTTGATGATATCCAGGAAAAAGAACCAGCTAAAGGGGATCGATGGGTGAGAAAAATTAATTTTGTTGGGATACGTTCGTATGTGCATATTTTCTGGAGTTTCGATAGAATGTAAAGCTTCTTTATTTTGTATTTGTAGGTAGCTATTTTTCTTAGTATTTTCAATTAATCTCTCTCTCTATATATATATATATGTGTGTGTGTGTGTGTGTGTGTTTATATATCTTCAATTATTATTATTTTAATTCCAAATGTCTTATTATCAGCTGAAGGTAATGATCGTTATTGCTTGGAACGGATCGGGGCAACTAAGTGATATATTTTATGGAGATGTTTTTCAGAAAATCTTAAGCATCTTCATAACAACTGCAATACTTAAACTTGCACAAGGCAAGTAAACCCGATGTTTGTCTTCTTACATCTACATTGTTGAGCGTCCTTATTTCTAATTTTTCTCCCTCTATTTTTTTCATGTACATTAATTCATAGTATCATGTTTATTTCACGGATCTATGCTGAGAATTTACATTTTAATCCTAATTTGTTAGGAAATGTAGCTGTGTCCTTTGTACTGTACGAATATTTTTTTTTTCCATGTACGTTAATTTATACTATCTTATTTCTCATGCTATGAAGAGAATCCAAAAAAGCTCGAACCTATAAAAATAGATTATATTGTGCATACCAGGTGTATATATATACATAGATATAGATATGGGCCGATGACTATGAGATTTGATGGTCACTCTTATAATATATGGTTGTATATATTGTTGCAGGTTCTGCTTATAGAAGGCCCGAAGGGACTTTACAAGGGTGAGAAGCTTATATATATATATATATACATATATATATATATATATACATATATATATATATATGTACTTATATATGTATGTATATGTACTTATATATGTATGTATATGAAATGGATTGTGTGTTAATAGATGTTGCTATTTTTGACATAGGACTTGCTATTTTTGCTAGATTAGGTTCACAGATGACCGTCACCTTTGTTCTATGTGAAAAGTTGTGGGAGCTTGCTGGATTGAAGGCAATCTAGCTACTTTGACACTTGATGCAAGTACTTACCCTTTTCTCATTTATTTGGTTGTGTCTCAGCAATTGAGTAGACGACTGGGTGATTTATTTGTCTGTCTCAGTAATTGAGTGAACGATTGGAGTTTGTCGATTTATGTTTGAATTAGAAAGAGAACAATTGAATTTGAGATGCAAAGATCTACCAATCTTGACCTCGTGTGATATGGTTAGCTTCAATATCTCTACTTTTAGAGATAAATTCAATGTTTGCTATATTTTCACTCTCACTTCTTATATCACTCACACCCTGTGTCACTCAAAGCATTCAGAGGCCTTCTTTTTAACTTCCGCTTGTTTTGTGTGTTGTATTTGCTTCAAGCTGAACATGTTTTCACTGATTTGCCTTTTTTTATGTGTTTTTTTTTTCCCTCTCGAAGAACTTCAATACAATATGTGTGATTCATATATATTTTTTATTTATAAGACTTGCTTTGGGATTTTTTCTAATTTTATTTAATATTTGTAGGTCTTGCATGCTACAAGAACAACCAAAAATGCCGTGAAGGTACTTATTGTCGCATTATATTCCGAGGTTAAAGTGGAGGTGGCCCAGAATTTTGAGATGGGAGTTACTAATAAAATCCCTGAGTTTCTCAAGATGAATCCCATTGGCAAGGTATGCTAAGTATGCCTGAGATGTGATATTTGCATTACCTGTTATTTTTCATTTGGTTAGGTAGGTTGGGGATGTGGGTGGAGGTGAATTCCATGACTATACATTTGTTCTCAATCGGTTTATCTGTATAATAATAATGAATATATGCCCATTGCATGTTGTGATCGAGGGTGAGATAAACCAAATAGGGTGGTCGATTGTTGTTTTCAGCTATTTAATTTTACCTGCGTGTTACCTCTTTCTATTTAGTATTTACACTGAGGTGCATGTGTAAAACTAAGGATTATCTATCCACTATCAAACAAACTTATCAATTTGTGCTTTTGCTTTCAAGTAGAAAGACTTTTAGTTAAACGAAAATACTTAAAAAAAAAAACTGTTACCCAAATGGAACCGTATTTTTTATTTTTTCCAATTATTATATTTTGAGAGATTGATGGACTTAAATCTCTTCCCCTAAATTTTTTCAATCAAATTCTTTTAGATTATAAGGTACTTTATAGGGATAACACTAAGATAAAAGGTCATCTTTACATTACTAGAGAAGATTTTTTTTTTCTTCCCCCCCCCCCCCCCCTGCTTGTAAATAAACATATATTTCCATAAGAGTTATTTTTCATCATTATTTATTTGCATTCAATTTGTTCTCTTTAAATTTGTCATATTTGTCAAATATATCTTGTATCTTGGGTTAAAAACAATGGGTTAAAAAGATTATTTTTGGACCGTCATGTTTGAATTTTAAACAAACAGTAATAAAGGAAACATAGTTTTTTTTTTTTTAAAAAAAAAAAAGAAAAAAAAAAAAAAAGGTTTTTGGTTATCTTCCTTAATCTTTATAAGAGATTTATGTCAAACTTTCCTTATCTTTTGTAGATTTCCTTTCCTGTTCCAACATTTGGGAAATAAGAACAAAGAATTAAGAAGACAAACAATAAACGAATGTCGCCAACATTTACTTATTGCCTTTCAATGTTAAAAAATAAAATGCAGGTGCCGAATTGATGTTGAAGTTCAAGGTCAAAATGGAACCATAATTGTTTATTTATTCGGACCTAATGTCGAAAGCTTCCTTGGCTGCTCTGCTAAAGATCTTATGGAAAATATGACTAATGTTAAATATCTCCTTAATCCATTTTTTTTTTCTAAAACATAACTTTATTGAAACTTCGAATTAGCTTTGTGTATCATTTAACTTGTATATATAATTTCTATGAACTTTTCTCTTGAATATTTTAAATTTTTTTATGCCTATCCAACATTGTTTCGACAATCGTCTGCCCTTTCAACTTTGCACTTCATCATGAGTCATATGTCAACAGAGAAACACAATTTTGAGTATTGCACAATATTTACCTAACCAATATTATATATGATTCCATATTCCTTTTTCATTAAATTGTATTCTTCCTTCATGGAATATGCAAGCTATGTATTAACGAATCATTTCACTCACATTCCTATCCATAGATTTTCATGTTCATAATGTTATATTTTAATTTTTATTAATTTTTGAAAATAGGGTTAGACCCAATTTGTATTTTATATTGTTTGTTTGTTGTTTGCAAAAGTGTCATTAAATTGAGGTGCAATTAGAGGGTTAGAACCAAAGAAATTGTATTTCCGTTGGCTGTGGGTAGTAACTGCTTAATCAATATATATATATATATATATATATATATATTAAATTTAATGTCTAAAAATATTGTAATGAAGGTTGCAATGCAAAGATTCGCCACCAAAATTGTGGACATGATGAAATAGAAAGGTTATTTAAATCACAGGGTGGTCTAACAATTATGTTCTAGGTATTCAAAAAATAGTTGAATTCCACTACACCATTTTCCCAAAATGCAACTAAAAGTTTTTCTTATTGTTTCCCTCATTTGAGTAAGTGTCTTGTTTAAATAAATTTTACAGTTTGAGAATAAATATGGACCGATTGAGTATGAACTTGGGGCACTGAGGTGTGCTTATAAGAAATGGATAGCCGAAACAGATGTGAGTTTTGGTAATAGAGTCTCATAGGTTATGTGCAAGTAAGATGATGTCCCTAATCCCGTTGTAAGTTATTTATTTTTTATTTATTTTTATTTTTTGTGGTTTTCAATTTTAGCAAAAGTAAAATTTTCTTCTATATGTGATTAGATTTTATTTTATTTATTTATTTA
Organism: Eucommia ulmoides; assembly: GCA_016647705.1. Taxonomy (NCBI): domain Eukaryota; kingdom Viridiplantae; phylum Streptophyta; class Magnoliopsida; order Garryales; family Eucommiaceae; genus Eucommia; species Eucommia ulmoides. The sequence goes on from CM028338.1 coordinate 46,869,070, forward strand.
TTTTTTAACGTATCAGTCTTGCTTGTTTTTAGATTAACACTTGCAATGGCTTCTATTGCGATTAATTTTCTCAAAACAGAGCTTGTAAGCCTAAATTGTAGACTGAGGCCTGGATTGGTTGGTAGGATTAGGGGTTGGGTTCATGGAATTGGGGCTTTAAAATTTGAATTATAAATGAATTCATTATATATATATATGTGTGTGTGTGTGTGTGTGTGTGAATTATTGGCTCATTCCATGCTTAAAAATAATTTTAGACAGACAAAAGAGTAGATCTTTCATTAACTAGTATATGGTAAATGAATTATTTGTTTTTTTTTTAAAAGAAAATAATATTTATGTTGCAACTAAAATTTAATTAATTTAATTGTATTTGCTTCTTTTCTCATTCATGCGTGATAGCAAAAAACATACGTTCATGGAGGATGAAAAGGTGTTTGACCAAGGAACAAGTCTGTCAGTCTCCTTTATAAGCTATAGCAAACAACCCTACTTTGTTAGAGGTTTCCCCAAACCTTTACGAAGGTGTTTTCAAAGAAGCAACAATAATATGTGCACCGTTGATATAAAATTGTAGACATCTAGGTCATTATCTCCATGCTTTGCTTTTTTTCCCCCTCACTGTTATTGCCTCGTCCTTAGGGTAGAATATGTAGAGTTCTTAGGATCCTACGATTTCTTGTTGCCACGAGCATATTTGATATATGGGATTGGAAATGTGGAAGTCATTTGACTTAGTTACTTCACATCATTGCACATGAAAAATTAAACTTCAACTTCATGTTACTTTTTTACTGTTTTTTGGTATGTTTTCCTCGAAAACTTTTTTGGTACAGTTTTATTTACCTTCTTTAAAGTTGTGTAGGCCAAGCAAGAATTATGAAAATTTTCAAATGACAAAGTCTTTAGTTGTTTCATACTTTATACAACCACCATCCAAATGGGAACTACATATACCCGATAACCTACTCACTATGGAGTCCCACAAGTGGCCTATTGGTTTTGGCATGATGGAATGCGCTCGAGGAAGGTTAGTAGGTGCACCTCAAAGGACTTGTATCCTCTATATTGTATAGGTGCACCTCAAAGTACTTGTATCCTCTGCATAGTAAGTGCTAATCGATTTTATTGCTTGTGATTGTTATTTGGTCATTAAATTTTATGTTTTGATTTTGATTTTTTTTCCCGGATAAGTTAAAAAGTTTATATATATATATATATATATATATATATATATATATATATATGGATGTGCATAAAAAAACCTTGTGCAATTGCTATGTGCGGGACAATCTTAATTGCTCGTCTCAGGGAAGAGCAGCGAAAAGAAGTAGAAGTTCTGAACTGGAGGAAAAAGATGATTTATGTATTGATCACGAATATGACATATAAGGCATATAGACTTGCTCTTGCTACCATTGTTCTTTAACAACAGGAAGAAGATTTGGAGTTTATAGAACTGGTTTTGCCCTTGTGTTTTTTTTTTTTTTTTTTTTTTTTTCTTATTTTAATGTTATGATGGCTAAAATATTGTTAGGTACACAAAATTTTGGTGAAATATTTATTGGGCTTTTGAAACATTAAGATAGATGAATAAAAATGTTTAATAGGAAATTTTGCATGCAATTTTCTCCTTTAATGTATATCCTCATTAGTTTGCCATTGTGCAAACACTTAGAGTTATCAGATGTTACCTTCATGAAATTAACAACAATCTAAGCAAATGAGTGGAAAAGTCACTGACAATCTATGATCGAAATTAATAAAAAAGGGACGAAGTACAAAGATAACGGGCACGTGCCTCGCACGTGCTCTTCACCTAGTATATATATAAGTGTGTGTATAAAATTTGGTTCTCATTTATAACTTGATGGATCTCAATTTCTTGATTTAAAATCCATAGACCACAATTAAAGAATTTTGACTCACAACCCAAAAAGATCATTTGAAACACTCATGTCTTCCTCAGACTTTGTCTGCGTCATCTCTCTCTCTCTCTTTCAAATTTTATTATTTTTTGAATTTATTCTATACTTCGGGTTGGTATGAAAGTGATTTCTTATAAAGTTTTTTATTATATAGTCCCCATAGAGAGATCATTAAAAAAAAAATTCTTTTCATAAGTTTGGTTAGGATTAAGACCAAATAATACAATTAATTAAATTTTTAGCCCTTAAATAGGACAAAATAGGACATAAAAAAACATATATATCTCTCTCTCATTTACTCTAAAAGAAATCTATCTCTCACTCTAAACTTAACATCACATTTACATTTACGTTAACTTTTATGTCTGATCCAAACCCTCAACCTCTCTCTAAATTTTACCCACATCCACTATCTAAGTAATCTCTTTCTCTCTCTAAAACAAAGAACATCAAACAACAAATGCCAGCCCCCAAATCAGATTGCAATCGATTTACCCTTAAATCGCGAATCGGAGCTATATCGCGAAGCGATTTGGCAGTGAAATCACGATTGACATGCTGTTGTCACTGGAGAATAGGGAAGCCAAAGATTTGAGTGGCCGGAGAAAAAGACGTCGCCTGCGGAATGAACGGAATGACAAATCACCGCAAATCAGAACCGCAAACTTACAAATCCCCGCAACTCACTGAACACAACAACAGACACCTCAAATCACATCGTAAAACAGGAAGATTGCGAGTGAAAAACAGACCACAACTGAGAGAAATAGATCACCGCCACTATACATCGCCGGTGAAATCGCGAACAAAATCGCCGGAGAAGACATCGAGCGTGGGGACTGCAATGAAGATGTCGCCGACGGACGGCAGCGGCGGCTAAATCGGACCTAGGGTTTCCTCTCCTTTCTCTCTCTTACAAGACAATCCTCAAATGAATTATAAGCGCCGATTTCATGTCGAAGTCAGTGGTCAGTAAACCCTGGCGATGGCTTGGCCCATGAGGTTGACGGAGATAGAGACGAAGGTCGGCGAACCGCTGGTGATGTGATTTGTTTTGCTTTATTTTTGTAGATTTGAGTTTTGGTTTTTCTTATGTTCAAAATTTCTGTTCGATCTCCTCTATTTTCTCCCAATTGGACGTTAATGGGGGTTCGAATGCTTTCTAAGTTTTTGAATCCTTGGTTTTTGATTTGTCAAGTCAGGTTGGTTAATGCAATTACAACCTACACATGTAACTTAATTCTATTAACGTTAATGCAATTACAATCTCAACCCCAATAACTAATTGTGTTAACGTTAACGCAATTACAATCAGTACATGTAATTTACTTATATTAACGTTAACACAATTATACCCAGCCAAATAATTAATTGCGTTAACGTTAACGTATTTATAATCCAAACAATTTAACTTACTTATATTAACGTTAACACAATTAAAACCCACAGATGTAACTTAATTGTATTAACGTTAACGCATTTACAATCCCAACTCTAAAAACTAATTGTGTTAACGTTAACGCAATTATAAACCAACACATATAATTTACTTGCGTTAATGTTAAAGCAATTACACCATAGCCCAACAATTAATTGCGTTAATGTATTTACAATCCAGCCCATTTAACTTACTTGCGTTAACGTTAACACAATTATAATTCAACTACATAACTAATTGCGTTAACGTTAACGTAACCGTAAACGTATTTACAATTCAATACATTTAACTTACTTGCGTTAACATTAATACACACAAGACAAAATATGCACTATTTGTAATAAATGCATAATTACTGTAATAAATACAAATTTACTCTATGCCACAAGACAAAGCATGTACTATTTAACGTGAATATATGCAATGAATATTGCTTGTGTGTTTATGTTAACGTTAGTGTTGTAAGTGATTTTTATTTCACACATTTTCCGAAAAACATTAAATGCATTAACGTTTAACACAGAAAAAAGTAACAAAATATGCATTAACGTTAACGCAAACTTACCCAAATACGTTAACGTTAATACACACAAAAATAAATAATGAAAGAGATGTTAATATGAACCACAAAAAAAAATGCATTAATGTTAACGTAATGCACAAAACAGACATATTGGAAAATGATGCATTAACAAAAAAAAATTAATTCAATAACGTTAACGTCAATCCCAATGTAATATTGTAATATACGTAAGTGATATTTATTTGAACAAATTACGTTAACGTTAACACCCTTTGTTACCCAAATTTGTCTTGTTGCATAATGACAAAATGACAGACTTGTAAATAAATGTTAATAGAGAAGGCCATAATGAAGGACTTTTTTCTAAATATTTAGTGGGGTCTGAAAACTTAATTGTTTATGTCAAGAGATCTTTTTTCTCTATTGGATCTTTATAGAGGATTAAAAAATTAATTATCCTTTCTCATATGCATAGAGAAAAATGTCATTACTTTCCTTGTAGAAAGTAAATAAAAAATGTGAACTGTATTTTTTTTTTATTAAATTTTGCTATATTTTATAATTAAAATAATAATGTTAGTTAGAATGAAATTAAAAATTAATAATTTGCTAATCAAACTAATAAAATTAGAATTATGATGCAATTACAAATTAATTTCAACATACTATTAAAAAAATAATATGATTTTGACAATAATATATTTGATAATAATTAATTTAAATAAACATTCAATCTATCACATGAATATAAGTAATAAAATAAGAATGAATATATATGAATGATCGTTACCCTTATGTAATGATTGTCTCCCAACATAAAGATTCCGACGATAATGGCTATTCCAAAATACAAAAGTTCCTCACAAGCACGTCCTCTCAAAATTCACGTCTACCGAAAGATTAATAAACCATCCTCTCTCCTCAATTATAAAAATATATATATATATATATATATATATATATATATATACTCTCTATTCAATAAGGTATAAGATATATAAGATTAAATATAAATACACATTTTATATTTATGTTAATTTTTTGGATCAATTTGGACCATTCTTTATCTCTAAAGACAAAAAACCAACTGAAATTTATCTAAAGGGTTTATGTCCGTCCTGTTTTATTATATAGATTATTATTTTTCTTTTAAATTGGGATGATATTTATCAATTTTTTATTTTTAAAAAATTAGAAAAACCCTTGATACAATTATTTTATATAATAATTCTTAAGCCCGCGTGCATTGCTCGGGTATGAAACTCGTGCTTATAAAAATGAATGATATGATTAATCTTTTGAAAAATATATAGAGGGGTTCCCGGTTTCAAAAAATAATAAATAGAATATTGACATCAAAATAGTAAGATATTATTTTGTGTCTGTTTTTGAGTTCTTAGTTATATTTTTTTATACTATAATTTTTTGAAAATTACGAATAGAAATACAAATGAAAAATGAGTAAATTTCAGTCACAACTTGTCATTTGAAAAATTCACAGCGACATCCTCTTTTACTTTGAAAATATTACCAACACTTCTTGTCATTTTGAAAATCCAACCACATAATTCCTGTGAACTAATAATTTTTCATTTTATTTAAGTAATTTACCCTTCTGCTACTTATGACCTTTTGAACTATAAAAAAAATAAAAATTTCAACCAATGAATATAAAATTCATACAAAAATAATAAATTCTCCCATTTGATAGAAAAAAATTATTGGATTGATTAATTTTTATACTAAAACTCAAACATTATAATTTAGTTAATAAAATTTTTGGAAGAAGGGATCTGAGATAAATAAAGAAAAAAAAATAAAAAATAGTTTGCGAACAATATTGACACACAATATGTTGCCCACAATTAAAGAACATAAATTTTAAAATTAAAAATAAACAATAATGACTTGAAAAATGAAGTCAATAAATTTTGGAGAATATTGTGAAAAAATGGTAAATTTGATTTTTTTTTCTTCAAAAAGGTCTAACTTAAATTGATGTTTTTGTGATAAATAAATTTTTTGTTGGGATGCGTCAAATATAAATATTTTTTTTTTTAAAAAAAATAAAAATTTAAAAACTAATAAGTTAGGAACTAAAGTCTTGAAAAGAGTAAAATGCAAATTCAAGTAATCTTGTTATGTGTATAATGTACTTTTTTTTTCTTTTTTTAACTCACGCACACCATAGGACTTGAACTCCACACCACCTTGGGGGGTTGATCCTACCACTGGAATACCACATGAGCCCTGTAATGTATTTGACACTTACTATAGACATTTTGGCAATTAAAGATGGCTCTTAATTTCATTTGTCAGGTATTTTAATCATTTTGACAATTTTGCTCTTAATTTCATTTGTCAGGTATTTTAATCATTTTGACAATTTTAAATTCAAAATTAGAAAAAAGGCTCGAAATGCGGGTCCAAAAATGTGCAGGTTTACTGGACAGGCTTAGACACTCTCAATCAATGACCAGGCCACGTTGGGTTGACATGTTGGCTAGTGACAGACTGATTGTCCAGGGCTCAGGCCCAGCTGGACTTATTATTGTCCAGGTCGGGCTACCCCATTGCCGAGCCCTAAGTTGTACACACTTCGCTTTACATCTGCCCTGGTCATGTGATGAACCGATGCTTACTGTAAAAAAGCACGTGACGGTACTGAATCTAAGGTCTATGGTGAATTTTTTCCCCCACTTGGTGTTTTTTGTCTGGACCTTGAAACCCTGAGCCAAGCCGTCAACGTTATACAACGTGATCTCCAAACTCCATGGGTGAGTTTTCTCCCCCAGTGCAATTTGTCTTAACTTTAGACGTTTAGCCAAGGCGTCAACATCACACAACGTGGTTTCCATATGCCTAGTACACCTTCTGAATCTATTAATTTTATTTTTTTTCCTGTTCTGTACCGAATTGTTATTAATACATGAATGTAGGTTGTTCCCACTGTGCGAAACTCTAATTCCACCACAAAAATTAAATTTTAACACTTGTTTGATAACAACTTAATTTTTAAGTGCTGAAAATTAAGTACTTAAATTTTAAGTACTGAAAATTTAAAAAGGTTGTTTGATAAAACTATACTGAAAATTTAAGTGCTGAACGGTTTGTTTGATAAGTACAAAATTAGAATGCTGAAAATTATTTAATTTATATAACTACATTTTAATCAATATACACAATACCACGAATAATCACATTTCTTACGTCAAAATCAATATAAAACCAAAACTTAGAAGAGAAATAAAAAAGTACTATAGTAGTAGGTAGGTCAAAACCTCTCAAATTTGGACAAATTTCAAAGAGGCTGATCACACCGATAAGCAACCCTAATACAGCCTAATACAACAAGTTCTGCATTACTAAATTCTGATCACCAAAGTAGCATCAAATGTGAAACCATGTGATGATATAGAGTATAAACACACCCAACTTTACAAAAATGTACAAAGTGATCATTACATTTCAGAAGCCCTTTGATTCTTCAGTCAAAGTATCCCAAATCCACTAACAAAAACCTCTTATCAAAATTGAAACCAGAATAGGGAATATGGAAACCATGATATCTTCATACATTAACTATAAACCTGGAAAAACTTCTAAACAAAAACTGATTGAAGAAGGATTTAGACCTGACAAATCAAACCAGTAAGAATATACTTCCAATTCTCTGCTAAAAGGTTGATTTATGTTGTAATCTCCGCATAAATCCTACTCCATAACTTCTCACCAGAACAACAAACAGAATCAACGGTAAAATTAGAGCACAATTGAAGAATGAACTTTTTAGGTTTTACAAAATTAACATAGAAATGCAAAAAAGTTCAGAGACGAACCTACGAAGCCTCGCGAACAACATATAACTACATCTCTTTGCGTGTAAAAACTAGTTCCATATTACATCACAAATAATCAGTAGAGGTCAACATCATTCATCAAAATACCTCCAAAATCAACACGTGAATCAGATTCAACAAGCTTATTGGCTTCGGAGACGATGAAAATGATTTAATCCTCCGAGAGAAGTTAATTATCGATATCGGAACTCGCAAAGTCCCCTCTCCCAAATCGCACAATTGACGGTTTAGAAAAATCTGCGCGGCAATTCGCCGCCTCCTCTTCACAACTCGTCGTCGCCTCTCCTCTGCTCTTTCTTCTCTACTCTCTATTCAATCGATCTCGACAAATGAAGACATTAACTGAACCCTAGTAGGATGAAGGGTAAAATGGTCAAACTACATCTTTTTTTAAATTGAAAAAAGACTCAGAGCCTTTTGCCAAAAAAAAAAAATAAGCCGGGGGTGTTTGCTAAATTTTTAGTTTAATTTTTCACTTAATTTTTCAGCAAACTTAATTAATTAAGTAATTTTAACTATATTTATCAAATACACTTAATTAATTAAGTGTTTAATCTAATAAATTTTAAGTACTTAATTTAGTTATCAAACATACCCTTAGTGTTGGCCCAGTAGAATACCCAAGAGGGAGGGTGAATTGGGTAATTAAAAAATAATCAGAATAAAAACTTGATAAATCAAATAATTAATTTTATGCCTAAATTAATTATTATCTTTATAATACAGCAGAATTAATCAATCAACTAGGTGCACACATAAACAACAAAAATAGACAAATTAAGAAAGCAGTACACACAAGATTTATACTGGTTCATCAAGCTACTCTTGGCTAATCCAGTCCCCCGAGCTCCACGAAGGTCACACTCACTAAAATCAAGATTCCTATAAAAGTAGGAACCAAACTCGCACACGAATTCTTTTATAGGTTCAGAATCAACCTTTACAATTTTATTTTCAAAAGCTAAGGAATAACTTCTACTTTTTATAGGTTAAAGAATAATCTAATTCTTTTCAATACTTTGGCTCAAGAATCAAAACCTCACCAAAACACTCCAAATATAATTTTACCCGGTAAGGATTGAATCGTTACAAAATCACTCACAAAAATGCAATTCTTATCCAGAAAGAATCACTACCTCAATCTCTTTATAAAAAGAGACTGAAATCCAACTACCCTTGATTAAATATCCCCAATGATATTTAATCCGTCACAACTCACCAATACAAAAATTGATAAGTAAATCTCACTCGGAACTTCTACCAACCTAGATATATATAAACTCAATTAATATACCAACTAGTGATAGAATTATGTGAGATGCAGAAATCTGATTTTAACAATAATATGGGTAGCAAATTTAAGCATATAATCAGATTCAAGAAATTGTTTGAAAAAAATATTTTCTTTGAAAATCAAAAAATAATTTATAAGATCAATTTACAAAATAAAATAATACACAAGTAATAATCAATATGGAAAGATTTCACCCGGAATCTACAGAATTAATGATAAGAACAATGTAACTTCAATTCCAGTATCAACACAAATTGATCGCAGTTGATTATCAGAATCACTCTCTTAGAACAGCTTACAGTATCGTAGAATGATAATTCTTATAGACGCTCTCTAAAAAATATATAGACTGATTTTATCTCTTAGAATGATTTTATCTCTTAGAATGATTTTATCTATATAAGGGCACATGTAATCAGTCTCCTAACGGCTAGTTTACAAGTGTCATGACAATAAAATACTCTTATAGACCCTTCATAACATGAGGACTTCATTTAGGTTCAATTTTACTTAATAACAACTTTTAAAACTCTCAATTAAATCCCCAAAATATTTCTCAATCAAAACAAATAAGTATAGAATCTATTTTAAGTACCAAATTGAGAAACTTCAATAATTAATGAATCACATTGAAAGGATTTAATTAGTATATGAACCATATCTCAAATGTTAAGAATATCCCCGAAATTTCTCTCAAAATTTAACAAAAAATTGCTACTTTTGAATTTAAAATTGGATCACCCAATGAACCTGCGCGTTCAGTCGACTGCCCAGTCGACTGAAGGATACCGGTAGTAGCTCATGCACTTGATCGGTTGACTCCTCGGTCGACTCACATAGTCAGAGAGTTTGCCAAGTTTCTACCGGTCGACCGCTCTGTCGACTTGCAGATTTAGAGAGTTTGCCAAGCTTCTACCGGTCAACCGCTCTATTAACTCGCAGATTCAGAGAGTTCATCTTCTTTCTCCGGTCGACTCCTCAGTCGATTGATCCCTCTCGGATCTCTTCTCTGATCTCGTTTTTAACTTACTTTCTTTTATAATTTTGCCCCTTTATCTATTTTTATATTTAAATAAACTCCACTAATACTCTTATATTCTATTTTAGTCATTCAAAAATATTTCTCTTTAATTCACATAGGAGCAAATAAATATACTCAACCAAAAACACACAAAAGATAAAATTTATTTTGTGCCATGTGTGTGTCCCTAAATGGGATATTAAGAGTTTATATTTATCTGGGTTATTTTCCCTAATGTCTTGAAACTCTTAATACTTCGTTATCATCTTGATATCTTCATTTAGCATCCATTCACTTTGACATCTTCATTACTAGAATTTTAAATAACTGAAACACTTGATTAAATATTAGTTCTACCAAAATATCAATACTTAATTGATCATCAAAATCTTGGGATCAACACTTAGTATCACCAGGAAAAAATCCTAATAAAAGTTTATATGTAGATACTTCGTATATTTATGAAAAATTATATTTTTTTACCCACATCAATACAATCGTTTTATATTTTCTCTCATGATTCCGCTTCGAAATCCTCTTAACATGGTATCAGAGTCAAGGTTACGGTAATTAGTCTCTTATTCCCACATATTCAAATCATCCTTAGAAGCTTGGGGTTGCACGTTTATCATTATTTTCTCGTAGTCAAATTATTTGTGTAAACTAGGGGTTGTATGTAACGGCAAGTGTTAGATCCTTTTCCCACATCGTTCACTTGAGATTTTCCAAACTACTATATAAGTCAAATGAGATACTCCACTTGAAACAATATGGTTTTAAGTTGGAACTTCCTAATATGGTATCATGGATAATTTTCTCGGTCCTATTCTTACTAAATTCCATCGCACCGAAGATTGCAAAACCATTATCAACTTCTCCATGGTCAACTACAAGTATGGAGGCCACGAAAAACCAAATCAATTGGTAACCAAGATAAATCGTGATGAGAACTAACAAGTATCAACAAAAGATCCGATGCATATTCCAATTGGGCCTACTACGAGGGCAAGATCCAAGAAGATCAAATAAGTACTTAATGAGCTAATTTAAGATATATGAGCTGAATCTAAAATGGTAATGTCCAAGTTAGGCCCAAATGACAATTAGGGCCTAATCCATCTTATCAAGGCAAGCAAATGGGCTTGGTCATTAACTGAAATGGGTCTAGACATTAGGCTCATGAAATTTTAGTTTTTTGTTTTAATTTAGGTCATTTTGTAAGACATAAAGGTCAATTAGTATTTTTTTTTTTCCAAATATTTGTCTTGCAGTAGGTGTGGAAGACATCTAGGACTTCTTGTTCTTGTACCTCCCTCTAGGTGTGAAAGGCGACCCACTATCTATGGTAGGGTGTGCTAAAGTTAATGACTTCTTATTTTTTTTGGCCACCCCAAGGTGTAAAAGGCCACCCACTATCTAAGGTAGGGTGTGCTTACAACCCACTAGCCTAGATTTTTTTGTTTTGTTGGTTTTCTATTTAAGAGAGTTGTGTTCCATGAGAAAATCATATTGTTTTAATAATATTTCAGATTGAGAGAGTTTTCTATTAAGTTATTCATAGAACATTTCTTGAACTTATCAAGAATTTATTGTGTCATTCAAACTCTATACCTTTGGTTCCTGATTCCATTATGATCATTGGGTCGATGTTTATTACTTTATACTTTCGGTTTCGTTCTATTCATAAACGCTGGGTCAAGTTTTTCTATAAAAAAATTCCGTGTTTTGCATTCTTCATTTTTTTGGTTATAAATCTGGATTTTAAGATCGATCCTAGGCAAAACACCATAAATTGGTTTCGGGTCCCACTAATTCTTGGTGAGGATCACATCATTTGGTAATCAGAGCACAATTTTAAAATCAGGTTTGATCTATCCTTACTATTCATTGATTAATTTCTTTTATAATTGCATCTTCAATACCATTCAGATCTTGTTTTAAATCTTCAATTCAATTAAGATCTTATTTAAAGTTTCAATTCTGTTCATATCTTGTTTAAGTCTTCATTTCTCTTTAGACTTTGTTTAAGGTTGCTACTATCATCAATTAAAAAGAAAAATAATAGAAATGAAAAAAAAAAAAAAAGTAGAAACAAAAAATCTAGTAGCCCGAAAGTGAGATTTACATTCTTCTTGATCTATTCCATAACTTATCATTTGTGTTCTCCTTATTCACTTTGTTTTCTTTCCTAAATCTCATTCTTAGTGAAGTGAATCATTGAGTTTGGATTGTTGTGAGAAATTCTAATTGAGGTTGGTTAAGTTCAATAAAGAACTAAAAGATGAAGCTATGAGTAGAAAAAGTCAAGAGAGTGTGAGTGACATACTTTGAGTGCAAACACTAGTTTCAAATTATATCTTCCAAGGGTAACACATCAAACAATAAAAGAGGGAAAGGGACGTCCTTCACGTTGTAGGCTATGCAACAACAATTTAAACGCATGAATGTGGTGTTTAATGAGATTCGGGATTAGACGGATAAGCAAGAAATTGCTATTGTCGCTTGGTATGGTGACCACGAGGATGAGTTCAAATAATCTTCATTGAACGGTAAATGTATGTTCGTGCCAAGGGGAGAAATGCATGGTAGAGTTTTCTCTAGAGATTTCAGATGGTGAGATGGGGTTGATTGAAACCTAGGGAACATCAAAGTGAAGATACCGTTGTTCCAAGGGAAAAATTATCACTAAAGCTTAATTGGAGTGGGAGAAGAAAGTGGAGTTGATTTTAGAGTACCATAATCACTTCGAGGAGAAAAAGGTAAAACTCACTGTAATTGAATTTGTTGATTATGCTATAATATGGTGGGATCTACTTGTGATAAATAGAAGGAGAAACCATGAGAGGCCTATCGAGACATGGATGGAAATGAAGGCCATCATGAGGAGGAGATTGCCCCTAGTCACTACTACAGGGACTTGTACCTGAAGTTATAAAGTCTTATTTAAGGCTATCGGAGCATGGATGATTACTACAAGGAGATGGTGATCGCCATAATCAGGGATAATGTTGAGGAGGATAGAATCTACAATGGCAAGATTCTTGAATAGGCTGAATCGGAAGATTGCCAACGTGGTGGAGTTGTAACACTATGTGGACTTGGAAGACATGGTGCACAAGGCAATAAAAGGTGTAACGACAACTTAAAAGGAATGAAACTCAGTCATTTCAAAACCTGGGCTCCTCTACTTCATAGAGGCCGAATGGGAAGAAAGATGAAAGGGCTATTTCAAAGTCCAAAACCGAATCACCAAAAAGCAGAGATGATGTGCTCAATGCCAACAAAGGTAAAATTGAAACCCAAACTCGTAACCATGATATTAAATGTTTGTGTTGTTTGGGAGTAGCTCATATAGCTTCACAATGCCCGAATAAGAGGATCATGATAGCACGTATTGATGGAGGAGTGGAAACCGAAAGCGAGAGTAATGATGACCAGGTGCTACCACTTGAGGATTCTTGTGATGATGATATGGAGTACCCGATGGAGGGAGAGTCACTTGTGGTAAGATGTGCTTTAAGTGCCTAAGTCGCGAAGGATAACATGAAACAACAAAGAGATAATATTTTTCATACTAGATGCCACGTTAACAACAATGTATGTAGTATGATCATTGATGGGAAAAATTGTGCTAATGTGGCTAGTACTACCTTAGTAAAAAACTGAACTTACCTACCTAGAAACACCCTAGACCATATAAGTTGCAGTGGTTGAATAATTGTGGGGAGGTTTGGATAAATAAGCAAGTGTTAATTTTGTTTTCAATTGGGAAGTACAAGGATGAAGTACTTTATGATGTTGTTCTAATGCATGCGGGTCATATATTTTTCAATAGGCCGTGACAATTTGATAAGAAGGTTACTCATGACAGGTTCAAGAATACGCATTCCTTTGTTAAAGACAACAAAACCGTTACCCTTGCACCATTGACTCCAAGACAATTGTTTGTGGATCAAGTGAAATTGAAAAGAGATAATGAGTTGAAAAAACATTATGAGATCGAGAGTTAAAATAATGATGAAAAGAGACAAGAGAGTGAAAGAAGAAGAGAGAAACAAGTGAGTTTTTATGCTAAGGCGAGTGATGTCAATAGTGTTTTTTTATTCAAACTAGCCTATGTTTGTACTTTTGTACAAAGAGATTTGTTTTAAACTAACGAAATTGACAAATCTTTACCTAGTGTTGTTGTTTCTTTGTTACCAGAATATGAGGATGTGTTTCCTAACATGGTACCTAGTAGATTGCCACTGATTAGAGGAATAGAGCATCAAATAGATTTTGTGCCGAGGGAGACAATTCCTAATCGACCAACCTATAGGAGTAATCTGAAAGAGACAAAGAAACTTCAAAGGCAAGTTGAGGAGTTGCTGGCCAAAGGACACGTAAGAGAAAGTATGAGTCTGTGCGCAATACCGATACTACTTGTGCCTAAAAAGGATAGAACTTGGCTTATGTGTGTTGATTGCCGAGCTATTAACAACATTACGAAGAAGTGACCAATATAATATTTTAGTGAAAAGCTAACTAGTGCAGCCTTGAACTACCCAACATATAACGAGGAGCTTTATCCATTGGTGAGAGCATTGGAGACTTGGCAACATTACTTGTGGCCAAGAGAGTTTGTCATACACACCGACCATGAGTCTTTGAAACACTTGAAAGGATAAGGTAAGTTGAATAGAAGGCATGCCAAATGGTTTGAATTCATTGAAACCTTCTCGTATGTAATCAAATATAAATAAGGTAAGAAAAATATTGTGGCTAATTGATAGGTGTAAAATACCTATCTAATTCTAAACCGAATTTGCCAATTTTCGAGTACTTTATTGAAGTTTGAATATCGTTTTAGCTGTTTTTATTAGTCAGGAGCAGGGAAGTAAACAATCGGCAAACTGAGCGAAATGGTGCAAAAAGGTTAGCCAAAATGATAAAAAATGGAGGTTTCAAATAACAGAGCAATTCCGCCTAGGCGAAGTTTCCACCGCCTAGGCGGAAATTCAGCAGAAAGATGCAAAAACTAAAGATTTGAAATCCGCCTAGGCGAAGTTTCCACCGCCTAGGCAGAAATCCGTCAGAATGTTGCAAGGGCTGAAGTATTGAATCCGCCTAGGCGAAGTTTCCACCGCCTAGGCGGAAATCCATCAGAATGCTGGATTGACTGAACTGCTAGATTGAGCTGCACTGCTGTAAATCCGCCTAGGCAGAATTCCGTTAGAAAGATAAGGAGCCAAGAAGTTAGTCCTCCGCCTAAGCCAAGATTCTACCGCTTAGGTGGAATTCTAACCGACTTAAGCACCGCCTAAGCAAAGTTTCCACCGCTTAGGCGGAAATCGCAAAACAGGTCAAAATATCTATTTAGATATTTTTGAACCCCTAAGCCTATAAATACCCCTTGGCCACGTCTGAAATTGGTTGTTGAAGAACCCTAACCCTAGTAGAGAGCTCTTAAGCTATATTTTGAAGATCAAGAAGGAGGTTCATCATTCGGATAACCTGCGGATCGATCATTAGTGACAGTAAACCGTTTCACTTCCAGATTTGATCGTTTCTCTGCTGTTTTATTCTTTGTAATCACTTTTTCATATCTAAGAATGTTGAATCCCTCTTATTTTCCATGGTATATGGCTAAGATCTTGTAGTAGTAGTTAAATGTTACTTAGGAGTAGTCGAAATCATGTAACCGTTTAGTTGAGTAAATTTATGTTACTTTAACGTGTTGTTTGTCGAAATCCGATTGTGTTTATCGTTATTCTTGATATTATGCTTGTATTGATAAACCGAGAATACGGGGTTTGACACTCGGGAGAGGTAACCCCGGATTCAGACTAGGGTAAATACAACATGACGTTCTAACGACCCGGGAGGGTGTTAGAACGTATGCAACCCATGACGTTGGCTCAAAACTCACGCAATTTAGGGTCGTTTAGGCGTTGAAGGGGACTTCTTTGTTGACACGAAGTCGTGTAATCCCTTGTTTTACACTCGGAAGAAGTAGCGGAGGAGTTATTGATACAGAGGTTGTCGGATTAGATAAAAACCGTTATAGTTAACTAAATAAAATCGATTATGCATTATATGAAAGAGATTTATACCTAAGTAATTAGTGTAATTAAAACTAACTTTATAGTTGTCATTTATCTTAGTATAGTAATTAGAAAACAAACAAAATTTGATTAGTCGAGATAATATGAAACTATTGAAATTGCAATACTCAACTGAATGACCTGCCCCTCCCAGTGGAACGATATCCGATCCTAAAAATATCCATTATATTAAAAACAGACCTCGTATACTTGCGAGTAGTCCAACTACTGCGAGGAGGAAACATGTGTGAATCTGAGCGCGTAGTACTAATGCACTATCCAAAAGGTACGCTATTGTCTCTACTTTAAATATGAAGTTATTGAGATTTAAATATGTTAAGGAATTGTATGCTAATGCTGATGACTTCGCTAGTGTGTATGGAGCGTGTGAGAAGACAACATTTAGTAAGTTCGATAGAATGAATATGTACTTGTTTAGAAAGAATAAACTTTGTGTGCCTAATAATTTTATGCATGAGTTGCTAGTGTGTGAAACACATAGAGATGATTTGATGGGTAATTTTCGTGTAAGGAATACTTTAGACGTATTACATGAATACTTTTTTTGTCTAAAGATGAAACGCGATGTGGAGAGAGTTTGTGCTAGATGTGTTACGTGTAGGCAAGTCAAATCTAGAGTCTTACCACATGGATTATACACTCCTTTGCCCGTACCTAGTACGTCTTGCGTAGATATTTCCATAGACTTTATTTTAGGCTTGTCTAGGTCAAGGAAATGTAGGGACTTGATTTTTGTGGTTGTTGATAGGTTTTCAATGATGACATATTTCATATTTTGTAATAAAACTGATGATGCAACCCACATCGTTGATTTGTTCTTTAGAGAGATAGTATGGCTCCATGGTGTTCCTAGGAGCATTGTGTCTGATCGCGATGTTAAGCTCCTTAGCTATTTTTAGAAAGTCTTGTGGGGAAAGTTTGGAACTAAATTATTGTTTTCAACCACTTGTCATCCCTAAACGTATGTATAAATCGAGATAGAGAATCGAACTTTATCTACTTTGTTGCATACTATAATTGAAAAGAACATGAAAATTTGGGAGGATTGCTTGCATTCATTGAGTTAGCATATAATTGAAGTGTTCATTCTACTACTGATTTTTCACCAATTGAGATTGTTTGTGTCTTTAATCCACTAACTCCTTTAGGTTTGCTGCCTTTTCCAGTTAATGAAAGGACTAGTTTGGATAGTCAAAAGAAGGTTGAGATCGTGAAGAAGCTCCATGACAATGTACGACAACACGGAGAAAAAAATGAGCAATATGCGATCGAAGCCAACAAGGGTCGTAGATGAGTCATCTTTGAACTAGGTGAATGGGTTTGGGTATACATGAGAAAAGAAAGATTTTTAGCCCATAGGTGGTTCCAGCTACATCCTAGAGGGGATGGTATATTTTAAGTCATTAAGATGATCAATGATAAAGCATACAAACTGGTTCTTCCAGGCGAGTATAATGTTAGTGCAATATTTAATGTTTCTGATTTTTGTCTCTTTGATGTAGGTAACGATTCGAGGTCGAATCCTTTTGAAGAGATGGGAGATAATGAGAACCAACAAACACCAACAAAGGATGCACAACATGTTCCAATTGGGCCTATTACAAGGGCAAGATCCAAGAAAAAAAAAACACTTAATGGGTTAATTCAAGATATATGGGCTAAATTTAAAGTGGTAATGCTCAAGTTCGGCTCAAATGACGATCAGGACCTAATCTATCTTATCAAGGCAATGAAATGGACTTGGTCATGAACTCAAATGGGCCTAGACATGCGACCCACACAATTTTAGTTATGTATTTTAATTTAGGTCATTTTTGTAAGGCATGAATATTAATTAATATTTTTATTTTCTAGTATTTGTCTTGTAGTAGGTGTGAAAGACATCTAGGACTTCTTGTTCTTATGGCCTTTCCTTAGGTGTGAAAGATCACCCACTATCTATGGTAGGGTGTGCTAAAGTTAAGGACTTCTTGTTTTCTTTGGCCACCCCTAGGTGTGAAATACCACCCACTATTTAAGGTAAGGTGTGCTTGACAACCCATTAACCTAAATTTTCCTTTTTTATTGGTTTCCTATTTAAGATAATTATATTTCATGGGAAAATCACACTACTTGAATAATATTTCAAATTAAGAGAGTTATCTCTTGAGTTCTTCATATAACTTTTCTTGAATTTATCAAGAATTTCTTGTAGCATTCAAACTCTATACCTTTGGTTCGTGATTTCATTATAATCATTGAGTTGAGGTTTGTTACTTTCTACCTTCGGCTCCATTTTATTTATAAACGTTGGGTCAAAGTTTTCTATCAAAAAATCTGTATTTTGCATTATTTTTTTATTTTTTTTGGTTATAAATTTGGATTTTTAGATCGATGCTAACCAAGACACCATAAATTGGTTTCGGGTGTCACTAATTCTTGGTGAGGTTCGCATCAAATCGAACTGAATGGTTCGGTTTTAAAGCTATCTAAATGGTTTGATTGCGATTTTGGTTTCAATATCGATTTATTTTACGTTCATCTCTATATATGTGCATATTTTGAAGCTCTTGTATGTTTGATTGTTAATATTCTGACTATTGTTTTGGTTTAAATTTGGAATATTTTGCATTTGTCAAACTATTATTTTGTCTTTTGCCCTTTCTATTTGATAAATGAATGCTATGTGCGTGATTTGTGGAGTTCTAGTCATTTATTTATTTATTTAAAATTTTTGATGATCTGTTACCATGAAATTGAGTTAAGTATGTCGGACCTTCTGTTTGGAGGTTTTACATCACAATTTTTGTTGTTTTCATACTTCTGAGAATATGTTACTGCCAGTTGCATTTGCTTAGTGTTTCTGTTCTCATATTTCTGTTTCTGTCCCACTATTACTAAGAACAGAAACAGAAATCTAGGAATAATTGTTGTTGCTTTTCTCGCATGTTACTCAGTTATCGGACCGTATTTCTCACATCTTTACCTTCTTTTTATAGGAGTAAAATTGTTGTTGCTTTTACTTTGGAGAATCTGATTTATATTGTTGTGACCTACAATTGTATTTTGATTACAGCTACTGGTTACAAACTTTAATTATGGTTATTGTGCGGTTTGGTTTTATTTTTTAGAATTTACATTTTATATTATAATTATATTTTTGTTTATATATACAAAATAACGGTCCACGGTTTTGCGATTTTGTTTTTATTTTTGGTTTTTATAAAATTGAAAAATCTTAAATGGTTTCGCGGTTTTGATTTTGTATAAATTTAAATGAGTTTGTTTTAAAAATGTTTAAAAAAAGGGGCAATTTTGGTTGCAGTTTTGGTCTGATATATTTCTAATGGTTTTGGTTTTGGTTTTATATGAAACAGGACCAAAACCGAACTAGTAGCAGCCTTAACTACAAGATCCTTCGTCTCCTACATAATCAACCACTATACCATCTAGATCTTATCGAAGAGACGAAGACAACAACACTAACCACACCAATGTACGAAAGTCTATGCGCCCCTACGCGCTGTCCGAACGTTTGGCTGCTCCACTGTTCTGTTTCACACACCGCCAACCTGTCCACGTAGCCCTAGCCACGTCATCGCCACCTCATTTCCACGTCAACAAAGCATCGCACCCTTATGCCATGTTAGCACTAGTAGATCACTGTACCATTGTGCCACTTCAGCAACCATAATGTCTCTACTTCATCTTCCATGTCGGTAGATGACTACACTCTTGTGCTACGTCATCTGTCACCTTAGTAAACACATCAACATTGCCTCATTGTCGCGTCATGTACCATATTCGTGACACATCGCAGTTGCCTCTTCAGGTCCAATGGTCGCCATGTTCGTATACTGTCCGCCACGTTAACCTTAGTCAATGATTACAGTTGTTCTGTTCAGTATTGGACATCTATTGACCCGTTCACCACATTTTTTACCAGTTCTTGAAGATATAAAATTGATTCTTGGCTAATTTTAGCATTTTAAATCCAAATAATATATATATATATATATATTTATTTATATTGTTGATTTAGTTTACCACAATCTTTCGACTAGTTCAAAGGTTTATCAATTGGTTTATCAAGATCTTAAACAGGTTCTTGGATAATTTTGAGCTCTTCATTTCATCCGCAACTTCCATTTTTATAGATTCATATTATACAATATACTTTCTTGTATATTGTTGATCCAATTCAATGACTATGTCCAAGGATTATCCTTCACTGGCCATTCTTGCTAGCAATACAGGTTCTGATCTTACCTCTACTATTGTTTCCATCTCTATATGGGATATGACTTCAATCTTCAAAGGTATTATCTCCAATTATGGTACAATTTTCCCCTTGTCCTTTAACTTACCATGTAATTCTTCTTGGTCATTTGATCTTCCTATTGTAATCATGTGACTTCTGATCCCAACATCTTCTCATTCAAACTATCTGTTGTGCATGTTTCTACTGTTCATAATGCTGATGGTTTTCAAATGAGTGTCAGTTATAATGGTAAGATTTTTACTTCACGCATTTCTATTTCTAATACGTATTTAATTCTGACACTCACTTTAAACTTTTATCCTTTGGGTAACTCTATGAATTGGGACTTGAAGTAATGTTTTCTAATACTGGTTGTCATATACAGGATCCTTGGATAGGAAAAACTCTTGGGACTAGTTGTAAATTAGATGTCTATTTGAGTTCAGTAGTTTGAACCTTCCACCTGAATCCCCACCATCACCACCCATGTCGCTTCACCAACTTGTGCAATCCTACTATCATTATCATCATCATCATTCTTATTACGACCCCCCCCCCCCCCCCCCCCCAACCATACTCATCATCATCATCATCTGCTTTATCTTCTCTTAGCCATGGGCATTTTCTGTTAGGTTATGCAATCGTCGGACGTATTTATACTTTAGCCTCTAGCTGGAAATTAGGCTCTATTTCTACCAAACATCTCAATTTCCTTCCACGGAACAAACTAACATGCCTTACCTTTTCTCACTAGTGACTCAGTCTCTCATTCACCATTTGACCTAGTCTACTATGATATTTGAGAATTCTCACCTTCTACCACAAAGAGAGAATTCAAATACTTTATTATATTTGTTGATTATAACTACTCTCGTTACACCTGGTAGTACCTCAAATCTATTCAAAATTTGTTGTCATGGTTAAAGCTCAATTTTTTTTGCAATATCAAAACGTTCAGATTTGACAATGCCATGGAATACAAATACTAACCTTTCATTGTCACCCTTAAAACACATGTACACTTCCTTATAGTTATTTCCTTGGAAATTCTGCCCAGAATGGTCGAGTTGAACGTAAATATCGGTATATCCTAGATACTGTCCGTGCACTACTTATTTCATCATTTTGTTCGTAGTACTTTTGGGGAGAAACTATACTTACTATCATCTATACCATCAATTGGGTCTCTTCATTTACCATCGAAAATATTTGCATTTATGAGAAATTGCATGGAATTTCTCCTAATTACAGTCTCTTAAAAGTCTTTGGGTGTGCTTACTTTGTCCTCTTACAACTCATGAACATACCAAACTTGAATCTCGGCCTCAAGTATGTTGTTTCCTCAAATATGGAATTGAACACAAACAATATTGATTTTGGGATTTTATTTCTAATCGTCTTTGTATTTCTAGTCATGTCACTTTCTAGAAACATAATCCTCCATATCAAAGTTTCATTCGAGATCTATCACAAATCTTCTATATTTCACTAGTCCATCCATAGACTTCTTTAATGATCATCCGAGTACAAATATAACTGAGCCCAAAATAGATCCTCTAGCTATCCCATTAACTCCCACTGATGTTTCTACACTATTTACGGATCCTGAGCACGAATCACTCAAGACCGTCCCAACGACTTTAGTTGTTGCACCAACTAAGCCTATCTTAGATAATTCTGTTATTCTAGTAGGGTAACACATCCTCCCCTATATCTTCATCATTTTCATTATTTTTCTACCATACTTAATTTGCATGATCTCAATCCTATAAGGAGGTCAATACTAATCCTTTTTGATTGAAATCAATGGACGAGGAATTTCATGCCCTAGCCAAAATTCGTACTAGGGATCTTTTTGACCTCATTCGTAGGAAAACTCCTATTGGATGCAAGTGAATTTGCAAAATCAAAACAATTTCTGATGGCTCTATTGAACATTATAAAACCTGCCATATTGCAAAAGGATTCGTTAAGGAATATGTAATCAACTATGAATAGACATCTTCTCTTAAGCTAGACTCACATCTATTCATACTCTTCTTGTCGTCGCTGCCATTCACAAATGGAGTCTTTTTTAGATGAATAGTGAGAATTCCTTTTGCAATTGAGATATCATTGAGGAAGTTTATATGCATACCCTTCCTGGCCTAGCTGCTCCTCAACACAAAGTTTGTCATCTTTGTCGTGCCTTATATGGACTGAAACAAGCTCTCCGTGCTTAGTTTGCAAAATTCAATACCAACATTCACCAGTTCGAGTTCACATCCAACGCTTATGCTTCTACCTTATTCATTTGCCAAAAGGACATTGACATTATCCCTCTTTTATTGTATGAGGACTATATGATTATTACATGAGATGATTTACGTGGTATCTCTAAAGTCAAATTTTTTCTCAATGGTAAAATCAAGATGAAAGATCTCAGCGTGACCATTTATTTTTTTGGCTTCAAAGTTTCATCTAGTTCAAATGGATATTTTATCTATCAGACCAAATATGCTTCTAATCTCATTTCCAAGACTAACGTCACTGACTCCACCACTACCAATATTTCTCTGGAGCCAAATATTAAACTTACTCAACTAGATAACTCACCTATTCCTGATTTCACTCTCTATCGCCAACTGGTTTAAGGTTTTGTATATCTTACTGTCACTCGCTCTTTCATTACCTATATTGTCCATCAAGTCAGCTAGTTTCTTTCTATTTTTCAGACCACTCACTATTCGGTTGTTCTTCGCATTCTTTGATATGTCAAATGTACCTTGTTTCATGGCTTTCGTTTCTCAACCTAGTCCACTTCCATCTTAAAGGATTACTCTGATGCCAACTGGGTAGGGGACTCTATTGACAGACGTTCTATCGTTGATTATTATTTCTTCTTAGGCAATTCATTCATTTTCTGGCATAGTAAGAAGCAAACCAGAGTTGTCCATTCTAGTATTAAAGTTGAGTATCGTGTCACTATTAATGCAACACAAGAACTACTTTGACTTCGCTGGCTCCTTTTTGATATGTGAATCTCTTTCCCTACAGCTACTGTTCTAATTTTTGACAACCTGAGTGCTATTCAGATTATTCACAATGATATTTTTCACGAGTTCACCAAACACATTGAAACTGGTTGTCACTTCATCTGTCACCATATTCTCAAGAATATTGTTTGTCTTTATTGCGTTAGTTTTGCCGATCAGACAACATATATTTTCACCAAGGCACATTCATCCAAATACTTTCACCCTCTGATTTCCAAACTTAGGTTCACGTTTGCTTTATCGTCTTGAGCTTGAGGGGATGTTAATACATGTATAAGAACCTTGGTCTAGTAGGTTAAATCTTAATCTCATTAAGAAACCAAATCCTAATCCCATTGAAAAAATCCTAATCATTGTCCATATATAAACCCTTTATATATCACTATAAAATTGTAGTTTTTAACACATACTAATACAATTGTCTCATACTCTTTCTCGATTCCGGCTCTCAATTATTCATAGTTTTCGACAAACTTTCAAAGGGTATTCGTGAGAAAGTCAGATGATTCGAGGAGAGGCAGGTGAACGCCTTTATTTGAGTAGATTTTTCTTCGCCAAGTATTTTCAAGGTTCCACATTTTAATTGTGAATTACTCTCTCTCTCTATACTCTCTCTCTCTATATGTATATATGTATGTACATGTACGCATGAGATGCTAGGAATTGTTTGCAAACTCATAATTGATTGTTATAATGTTTACAAAGTTGCATGTGATTTGAAAATTAGCTTTTAGCAGGGGTGGAATCAGTAACTATAAATTGATAGGACCAACCATAAAGTGAAGTGCCATTTTCATAGGTTTTAGGGGTTTTTTAAACTTATGAATACTTTCTGTAAATTATTCATAAATCCTTGATATTTTTTAACATGTTGTTGGTCCCCCACTCCATCCTCCTTCTAATCTAGGGATTTTACCTTAATGTTATATAATACTAGCGATTTTGAAATTTCCTTATTATGTCTCCTTACACTCATATAATATTAGAGATTTTAGGTGCAGAAAGACATTATATTAATTTTAAATTTTTTAAATATATATAAAAAATAATTACACTATTTTTTTGTAATCCAACGAATTTTAGTTTTAAATAAACATTATGTGGAATTTTATTTTTATTCAAAATATATATATATATATATATATATATATATATATATATATATATATATATTTTTTTTTTTAAATACCATAAACACTCTTACACTTTTTCCATTTAATTCTATTTTTTTTTTATAACATTCCACTAAAATATATATATATATATATATATATATATATATAAAATTATTAATTTTTAAAAATATTGGAATTATTTAATGCAAAACATATTTAGAAATAAATTAATTACCAAAAAATTATCAAAAATCAATAAACATTGTTTCACTGAATTTCTATAATTTCACTTAATATTAACAACTTCACTAAAATTTTATAATTTCACACTATTAATAATTCTACTAAATATAGATATATATATACTATAGTATAACTCGTGCATGAAGGCACGGACATAAATAAATAACCTAATATTTAGGTAATTAAGCAAAAAAATCAATACTCATTACCAAAACATCATTACAGAATATACTAGAAGTGCCCACAATCACAATATCAACAAAAGTAATGAATTTTAATTGTTAACATGTGTTGTCTAAATGTTTCTCAATAAATCTGTGCCTGAAACAAATGACAATAACTTAATTACCTCATAATAACCCCACCAATGTAGAACTTTTTAAACCAATTCCTACAACAATCAACAAAGTGAATGAACGATTAATGATAAATTTTTTATAAACAAAAGAGCAAGGAAAGAAAATATTAATGGAATTAGTGTACCAATAATTAAGTTGAGATCTTCACAATAAAACTTTCGGATAGACAATGTTCGTTATAGAGAAAGATCAATCATCAAGGAGAAGGACACTTAACCGATCAAATGACGTGCATCTTGATAAAGCAACATATAATTGGCCATGACTAAAGAGTGGTATAGTTAAATCAACTCCAACAAATTTCACAGATTGCCCTTGTGATTTATTTATTGTCATGGCATATGCTAAATGAATAGGAAATTATCAACGCGTCATTTGAAAAAGAAATTGAGAAGATGATGGAGTCAAATATACTCTTGGAATAAATGCCAAATTTTCAACTTTACCATATGTCAAAATTCTAGCCTCGATTATACATGAAGCACACCTAACAACCATCAGTCGAGTCCCATTTCAAAGTCCATCATTCGGTGCAATATTTCTCAGTAACATTATATGACAACTTATTTTTATATCTAACTTAAACGGTGGTAATCCTGAAGGATCTAATGAATTTAGATACTCATTAGGATAACGATTAATAAGTTGAGAATCAAATCCATCATCATTCGACATTTTGTCTACAGCTAGGTATGTGATAATTTCTCCGGGAAATATCTCTAATGCTGCTGAATTTATATTACTGACATTATCATTCCGTGCAGAAAGAATAGACCGTTTAGTTAGAAATGTAGGAGAAATAGTACCAGGCATATCAAGACGTGGATAAACAAAAACTATCAATTCTCTCATATTACGACACTTGTGTATGGTTGATGGTAATTGTACAATTTAACGTGGATCACTTCCAATCTAAAAAAAATTAACAAAATATTACAAGTTATTTACCATAAAAATATATGGGATGAATTCTTAAAGAATAATACTATTATTAAACTGAATTTTACCTAAAGTAAGTATCTTCAGAAGTCAACATTATCAACATTTGCGCTACTTAAGCGCATATTCTCGTCTAAAGTCAACACATGTATATCTTTCCAAAGGAACGACCGTCTAAATGATGCAGCCACAATTTATCGACGAACACCTTTAGGTAACAGGTAAGATTTGTCTAAAATTCCCTCCAAGAACAATAGTGATACCCTTGAATGGTTTTGGGTTTTCACGAATGTCTCGTAATGTGTGATCCACCGACTTGAAATAATACTTATGTTGCATAGGAACTTCATCCCAAATAATTAGTTTTGCTTCTCGAAATAGCTCGGCATGCAATGATTGTTTATTAGACCTACGAAACAAATTATCAAGTATATCCAACGGAATGCGAAACGTGGATTGTGCAGTTCGACCTCCTTCAAGTAACAATGAGAAAATACCAGACGATACTACAGTAATAACAATATAACCAAGGCTGCGACATTTTGTTGCGATTGTATTATACAAAACTGTTTTCCTAGTACTAAGACCACCATTTAGAAATAACATTTTACCTTGATTAGTAAACACCGATGAAGTGATTGGTTCATAGGCAACATGTTGCCCACGATTGAGAAGTTCAATATTAACTTGTACATTTAGTTGTTGCGCTTCACTCTGCATTCGTCGACGTTCCCATATCAGCCTATTGCCAACTACCATATTCCAATTTTTTATTGGTTGAGGCATCGATGGAAAATCAAGTAAAGTCTTGCCAGATTCTTGAAGAAGTTGATTCAAAAGATATAACCCATAGTCTTTTACTTGTTTTTCGGTTGGAGAGGGAATGACAAATATATTATGATGTTTGTGAGCAAGATCGTCATATAAGTCCATTGAAAATTAATGTCATAATTCGCACTAATTTTTTGGAGAACATTGTGTAAGAATAACACAAAATAATCTCCGCAACTGATATCCAGTAGTCATAATTGATGCCTTTTGAAGGCACTGCACCCATTCTCCATCATCTTCCAAAATCCCCTTTACTATACAGGCTTTGAATGTTGAATATTCAATGTTATTGAATGTACGTAAGTTTTCAAATGATCGTGGTCCTTTAACCACAGTCAATAATAGACAAAGATAAAATCGTTCACATGAATTGGGCGGGGGCAAAGTACATTCTACCAATAGCAAACCCCCTTGACCGTTAGGTCCATACCTTTTGAGCTTTATTCCAAACAACATGTTGAGTAAACTCTTGATAACTATAAACCTACGTATCTTCATGTGCATCGTAATATGCGAAGAACAATGTCAAAGTTGAACGTTGTGATTGAGCCTGAGAAACAATTGCATCCACACACTCGTTAGGATTAAAGACAACACGATACATCCCAGGCAAATAGAGCGCCAATCGAATAACCGTCGGAATCTCTTCATGCATGAAAAAACTAAAAAGACGCCAAGCTGCTTCAGACGGTCCAATGTACCTCGCATCAAGTTATTGTTTAATCTCATCTACTCCTCCCAAAGTTAATCTTGCTCGATCAACTCCTTTGTGAATATACTTGTTAATATATTTAACACATCGAAGTCCAGCACAAACTTCAACATTGATATGACAATCGAACTTCTTTGAAAGGTATGCATTGTAGGAACAATATCTCTATTGTTAACCTCTTGTTCCCTTACTTTATAAACATTTTTATTAGTGCAACAACGATAAATAGGATATCATTTTTCATCCATGGTGGTTTTGTTTACAAAAGCTCGCGGGTATCTCTTAGTGCATCGACCATTATCCATGCAAGGTGCTTGCGGATTTCGAACACTACATGGTCCATGCACCATACATGTTTTGATGGTTTCAAAAAATTCTGGCTCTTTAATTGGATCGGGAAATTCTACACAAACTATTCTATCTACTTGTTCACATGTTCGGATTTTGTCCAGACCGTCAAGAAATATTAATAAATACATGTGCAGTAAACCCTTTTTTTCGTATTCAATTGTATAAACATGACCAACTTTTTTTTCCGAATACTTGTGTCTTTTCAATCTCTTTAATCAGTGTATTTATTTTCAACTCAAACACACGAGCAATTAAATTGGGGTAGTTGAATGGATTTTAATGCGGTAACAAAGCTGAAGTGATTTCCGTCCACCTAGGATTTACAGTCATGGTGAGCAATACATCTGGGTGATGATTGTACCGCGTTATAACCATCGAATCTTGAAAAATTTCAAACATTTGTCTTGGATTGCCAATAAAAGATGACGACAAGATAATTCGTTAGCCTATTTGATCAGGTTCCAACCCATCTACTGCTCTATCACATATATTTTGATATAGTTCACCACGAATACTTTTTTTATTGAGCCTAAAGTAATTTAAGCGATTTTGTTCAATTGTAGCCCATGCATCTACCAAGAACTCTTGAAATAGTTTTCTTCTTCTTAAAATTGTAGAATACTCTGTTAGTTTTTCAAACAAACGATAACTATAAAATTGCATTTGGGTCAGTCGATCAAACCATTGGTTACATCCCACTGTCTGAATCCAGGTTCCTATCCAAGTTCACCAAAAGAGAACATTAAAACATAATGCAATGGTAAATAAGTAGGATGACATTCATTAATTTGTATTAGTTCATTGCTTCCCCTAAAATGTAAAATAATATCCCTCATCCCAGTCGTCTTAGTTCTATCTCATGTTAATATAACTGCTACTTTATCTGCTATTGGCTAATTATATCACCGACGATCTGTTCTTGTATTATAATGAATAATTGTTGGCAAAGTCTATTGTTTTAAATCTAATTGACTTAGAATTGCATATGCTTGACGAAACTTATTTACAAATACGTTATGATGCAACAGACAGTCTTGAATAGTTTGTAGAACGTCAAATCTTAGATTAGGATTCCCACGGCATCGAACGTTTGAGGTAAAATCAAGATCATAAATATACAATTGGGAGTTCATTGCATCTTTTCCCAGTTGTGGAATTAATGTTCCGGTTTGATGGTGCAGCTATCCATGTATTGTAAACATTGTTGGCCCCCTTTTAGTAAGTGTTCTTGCATCTAGCTTAGCACCAAGACTTGTAAAAGCATTTGTTGCGTTATATTTTCTAGTGTAACAATAGAATGATATCGACATGTCATCAATTCCATCATATAATGCTTTAATTTGTTAAGGGGGTGCAGGAAGTAAAGACAACTTAACTTTTCCTTGTAAACAACATGTACCAAAAAGAGGACATCTTTCGGACGATTTTACAATTTTTTTCCTCCATTTAATGCAAAACAGAACAATAAGAGAAAACAACATTCATTAAACCAAGATAATAGTGATTACTATTTATATGAATGGCAGAATCATTACATGTAATATTGAAGTCATCAATATCTTGGTCCTTTTAAGTATCTTCGTTGGAAGATGTTGGCCTATATTCAAAATGTAGTAAGGTTATTATGCTTATTCAGCAAAATGAGTTTAGGTATTTATAATTTGATTTATAATATAAAAAAATAATGATATTAACTAACCATATATCTACAGATGGCAAATCGCGTTGTTGAACTTATAAACTCGAACCTTCAACTACCCGAGCCATCTCGACATCAATGGTTGGTAGAGTAGTATGCTCTCTAAGTGAGTTTATTGTTGCAGTTCTAGGAAAACGCATTTTACCAATATCGAATTCAGAAGGTAAATTCGCTTCAAACTTACCGTGACATCCATAGATTTCAATTGTTGGGGAATGAGATGATAAATATTGATCCTCTATCCCTGATTGGCCAACAAATCTCGGTACCGGAAGGATCTCATTTATATTGAAAAGACTCAATTCTGTATCCAAGTTGCGTGGAGAAGGCAAGTTTACTGTAACATCAAGGGTCATTTCACTATCCATAGTTAATGGAGTATATGGACTTGTATTTCTTCATTTTGATGGAGTCGCAGATGACTGTCCTACCAATAATTAGCCTATCTCCAAATGTTCACGATTCAAGGAACTTAGGTGATCAAGTTTCTCTCTTTCTCATAGCGAATGTTGCGCAAGGGTACGATTTAACAATACAGTAGTGCGTTTAGCGACCTCCATTTCCTTTCTTGCTCTCTATGTTAAAGTATCTTCATAGGCCATCTTGACATCAATGGGCGGTGGAGTTGTATGCATTCGAAGGATGTTCGTTGTTGGAGTATTAGGGGAATATGTTTTGGCAAGATTGATTAGAGAAGGTAAGTTAGTTTTATTATCACGGGTCATTTCACCGTGAGTCCCAAGGATTTCCCTTGATAGGGAAATAGATTGGGAAGATAAATCTTGATTATCTGTGCCTGATTAGCCAACAAATCTTGATACCAGAGGGACCTCATTTATATTGAGAGAACGTCGATAATCAAGTTTCTCTCTTTCTCTTCTTGAACGTTGCGAAATAGTTACTTTTGACACAACATCAATGCATTTAGATACTTCTCTTTCCCTTCTTGCTTGTTGTACTAAAGTAGCTTTTGAGACAATGTTCTCACTATCATTTTGCTGATTCGATCTTTTTCGTTCCCTGCAAAGTCGTGGGATAGAGCATGTTTTGATACGGCATTATCATTTGACGCCTAAATATAACGACATGATTGTGGCATTTTAAAAAGTATCTATACTTTTATTATAAATATAAACATGCATTGCATACAAATGAGTATAGACAATTAACGTAAAATAATCTACATGCCACAATCATATCGTATAAAGATAAGTTACCATGTGCCACGAGGCCTTCAGACACGAGGTACAAATTGTACTTTAATTTGGACCATGGTGAGTAACGGAAATACCATAAGGGTGTTAAGTGTTACTCCCATAACATTAAAAATTGTCATAAAATTAAAATTTAATGAAGTCATTTTTATCCCTATATCTTTATAGGAAAAAAAGATTGGTCTGGGGTCCATTCTAACTTTTCTTTTAGAAATGAGGTTATCCTTAAATCAACCTAAATTATAGTTACCATATGTGTTAGATTTTCATTTAGGTTGCCATTTCAAATGTGTATCGTATACGAATATGTACAAACAACTAACCACAACTGAGCAACAAGTCAAAAAAATAGTGGTTAAAACTAAAATAATCTAGGGTCACTCACAATCTATTTGTATGAAAATGGTCATACCATGCAATTAGGAACGTTAGCATTATCATGATTAATATAAATTAAATCCCCAACATCTAATTCAACAACCTAAATGTAAATAAAATGATATCAATTTCTTATATTATTAGATATTGTAAAATATAAAATGAAATAAACGATAAGTTTACATTTTCTGGAAAAGTAGTATCATCCAATGTCAAAATTTGCAGAATCCTGAAAATAATGGATGAAATTATGTTGTTAAATCTTGAAGTCACGGATTTAAAAAAATTAAATATAATGAAGATACTCACCAACATAACAAAATTAAATAAGAGAGCAAGATCAAATCAAAGTTGTCGTCAAGTAATGTGACCACCAATTGTACAATACATAAGAAAAGCAAAACCTCAAAAATAAATTGCATTAATATCTAATATTGAGAAGAAAAAGACATAACTGTAATCCCATCACACTTCAAAAATTATTTCAAATGATAACAAAATATGAAATACAAATTAAAACAAATTTGGTTATGACAAAAGTCTATCAAGTAATAATCTCTATAATTTCCGTGCCTTCAACAACCAAAGAAAAGGAAACTTCAAATGATGTCTCCTACAAAAAATAATAAAAAATCAATAGCTAGTTAAGAAATTACAACTAATATTATTCTTTTATTAAAAAAAATCAATTTTTTTAAAAGAAATATGTACCTTAAACAATATTTACTCCATTTTTTCGTCTTTCTCGGATTTCAATGCTTGTAGATACTTATGTAGATTAACTTCCACTTCCTCCAATGCTTTTAAATATATCATATCATGTTCAACTATCTCTAACATAGTTCCTAAGGCCCTCAAGTCTAGAAACTTATACTTAATTATTTTGTGAATTTTAGCCCTTGACCACGTAGGTGGAAGCGTGTGCACTATTGCGTACACCAGTACTGCAATATTGGGTCGGAATCTATAATATTTTAACTTATTGTACAAACGCTCTTTGTTGAGAATATTATCTCTAATGGTCATTTTTTCATCTATTTGTTCATTCTCAAATTTAATACAGAAATGATAGATGTCACGTTCAGTCTATTCTAATAGATGCACAAACTCCTGCATAGTCCTTGGTCGATACTTGTCAAATATTTTCTCTACAACAACATTCCATCTTGGTGGCAATCCTGCAACAATTTGTTGAATTATTTGTTTCTAAGTAATTAATCTCCACCTAAATTTTTGTAATTCACTTGCACTATTAATTTTACAATTTCCATATTCCTTTAGAGGATATGTTTCCACAAATGAACTTTCATAAAAAAATATATTTTTCATCTTGTAATATGAGTCTATTACTCGTTCTGAAAACATATTACATGAGATATAAAGTAAATAATAGTGAATTACATAGAGTCATACAAAGTTAAGTCAAAGTTAATGCAACTAAAAACATTTCTAATTTCTAAAAACACAAATATAAACATTTCTAATTTTAAAAAAAAATATAAATATAACAAAAAAACACACACACAGACTAATTTCATTTTTAATTTCTATTAGCTCAAATATAAACATAAATTAAAATATAAACAGAATATAGAAATGAACACAACAGGAACAGAAACAAAGAATATAAATAGAAATAGAAACAAAAACAGGAACTTAAGCCTAATTATTTTAAGTAATAATCTATAACAGTAATAGGAACAGGAACAAAATAGAAACAGTAACAGTAAGAGGACAGAAACAATAACGGAAACAAAACATAAACAGAAACAGGAATGGCACCAGGAACGGAACTTAAGCCTAATTATTTGAAGTAATAATCTATTAATAAACCAAAAATTGAGAATATATGGAAATAATAAATGCTCTACCAACTTGTTAAATTAAGGTAATTCACGGCTGTGAAACCACAAATACAATTTCAAAAAATGAACAAACACAGTTTTAAAAAAAAATCAAAATGAATACTACAAATACAATGAGGAACCCACAAAAAAAAATCAGGAATAGAAATAACAAAAAAAAAAAAAAAAAAAACACAACGCAAGAACCCATAATGCAAAAAAAACTAAAGTACAGAAAAACCCACAATCCTAATTATTTTAACTAATAATTTATTAATAAACCAAAAATTAAGAATATATGAAAACAATAAATGATCTACCAATTTGTTGAATTAAGGTAATACATGGGTGCAAAACCATAAACACAGTTTCAAGAAATGAACAAACATAGTTTTAAAAAAAAAAAATCAAAATGGACAAACGTAGTTTCAAAAAAAAAAATCAAAATTAATACTACAAACACAATGAGGAACCACAAAAATAAATAAATAAATAACAAAAAACAAAAAAAGCAAAGCACAATGCAGTAACCCACAATGCAAAAAAACCAAAGTACAGAAAAACCCACAATGAGGAACCCACCAAAAAAATTTTGTTTCTATACCGCGTGATCAATACACAATCAAAAACCCTAACTAAAACCCGTCTACTTAATCACCAACACATAGATTTTTGATTGATTATACTGAGAACACAATATGAACAGAAGAAAAACATAAACATAAACAGAACAGAACAGACACAGAAACAGAAACAACAAAAAAATTGCACCCAAAAAACAATGAAATAGAGAATAATTATACAAAAACATTAAAACAGAAACAGAGAACATGAAACAGTAACCGATGGCAACTCACCTTTGTGCGACGGCGGAAGTGATTTGATCGATAGACGAACGACGACTCAACTTTGTGCGACGGCAGAGGAATAAGGTATAGTTGTGTGTCAATTGTGATGGTTGTGAGGCTATATATAAAGAGATTTGGGGGAGAGAAAGATATTTAGGGAAAGATAATTACTTGAGAATTAGGGAGGCGATTATGGAATTAGGAATCGAAATTTGGGGAATTAGGGCTCGATTGGAATGGTATCACTGAGAGAGAGAAGGGCAAAGAGTTTCCATTCCAAACGATTCCCCAAATCGAGCTGGCAACCCTAAGTGTCCTACTTCTTGCTTCCATAGATAGATCGAGTGAGAGAGAAGAACACACTTGTTTCCATAGATAGATCGAGTGAGGAAGAAGGGATGGCATAGAGAGAAAGACGATTGACAAATGGATGGAAGAGGCAGACGGTTCTGCTAGGGTTCAGTGTGAGAGGCGGTTGGTGAGCGTGGGGGTCTGCTGGGGGTAAATGAAGATTAACCAAAGTAATTTAGGAAATTATTAAAAGAAAAAATAAATACTTAATTAGGAGAAATTGCATAAAAGAGAGACCAATTTTCCATAGATATGGGGAGAGAAAGGGGTAGGCATTAGTAATTAAAATGTATTAATCTGTCTAATTATGGTATTCATTTGTCTAATTACTTAAATAATATTAAATTAATTTGATTTCCATTTCCATTAATTTGATTTCCATTCACATTAATCCGATTTCCTTTTTAACGAATCAAGTTTCCTTAAACAGTTCTATCCTTGTTAGCAATTTTATTTGTCTTAATCATATTTTTTTATCTTAGTTATACCCTGTGCCTAAAGGCACGAATGTAATTCGTTGAAATACGATTTTAAATTTGTATTATAAATTTATTACACCAATAATTAATGTTAACATGTATAAGAAACCAATTTTCTACTTATTCGACTCCCATATGACTTTATAATTTACCAACTGCATTAGAATATCGTGTAACCAAAAAAATCTTAAAACACAATACGAAAACTAATTTCATTGTTAGATAGACAATAAAATTTACATTGTATTTATGTTTTTTTAGTAAATTCTCCTCATCACATTTATAAATAAATGTTTGAAGAGACACAAATTCCAAACATTGTAGAAAGAATCATTCGGCTGGGAGCTCGTCAACCTTTTTTGTCCAATTGAACCACCACATTTAGATAGAAATTTCCATGTAGAGATGAATTCATACTTCAAACACCTCCAGGAGTTGAGACAATAGTACATATTATGCTAAATCCATACCATTCTCTATTAGAAGACAAATCAATCAAAAATATAAGTAAAATACTTTCAGTAAGCTTTGTTTGGCGCACCTATAAAATTTAGAAAACATGCATTACCTTTTGTATGTATCATCTTTTTTATGTAAAAGAGGCAAATAAGCAATATAATTGATTAAAAAAACTTACATGTCCAATCCTGAAACTCTTGATCAACGAAATTGTTCAATTAATATGATGATTTACAATAGCAAAGCTTGCAAATTATATTTCAGCGGAACTAAAAATTATATTGAAATGATTTTTTATTTCTCAAGAAGAAAATAAATTATTGAATTATCACTCAAATGTGTTCTAATGGCATTGGAAAGAGTATTTCTAGGAAAAATTAAGAATGTTTCTGGTCTATTCTCAGTAATTGGAACAAAAATGAACAATTAAGAACAAAAACAGAAATTAGAGAAATAATACAAACTTGTTTATGTTCTGAATACACAATATTCAAGGATTTAACCATCAACCTCATTGAACATTGTGCAAAATCATAGCGGTGGGCATGAGTACAGGCCTTGGGTGTGAGTTGCAAATCTTCTCGCGATTGGCCTCCAATATCCATGGATGACCTACAAATCACATTCAAATCATATTGTAAGCAAATGCAATCAAATTCCTACACCAAAAACACTAATCAAACAAAATCAAATGAAAAACCCTAAATTTAATCAATTCATAAACACAACCAAAAATATGAAAGTAGATTCAAAATGGCGGGAGATGGATCAAATGAATATTTCTATTCTGTTCCTAGATGTTTAGAACATAAAACCACTATGAACAACAAACAACAAACAAACAGACCTAAAACAGACTCAACTAATCAAAATAAGAAACTATGAACCAACAGGCCCAAACCACTATGAACATACAGACGTTAATTAGGACATTCTATGAACATTGAAAATCAGAATCAGAAATTTATTAAGAACCAACACCAACGAAAAACAACATGAAACACTAACCCTAATTAGGGAACTTGAACCTAAATTCAAAAAATCAAATAGTTATTGAACAAAATTAGAATTAGAACCATAGTTTTAAATCGTGGTAACAGCAACCGTAATGGTAGCGGACGTGGTGACGCGGAAGCGGGTGTAACGTATTGGTAACGGACATCGTGGTCGTGAATTTTTTTTTTTCAATTCACAACATCTATAAATCTAATGTATTAAAGCCTTTTATTTTAAAATAGATTATAATCAAGTTATATATACATAAGTCATCAATTATAAATATTCAAATTACATATATGTGAAGCATTGATGTCACCACCAAAAAGAGTGTCGGGGAGGATCTTGCACTTGATCTTGATCTTCATTTTGTTGTTGGGGATAATATTGTTATGGAGGATAGTACGAGTATTGTTGATCTTATTGAGGAAAATAATATGGGGCAACATATGGTTTGTACTGCATCGATGGATTGACTGGGTAATCTTGGAAAGCCATGTACGGGTAGAGTGACTCATGAGATGGTACCTGACTTCCATAGTTACTTCCCTGGCTATCAGAAACACTACCTTGAGATGATTTATTAAGATTAAAGCTTCCCAGAGATTGTTGCAAATCAGATGTAGGATCAGTCTGATTCTTTTTTTGGCTTGATCTAGGTCTACTGCTACCCCATTGCCTTTGAACATTCTTGGGATGTTCTCCAACATCATAATCATCTCGAACACCATGAAGTCCGTAATCACCAGAATAAGAGCCACCATGACTAGTATGAACATAAGCTACACCTCCTTTACTCGATGTTGCCCCTTGATCATCATCATCATTGTCATCATTATCATCACTACCTTGCCCGTCACCTGAAGGCCCCGAGCTAGAAATATTTGCACGTTCTGGAAGGGGTTGTAATCCTTCGTCTTCATCTACATCAGAATCATCAATCCAAGTTTGAACTCTCGGATCTCCATCCAACAAAGGGTCCTCTCTTTCTTCCAACCAGGGGCTCAATGAATCATCATCCTCAAAAATATAATCCAAATTAATTGGATTAAAACTCGAATCAATTTCTTCTTGAGTTTTCCTAATGGTATTGAGAATTTTCAACTTCATGTTATAGTGGATGAAAATTAACTTTTGAAGCTTAATATATTTCAACCTATTTCTAGTTTTCGTATGAATTAAGCTCCAAGTAGACCAATTTCGTTCGCAATTTGATGAAGATGTAGTCTGACTTAATACCCTTACAGCAATACGCTGAAGTTCAGGTGCACATGAATCATACAAAATCCACCATTCAGCTGTAAAATGAATAACCAGTATATTAAATTAATAAGTTTATATATTCTAAATAAAACAAAAGGTAAATGACATATTCTAAATTGAATAAATATATATTATTGGGATTAGTTTGATTGACTGCTCTTTGTGCCAAAGGTGAACCAAATGTCTCTCATTTTTCTAGAAATAATAGCATCTAAAAAATTAATTTTTTTAAATTAGAATATTATTATAAATCAATTTTTTAATAAATTTTTCATTACTTACTTGATTAATTGCTCTAAGTTAAAAATATAAATCTGGATTCAATCTTTGAATGACATTTTGCGTTTCCTTCATTACTTCATTCGCAATGGATTCAGTATGAGAACCTCCATATTGATATTGTGGATTCAAAAAATAACCTACATTTATATAAAAGTTAATATACATTAATAAATTTAAACAATAATTTTACTTAAACAAAAATATAAATATATGAATAAACAAAAAAACTTTATCGGCAGCGTGTAACTCGTGGTGCAATTGGTTTGACCATCTTTTGTCAATGATTTTCCAATAATCTTTCCAATGACGAGTGCTTTTTTCAATTGCCAATTTTGCTCTATCAATTGCTTCATATATAAATCCCATAGTTGGCTTTTCATCCCCATCAACTAATCGCAAAGTCCTGACCAGTGGTTCTTGCACTTTCAGTATATCACGTGCCTTCTTCCAAAAATTATTTCCGAGGATCAAGTCTTGAACCTCAGCCGCTGCATCACTACAGGACCACTTTCAGTTTCTCCATTCATCAGATGAGAACATGGTCTTCAATTTATCTCTATATCTTACCAAACTTTCAATCGCCAAAAAATTTGTGGCAAATCTAGTTATCATAGGGCGAAGCAATTCTCGGTCATCGTTATACCTTTTCATCATATGATACACCGTCGGGGTATTATAGATGAATGTCGTTATTGATTTAGCCTCATCTATCAACTTTGACACCATTTTTTTCTTGCCTATGTCTTCAAGAATTAAGTCAATGCAATGTTCAACACATGCCGTCCAATACAATTTTTTTCTTTTTTCCATTAACTTAAGCCCTCCAGCTTTTATTGCTGCCTCATTGTTAGTGACTACTTGAACAACATGTTCTTCCCCAATTTCTTCTACCACGGTGTCAAGTAATCCAAAATAGTAATCGCCAGTCCGACTTGGCACATGTGATGCATCAATGGACTTATGAAAAACGATGCCCCGATTGAAGTAGACCAAAAAATTGATGCTATGATCCTTCTTTATATTACTCCATCCGTCGCACATAATTGTCACTCTTCTCTCCTTCTAGATTCCCTGAAATGATTTAATCCAATTTTTCATCTCATTATACTCGTTAGGCAAAAATACTTCTGACACTTCATAAGATGTAGGGCCCTTCACACCAGACCCTAATTCTGCTGCAATATTGAGCATCGGTTGTGTCCACTGAGATTCTACAACATGAAATGGCAAACGATTGTGAAATAAGAACTTTGACACCGTGGCTCCTAATTTACTTCTTTTGTCTTTCATTTTCTGTGGATTGATTTTTTGTTGTTTAGACCTCTATTCTTTTCTATTGCAAGATCCATTGCCCTCAATCTACTTTCAGGGCCTTCAAGATCAATCCATTCAGATCCACTCCGAGTAGACGATGATCGGCTAAATAATGATTTCATCTTATTAGCTAATCCACGCTTTGGCGGTATTAATCCAGATCCAGAACCACCGCCACTCTCATATTGTGATCCTTAAGACCCGTAACGTCTCCTCAATTTTTCTCTTTCTTTAGCTTCATATTGGGCGGCTAAATTTTATTTTTTAGCCATTGCCAATTCCAAATCCTCGTCAAAAGAATTCCTGAGATCATCATAGTCATAGTTGCCTTGAAGTTGGGCTTCCAATTCTTCATTCCTTTTTTGTTTATCCAAACGCTTCTTTTTTATTTCTATAAGGTACTTCATCATTTCTTCTCTCATGTGTTTTGGAATATTTTGACAATGTGCCATGTTTTCCGATTTATGTGTCAAATGTTCTTTAACTCGTGTAATTCCCCCCTTAATTACACGGAAACAAAATTTGCATTGAGCATCATGGCGACTATTGTTGACAGGGGTGACAAACTTCCATCCAATATTATCATTGATATTGACACTAGCACTACCTTCCGAAGTATTACGCGGCATTCTGAAAATTATAAATTACATCACAATTAGTTTGATATTTAACCTTATTTTTTTACGAAACTAAATTCTGACATTTCAAATTTATTTTCTACTCCCTTTCAGTTTCTTTGACTTTTTTTTTTTTGTCTAAAATTGTTTTTAAATAACTTTTTTTTTGGTCTAAAATAACTTTTTTTTGGTCTAAAATAACTTTTAAATCAATGAAAAATTAATTGAGGGTAAGTTGATAAATTCCAAAATTTAAGGGGGTATAAAATATAAAACTAATAGAAGTAAAAATGTGAACCGTTCATATCAAGGAGGAAAAATTACAGTTTGGTCCTGAAGGTATAAGGTAAATGTCTATGTGGACCCTAAGGTTGACTAAATTGCGCATTTAATCCCTCAAGTTCCACAATTGCTTCAATTCCTCAAAATTGAAAGCATTATTAATGATTTTGACGAAAAATGAGTTATTCTCAAAGCGTGGCCTTCTAATGAGAATATTTTCGTCATGTTATCACTCTGTTAAATATAATACGTTTTTTTTTAACTACGATTTAGGTTTTTCTATCTTATTCTTTAGAAGAATTTTTGTTAGAAAAAATTTAGGGAAAAACTTCTTAGGTTAATATATTTCTAAAATAATTATTATTCCACTAAATATATTTTGTAATTTTAATTAAAATAGAAAATAATTCCATTAAATATATTTTAAAATTTTTATTTTAATTCATTTGCATTTGTACTTTAATATTGTTATTTTTCAAATTAATCATAACATTTTGCTATTAATCAAAAAATTATTTTTATTTAAAATGTATACATAACGAGAAGTCTCCATAATTTAAAATGTATAATCAATTAACAAAACAATATTATGCACAATACAATATGAACAAAAACCATAAAAATAAAATACAAATAGAAACTAACTTGACAGATTTGAATGTTCAAGTACTCTGCCTAACGACAATCAATTTCTAAATATAGAAAAAATATATATATAAATCTAAGTATATAACTTAGATAAATTAAGAGAGAAATCAGAGGATTTTATAATTGTTGTGTGATATGTTTGAAAAATGAAGTTAAATTTATAGGAAGAGAAACCAAGTGCAAACTTGGTTTGCATTATTAAACCACAAAAAGGAAACCAGCCAAATAAACTTTAGCAAAGGCTAGAGTCTAGGGTCGATGACATTCATGAGAAATTGTCCAATAAACTTTAATAAAGTTGGAGTAGGCTTGTTGTATGAAAAAGGTTGTGTACCTTGCTGTAATATTCCCATATTTATAAAGTAACGGCCATAACGGCCCGTTACGGTGTGATTTTGTATCACAACCCTATAACGGGCTGTAACGGAATCGGAGGCTACCGATTCCGTTACGTAACGACCGTTTTTTAAAACCATGATTAGAACAATCACTATGAACAAATAGACCCAAAACATTAATCAGAATCAAAACATTGCGAACAAATAGACCCAAAACACTATTAACAAACCTTAAATTTATGATATAAACTACTTTAATAACAACAATACAAACCTTAAATTTAATAAAAATGATCATGAATTTAATCAAATACGGCGGCGGTGTGCATATAGAAGAAGATCGGGGATAGAGAAACTCACCTGTGTGGCTTGGAATGGAGAGAGAAGAGGCCCGTACTGTTGGTCCCCGTATCGGTTTGGATAAAGGCAGGATCTAGCCAAATCGAACCTCGATCAGGCTATAGATGACAGTCGGTGGGCAAATCTTGACCGTCGATGCTGTGACCTCTACATTCGTCTGCCGTTGTTGATCCTAACCTTACTAGAAGGGGTTGCGTAGAGAGAGAACATGAGAGAGATGTGGGAGAAAATAGGTTCCATTAGTGTGAAGATATGGGGATTTAAACCAATTGAAGGTGATCGTGGAGGTGGATGAGGGATTGAAATAAGATCATGGGAAAGGATTGATCGACAAAGGTTGGAGGGTGGGAGAAAATGGCAAAATGTGGGAGGTGAGTTCGTGAGAGGTGAGCGGAGAGGTTAGGGATGTGAAATGAGAGGGAGAATGGAGGTTAGGGTTGGGCTGGCTGATCTTGGGGGAGGAGTAGGGCTTATGTTGAAAAATTCAAAAAAATAAATAAAAATTAAATGATGCAGGTTCGAACCCTAGTCCTCATGCTATTCGTCCACCGATTTAGCCACATGACCTACTAAAGAAGTGGTATTTAATGTAATCGCAACCGTTCATTTTGTGAGATTCATTCCGGACCATTGAGATGTCCCAGTCAGCAAAAATAGTCCTGATTTATCATATATATAACAATTTCATTAAAATTACAAAAGAAAAATGAAACTTATATATCATCATCTACGTAAATCTAATATTAAAAAATAAAACATTCATAAAACATTCGAAACAACCAAAGTGAAAAATTACTTATATAAATTCACAAAATTATTAAGTGAAAATTCACTAAAAAAAAAATCAAATGAAAATCCCTTAAAATTATAAATTTTGAGCCATTTGATGTGGTTGTAATATGTCGTAAAATTCCTTTGGTATTTGTAATTAGAACTTTGAGATTAATAAAAATTCATTCACTCAATTTGTATTGTCTAGATAATCAACACTGATATTGAAAATTTTGAACTTGATTGAATCTAGGGCCTTCTCTAATTCATGTGGACTAATGGTTTTGACATGATCAACTAATTCCTACGAAAATTGGTTCTAAAAAAGTGATCTATGTTCCCCCTCTCTAAAGTCCAATATTCACTTGTAGTCGAGCTCGGATAATTTTTGGATAGCTTTTGAATATTGCTAAATCTTCCTAAACCAATGAATGGCCAATATGTGACAAGACATCTACCAACGGATGGCCATGTTTAAGAATCAGACCCAATCGGCACCTGCCCTTTCGCCCGTCGGTACTGACACTGTTCTGCATAGGGCCCAAAATCCAAATGAGAATTCATTTTTTGGCTCAGGGTTGGAGCATCTGCCAAATCCTATCACTCCAAGTTACTCTCTAAGCGGATACTATGAACCCTTGTTGTCAGGTCCTTCTCACTCGAGCCCTCATCCCTTCTTTTATAGTGTACTTCCATACCCCTATTAGGGACCCTCGCTCCTACCCTATCGAGGGATCTCGTTGATCCACCACCACAAATATTTGTCTACCATGAAAGGGTTGTCTATCCTTTAAGTGATCAAAATATCAACCAACAAACTCCGAAGACCGACCTATTGCCAGTTTGGGTCTTTAAGGTGAAAGAACTGAAAAAAGACTGTTGGGGAGTTAAAAACCAAAAAACCTTCAAGAAATACAGAATACAAAGATTTGACAGCACCTGCCTAGGTGGTATATCCAAAAAATATTCACTGTTCTAGAGTTTAGAAAATATGACAACATCAGTCTCCAGAATGGCACGTCAAAATTGATAAGTAGGAATTAGGAAACCACGCTCGAAGTGAGGATCTCTGTCTGAAGCTATTCTGCAGGTCATTGAAGAAACTAACACTTAGCTAGTACATGGCGTTAGACTTGACATAAATTAAAACCTTCGAAGATCTGGTGCAATTATTTTGTGAATAATACGTGTATAACAAAGACGCCGCACCAGATCATAGTGCCCTATACCAAATATTGAAAGAAAAAATATGAAAACTTTCGGAGATACATCGCCCGTTGGAGGGATGAGGCTATGAAAGTTGGTCCTAGATTAAGCGAAGAAGCTCAGTTAGATATGTTCAAATCCATTCAGATGCCACCGTTTTATCACAACTTGTCGAGTGTAGCGATAGATCCCTTTGGCAAAGTAATCAAGAATGCTGAAATAGTAAAAGAAGAGGTAAGGAATGAAAACGTTTAAGAACCCTTATCTGACCCCACGAAAAAATCGACTCCTTCAAAAAGTAGGAAAAATAAGATAGTTGTCATTATGGGCCCCTCCCCCAACAAGCCTCCCATAAAAACAAACCCTAGTTTACCCATGCCCAAAATTACCCCAATCAAAACAAAAACCACGCCTCCCAAAATTGGCAAAACCAAAACTATCCCCAAAACCAATCATACTCTCACCCAAACGCCCATATTATTCTCTTCCAATTTCCTACCAAAACATGCTTCCACCTTACCAAAGTTATCCTTCAAAAAACTATCCACAAAGCTACCCTTGATACCAATCTCCTGCCTACCAAACGCCCCCATACCAACCAAACCAAAATCCCCTACCTCAAATCATAAATAACACCATCAATCAAGAAAATCGATACCACTAAGATTATACATCTCATGTTGATGGGAGACGTTTCCAAAACAAAGACGAAGAGCTGTTGAATCTCCCAGTCTCTCTCACTGAGCTATTCCAGTATTTCTTAAAGCAAGGGATGTTAAATTTTTGCCTTTCTTTGAGCCTAAGTCTGGAAATCAAGTCGCCTCCTCAAATGCATTTTGTGAATATTACTCAGGGGCCAAAGGGCATACAACAGAACAATATTTTTAGATAAAAGACAAAATTTGAAGTTCATTAGGAAGGAAGCCGTCACGTTTCCCAAGAAGTCCAAAACCACTACACCGAATTGCTAACAGAATCCATTACCAGAGTATACCCCCTCAAGG
Source organism: Eucommia ulmoides (assembly GCA_016647705.1). Taxonomy (NCBI): domain Eukaryota; kingdom Viridiplantae; phylum Streptophyta; class Magnoliopsida; order Garryales; family Eucommiaceae; genus Eucommia; species Eucommia ulmoides. The sequence continues at coordinate 46,913,416 of CM028338.1, forward strand.
GATTGGGTTAAATATGAACTTTGTTGAAGAAGAGGTCATTGTGATTGATTTCGGCAGAATATACCTGCACCCCAAAGTTGTCAGATGAGGATTCGAGTTACACCCAGAGAAGGTCACAAAGAAATTAGAGTGAATGGTAATGTCCATCTCCAATCAAAAGCATGTGAACTTTTAGAATAGGGTACTCTGGAATTACGAGATGGTGGCAAAAATGGGAGATGACAAAGCATTGAGAATTTTAGCTGGAGAAGGTGGAGGTATTACCTAATCTAGAAGAGTATACGCCCAACAAGAGTTGACCCGATACCCCGAGAAAAATATTAAGGGAGCCCTAAAGAAACTAGTGATGAACCAAGAATCCCAAGATTTTTTAAGGGCAGTGAAGAATTCAGAATACAAAGTTGTGGAATAATTAAGTAAAGCCCCAACACATATTTTGATGTTGTTATTGCTTTTGTCCTCCAAAGTACACCGACAATCCTTATTGAAAGTCCTTTACAAATGTTAGGATCAGTCACAACAAGCCCCTCAACACAATAGTAGAGAGTTATGGAATGTTCATATCCCTGGTATTAATCGATAATGGGTTAGCATTGAATATCATGCCAATGGAAACACTAGAAGAGATGAGAATTGACTTAGTTGACATCTGACCCTTGAAGACAATAGTTCAGGCTTTTGATGGGACAAAAGAGATGTCATTGAGGAATTTGACATGCCGAAAGAGATCAACCCGATCCAATTCAATGTGACATTTCAAGTCCTGAACATACTGGCATAATTCAATATGTTTTTGGGAAGGTCACGGATCTACAGCGCTGGTACGGTCCCCTCATCACTGCACCAAAAAATTAAGTTTGTTATTAAGAATATATTGTATGTAATCAAGGTAGACCCAGTTTTTGCGCCTTTCTACCCAATCAGCTAGTATATCCCATTGGGGGGCGAGAAAAATAAAAAGGAAAGAGAGAGAGAGAGAGAGAGGGTCGAGGCCTCCTATCACGTGTTCGACATTTTAAATACCACAATCCTAATGAGAGGCATGCATAAGTCAGTCCTATCACTATTAAATGTCGTGATCTCCACCGCCAAGGAGATGAAATCTTTGAGATATGTCCTCCGTAAAGGACTTGGAAAGAACCTTGATGAAATTACTGATCTAATCGAGGTCCAATAGAAAAAATGAAGGTTTGGGCTAGGACATAGGGCCACTAGGGAAGATAGAGACATGTTCTTCTGGGATAGAAAGACCGAATGCCAAAGTGATTAGCTGTTAGTAATCTCGTACATTTAGGTTTCATTCCCATATCTTGCAGAGACAATCAACTAGGAAGACAAGACAATGAGATTCCAACTCTATCTTGAGAAAGTCCTTAATGAACAAATTGTGAACGACATTTACCAGGAGGTAAGGCCAAGTTGTATGACCGGCAACAAAGCGAAAGGAACCAGAAAGCTACAGAATTGGGACTCCTATGTCCTCTTGGTTCGCTAGGCGTTTTGGTAAAATTGAAAAAATATTGTATTCACCTTTATGTTCAGTGAGCCTTCTGGATGGAAAAATAATTTTTTTTTTTCTGTGTAATAGCTTATCTCAATGAATGTGATTTTGCTCTATCCTGAATTATAGTTTAATGTTTAATTTTTTACTTTTTTAGGTTACCCAAATTGCTAGTGTATGATGCTCGTGATACCACTGAGTTCGAACGCGATGAGTATGATTTCAGTACGGAACCAGACTATGACTTGATGAGAATAGAAACAAAGGAAGACTCATTTCTATCAGACGATGATGATATCCAAAAAGTCTTTGTGGAATATGAGAATAAGTTGATTCCTAGCACAGATGAGATAGACACTACAAGAAAAATGACATTTAGCTACAATTTTTTTTTTGTAGCCAAAGTGTTATTTTCATAGCGAAAGAGATTTAGTGACGAAATATTTTCGTATCCAGTTTCATAGCCTATATGCAATAGCAGAAGGTATTTGGCGACTAGTGGTGAAATTATTTCCTCGCTACATTACCACAAATGTATAGGTTAAGTTTTAATAGAATAGTGATGAGTAGGGTTATCGTATCTATAAGGATTGGTTTAAATCGTCGTTAAGTACCACAATTGTCATAACTCAACTTTATCTAGGCAATCCAATTTTTGGTTTTTTATAGAAATAATATAAAAGTAAACTAAAATACTAAGAATAATGTTAATGTGAATAGATTATCTAGGAATTAACTTCGTTCACTTAAATATGTTTGATTTAGTCCAGTTTACATTAATGATCATTAATCTATCCGATAAACTAGGTATCGAAAACTTACTCACTACCTCTCCCGAGTGTAAAGTGAATGAATATGCAATTTGTGTCAACACTTATATCCCTATCTAGTATTTAAATGATTACATGAGTTTCACCCCAACCTCACAGATTTCACACGTTCTAATAATCTCCAGATTCATTAAAACGTCTTGTTGTGTTTAACCCTAGTCCGAATCTAGGGTTACCTTTTCCAAGTGTCAAACCCCATATTCTCAAATCAATTAAAATATCATAACAAGCATATAATAGAAGTAAAATAACGATAAACACAATCAAATAGGGATGAACAGCCGATAACGAAATAACGATTTACTCAAACATATATATTCATGAACTACATCAATCCCTAAACAATAAATGTTTAGCTCAAGGCCATAACCAAATATTCAACTAAAAATAATATATACATGATCAATCAACCAACAAGAACTTTGAATGAAAGAGGGAAACAAAAGAGAATGGTCGTTATTTGAAGAATGGATGATTTCACGTTAGTAAAATTCGCTCCGATCTTATTTCTTATTTTCCAAATGTGTTCTACTCCTCTTGGTTATGATCTTGAGCTTCCAAAAATGTCCAAAAAGGTTCTTGGTCGGAGTGAGAATGAGTGGGAATGCAAAATATCTCAAAATATCAATTTCAACTTGTATCGGGTTGCTATAGAGATGGGAACCATCGCTGCAGTGATAGGAAGGCAGAAACTTACTGCCAGATCACTGCTGTAACGATGGCAAAGTTCGCTGCAACAATGGTCAAGGTAGTGCTGACACTAGGTTCGTCTTTTACGTGTAACATTCTCGTCTGAACATTGATTGAGGTGATTCAAAAACCTTTGGGAATATAATATATAGATCTATAACTTCCATGTTTTGATATTTTCCAAAATCGGATTTCGTCATTGTTGACAATGGCCTAGAAGTTATAGTTCCTAAACGGATTTTGCATTTTGTTTCCCATTTATTTATAAACCTACAAAACAATACAAAAACATATTTAATTAACAAAAATACTTAGAAACACACAAATATTTGAATATAAAAGTACTTGATTTGTAGATAATTAAATCACTCATTAAATACCCCCAAACTAAAACGTTTTCTTGTTCTCAAGCAAAAACACCCACAAAAGAAAACAAACTACTACAACGAATTAACAAACTTAAATACTAAACAAGAAAAACTCAAATGAACTAAAAAAAACATGTGAGTTTTGAATTTCAACCAATCGACCAAAAAGTTTTCCCTCAATGGTCCCCAATCATATCGAGTTCAAGAATAAAACCTTACCATGTGGTGTTCAAGAATTTTAACATTCAATAATGGTATATGCCATTCTAGATCCTTTCCAAATGTGTGTGTGAAAACTCTAATTATACAACCATCCAAAGACCGAATTGGATTATCCACCAACAAAGTTCATGACTTAAAACCGATAAAGGTATAGGATATCCATATACCAGACTAGGTTCCACTCTCCACTAATGTAGGCTTAGAAATGCAAAAAAAATCAAAAGGACTTGGTTTGGTTTTTGTTAACTGGCCAAGGGTATATCGGGAATATAAAATAGGTAAACGTTCTTAACTCAACGATACACAAGGCACAACTATTGGCACTCAATCACACTCGTACCCACACAGATCAATTCGAAACAACCCTGAACTTACATTTTAAAACGTAGTACTCACTTATTTAAACAAACCAAAAAAAAAAAACTATATTTACACATTTTTATTTTTATTTTTTTTACCGTACCCCCAAACTTATTTGAATATTAAAATTTCATGGGTGTAGAACTACGATAGAAAGATAACAAGTGAGTACTCGAATACCGAATCAATTAAAAGTTCGCCTAAATCCCAACCGCTCACTTCAAGTAGCATAAACAAATGCTAACTTGATTTCAACTCAAATCATGCCTTAGGTTTAGCGACAGTGGTTTGGAAAAAAATTAATTGGCCAGGGTATTTGTTACATGTTCAGAATTGAAATGGCTAATAGGCTTCAACAGGGTAATGAGGGATAAAACATATAGTATGGAAGGCTTCAACGCCTCAAGCGATCAAAATGAATGCGTAAGTCATGTCTCCTGAACTACCTCGCCTAAGATTTTGTCTCGAGTTTCCCCAAATCAGGTTCTAGAATCCCTAAAATTATCATGAACTTGGCTAGTAGATAATTAGCATTAAATCGATTGGATAGCTAGTACATTAAGCCTATGTGCTCGTGCAAATTAGGATCCACAATGACTTTTAACAAAACGAGATGTCAAGCACACATAACACACATGAATGGGCATTACCCTTTACCTCGATAAATAATTAGGGGATAATTTTATCATCGGGAAATGGTCCAGAAGAACTACAATACTCAACACACAAAAACAACAACTACAAATATAAACACACTTATACTAATACTAAACAAACATGCATGAAATTAGGGAAAAAGACCTTTTTGGTCCCTGAAAGATGGCGAAAGTGTCAAATTGGCCCATAATATTTGAAACTCGATACATTTGATCTCAACATTTCAAAATCGTTCCAAATTGGCCCATGAGGCAAATTCCGTTAAGTCAACTGACGGTCAACTTTTCATTAAGGGTATTTTAGTCTTTCTATTCAAAGAGGTTAATTTGAGAAGTCATCTAAACTTCTAGGGGTCAAAATATTTTTTTCCTTTATTTTTTTTAGTTCTTCTTCTTTGTCCCTACACCACCGAGCCAAACACCCTCTACCGCCGATTCTACCATGAAACCAAACACCACAACACCACCACCAAATGACCACCAAACGAACCAACACCGCCGCCTCCACCAAAGAAACAAAAACAGAAACATGGGAACCAGAAATTGAACGAGAAACAGAAACAGAAATTGAAATATGGGAAACAGAAACATGGGAAACAAAAACACAACAATTGAAATATGGTAAACAGAAATTGAAATATGGAAAAAAGAAGCAGAAACATAAACATGGGAAACAAAAACACAACAATTGAAATATGGGAAACAAAAACAGAAGTAGAAACAAGCTTCTTCCTTTGTTCCTGTTGAAGATATGGGAGTCACCGCAAGCTTAAATGACGCCTTAACCTTCTTCGACTTTTTGTCGGTTGCTGCCGTCGTAACCACTGCATCTAGTTCAACTTTTCAAAATCGAACCTGAGGTTTCGAAACCCTTTCGAATGAAAACGAAATTGAAATCAAAAGATTTTGAAATCAACATTTTGATTTCGAAATCAAAAGCCTAGTTTCCATTCCGATTTCGTTTTCGAAATCGAACCAACGGTTGGATTTCGATTTCAAAAACGAAATCGAAATCAATCGAAAACCTTTCGATTTCAAAAATGAAATCGAAATCGAAAGTTTTCGAAATCAATATTTCGATTTCGAAATCGAAAGCCTAGTTTTCATTTCGAAATCGAAATTGTTTTCGATTTCGATGCTAAGAAGAAAACGAAGATGATGACAGTTGAAGCGATGGAGGATGGAGAAGAAAAAGATGCCGATGACGGCGACGGCGACGGAGGACAGAGAAGAAGCAGACGAAGGTGATGGAGGATGTAGAAGAAGTGGATGACGGCGATGCAGGATGGAGAAGAAGCAGACGATGGAAGATGGCGAAGAAGAAACAAACGACGATGGTAGAGGCGGTTGTGTGGTGGTGCTCGATGGTGCAGAGAAACGGAGGGTACTGAGGAGCCAACAAGACAAAAAAACAAGAAAAAAAAAAGAGAGAAAAAGAAGAGAAGAAAATGGTTTGGGAAAAAATATTTTGACCCGCTTAGTTTAACAACATATGCAAATAGACCCCACTAAATTAATAAGAATGAAATGACGCATGTACCATTGGCCAAACGTCATGTGCTTGTCACGTGACTTTTTCCATCCAATTCCCCCAAATTTTACTAACGGAACCCGACCCAAGGGCTAATTTGGAACAATTTTGAAATGTTGAGATCAAATGTGTCGAATTTCAAACCTTAGGAGCCAATTGAACACTTTCGCCATCTTTCAGGGACCAAAAATGTCTTTTTCCCATGAAATTAAACAACACTACATTTTACAATAAAACATGCATGAAACTAAACAACAATTTAAGTTAAACTACACAACATTTAACAACTATTTAACTTAACTACTTAACCAACAAAAAGTCATTAAACAATAAAAACATACAAAACATAATATCCCTCCAAACTTAGACTGGTCAGTGTCCATAGTGACCCAACATCAAACTCAACAAATGACATGCATTATAGTGACGAAGAGGTTTTTGAACACGTACCTAGGAGGTGAGATAATCTTGCCTCTGAGTGTGGTCGGCGGTGATGGATTGATTTATTTGAAAACTTGGGTTGCCTCCCAAGAAGTGCTTGGTTTAATGTCCTCGACTTGATAAGGAGAAGGGCTCGTCAAGAGAGAACGGTTTCCACCCATAGTATATGTCAAACAATACAACATACGAGTCTTGATTCAGAACGCCCTCAAGCTTGGTGAAATGTGGCATTGTTTAGCACGTACTCTCAACGTGACTCGCCTATGGCTAATGTGCTTGGTGGGCTTGAATGAACGGTGCTAGAAGCGGTGGAGAACAAGTGAGCCACATCGGATCCTTATAGATGTGATCGTCTTGGATCGAGGGTGGCATCAAAATTTTGATCTCAAATGGTGAAAAATCACAATTGTCAATATGTGATTCTTCATCTTCAATCCATTCTTGGGTTTTCTTCTCATTCGAATAATTGTTGTTGAATGCTTTATTTTCTCCCGCTCGTATTCGGTTCCTCATGGTGGCTTTTACATATGGATGTGACTTGTGTGTCTCTCAATGCCACCACTTCTGACTCGGCCTCAATAAAGAAAATAAGTTGACCGATTTGCATCTCGAGAGACTTTACGGTTATATCAATTTCAGTGTAGGTCGTATCAATATTGTCAAGACGATCCTCATGCTCATTGAGATGGTCATGCGTTTTCCTCCAGAAAACCTGAGTCTCTCTCATAAATTTAGCAAACATCTCTTCCAGGGTGAGGGAAGACTCCACATGTTGGTCCGAGGTATCAATCCATGACGCCGAAACACTGGAACTCTTCCCCAAGCTTTGGCAGCTTGTTAAATAATTCCAACTCTGACAATCAAACGCAGCCATGTCTTCCAACAACCAATAGGCATCGTTCGCAGTTAGGTCGTAAAAAGAGGTAATACCATTTTCTCTTTTTACCAACGTTCTGGTTTCGACTTGCAACCCGTAACGAAAATTCAATAATTGACACTCTTTCGGGAAACCATGACATAGAAACCAAAATAGAAACTCTTTGTATCTATCCCAAACAAAATGAAATGGCTCGGAATCCCGTCGAGAAAATCGCAATAGCACTTTTTGATGAGACATCGTCAAGTACCTTGCAATACAGATAAAACTAAAAACAAAAATTAAAAATAAAATAAATGCCTAAATTAAAATCAAGTTACTTATTCACAATATCAACAACAATCTAAAAGTCAATCCCCCCGTAACGGTGCCAAAAACTTAGCAGCGAAATTATTTCGTCGCTAAGTTACCGCAAGTGTACGAGTCAAGTTTTAATAGAATAGTGATGAGTAGGGTTGTCGTATTCACAAATATTGGTTTAAATCGTCGTTAAGTACCGCGATTGTAGTAACTTAACTTCATCTAGGCAATCCAATTTTTGTTTTTTATAGAAATAAAATAAAAATAAACTAAACTAATTAAACTAAAATACTAAGAATAACGTTAATGGGAATAGATTATCAAGGGATTAACTTTGTTTGCTTAAATGTGTTTGATTTAGTCTAGTTTACGCTAACTGTCATTAATCTATCCGATCATCTAGGTATCGAAAACTCACTCACTACCTCTCCCGAGTGTAAAGTGAATGAATATCCAATTTGTGTCAACACTAATATCCTTATCTAGCGTCTGAACGATTACATGAGTCTTACCCCAATCTCACGGATTGTACACATTCTAATAATCTTCTGATTTATTAAAACATCGTGTTGTGTTTAACCCTAGTTCGAATCTGGGATTACCTTTCCCAAGTGTCAAACCCCATATTCTCAAATCAACCAAACTATCATAACAAGCATATAATGGAAGTAAAAGAATAGTAAACACAATCGAATAGGGATGAACAACCGATAACAAAACAATGATTTACTCAAACATATATATTCATGAACTACATTAATCCCTAGACAATAAATATTTAGCTCATGACCATAACCAAATATTCAACTAAAAATAATATTTACATGATCAATTAACCAACAAGAACTTAGAATAAAAAAGAGAAATAAGGGAGAATAACCGTTATTTGAAGAATAGATGATTTCACATCTGTAAAATCCTATCCAATCTTGTTTTCTATTCTCCAAATGTGTTCTCCTCCTCTTGGTTTTGATCTTGAGTTTCCAAAAATGTCCAAAAACGTTCTTTATTGGAATGGGAATGAGTGGGAATGAGTGGGAATGTAAAATATCTTAAAATATCAATGTCAGCTAATGCCGGGTCACTGCAGCGATGGGAACCATTGCAGCAGAGATGAGAAGACAGAAACTTACTACTGGATTATTGCTGCAGCGATGGTCAAGGTAGTGCCGACACCAGGTTCTTCTTTTGGTCATAACTTTCTTGTTCGAACTCTAATTGAGGTGATTCGAAAACTATGGAAAGATAAGACATAGATATACAACTTCCATGTTTTGTGCATTTCCAAAATCGGATTACATCATTGTCAAAAATGGCCTTGCAGTTACAGCTCCTGAACCGATTTTGCATCTTGTTTCCCATTTAGTTATAAACCTACAAAAAAATACAAAAACATATTAAATTAACAAAAATACTTGAAAACACACAAATATTTGAATATAAAAGTATTAAACCACTAATCAGTGACGAATTATACTTTTGTCGCGTAAGATTATTTTTTCACGACAGATTATTTCGTAGCCAAATTTGTAGCTAAATAATTAAATTCCATAGCCAAAAAGCGGTTGAAAATGGTGGATTTTTTTTGGGGGGGAACAAACATTTTTCATCGCCAAAATGCAATTGAAAAAGGCGGGAAAATATTTTTGCCACGAACATATTTTGTCGTCGAAACGTGGTTGTCAATTGCCGGAAATATTTCAGCAACGAACATTTTTTGTTGCCAAAATATGTTTATAAATGGCGGGAAAAATTTGGAGACGAAAATATTTTTATCGCCAAAACATTTTTGAAAATTGTTGGGAAACAACTTGGACGAAAATGTTTTGTTGGCAAAATAATTTATTTATTTTTTTCCGGGAAAATACATTGGCTATAACCAATTAATAAAAGGTGATGAATGTCAATTTATAGCTACAACCAATCAGTAAAAGATAAACAAAATCAAACAATTGCGTTAAAAACAAAATATATCAATATACTAATTCTACCAATATCCCAATGTGCTCAACCAATCTTCCAACTTTCGTCGATGCTCAGTCGATTGTAGAATCGCTCAATTAATTTTTTTTTTCAATCCTCACTCTTCTCCTGCTCGGTATTCTTTGTCGTGTAGAATCAATTGTAGAATCGCTTAATCGTGTTTCTTCGTCGCTTAGTATAAGGTGCTAGCGTCTTCTTTTTTCTTCTTCTTTTTTAATTTTTCTTTATTTTTTTTTATTTTTTATTTTTATTTTTTTTTTGTTTTAACGGATTTTGGTTTTTAGATTAAAAAATTAGCGTTCACTTTTGGCGACAAACTTTAAACATTAAAACTACATCGTTTTGGTAATAGTAGGAATGACAAAGTGATTGGTGACGAAACTAAATCGTCGCCAATAGTTTAAAACTTGAGCAGTGCATTAGCGATGAACATTTTTTGCCTCCAATATGCTTGGCAAAAATGTTTGGATCTTTTTTTTTTGGCGCCAAGACCGAAAATTGGGAATAGCGACGAATTCTAAAATTTCGTCGCCTAAAGATCATATATGACTACGCAATTGGAGTTTGTTACCAAAAGGTGTTCATATTTGGCTACAACATTTAATTTTGTAGCCAATGGACTCATTTAGCTACAATTATTATGCCGTGAGAGTTGATAAATTTGGAGACATTGGAGTACCAAAAAGAAGTAAAAATTAGATCAACACTTACTACTTTGGAGAAGAAGGAACTGACTGCTCTCTTAGTCACCTATCAAGATGCTTTCGCCCGGTCTTATAATGATATAGTGGGACTAGGCAAACGTATTGTGACCCACAAGATTCCTCTAAAGCCAGGATGTGTCCCCGTCAAGCAAAAGTTGATAAAGTTAAGGCATGTTGTCAGTCTTGAAGTCAAAGAAAAGATCATAAAGTAATTCAATGTCTAGATCAACGAAGTCAGTAACTACAGTGAATGACTTTCCAATGTTGTTTGGGTGCTGAAATTCTCTAGAAAAATTAGAGTCTACATGGATTATCGTGACCTCAATCGATCAAGTATGAAAGATGATTTTCTACTACCAAACATCCATATCATCATCAACAACACCGCTTGGAGTAAACTCTACTCGTTTGTCGATGCTTTTTCCTGCTATAATAACATTCAAATAAATAAAAAAGATAGGAAAAAAAAAAGATTTTACCTCACCATGGGCAGTCTTCTACTATAGGGTGATACCTTTCCGTCTCAAAAATACTAGGATAATGTACCAAAGAGTAATGATGACCATCTTTCATGACATGATGCACAAGAAGATAGGTTTACGTCGATGACATGATTGTCAATTCATAAATGCAAACATATTCAACACAATATCACAAATAAATTTTTTTTAATAAAAAGATCAGGGTGAGAGAAAGAAAGCGAAAACTATTTGTGGAGATAAGCTTTAAAGCTTCAAATCTTCAATAATCTTTAACTACAAGCTTTCTCTCTCTAAGAATTTTAGGTCTCTAATTATGTTTTTCTTCCCAAAATCCAGCCACTAATGGTGTTTTTCTCCCAATTTTTCCACCTTCTTAGGTTTGAGGCATAAGATGATATAAGTAGGGCTCAAATTAGGGTTTCCTGCCTTTTTACGCTACAGGAGGCGCGTTGGAGAGGAGAAACATCCTGCTAGAGCGAGGTTTGTGTAGTTCTGATACCTGTTCGTATTGTGGCCATAACTTTCTCATCCAAACTCTGATTGAGGTGATTCAAAAGGATATAGAAATCTAAGAAAGATATATACAACTTCTATGTTTTGAGTTTTCCAAATATCGGATTGAATCTTGGCTTAAATTGGTATTGACGTTACTACACTTGCACTACTGACAAACCATTCCAACCCAATTTACCTCATTTTACTACATTTTCACATTTTCACCCAATTATGTATAATTCCTAAAAAAGAAAATAGAAATAAATCATACTAACAAAAATACTTGAAAACTCACAAATATTTGAATTTAAAAGTACTTAATTTGTTAGTAAATAAACCACTCATCAACGAGAGGGGGGTCCTATAAGGAAAAGTGACGAAGTGGAAGATGCTGTTAACAGAATTCAACATCATCTACAAGACCCAAAAGTCAGTAAAGGTTCAAGCTGTGGTAAATTAACTCGTTAGTTGTGCGGCATAAAATGACCATCGACCACCTAGAAACCCATTTCCTAAATGATTTAATCTATTCGGTGGAAGAACAAGAAGATGGGGCAATCTAGAAAATGTACTTTGATCGAGCGATAAATTTTCGACGGGCTGGGATCGGAGTTGTCCTTGTTTTCCTGATTGAACAACATTATCTGGTGGTGTCTAAGATGATGTTTCAAAGCATCAACAATCGAGCTAAGTATAAGTCATGTATTTTGGGACTTTAGTTGGCCATTAATTTGAAAATCAAAGAGTCACTGGCATATAGAGATTTAGAACTAATCATCAACCAAGTGACTAATAAGTATGCAACAAAAGATCTAAAGTTGGTCACCTACAACAATCATCTTTTGGATCTTTGTAAGTAGTTCAAAATGATCGAGTTTGAGAGCATCCCAAGGCTCTAGAATGATTTCGCTGATGCCCTGGCTATATTGGCATCCATGATTTCATTGACCCAAGAAGACGATGAAATAATCTCGATAGCGATTCAAGTTTAATGTCAATTGGCTCACTATTGTCAACTTAAGGCTAGATCTACCGAAGACCCGTGGTACCATGATACCAAGAATTTCTTAAAGAATTAGGAATAGTCAGAAGGAACACCCGGTGTGGATTGAAAAACCCTTCGAAGGTTAGCCGGCCAATTCTTTATGAACGGATAAACTTTGTACAAACGATCTCCCGACATTAGATTACTAAGGTGTGTCAGAGCAGAATAAGCTGTCTAGTTAATGAAAGAAGTCCATGACAGAATGTGCGGGCCGCATATGAGTAGATTTATGCTTGCAAATAAGATCTTGAGGACTGGTTACTTTTGGTTGACAATGGAAAATGATTGTGTCCAATTTGTCCAGAGATTTCATAAGTTTCAAATCCACGGTAACTAGGTCCATGTCCCTCATTAGCAACTCCATTGCATGGTAGCCCCGTAGCCTTTCTCAATTTGGGAGATGGATGTCATCAGTGGAATTACTACAAAGGCATTAAGTTGTCATCGTTTTATCTTGAGAACAATAGACTATTTTATCAAATGGGTAGAGGTAATTTATCTAACTTGGTAAGCTGGAAAATGGTATCCCGATTTATCAAAGAAAACATCATAACAAGTTATGATCTTCTGAAAGCCCAGATCACCGATAATGCCAAGCATTTGAAGGGTTCGGACATAAAAGAGATCTGTCAGCATTCAAAATCAAGCATCGAAACTGAGCACCATACCACCCAAAAATGAACGAGACCGTGGAAGCCACCAATAAAAACATCAAGAAAATCCTCCGAAAGATGGTCGATAATTATAAGGAGTGAGACTTAATGTTACCCTATGCCCTGTCGGCTTATTAAACCTCAATCTGAAGTTTGATGGGGGCAACACCCTACTTTCTAATCTATGGGATAGAGGTAGTGATCCCTGTCGAAGTTGAAATTCCTTCCTTGACAGTGCTCATGGAAACTGAGCATGAAGAGACTGAATGGATATAACAGAGGCTAGACCAACTCTATCTTATCGATGAAAAATGACTGACGACAATTTCCCATGGTTAATGCTACAGGCAAAGGATTGTTAGAGCCCACAACAAAAGGGTTCGTCCTCGAGTCTTTCAAGCTAGCGAGCTTGTGTTGGAAAATATTTTTCTATTTCAAGATGAAGCTAAAGGAAATTTTGACTCCAATTAGGAGGGCCCCTTTGTAGTCCAAAAAGCCTTGAGTGGTGGATTGTTGGTTCTCCAAGAGATGGATGGTGACGTATTTCCTAAGCCTATAAATTCGGATTCTGTAAAAAAGTACGTTGCCTAATGAAATAAGGAGCTTATCAATTTCTTTGCAAGTATGGCCATTTTCTAAAAAGAAAAAAAGAAAAATCTCAAACTCTTAACCAAAAAGTGACAATGGAAAAAGAGGATAGAAAAGCTATGTACGACCCGAACATGGTGAAAATTTGAAAGTGCACCATAGGAAAGTTTGTAGGGATCGTAGAAAGACACAAAACCACTGACCCTGCGAAAACCTGAAAGGGTATTGTAGTGTAAAAAAGTGGGAGTTGGCCTTAGTGAAAACCCAAAAGTATGCAAAGGGAAAACGTGACAGAAAAGAAAAAAAAATAGTAAAAAATGAAAAGAGAAAAGCATATCAATTTGCTCAGGAGTCTTTTTCTGTTATCTTACTCGGGGTCGACTTCCATCTACCCCAATTTATTTTTACTTTTGAACTTGATGGATTGGAATTAAATTAGAATCTGTGAAAGGAACATTGGACGTAGTCCAAAACTGAATTGAAATCATACTCATGATAGTTCAGCTAAAAAATCTCACAAAAGTCACATCTGGCATTAAAGGTATTTGTTTTAGTAAATTTTTCAACATCTAGCCCATTTCTTAGCTAAAGCGGTTTTGTAAAACTTGAGAAAATACAGAGCATACTGGAATACAGAACCCTAAGCACTAAAGTGTGGATTATCCAAGAGTGAAACATGAGTCTAGCAGTTTGAGCCAAGTCAATTTGATGAAAACTATGACTTCCCATAACTTGGACCCTGCCTCTAAGTTTAAAGAGGTTTCTAAGTTCAAATTAATTAGGAATTCTGTGAAAAGATAAAGAGGTCCCATTGGTGTCATCCGATTACAAAATCAAGCATTGTCAACTAGCTAATTGAAACAAATTCTTATCCTACCGAATAGTGACGCGTGAGATTGCAACAAATGGGGCGAGAACAAGATCACTCGATGGGGACCAATTTTCATTCATAGTTTGGAGGTTTCTATTATCTGTTTGCAAGAAATCTAAAAGCAGAATGCATAGACCATTGGTGCTCGCCAAAAGGCTAGATGATCAAGCCATGGGCTAGAGCATTCTCATTTAGGGAATTACGCTTGACTTGATCCTCATGGTAATGCTGAGGTACGTAAGTAACTTATTAATATTCAGTTATCCATGTGTCATCCCTAGACACAAGCTGGGGCACGTTTTACACCTCTGATCTCTTATTCGCCCCAACCGCAAGCTGTGGCATATTATGTGATGTCCACCCATCTTTGGGTCTTGATGATTTGAGCTTCTCAACCCTAGCCACAAGCTAGGGCACATTATGTCATGTGTACTTATCATTGAGGCTCTCAATTCATTATTTCCCCAGTCACAAGCTGGGGCACTTTTGTAATTAATCATATCATTTTCGTCCCAGACATAGGCTGGGGGCATGTTATGAAATTTATTCATTGTTGCATCAGACCTACTGTGTCAATCTTCTTTTACCCAAAAGCTAGGAGGTATGCCGATTTCATCTCATGTCAATTCTCTCTTACCCAAAAGTTAGGAGGTATGTTCATTTTGTCTTATGTCAGACCTTTCCAGCCACAAGCAAGGAAGTATATCTAATAGTATTTTCTCTAAACATATTTTGTCCATCATGAGTCGTTTCCAATTTCTCTAAATAGACTTTGTCCGTCAAGAGTAATTTTCTATTCCCCTAAACAGACTTTGTCCATCATGAGTCATTTTCCATTCCTTGAAACGAACTTTGTTCGTTATAAGTTACCTTTTATTACTCTGAGCGAACTTGTTCGTCATGAGTCATTTTTAAACCTCTAAATGGATTTATTTTCCCATCATAAGTCATCTTCCATGCCTTTAAATAAACCTCGTTCATCATGAGTCATTATCATGACAATAAATGAACAAGTTTATCATGAATCATCATTTTTTTTTATCTAAACGAACCTTGCTCGTTATGAGTTATCTTCCTCCCTTTAAACAAAATTTTTTTGTCAAGAGTCATTTTCCATTTCTCGAAACAAACTTTGTTCGACGTGAGTTGTATGTCATCCTCTAAAAAAATTTTGGTTCGTCATGAGTTATTTTTCATTCTTCTAAATAAACCTTATTCGTCATGAGTCATTTTCTTTTTCTCTAAACAAACTTTGTTCATCACGAGTCATCATTTTTCCTCTAAATGGGTTTTGTCCATCTTGAGTTACCTTTTATGCCTTTAAACGTACCTTGTTTGTCATGAGTTACTATTCTCATCTGTTGGCCCAGTGAGCTACCCAAAAGGGGGGTGAATTGGTAAATCAATTATTATCTTTGTTACGTAGTAGATAAATGTTCAAATCTAAGCGCACACCCAAACAAAATGTAAATAATGCAGAACACAAAGATATATCCTAGTTCAACAAGCTAGCCTTATCTAATTCAATCTCCTGATCTCTACACAGATTCGCATCCTCTACAACCCAGATTCCTTTAAAGGTAGGAATCAAACCTTACAAGGATTCTTTTACCAGGCTCAAAATCAACCTTTATAATTATCCTTACCAGTCATAAGAATAACTTAATCCTTTCCTAGACTAAGAATCAAACCTAATCCTTGAGAGGCTAAAGAGTAAACCTCACAACTCTCCAAGCATCATTTTCACAGGTAAGGATTGAACCTTTACAATTCACTCAATTCAATTCAGGAAGAATCATAATCTAGTTATTTTCAAGGGAAAAGAATAACCTAATCTTTTTATACCTTAGGCAAATATCAAACCTCGACATTTTTCCCAAAAAAAAATGAAACCTTAGCTACCCTCACTAGATATAGCCCCAACCATATCTAATCCACACAAACTCACCAATTTAAAAAACAAAATTAATGAGTTTGTTTCCACTCGGAGCTTCCACCACCTCAAAACAATTATACTAAATTAATGTCCCGAAATTTACTATGTGATAGAATTAAAGTTAGGAAAATTAATATCTGATTATGACAAGTGTGGGTAGCACAAAATTAAGCACGTAATCAGATAATATCATAAAATCATTTTAAAAAGAACTTTTATGCTCTTTAAGTTTGAAACGATTTTTGTACAATCTTAAAATTAAGCAATCAATAATAATATAAAATCTGATATAAGCACAATAACTTGGAAATATCTCACCAGAAAACACTGAGGAATGTCAATTGAATCCCTAAATAGCTCAAATCGGTGACGCTAAAATAATCAGCACTGTAAGATCCAGAAAGCAATCACAATATCTCTCTCGAATAAATCTCAGAATAATATCTTTTAGAAAAGCTCAGGAACTTGATAGTTCTTGATGATGTGGGGTGTGATGATATTAAATTCACAGGTCTATTTATATAGGTTTGAAATAAGCCCTCAAACGGATAGTTTTCTCAAGATATGACTTTAAAGTGCACGTATAGACCACATATATCATAACCATTCAATCTTGGTAAGTTACTCAAATATGGATTTTAAAAATTTTAATTACTAATCGAATAGATAGGAAATATTTAATGAACCAAATTGAGAAACTCTTCAATTATATGTACCATATCTATAGGGATATAAAAATAAATGTGTTATTGATAGTGGAATATTACGTCGCTACTTTCATCGCAAGTGTACGGGTCAAGTTTTAGTATAATGGGAAGAGGTGGGTTGTCAAATCCATAGGGATTGGATTAGAATTGTGGTTAAGTATCACGATTGTCATAACCTAACTTTATCTAGGTGACTCAATTTATAGTTTTTGTTAATAAAATATACTAAACTAAGTTAATTAAACTAATTATACTAATATGACATTTAAGAGAGTATATTGTCTAGGGATTAACTTCGATCACTTAAATGTGTTCGTTTCAATCTAGTTTACATTAACGACATTCAAATCTATCTGACAGTCTAAGTATCGAAAACTCACTCACTATCTCTCTCAAGTGTAAAGTAAATGAATATGCGACTTTGCGTCAACGCTGAAGTCCCCCTCTAGCGTCTATACAACACTTGGTCACATGAATATCGCCCCAACCTCGTGGATTACACACTTTCTCATACCATCCAGGGTCATTAAATGTCGCGTTGTGTTTAAACCCTAATCCGAATTCAGGGTTACCTCTCCCGAGTGTCAAACCCTGTATTCTCAAATCAACCACAATATCATAACAAGCATATAATGATTGTAATAAAATGGTAAACACAATCTAATATGGATGAAAAATCGATAATGAAACAAATATCAAACAAACAATGTTTTTTATAAACAAATCACTCCCTAGACAATATATGTTTAGCTACACATGGCCATAGCCCTATATTCAACAATACATAAGATAAACATAAACAATATCAACCAAAACTAAGAAATAAAGAGAAAAACAAGGAGACTAGTTGTTATCCGAAGAACCGACGCTAAACCCTCTCCGAGATCGTTTCCTCTTCTTGGCTTTGTGATCTCCTCTTGGTTGATATGGTTTGGAGGTCCAAAAACACTCCCAAAAACGTGGTTTGTGTGTTGGGCTCAAGAGAGGATATAAAGGGATTAAAAAATATCAACAAAATATCCCAAAATATCTAAACTGTCTAGCGCCTGATCGCTACAGCGGTGGAATCACCGCTACAACAATGGGGAGTCAGTTGGTTTCTATTTGATTGGCTGCTGTAGTAGTAAGGTTTACTACTATAGTGATAAACGATCAGAAGTTTTAGCAACTCTGTGCATTTTGACCGCTGCAGAAGTGGGCTACAAGTTTTGAACTTTTATTTTTTTGCTCGTTTTCCCATCATTCTTCCACCGACGTTGCACCGATTTACTCGATTATGAATCATTTTCGTCTCTTTTCACCCCAAACACGTAATTTACGACAAAACAAATAAAAACTTATTAAAATATATTAAAACGCTATAATAATACTCAAAAACTACCAAAATCGGCTTGGGAATATATAGAAAAATTGCACCTATTAGTTATATCTTTAATAAATATTCAAATTCCCAAAATATCTCCTTTATATTTGCCAAAAAATGGCTAGTAACGGCTAGCATTTGATTAGATCCTTAAAATCCAAGAAATCTTAACCATACAGTCGGTTGACCAAACTTTTGCCCATCGGTTGACCGATCAATACATCATGTAATATAGGTCAATCCTTAAAGGGCAGTCGATTGACCAAAACCCTCCAGGGTTTGTTGATCGAACGATTCTGAATCCTTTTCAAGACAAAATTGAGCCATGGTTGATTGACTAATCCACTACGGTCTATTGATCGATCAATTCAGAAAGTTTCACTTTGGCCAATGGGTTAACCGATCGATTCAGAGAGTTCCTATTTTTCCAGTCTATAGCAATCGGTTGATCGATCCTCTATTGTTCAGTTGACAAAACATTATTGGATGCCTTCTTTTCTCAACTTGTTTCAACTCCAAACTTCATTGTTTAATCTCCCTAATTGATTGCTTTTCTCGTTGAACACAATTAACTCCAATATTCAATTTTAAACACTAATATTACTTAGGTTAATTTCACTTTTCAATTTCACATTGGAGCAAATATTTGATTACTAACTAGGATCTTAAACTTTATCAAATTAAACACACAATAATATAATTCTTTAATTTGTATCGTGTATAATCCTAATTCGGGATACATTAAGAGTATAAGAGTGTTTGAGTTAATTTCGCCTAATTTCTTCAGAATCTTCAACACTCTTAATTTTGTCAACCATCATCATTGCATCATTGATAATTTCTTCATGATTTAGAACTGTTGGGCCAGTAGAATACCCAAGAGGGGGGGCAAAGTAGGTATTTAAAAAATATATTAGAATAAAACTTCAATAAATCAAATAATTAATTTTAATCCTAAATTAATTATTATCTTTATAACACAACAGAATAAATTAATCAACTAGGTGCACACCAAATAACAAAAATAAACAAAGTAAATATTACAGCACACCAAGATATATCCTAGTTTACCAAGCTATTTTTGGCTAGTCTAGTCATCCGAGCTCTACGAAGATTCGCACCCACTAATTCTCAAGATCTCTTTAAAGGTAGAAACCAAACCCACACACTGATTATTTTACAGGCTCAGAATCAACCTTTATAATATCATTTTCCCAAGCCAAGGAATAACCTCTACTTTATACAAGTTAAAGAATAACCTAATTCTTTTTAACACTAAGGCCAAAGAATCAAAACTTCACCAATCACTCCAAATATCCTTTTACCTGGTAAAGATTGAACCGTTACAAATTTTACTCAAAATGTAATTCTATCTAGGAAAAATCACTACCTTAATCTTTTTACAAGAAGAGATTGAAACTCAGCTACCATTAGATTAAATACCCCCCAACAGTATTTAATCTGTCACACTATTCACCAATACAAATTGATAAGTTGGATATCTCACTCGAAACTTCTACCACCCCAGATAAATAATAACTCAATTAATATCCCAACTCTAGTAATAAAAAAATGTGAGATTCAAATCTGATTTTAAACAAGATATGGGTAGCAAATAATTGAGCACGTAATCAGATTCAAGAATTTATTTGTAAAAATTTTCTCCCATAAAAATCAGAAACAATTTCTAAGATTAATTTCTAAAAGATAAACAAGTAATGCAATGATAAAATATAATTGGAAAGATCTCACCCAGAATCCACAGAAAGAATAATTGGAATGATGTAACTTTAAATCCGGTTGCAGCAAAGATTAGTCGCAATTGATTTTCGATCGTCTCTTCGAATAGCTCACAAACGCTCAGAAAGATAACTTTTAGAAAAGCTCACTCTTATGATATGATATGATTTATCTAACTGTTCATGATACAATAAATTCGCAGGTTTATTTAAAGGAGAATGAAATCAGCCTTCTAACGGCTAGTTCCAATGTGTCATGACATTTAATAGCTCTTATAAACCCCTTATATTATAATAACTTCATTTAGGTTCAATTTACTTTAAAACAATTTTCAAATCTTTCAATTAAATCCCCAAAATATTTCTCAAACTCAATTAATTAGAATATGAACAATTTTATGTACCAAATTGAGAAATCATAAAACTTAATGAACCATATCAGTAGGATTTAGATATTAGGTGAAGCATTAAATATAAAAATATCCCTGTAATCTCTCTCAAATCCTAACAAAAAATTACTAGTTTTGGATATAATCTCGGATAAAATAATTTTCTGAAATAGTGCGTTCGGTTGACTGCCCAATTCAGGTATTAGCCAAGCTATTGCTGCTACGTGCATCAGTCGACCTGTCTATCGACTTGTAGATTCAGAGAGTTTATTTCGCCTTCATCGATCGACCTACTTGTTGACTTATAGATTCAGAGAGTTCAGCTTCCCTTGGTCGGTCGACCTGCTTGTCGACTCATAGATACAGGGACTTCATGCTGCTTGGTCCGATCGACTCATTAGTTGACTTACGTCTTCTGGATATCTGTTTTGAACTCGTTTTAAACTTATTCTCTTTTACGTCTTTGCCCCTTTAACCATTTTATCTTCTAAGTAAATTCCACTAATCTTCTTATATTCCATTTTAGTCATTTAAAATTATTTCTTTTCAAATCACATATTGGAGCAAATAATTTCACTTAATCAAAACACACATAACTAATAAATATTTTTTGTGTCATGTGTGTGTTCTTAATTGGGATATTAAGAGTTGAAATTTACCTGGATTATTTTTCCTAATTTCTTCAAACCCTTAATTCTTCAATATCTTCAATATCATTGTTTAGCATCCATTTAATTTGCATCTTTATCACTGGAACTTAAATCACTGAAACGCTCAAAAAAAACATTAGTTCCACCAAAATATCAATACTTAATTGTTCTTCAAAATTTTAGGATCAACAATCTCCCTCTTTTTTATGATGATAATTAACTTTGATGTTTTCTTTAAAATAAAAATATAACCACACTCCCTCAGAATTCGTGAACGGATTTTTTAACTCGTTAAAGTATCATAATGAAGATATCATCAATAAATCACAAATTTATAGCAATACTTCCTCTTAATAAAATATCACTAATTTCTCCCCCTTTGTCATATTCAAAAACAAAAGTTAGGGAGGAGGGAACATAAAAACATCTCTACTCTACTCTAGGCAAATGTCATGAACTTTAATTTTTTACTAGAGATTTAGTGAGTATCACAAACTAATTGAAAGTATCAAAATCTTCATCATAACACATTATTGCCTTACTTATAAAAACTTTCACCCCTAAATAATTGTAAACAAGTAAATTCATGCATAAGAGAATAATCCTGAGGCAATCAAAATATTTCAATATTATAGTATGTAATCATATTCAGTTAAGTCCGCATGTCTCACTAATGATACCAAACAATGTTTTCCCTTCATAGAAACAAAACATATGTTCTTTTACACACTAAAATAGGAAGCATTTCTCAAGCATTTCATCAATCATAAATCTAGTATATGCATAAATACGGATAAGTGCATATTTCTCTCATAAAATCTCATTTCTCTTTTAGAATTAATACTCATTTATAAATTAGTAGACATGCAACGTAAAAATATATTATCATGCATTAAAAAGCATAAAAACTCAATTCAATCTAACAAAATCCACACAAAAAACATCAATCTTAACATGCAATCTCCTACTATACAAGTGTAAACAAATGAATTCATTTTAAAGAGAAAAATATAATCTTTGAAGCACTAAGGCGTGAAACATCTCTCAAAGATAGTTTATGAAGCTCTCAATATAATGCATACTTATTTCATAAAAAATCAGTTCTATTTTTCAACAATAATCATTAACGCTCAAGTATATGAATCATATCTCAATCAATAACATTGTTATCTCATATCCTTCTAGATTCCTTCATAAACATAAGCATTTAAAAATCAGGAGACATGAGAAAAACATATTATCACGTATATAGCAAAATACTTGATATCCATAAATATATTCAAACTTAATTCAATTTCTAAATCTCATAACATGTTTTAAAAATTAACTCATGGTCACTACCTGATATAAGCACATAAAAACATGTTAATAATTCTTAACTAAACGTGATTCTTATAATCACCATGCAATATTTCTAAGACAAAAAGTAAACACATCATTTAAAATAGGTCATAAAAACAATTACTAACTTACCTATTTGGCAATCTCCCTCTTTAACAAATTTAAAATACGGGGGATTAGGAGTACATTTTCTATCATTTGAGACAACTTTACTCTTTACCTCATTTACACCAATGATTGATTTGGGTGCGCAATTCTTCTTGGCATGTTCGTATCATTTCTTCCTTTGATTTTTGCCATTTGACTCATTAATGATTCTCTTTGCACGTATCGTTTGTGATTTTCTGGTGATATCTCATCTTAGCTTTGTTACAACTTTTCTCTTAACACACATCTCTTGTGATTTCTTTACAACTTCACCTCTTGTCTTTGGTGCATCTTGCACTCGTCGCTTGTGGATCTTTGGTAACTTCTTGTTTTGGCTTTGATATAAACTCCTTAACTGTCCTTCAAGTCCACTTCCGATATTTTGTAATTCTACACAAGACATTTCAACAATTTTCTTCGGTATCCATTTCATTTTAGATTCATCTTTGTTAGATATAATCTTAGGGTTCCGAAACGGACATGATACTTTAAAATACCCAACCCTATTACAATAAAAATATCTCAAATTAGATTTATCATAGAAAGCACAGGATGTAAAATATAAATCATTTCTAACAATAAAAGCATAACTATCACTGGCCTGTGATAAAAGATGAGACGATGAAGCATATCCACTTTACCTAGAAAAATCATTTTTAGAATCTCTCGAAACTGACTTGAGGTCGGATTTTGATTTTTCAAAATTTTTCTTAAGTAAATCGATTTTTGAATCAAGATTTGACCTATGTTTAGAAATCATGTAAATATTATTTTTTTAAACTCTGTTTTCATTTTCAAGAGAATCTATTTTAGAAATCAAATTATTAATTTCAAAAATAATATCCGAAAACTCTTTTGTATCACAAAAATCATCCAAATGCACTTTAGATTTTCAAACACTTTTTTTTCCATTTTCAAAAGAAGTGATTTTTCTTTTTAAACTCAAACTCTCTTTAGCAAAAACTAGTGTGAAATAAAGTAAATTATCCATAACAAAATGGACATTTTTATTATCATCATCTTCACCACTACCACACGAATCACAAGAATCATAAACCACATTATCATATAAGAATATATCACCATCAAGAGAAGATACACAAAAAATATTATCCATGGTGTGTGCACGTGACCGGTTTAGCTAGGTTGTTAAGCCTAATGAGCTAAAACCAGCTCTGATACCAATTGTTGGCCCAATGGAATACCCAAGAGGAGGGATGAATTGAGTATTTACAAAATTTATCAGAATAAAAATTCAATAAATCAAATAATTAATTTTAATCCTAAATTAATTATTATATTTATAACACAGTAGAATAAATCAATCAATTAGGTGTACACCAAATAGCAAAAATAAACAAAGTCAATATTGTAGCACACCAAGATATATCCTGGTTCACCAAGCTACTCTTGGGTAGTCTAGTCCTCCGAGCCCCATGGAGATTCGTACCCACTAATTCTCAATATCCCTTTAAAGGTAGGAACCAAACCTATACACCAATTATTTTACAGGCTTAGAATCAACCTTTACAATATCATTTTCCTAGGTTAAGGAAGAAGCTCTACTTTTTACAGGCTAAAGAATAACCTAATTCTTTTTAACACTAAGGCTAAAGAATCAAAATCTCACCAATCACTCCATATATCCTTTCACCCGGTAAGAATTGAACCATTACAAATTTCACTCAAAATGCAATTCTATCCAAGAAGAATCACTACCTCAATCTCTTTACAGGAGGAGACTGAAATCTAGCTACCATTTGATTAAATACCCCCAACAGTATTTAATCCATCACACTACTCACCAATACAAATTGATAAGCCGGATATCTCATTCGGAGCTTCTACCACCCCAGATAAATAATAACTCAATTAATATCCTAAGTCTAGTGATAGAAAAATGTGAGATTGAAATATGATTTTAAACAAGATATGGGTAGCAAATAATTGAACACATAATTAGATTCAGGAATTTGTTTACAATTTTTTTTCAATAAAAATTAGAAACAATTTCTAAAATTAATTTCCAAAAGATAAACAAGTAATGCAATGATAGAATATAATTGGAAAGATATCACCCGGAATCTATAGAAAGAATAATTAGAACGATGTAACTTCAAATCCGGTAGCAGGAAAGATTAGTTTCAATTGATCTTCAAGATCGTCTCTTAGAATAGCTCACAAACTCTCAGAAAGATAACTCTTAGAAAAACTCATTTTTATGATATGATATGATTTGTCTTGATGTTCATGATATAAGAAATTCTCAAGTCTATTTAAAGAAGAATGAAATCAGCCTTCTAACGGCTAGTTCCAATGTGTTATAACATTTAATAGCTCTTGTAGACCCCTTATATCATAATGACTTCATTTAGGTTCAATTTACTTTAAAACAACTTTCAAATCTTTCAATTAAGTCCCCTAAATATTTCTCAAACTCAATTAATTAGAATATGAACAATTTTATGTACCAAACTGAGAAATAATAAAAGTTAATGAACCATATCAATAGGATTTAGATATTAGGTGAAGCATATCTTAAATATAAAAATATTCCTGAAATCTCTTTCAAATCCTAACAAAAAACGGCTAGTTTTGGATATAATCTCGGATAAAAACAGTTTCCTGAAACAGTGAGTTCGGTCGACTGCCCAATTCATGTTGTAGCCAAGCTATCGCTGTTGCGTGTATCGGTTGACCTGTCTGTTGACTTGTAAATTCAGAGAGTTCATTTTGCCTTCATTGGTCGACCTACTTATTGACTTACAGATTCAGAGAGTTCAATTTCCCTTGGTCGATCGACTTAGCTGTCGACTCATAGATAAGTTTTATGCTCTTTAAGTTTGAAAACAATTTTTCTACAATCTTAAAACCAAGAAATCAATAATAACATGAAATCAGAAATAAGCACAATAACTTAGAAAGATGTCATCAGAAAAACACCGAGGAATCTAAATTGAATCGCTAGATAGCTCAAATCGGTGACGCCAAAACAATCAGCGCTTTAAAATCAGAAAGGCGATTACAATATCTCTCTCGAATAAATCTCAGAATAATATATATTAGAAAAGCTCAGGAACATGATAGCTCTTGATGATATGGTGTGTCATGATATCAAATTCGCAAGTCTATTTAAACATATTTGAAACAAGCCTTCCAACGACTAGTTTTCTCGAGATATGAATTTACAGGCACATATAAACCCCATATATCATAACCATTCGATCCTGGTATAATTCACTCAAACATGGCTTTTAAAACTTTTAAGTAAATCCACAAATTATTTCTCAATTACTAATTGAATAGATTAAAAGTATTTAATGAACCAAATTAAGAAAATCTTAAATTATATGTACCATATCTATAGGGATATAAAAATAGATGTGTTATATCTTTAATATATATTCAAATCCGCAAAATATCTCTTTCAGATTTGCCAATAAATGACTAGTAATGGCGAGTATTTGATGAGATCCTTAAAATCCTCAAAATCTCAACCACACAGTCAGTTGACCGCACTTCTACCCATTAGTTGACTGATAAATACAGCATGTAACATAGGCCATCCATTAAAGGGCAGTTGGTTAATCGAACTCTCCAGGGTCGGTTGACCAAATGATTCAGGATCATTTTCAAGCCAAAATTGAGCTATAGTCGGTTGACTGATCCGCTACGGTCGGTTGATTAGTCAATTCAGAGAGTTTCAACTTGGCTAATTAGTTTATGGATCTTTCCTGGTCAGTTGACCAATCGATTCGGAAAGTTCCCATTTTTCCAGCATATCGCAATCGGTTGACCAATCCTCTATTGTTCGGTTGATCGAACAATGTTGGATACCTTATTTTCTCAACTTGTTTCAACTCTAAACTTTATCGTTTAATCTCGTTAACTGATTGCTTTTCTCGGTTAACACAATTGACCCCAATATTCAATATTAAACACTAATCTTATTTAGGTCAATTTTCACATTTCAATTTCACATTGGAGCAAATTTTTGTTTGCTAATTAGGATCCTAAATTTATTAAATTAAACACATAAGAATAAAATTCATCAATTTGTATCGTGTGTGATCCTAATTCGGAATACATTAAGAGTATAAGAGTGTTTGAATTGTTTTCACCTAATTTCTTCGGAATCTTCAAAACTCTTTGTTTTTTCAATATTCATCTTTGCATTCTTGATAATTTCTTCATGATTTGGAACTCTTACGCGATATTTCTTTAAAAAAAAAAAATACTATTAATGTATCCTGAATTAGAAATTTATGTTATTATTTCCAATTTCCAATTTAGCCCAAAAAGTTTCCAAATGCAAAAAATTTAAGCTTAAATTAACTCTTAAAACCTTCGAATCAAGACTTTCCATTTTTTATTTTTTATTTTGACATTTTCAAAATTCATGAATAATGGACTTGGAATTTCTAAGGTTTAAGTTACTATTTCAAAAGTCCAATTAAATCAAAAGGTTCTCCAATTAGGGTTTTTGAACCATAATTGGGCCTTTTGAGAGTTTTGGGCCTTAGTTGAAAATTCAAAAAAGATTAATTTTGGACCAAGAGTTCAACATTAATCTTTGTAAAGTTCAATTTATTTCCAAAAACAAGTAAAATTAAAGTCCCATAATTCCAATTGAGTCCCTGAGTAAGCCAATTGAGATATATTGAGATAATTTGTTGAATTGAAAACTTTAGGGGGATTTAATTAAAATTTTGAGAAACATTAAAATTACGTCCAAATTGAACTGATTTTAATCGTCTGGATTAAATATGTTAAAAACAATTAATTCTTGATAAAATCGAATCGATGCTCCAATTGAGTGTCGAAAAGTCAAAGAATTTTTTTTTTGGGTCAAAATGTAAATTTTGCAAAAGTTGTTTATGGGGTTAATTGATCGAAATGGAAGAACTTTTCAAGAGTATATTTAGTCAATAAATTTTAGTTCTCAATTTTGAAGAAGTCATGTGAAATCAAAGAGTTTGGAAAGTTTCTATTTTGAGTCCAAACTTTTGGGTATTTTTGAAACTCGTCAAATTGGAAAGTATTTTTTCTTTTTTTCACAAATTGGTGCATCCAATCAAGTATTGGATGATTTTATTTTGTTTATTCATTATCAATTAAATAAAATTTAAAAAAAGAAAAGAAAAAGTGTTTTTAAGAATAATTTTTCTTATTCCCTACCAATTTTGAATGATGGCAAGCTTTGGATCCCTTTGAGGAGTGCATGGAAGTATTTGGGAGCGTTTTTAGGTATCCTCAAAGTAGGAGACATCATTGGTGTTGGAAATTCAAAATAAAGATGCTATTTCTTGGTGGTAAATTTGGAATTTAGCAAAAGATTGAGGGGTATTTGTGTCTTTTGATTCCCACCTCCTAACCTATAAATACCCCCTCTAATACTTCATATGGGGGAGAGCAAATTTTGGAGGAGAAGTCTTTTCAGGGGAGAGAAAAATTAGGGGAGAAGTCCTGAAGGAGAAAGTTTTAAAGAGAGACCAATCTTGGGAGGAGAATAAGAGGAAAATATAAAAATAAAAAAGGAAAAAAACTTTAACCCAAAGTAAGTTTTCCAACTCGCTTAATACACTTTTATTTTTTGTTTAAACCAGTTGAAAGGAATGACCTAAAATTGAAAAAACTAAAAAGACGTTCTAAGGAACATTTAAAAATTGTCCTATTTTCTTATACTTTTATTTTCTGTTTACACCGCTTGAAAGATAGGATTTAAAATTGGAAAAAGCTAAGAGGACGTAATAAGGAATACTTTAAAATCAGTTTATTTTCCTGTATTTATTTTTCTATTCTGCTTCTTTCCACTCTTTTATTTTCGGTATTTATTTTCATGTTTTGTACCTTCCATATTTTCATCTTTTGTAATGTTATTTTAGGCACTTAAAAAAATAAGTCATTATTATGCCAAATTTTGGCTTGGAAAATAGATTTTTTTTTTTAATTTCTTTTTACACTTGTGGTAAATTTAATGGGTTGACGAATCGAGGAGTAAATCTCCCTACCTTCTATTTGAGCGGCTTGAAAGGGAGATCACTCCCCTTGATATGTAATTCCGTTAAATTTGGCATAAGTCTAAAATAAGTTAAAAAAATGAAGAAATAACAAAATAAAAAATTGCATTACATGAGGGTTTTTTTTTTTTTTTTTTTTTTTTTTTTTTTTTTTTTTTATCTTATTCTTATGTCAAAAAAAAAAAAAGCTTAAGACCCTACAGTAAATGATGTTTTCTATATCATTATTCTTGATTTCCAAACATAAGTGAAGTTTTTAGATAATTGGTTTAATAAGACATTTCTCTTAAATGAATCTTAAATTAGGTAAAGTTGGCCAAAAAATAAAATTATATACATATAAAGTTCTTTTCTCTTTGTTCTTGGCTTAAAGAAATAAAAATGAAAAACTCAATACAAAAATCTTTAAAGGATCACCTTCCCCCCCCCCCCCCCAAAAAAAAAAGTTTTTTCAATTTCTTTTATTTTATAAAAATAAAATAAATTAAAAGAGTTTTTTTCTCAAAATAAAATTAAAATAAAAAAATCTTCAAATCTTTTCTTAAGAAAAAAACTTAAAAAAATTTCTCAAAAATCTTTTTTAAAAAAAATAAAAAAATCTAAAAAAGATTAAATTAATGAAAAAAAAAAAAGTTTCTCAAATTCCCTCTTTAAATTTTTTTTTAAAAAAATCAAAAAATATATATATCTTAAAAAAAATAAAAAATTTATTTCTTTCCAAATATTTTCTTTTCAAAAAATCAACATAGATAAGAATTTTCAGCCTAACCTAATATTAAGATCCACACATTAAATCCTCCCTCGAGGGGTCATTCTTATTAAATCATCAATATTTGATAAGCGATCATCTGGCGGAACATTAAAAAAAGAAAATTATTTTCAAGAAAGACCAAAAAAAAAAAACAAATTAAGAAAAACAAAACAAAAATTAATTAAAAATGTTATTTTATTTCAAAGAAAAACTAAATATTTTATTTTAAAATAAAAAAATTAAAGAAAATAAAATTTAAAAAAAATTATTTTTTAAAGAATTGATTTCAAAGTCAAATAAAACATTTGGAATTAAACTTTGATTGAACTTAATTGGATAAACAACAATCTTTAAACGGGTGTCTAACACTTTCTCTAAGCGTAACTGACATGAAAAATAAAAAATTGATGACCTAATACACCATTTAAACTCAATGTTAGTTTGTTAGGTGATGATTTCTTTTTCTTTTCTTTTTTTTAACTAATTGGCTTAAGTTCTTTATAAGGAAACTGACGCTTTTAAAAAAACTCTCTCAGCACTCATTTTCCAAAACGACAAATATTTTTATTTTTCCTTCTTTGAAAAATTGGGGCCCGTCACTGTCAATACTCTATTCCATATTCACATACCCAAGTGATTCTTCATTTAAACCATAACATTGCAAAAAAAAATTCATTAGTGAATGTGAATGTGAATATGAATGTTCACAATATCATTAGTGAATGTTACAAATTGATTTGGTCATTAAGGGAAATTACATATGTAAATATTCACACACATTCTCAATGTGAATGTTTGCGAAGCCCACAAAATATTAATGGAATATAACCATTTTTATTACCCAAAACATGTAATAAACATATTTTTTTGTGAAAGTTAAAACATGCATATGGTCCCTACCATTCAAAATGACGAAAACCGAAGTAAATCGGTAAGATGCTAAATCGGAAAGATGATTGTTGCTAAATATTAATCACAAGAGCAAACAAACTACGATCGTTGAATTTCGACAGCATATTGTAGACTATTACTTTGCCTCTCATTCGAATTTAATCCATGTCCTTTTGATTTCGCCAATGAAAGAGATTTTGGGATTAATGATTCAAAGACATTAAAAGAAGGAAATAAATTTCAATATTGATAGAAAATAATGAGTGGAGAACGTGGTTTTCAAATATTTTAGGAAAACATATATACACTCCCTATGCCAAAATAATTGAAATTGATAGTGGTGAACATTCACAACTCTGTAATTTTGTTTTCCCAAAAGTATACAATACACTTATGAAAATGAAAAGTGTGAATTGTAGATTGAAATCATATATTTTTTGTATTTTTTTACATTGGAAACATTGGCAATATTGATTTATTCAAAGACGGTTTTGGTCTATTATTTGATGGATTTTTCATTTTCAATTCGGTAGTTATAGCTTTTACATAGTAGCAAGATCTGTAAATTAAAGGTCTAACATGGTTAATTGGTTAATGTGAAATGAGGACTATTTACTAAATTGACTGACCACAAACTTAATTACGCTAGTTGAGTGTTTTATTTATTTATTTATTTATGCTTATATAGAGGACTAAATAATAAAAATCCCCTAATCATACTTTAAGAATAATCCTTTTTTGAATTTGTCATTATGTTTTCATTTAAAAAAAATCCTCTTTTCTATTTTTATTTAAAAAAAAAAAATAGGAATAATGTTTTGTAACTTTTTACAAAAATATAACTTCGAAATTTTTTTGAGGACCTGAAAATTTAAAACAAATTTCTAAGGATCAAATCTAATTCATGCCAAAAGTCAAAAAAAAAAAAGAAAAAAAAAAAAAAAAAAAAACAATCACTCCAAAGTCCAAAACTGCTCCTGCTGTATATATGTATTAAAATAATTTACACTGTTTCTTTTTTTTTTTTTTTTTTTTTTTTTTTTTTTTTTTTTTTTTTGGTAATTCGAATGAATTTTTGTTTTCAATAAAAATTAAACTAAATTTTATTTTTTTATTTACAATATATCATTTTTTAAGATATCATAAATACCCTTACACGTATTCCTATAAATTTTATTTTTTTATAACATTCCACTAAAACAAAATAAAATATAATTTTTTAAAATTTTAAAAATATTAAAATTATTTAATGCAAAATATATTATAAAAAAATAATTACAAAAAAGTTATCAAAAATCAATAGATGTTGTTCAACTGAATATTAACAATTTTAATAAAATTTTATTGTTTCACACTATTAATTAATTCCAGTAATTATAAGGAAATTAAATAATTCTACAACAATTACAAAACAAAATTCATATTTCATCATCATATACAAAAATCTACAATTGAAAAATGAAATATTCATAAAAAATTCAAACAACCAAAAAAAAAAAAATAATCAAGTAAAAATTCATTAAAAAATATGAACCCCAAAACTTAGGTTTTGAATGGCAGAATTCAAAAATGGTACCAATATCAAGCAAGCTTTTACCTTGCCATATTCTCATGAAAAAATCAATTGAAAAGCAAAATAGGTGAACCCAAATCCATTGAATTTAAAAATGAAAAAATCAAACACATAATTGAAAATTGTACATAAACATCAAAATGAAAAATCGGTAAAACAAACTTCAGTGGTGGTGGCGGTACGATGGAAGCAAGCATGGTGGTGGCAGCGCGATGGAAGTAAGCGTTGGTGGTGGCGACGATGACAACATGTTTTAAGCTATATCTGGTTAGATTTAGCCTAGATCTGCTTGAAATATAGCGTTGAATCATGGAAATGATGAAAAGCAGCAAGCGATGTGGTGGTGGTGGTGACGATTGAAGTGGAAGTAGTGGAGGCGATTGATATTGACAACGAATAGAGTGATGGATGACAGTGAACAGGACGATGGATGGAGATGATAGTGATGGACGAAGATGACAACGAACAAATGATTGGCAAATAGAGCGAAGGATGGAGATAACGGAAAATAGATGACAAACAGAGTGATGGGTGGAGATGACAACAATGGATGGAAGAGACAAATCGGAGCAGCTGTAGTAGTGAAGGAAGCAGAGGCGGTGGTGGTGACGGTGATGTGGGGTGGCGACGGGATCATTGTGGCGGCGGCAATGGAGTGTTGCTGAGAGAGAGAGAGAGAGAGAGAGAGAGAGAGAGAGAGTTTTAGGGATAAAAACAAATAAGATGGAATGTTGCCGAAATGAACGAGTATTAGGAGGAGAGATTTGATGGGTAATTTTAGGAGAAATTGGTGCAAACGTTTTTTCCAAATAGAATCTATGGACAATGTTTTATTTAGAAAAACTCAAATAATTTATAATATATAAAAAAATTATTATGAAACAATACAGATCTTTGATCAAATCCTTCTACTTTTCAATTAGCTCAATTGAACCCTTATGTTTTCTGAAATGTATAAATTAAACATTAATGTCAACCTTTCTCGCTAAAGTTCACAATTAATGTGTTAAATAGTTAACTCATTTTAAATTATAGTTAACGATAGTCAAAAGTGAAACAATTAACAAGTACGAGGTTTACCATGCAAAAGTTGTCTTTCTTTTTCTGAAATAAGTTGTCAAGTTGATGACCCACTTCACAACAGATATATGCTAGAGAGAGAGAGAGAGAGAGAGATGGATAGGAGCCCTTGCTGTGTAAAAGAAGGGTTGAACAAAGGGGCATGGACAGCAATGGAAGACAAAATTCTGAAAGACTACATTGAAGCCAATGGTGAAGGAAAATGGAGAAACCTACGTAAGAAAGCAGGTGAGACTAAATTGCTTCCTAATTATTGATGCAGTTGCACTCTTACCCTTAATTTTTTGGGTTAATTAAACTTTATCCCCTATAGTTTGACCCATTTGCACTTACCCCCTTATAGTTTGAAAATCGCCACTTACCTCCCTGTGGTTAGATTTTCGAACCACTTACCCCTTCTAATATAGGGGGATAAGTGAAATAAATATCTGACTACAGGAGGATAAGTGGTGATTTCCAAACTATAGGGGAGTAAAGTGAAAATTGGACAAACTATAGGGGAGTAAAGTGTTATTAACCCTAATTTTTTAATATTTGTGATTTAGCCCCTAATGTGTTAAATATGTAGGTCTGAAGAGATGTGGGATGAGTTGTAGCCTTCGGTGGTCAAACTATCTAAGACTAGATATCAAGAGAGGAAACATAGCGGATGATAAAGCTGACCTCATCATAAGACTTCACAACTTTCTTGGAAATAGGTCCTTTGCTTTTTTATATATCTCCTACTTCCAAACATAAGCTCATTCTATGTGTTTGTGTGGGGGACATTATGAGTCTAACAAAAAAAAAATATGGTTATTTTTTGGTTCAAAGGGTAAAATAGTCAATATTATATTCTTTGAGATTAGTGGAAAATAAAATTGTGTTTGTTTAGTGTTTATCTTCCTAGAAAATTTGAACTTGAGTGGAACATAAATAGTTTTTTTGTTCTGATAATTTTGCTTTCCATTTTCTTGAAACGGAATCAATAATTTGCAAGCAAAATTAGTAAATTAGGACTGTGATGAAATAGTTTTTGAATACAACTTGCTAAGCATTATTGTTGATATCTATAGCAGATGGTCTCTTATAGCTGGAAGGCTTCCTAGGCGAACAGACAATGAAATCAAGAACTACTAGAACACTAAAATCAACAAAAAAATGAATGGTTAGCTTCCAAGTTCCACTTTGAATTGTAAACCTCCTAATCTGTCGAAAGGGAAGTGAAATCACATGACCAAGCAATCTGTTACTCCTTTACCTTCAACAATATTGTGTTCAACTCTTGGTCATACTAAGGCATCAAGGTGCACAAGGGTTTTCATTACCGAGGAGCCACATAAAGCTCAACCGCTAACTCTAGACGACACAATAGTGGCCCCTGAGAAGCAAAAGTTGGTGGCTCCAATTACTTCAGATGGAGATAACTCATCAGATTTCACCATCGATTTTGAAATGGACGAGAAATTGATATCTGATTTTCTAAATTCGAAAAATGAAACACTCGTTAGCTTCAAAGATGGGGTGAAAGGCAATGGTAACCCAAACGCAGATGAGTACATGAGTTCCTGGTGTTCATGTCTTAACCAAAATACCTTATTTTCAGGAGAAATATTTGTGGAAGAGTTTGATATTGAATATCTTCGAAACCGAAATGATATTGAATATCTTCGATACCGAAATGGATTGGCTTAAAAATCCCTAATATAAATCCTTGATCTTTACTCTTATTAATTAATTGAATTTAAATAAATTTTGATTTTAAAATTTCTCCAAACTCCAAATGGATTAGGTTTTCCTAGAGGACAAATTTGGATTTTATTGTAGAAAATAATCTCCACGATACTTTCTTAATGTTAGTAAATGATTATTTTATCATTGTTGTAACTTGTAAGAAGTGTGGAGAATGGTACTAGGTATTGTCACTTCTACCTCATTTGTTTGGTTCTCTCGTCAGCCCTACTCTTTTGTACTTAAAAAGAAAAAGGTCTTGCATGTATTTCGTTTCTAGTGCTTCTCATTTGTAAATTTATATTCCACATAAATATAATGTACTTTCAATATTTATCATTTAGCCCTTACAATAATATGCTACAAATATTGAACTAAATACCATATATGCTATAGCTTATGTTAAACTCTTGTGTACAAATGAATAAAATATTTATTATTGGTTCATTTACTTTTTATATCATTTCGATGTAATATTTAAATGGTACTAATAATAAATTTGATATCCTTTCTTGTGGGATTTTGTTTTAAAACTTAGGTACTATTTGATAACGTTATTTTTTTTTAATTAATTTTCAAAATAAAAAAGTTCATTCAATGAAAAAAAAAAACATATTTTAAATTCAAAGTAAAAGCAAAAAAAATAAAATAAAAAGTGTGCTTGATAGTGTAGAAAAAATTTCTTCGTGTCTATTTGATAAAACTGAAAATTAAATGCTAAAAATTGATAAGTACTGAATTTTAAGTTCTGAAATGTAAGTGTTGAATTGATTAAGTGATTTTTTATTTGTTTTTTGAAATATTTCATTATGGAAATTTAATATATTTTTTAAATTCAAATAAAATATTAAGCAGATATGATATGTTATCTAATTTTTCCAAACAATTCACAATATCTACAATTCAATAAATAAACTAAAAATATAATATAGAGAGAAAAGTATATTTGGTTGATCAATGCGTGTAATCATTGTCTTAAGGAGATATGTGCCCCCTCAATGCACGGAATTGAATGGCTAACCCTTCACAAGATACAACGACATCTATAAAATGAATACTTCGCCTTGATTCATTGAGTTAGGTTACAACTTTATACAAGAGATTCTTTATAATCAATGTAAACTAATTTAGGAAGAGATTTTCTAAACTCAACATAAGTTAATTTGAGAAAGTAAAACCCTAGAACCAAATCTGAGAGGGAGAGAGATAATTTTAAGGCTAAAATTAAATGAAGATGGAATGTTGCTTAAATGAACGGGTATGTGGAGGACAGATTTAATGGGTAATTTTGTCATAAAAAATGTTAGGAGAAGTTGGCGCCAACGTTTTTTCTCAAAATAGAATTTTATGAACAATATTTTATTTAGTGACTCTTTAAAAGTTATTTTTTATTTTAAAAGTACAGTTGTATGAAAAAAAACTTTTAACAATTTAATATGCAAACTTACATTTTGACTTATTTTTTTTAACAAAACGTAATCATAATAATTTTTGAAAAAAGAGGTCCAGCTTAAAACATTCCAAATTCCAAATTTGGCCGGAAGCAATGCACCATGTTTTCACACGAATATGGTGTCAAATAAGCAAGAGTTGCCACATCATGTTGGACGAGTGCAGATAAAGAAGTTAATACATGAAAATAGTCTTAGGTTAGCAGCTTGGAATACAAGAACTCTGATGTGTAAGACTGGTGGACATGATGAGTAGAAGAATGATTAATATTCTATACTTGCAGAAAGCTAAGTGGGTTAGAGAAAGGTCTAGAGAAATTGAGAGTCGGAGGTATATCACTACAAGAAAAAGTAGTATTAGGTACCAACTTTAGCAACGAAAATAAAATTCGGCATAGAAGGGTAGTATTGGTGAGGAAATTTGATTTTCTTACTAAAACTCAATGACTATTGGCGACAACACAAAAAATTCCTCAATGAAAATTTGTTTTAGCGATGAAATATAAAATTCGTCACTAAATTTGTCACAAATACTTTACCGCTATTTAATTTTATTTTAGCAACAAACAATTAATTATTAGCAACAATTATTTTTTGTGCCTAAAAAATTTATAATATATCGCAACCAAATAATTCCTCACTAATTGTCAAAATATTAGAATAGTATATCCATACACAATTGAAACCCATTCACGCCTAAATTACAATATCAAAATGCTTGTATTAATATATTTATATTTAATTATCAAATATTAGGATCGTATACCCATATACAATTGAAACCCATTCACGCCTACTTCACAAAACGAAACCCCTTTTCGCCTAATTCACAAGACTGTGTCGGCATTCCTTTTTCATTGCTCAGATCTGCTACTTTCCTTGTTCCTTGCTCATGAATCTTGGAAAAATGAAATCTTGGCACCAAGAATTGCCGCTGTCGTTCTTCTCGTTTCCTTGTTCGAGTATGGTATCTCTCATCCTCTTTTATTTCTGAAAACCTAATTCTACAATTCACTATTGCAATTGGTGTTCTCCACGCTACACTCCACCTGCTCCATTGCTCCAACCTTAGTTCTCCTCTTGAATGTTGTCCCACCCACTGGTCAGGTATGCACGTTGTCTCTCTATCTCAATTATAATGGGATTTTCGATTCTTCATCATTCTTTACCCTAAATTAAAGAAATTAGAATGAACACATATGTATTTGTGTTTAAAAATTAAAGAAATTAAACAAATTAACACTTCAAATATGTTCTTATTTGTTTCTTTAGGGTTTTAATTGAGATTGATTTCGAGGCTCTCAGCATATCCATCTTCTGAAGATCTGTTTAATCTGATTCCATGTCTTCTGTATGATTGAATTTTGTCAATTAGTTTTCCATTCTCAATTTCTCTTGCATGTTCATTTATGTTCAAAAGATTGTGATGATAAGGTGGATCTGGTTAAGTGTTTGGGTTAATAATCTTGTTTAAGATTTGGATCTATTTATCTCATGATCAATTTTGATTGTTTTTGAAGGGATTCAGATGATGCTTTGGAATTGCCATAAATTTTATTTAATTAAAAAATCCACATGCATCCCGCCTCCCTCCCACGCAGCACTATTTAGATCCATAGGCATCGCAGAGTATTCTAGAGAGGCAGAGCAGTGTTCTTCTTTGAGGCCCTCACATCTATTCAACCTTTAGACTGTTTTTTTCCCAGCTGCTACACTGTTTAGTTGTTTATTTCTGTTACTGCCATGTTTATCTTTTTATTTACAACTGATTAATAATTTAATGGTTTAATTCTTAACTATTTAATTGTTAAATCCTATGTACATGAATAATAACACACACACATGTTCAACAATTTTTTTTTAAAAAAAATAGCAACTTATTAAAGTATTTGTTTAGTAACTTTAAAAAAAAACAGCAACTTCAAAAAAAAAAAAATAGAAACTTAAAAAAAAAAAAAAAAAAAAAAAAAAAAAAAGGCAACTTTCTATGTTCTGTTTAGAAAAATATTTATGCGTTTTTTTGGAAACAACTTTTTCCATATCAGCAATGGATGTACTTTTGAAGCTCTAACATTTTTTCTATGTTCTATTTTTTCAAGTAATCTGCTCGGTTTTTTGTGCTTCTGTTCCCTGGAAAATTGGATAAAATATATGGGAATATTTATACTGAAATTATTGATCAAAGTTCATTCCCATATTTTCTACAGAAATTATTTATGTTCTATTTTTTTTAGTAGCTATTCAATATTTTTTTTTTTATTTTGCCTTTTTTATGTTCTGTTTTTTTAATACATGTCTAGTTCAATTTTGTTTTTCTTTTTTTTCTTAATCTCTAACCTTTTTTCTATGTTGGGTGTCCAAAATGTCCAAATGGGATCCAATTTCTTTTTTATTGTTTTATATTTATTTTTTTTGTGCGTGCTTATAGGAAAATGGATAAGAGTTGGATATCAAATATAGATTTAGCGAAGAATACATGAAGGGGGTGAAAGCCTTTATAGAATTTATACGAACTAATGTTATTAATAATTCAAACAAAATATGTTGTCCTTGTCGAAAGTGTTTGAATTCTGCCTCCAAAACATTCTACGATGTGCATCGGGACGTACTTATGTACAGATTACAACTAAGTTATAGAGAATAAATATTTCACGGGGAGAGGGCTTCTGTGACAGTTTTTTATCATACAAGCGACAATGAAATTCCTGAGATGCTGGAAGATATGCTAGGCACAAATCATACAAATTTTAGTATGGACGATGGTGATGATAGAGGGGAAGATCAAGAGGATTTGCATGACGGTGGAAATACAACATTCGAGAGGATGCTTAGAGAATCACAACGGGAACTATATCCCGATTGTTCTTAGTATTCGACGCTTTCGTTTGTTGTAAAGTTCCTTCACATGAAGGTAATGAACAAGCGGAGTAACAAATCGGTGAATTCGTTTATTCCTTTTAAAGGATGTTTTGCCAGAAGGTGAGACGATCATTTCTTCACACTATGGGGCAAAAAGAATGTTACGAGATTTGGGATTGAGTTATTTGTTAATTCACCCTTGCAAAATATGATTGTGCTTTGTTATGGAAATAGAATGAAAATGATGACAATTGTTCGGTATGCGGTGAGTGTAGATATAAGAGAAACGATAAAAAAAGGTAAGAAGATTCCGCATAAAGTGTTATGCTACTTTCCATTAAAACCGAGATTGCAAATATTGTTTATGTCACGAAAAATGGCCAAAAATATGAGGTAATGATGGTGTTTTAAGACATCATGCTGATGCCAAAGGTTGGAAGAAATTGGATAGAAAATTTTCTACATTTAACAACGATCATCGCAATGTGAGATTGGGTTTTGCTATGGATGGGTTTAATCCATTTGGCAACATGAGCAACTCTTATAGTATGTGGCATGTCTTGCTCATCCCTTATAATTTGCCACCATGGAAGTGCATGAACATGAACTTATGTTGGAAAGTGAAGAAAACATTCATCAGAGGCAACAACAATATTTCTCTTCGTGGTTCCACGCACATGTAAGTACCAATGCTCATATTTAACTAAAAATTACAGCATAGTGATATAACTAATGAAAATTATGATACTTTTATTGTTTATTATTTAGATGAGAAAGTTACGCAGCAAGGGATATCCGGAAGCCACAGATGAATTGTATACCTTGGCCAATGGCCATGACAAGAAGTTAGGTTGTACCCAGCCTGCATAGTTAATGGTGTACGATTCCACACAAAGGACCGTGATGATCGTCGCACTAGTCAAAATTGTGGATTGATGGTTGAAGGGGATGATGCAGGAAAAACTATTGATTTCTATGGTGTTCTGAAACAAATTATTATGTTAAGTCACATATATGGTCATTCAGCTGTGTTGTTCAATTGTGATTGGTTTGACCTTAGCAGTAAGAAGACATTCCAAAAGGATTCACATTACATTAGTATCAATGTCACTAAAACGTGGTATAAGAAAAACTCTTTCATACTAGTAGATCAAGCGCAACAAGTTTTTTTACATCAATGACACTAGACTACGGAGAAATTGGAAACTCGTACAACATATACATCATCGACATGTTTGGGATGTACCAGAGGTAGAAGAAGATAACCAATATGATATTGAGAAACTTGATGCTTATCAGGATAACGATATAACTGAAATTATATCCATAATTGAGGATGAAGTACATGATTTGAATAGGCCTAATATTGAAGTTGATGAAATTGATCCAAACTCTATTGCTAGGCAATCTCTACCCAGACTTGCAAATAGCGATAATGAAGTAAATAATACACTAGTTGAGTATTGGGACGATGAAGAAACCTCAGAAAGCACAAATTTAGATAGTATAGAATAGATAGTTGGGGTGTCTGGTTGCTATTGAAATTAGTTAGAAATCTTTAATTTTATGTTATTTGTTAGTTTTTATTAGATTTTCTTAACCATTTTATTGATTAATTTAATTAAAATTCTTGCAATAAATTTATGATTTAGACATGCACATTGTTTTCGTTGCTTATCTATTTTTGATTGTTTAATTTTCATTCTTTATTCTTAATATATGTCAATAAATATTATATCAATGATCTAACATTTCGATTTTAAAGGTTAATTAAATGGAACCTAAGAAAAAAAGAAACATATCATCGCAGGATATGTCTCCACATGCGAATTCTATGTCAACTCGTTTTATTGCACCAGGCGTATTGGTCACACGATCAAGGACCATCCCGCAATCATTAGGATCACGTGCTTCTTAGGCTTTACTATCACACCCCACCCCAGACATCCATCATCCTTGGGCCGGCGTGACGTTGACACGATATCACCTGAACGCCAACCCAATCTAAAATACGAGAATAAATACATTTTAAATATGCAACCACTAAAGCTGACATGTTTATACATACATACTTTCATTTAGGGACATACTCGTCCCTACAAACTTATAATAACAATAAGGATAAAACAACTAATAACCCCCCATAGGTTCACTTTCAACAGCTGCTCCAAATTACTCCCTCACTACAGCATCACCGGACTCTACCTAGTGCCAGTAAGGGACTGACTCCTAGCTGTTTCACCTGCGAGTGTACTGTCTTCTTAATAAAAATATTTTTAAATAATAATACATTCTAAATAATAAAACATTTAAATATGGATCAAGCATAAGTACACAAACATCACATTTCTAATAAAAATCTTCATAATATAAGCAGTGAAAGTAAATCAATATATATAAGTTCCATTCAAACTCATCCAGTAAAAATAATACCAATCACCATATAATATAATAAAACACCAAATATGATAAAAACACCACATCTCATGACACCACACCACCACACCACTCACTGGCTAGCCATAGTGATTGTTTTAACCTCACGATCGGGAGTTGCAACGGTACCGTAATATCCGTAGGAATGCCTTCCTACAAACTATCCATACCCTTTTTGGAGAGAAATATAATCCACACCCCTTACGGGGAGAAACATCCACATCCTATGGGAAGAATTCACACCCCTTACGGAGAGAAACCACACCCCTTTCGGGGAGAACAACTATGGCATCGTCAAAATTATCAGGATAGCTAAAAATCCACATCCCTTACGAGAAGAAATACATTTTCACACCACATTGTCAAAAATCCATACCCCTTATGGGGAGAATATAAACCACACCCCTTTCGGGGAGAATTTCAAAAATCAAGTTTTTCACTCTCTTTTTTAAAAGTACCACCTTTGTTTTTAGAAAACCAAGCATTTTTAGAAAACCATATATTTTTCACTTTCTTTTCAAAACCACCCATATCCAACGAAAATTATTTTTTAATCCTTCTTTTTAGAAACCAACACAATTCCCCGGAAATTCATTTTACCAACTTACCCCAAAAACCTGCTTGATCCATATCATTTATGAAATCGTACAGTGTAAGTAAACACATATGTCATAATATATATACAAAGAAAATAGTTTGACAAGAAGACAGTACACTCACCTGATTATCCGTTTTCGAAAACTTTAACCGCTTATTCTCTACCGGTACTACGATGCCTGCGAACTTAATAGTGACAGGGCCAAAATTAATATTTTATGTAAAAATGACCTAACCATGAAATGCAGGCCCTAATTTCCGTGTTTTCTCATTCCCCACATTTTATTTATTAAAATTATTATTCGGTTAATTTTGCTCCGTTACAAATTACTGAATAAAATTTGTTCATGTGAACGGTCTCAGTATTTATTATCGCCATTTTGACATTTTTTATACTAGCAATTTAAGTTAACAAAACTAAAATAAACTTAATGAAAAACATTACCCATTCCGAACAGTTTACGGGTCGCGAGATGGATTTTAAATTTTGTTAGGGTTATTCGTGAAGTTTTTTTTTTTTCTTTTTTTTTTGTTTTTTTTTTTTTTGTGGTTCTCTGTTTCTATTCGGCTGGCCTCTCTCTCTCTCTTCTCTCTACCGTCGCCAGCCATCAGCGACTTCCCACACCTCGCCGACTTTCACCGATAACCCTGCACCACCCACACCACCGATCAACCACCACCACCGGCCACCTCACAACCTAACACACATACCCACAAGATCACCGCTCACATACACACACACACGCACGTTGCGACACACACCCAGCCATACAATCAGCCCACATCTGACGACCGACCACACTCACACAGAACACATCACCACACACCCACCTGACCATCGAAACACATACATGCACAACACCAAAACAGAACGCCCATACACGATCGCACACCCACACACACACTGCCTACAAAACACACTCATACATGCATCACACATGCATGCTCATACACAGCACACACACACCCAATGGGAACACACACAGAAATAGTAGTAGCAACACACACGCACGGACTATCGGCACGAAATAGAAAAACAGAGCACCCCGTCGAAAATTTTACCAATCCAAACCCTCAACACACATGCATGTACACACCCACCAAAATGATCAGAGAAATACACATAAATACTTACCAGCTCAGTGATCGTCGATGACCGAACAACGATCAACAACTCTCACTCACCAGCGATGCTAAGAACGCACACTGCCATGCCGTCGACGAACCACCCCACCGGTCGAACCACCTTTGCTCTCCCCTGGAACTAACAATGATATCCACACAATCACGCACACACGTAACAGCCACGACCACACTACCGGAAGAACGCCGATTCAAGAAAATCCGATGACCCCCACTCCGATTCCCTCTCTCTCTCCAGAATTTCTCTAATTTTCAAATTTGATTTGGGATTTTGATCATTTCTACTACATGAAAGAGTATATATTGCATGAAATTAGTGGGTAGATTTGATATCCTTATGCCACGTCGCCTGTTCTCTCTCTCACTACCAGCCGGTGATCTTTCGTTACACACACAGAGCTTATATGC
This sequence comes from Eucommia ulmoides, assembly GCA_016647705.1. Classification (NCBI taxonomy): domain Eukaryota; kingdom Viridiplantae; phylum Streptophyta; class Magnoliopsida; order Garryales; family Eucommiaceae; genus Eucommia; species Eucommia ulmoides. Next base: position 46,957,204 of record CM028338.1, read on the forward strand.
ATATATATATATATTTATAAAAAAATTTAGTGAAATTGCACTTTTCTCCCCCAATTTCCTTTAAGATCTTAATTTTAATTAATTTCAACTCTTAAAAGTTTCTAAAATTATAATTTCACCCTTAGTATTTTTAATTTTTAATTTCAATTGTCAATTTGAATCTCAAGTTTAAATTTAATGTTTCTAAATTTCCAATTTGACTTTTGACTTTTGATTTGAGTTTTAATAAATAAAAGTTTTACCTTGAAATTTCCCAATACTCTAAAATGCAACTATATATGACGTACGTTCTACAATTTAGTTCTTACAACTCTTCCCTCCTAAAAGAAATTTTATCCCGAAATTTTTATTTTTTTATTTTTTTTATTACCTTAGTCGAACAAATGTGGGTATTTGTTCTTCATTTCTTCCTCTTGCTCTCATGTCGCCTCTTCCACCGCATGACTGTGCCATAACACTTTGACTAAAGGAATCGTTTTCATTCGCAACACCTAGTCTTTACGGCTTAGGATTTGGACTGGCTCCTCAACGTAGGTCAAGTTTGTTTCCAACTCGATCAGCTGTGAAGTCAACACATGAGAAGGGTCTGACACATATTTCTGAAGCATCTATACATGGAAAACGTCATGTAGTCGAGACAACTCTGGCGGTAATGTAAGTCTATACGTTGTCGTGCCAACCCGCTCTAGAATTTCATATGGTCTGATGTATCTTGGACTCAAGTTTCCTTTTTTTCCGAACCTCATTATGCCTTTCCATGGGGAAATATGTAAGAGCACCTGATCTCCCACCTCGAACTCCAACTCCCACCGGCGCTTGTCTGTATAACTCTTCTATCAACTCTGACCAATTTTTAATTTTTCTTGAATCACCTCTACTTTGTCTGTTGTCATCTAGGCTATGTCCGACATCAACAATTTACATTCACCCACCTCAGTCCAACAGACTAGGGTTCTGCATATCCTACCATACAACGCTTCATACGGGGCCATCTCGATTGCCGAATGGTAGTTGTTGTTATAGGCGAATTTCATCAACGACAAATGATCATCCCAGCTACCAAAAAATTCGAAAACACATCCCCTCAACATATCCTCCAACGTCTGAATCGTACGTTTTGATTAACCGTCTGTCTGAAGATGCAAAGCGATGCTAAATTTCAGCTTGGTACCTAAGCGGTCTGGAGACTCGGCTAGAACCTTGAAGTAAATTTTGGATCTCTATCCGACACTATAGGAATTGGTGCGCCATGCAACCTAACAATTTCATCGATGTACAATTGAGCATATTTTTCAAGAGAATACGTCGTCTTTACGGCCAGAAAATGAGCGAACTTGGTAAGCCTATCAACGATCACCCAGATAGAATTATGCCCCTTTTGAGTACAGGGTAATCCCGAAACAAAATTCATCGTGATATGCTCCCATTTCCACTCTAGAATAGGTAGAGGTTGCAACAATCCACTTGGACATTGATGCTCAATCTTAACTTGTTGACAAACAAAACACCTGGAAACATCTCTAATTTTTTGCTTCATTCCGATCCACCAATAATGCTCATGCAAATCTCGATACATTTTGGTACTCTTCGGATGCATTGCGTATGCTGAGCTATGTGCTTCTTCCAAGATATCCCTTTTCAAATTGACGTCATTAAGCAAACACAGCCTATTTCCAATCATCAAAGCTTCATCACTATCCCTGATATGATGATCAGTTCTGTGACCATTTTTCACTTCATCCCGAATCCTCTCTAATTGAACGTTTGACTTTTGAGATTCAATAATGCGGTCAATCAACGTCGGCCTCAAAGTCAAAGTTGCAAGCAATGTTGCCATCTGACTAATCGCTAACTAAACTCGCAACTATCTCAACTACGCATACAGGTTAGCATGAGCGACTTGAATGTGTGCGACCGAACCTATCGATTTTCGACTCAAAGCATCCGCTACAATATCAGCCTTTCTCGGATGATAGTGGATGGTGCAATTGTAGTCCTTAATCAACTCCATCCAATGTCTCTGTGTCAGATTTAATTCCTTCTAAGTAAACAAGTACTTCAAACTCTTATGATCGGTGTATATTTCACACGTCTCGCCATACAGGTAGTGCCTCCAAATCTTAAGGGCAAACACAATTGCTGCAAACTCCAAATCATGTGTCAGATAATTACGCTCATGGTTCTTCAATTGCTGAGATGCATATGCGATTACATGACCATACTGCATCAGAACACATCCCAGCCCTTGGTGTGACGCGTCACTATAAATCACGAAACCACCTCCTTCTGACGGGAGGGACAGTATTGGTGCCGATATCAATCCACTTTTCAACTCCTGGAAATTCTGCTCACATTTATCGGTCCACTCAAATTTGAATTCCTTGCGGTTCAATCGAGTCAATGGGGTAGCTATAACGGAAAATTCTTGCACAAACCGTCGATAGTAACCCGCCAATCCTAAAAAGTTTCAAACTTCAGTCACATTTTTTGGTTTTTCCCACTGAACAACAGCTTCAACTTTATTTGGGTCTACCTGAATACCATCTCCTGAAATAACATGCTCCAAGAACACCACATAATCTAACCAAAATTGACATTTACTGGATTTCGCATATAATCGCTTCTCTCGCAAAGTCTGCAATACAATCTGGAGATGTTTCGCATGCTTTTCTCTACTTTGGGAATAGACTAATATGTCGTCAATGAACACAATAATAAATTGATCCAAATAAGGTTGAAAGATATGATTCATCAAGTCCATGAAAGCTGCAGGGGCGTTTGTCAATCCAAAGAGCATAACCAGAAATTCATAGTGTTCATATCTCGTACGGAATACCGTTTTTGCCACGTCACTATCTCTGACTTTCAGTTGGTGATACCCTGATCGAAGATCTATCTTAAAAAACACTTTAGCATTCTGGAGTTGGTCAAACAAGCCCTCAATCCTAGGCAACCAATATTTATTGCAAACCGTCACCCTATTCAGCTGCCAATAATCAATACACATTCTCAACGTGCCATCCTTCTTCTTCACGAACAGCATTGAGGCACCCCATGGGAAAACACTGGGCCCGATAAACCCATGGTCTAGTAAATCTTGCAACTGTACTTTTAACTCTTTCAGCTCGGTAGGTGTCATACGATAAGGTGGAATCGATATAGGAGTAATGCCTAGAAGTAAGTCGATCGTGAATTCCATCTTCCTATCTACTGGCAACCCTGACAATTCTTCTAGAAATACGTCAGAAAAATCTCTGACCACAGGAATGTCTGCCATCGGAATTTCTTTCTGACTGGTGTCAAACACGTGCACAAGGTATCCCTAACATCATTTCTTCAATAATTTTTTGGCTTTTAGGGCTGAAATTAAACTGACAGGAGTGATAGTTCTATCTCCCGAGAATACCAACTCTGGCTCGCCTGAGATTCGAAAGATCACTTCTTTCTTGAAACAATCTATTGTGGCATGATATCCGGATAGCAAATTCATACCCAGTATCACATCGAAATCGTGAATACTCAGGGGTAATAGATCCGCCAATAGTTTCCCATCAACGATTCGAAGCGGACAATCTTTGTACACACTATCTATCAATACCGACTCAACTACCGGAGTAGAAATAACAATACGATAAGATAAAGAAATGGGAAATCTGCCTACAAGTATCATAAAGGTTGCCGAAACAAATGAATGCATAGATTCGGGATCAATAAGTACACGAGCATCTCTAGCATATAAAGATATGATACCTGTGACTACACTGGGAGTAGCATGGGCATCCTGTCAAGTAGTAGCAAAAACACGGCCTCGCGTCGAAGGTCTACCAATAGATCCTCTACCATGCCTCTAGGCAGTACTAGGACCAGCACTACCTACACCGCTCGCGGAAGGTACAGATGTAGAAGCAAATTTCGGACAATTCATAGATATATGACTTGGCTCATGACAACGAAAACATATCGGTCCTCCCCTAAGATAGTCTCTGTCGAAGTGATCTGGTGCCCCATACTGATAACATCCAACTACCCTCACTCGACTAGACAGTTGACTTCTTTCCTATCTCTGCGGACAGTCTCTGTCGAAGTGATCCGGTGCCCCACGGATCCTGACGGATTATCCAAACGATGGGGCTCGAGCAACTGGTAGTTGAGATATCGCCCCCTGGGAAGTGCCACCCGAAAATCTGCTGGGTGAATCAAATCGACTTTTCTTGAACTGCTCAGGACTCTCGTTAGCTTCCTGAATATCTCTCTCAACTAACTTTGCCGTATTTACTAACTCTGCGTAACTCTTAATCTGCCTGCTAGTCAAATTGGAAAGAATTTCTAATTTGAGCCCTTTTTGGAAACGTCTGCATTTTGCCTCTTCCGTTTTTACCAGATCAGAGGCAAAACGGGATAAAGCATCAAATCTGACTTCGTACTGCTGAATAGTCATCTTTCCTTGCTTCAAAACTATAAATTTCTCCTCCATGTAAAATCGATAAGACTCGAAAAAATATTTCTCATTAAACGCGGCGACAAAACAGTCCCACGTAATCTCTTTGCCAAAACTGGTAATCAGTCTTTTCATTTCTTCCCACCAATGCTCGGCTTTTTCCCTCAACTGAAAAATGGCAAGAGGAACTCGACTATCGTCGACAATCCCCATCGCTTCGAATACATGACCCACGCCTCTAATCTAATTTTTCGCATCAGCTAGACCCACCATCCCGGCGAAAATCGGAGGGTCTAACTCCTTGAATCTCTTCAAGCGTACCACCTGAGATGTGGCAGTATCACTTTGGGCCTTTTGACTTTCCATAATCCTCGCTTACTGCTCCGTCAGCTGGGCAGCAGCCTGCAAAATTCTTTCAACCACATCTAAGCTCCCTTGCAGCCTATCACCCTGTCCCTGGGGTTCCGCTTGCCCCTGAGGTTCCACCTGCTTCTGGGGTCCCACACTCTTAGAGCTCTCGTTCCCACGCTCCATACCTATTATCTGCAATAAATTTCAACTAAACACCCGACTAGGCCAACCAAAAAAATGACAGTAAGTAATATTCAGGAATTAACTACTACGCGAGTGCCAAATCAACCACAAACATCCTATCTTAGGGTCCTCTGCCGACTATACAACTGGCACATCTTCCTATCCCATTACCCACTACCAACACGACAACTGGTAAGTCTACAGAACCTATAACCTAGGCTCTGATACAAAAATTGTCACACCCCACCCCGGACACCCATCATCCTAGGGCCAACGTGACGTTGACACGATATCACCTGAACGCCAACCCAATCTAAAATATGAGAAAAAATATATTTTAAATACACAACCACTAAAACCGACATGTATATACATATGTACTTTCATTTGAGGACATACTCGTCCCTACAAACTTTTAATAACAACAAGGATAAAGCAACTAAGAACCCCACATAGGTTCCCTTTCAACAGTTGCTCCAAACGACTCCATCACTGCAGTATTACTGGACTCTACCTAGTGCCAGTAGGGGACCGACTCCTAACTGTTTCACCTGCGAGTGTACTGTCTTCTTAATAAAAATATTTTTAAATAATAATATATTCTAAATAACACAACATTTAAATATGGATCAAGCATAAGTACATAAACATCATATTTCTAATAAAAATCTCCATACTATAAGCAGTAAAAGTAAATCAATATATATAAGTTCCATTCAAACTCATCTAGTAAAAATAATACCATTCACCATATAATATAATAAAACACCAAATATGATAAAACATCACATCTCATGACATCATACCACCACACCACTCACTGGCTAGCCATAGTGATCGTTTTAACCTCATGATCGGGATTAGCAACGGTACCGTAACATTCGTAAGAATGCCATCCTACGAAATATCCACACCCCTTTTGGAGAGAAATATAATTCACACACCTTATGAGGAGAAACATCCATATCCCATGGGAAGAATCCACACCCCTTACGGGGATAAACCACACCCCGTTCGGGGAGAACAACTATGGTATCGTCAAAATCTTTAGTATAGTTAAAAATTCACATCCCTTACGGGAAGAAATACATTTTCACACCACATTGTCAAAAATCTACACCCCTTATGGGGAGAATATAAACCACACCCTTTTCAGGGAGAATTTTCAAAATCACGTTTTTCACTCTCCTTTTCAAAAGTATCACCTTTGTTTTTAGAAAACCAAGCATTTTTAGAAAACCATATATTTTCCACTCTTTTTTCCAAACCACCCATATCCAACAAAAAATATTTTTTAATCCTTCTTTTTAGAAACCAACACAATTCCCCGGAAATTCATTTTACCAACTCACCCCAAAATCCTACTTGATCCATATCATTTATGAAATCGTACAGTGTAAGTAAACACATATGTCATCATATATATACATAGAAAATAGTTTGGCAAGAAGACAGTACACTCACCTGATTATCTGTTTTCGAAAACTTTAACCGTCAATTCTCTACCAGTACTCCGATGCCTGCGAACCTAATGGTGACAAGGCCAAAATTAATATTTTATGTAAAAATGACCTAACCATGAAATGCAAGCCCTAATTTTCGTGTTTTCTCATTCCCCACATTTTATTTATTAAAATTATTATTCGGTTAATTTCACTTCGTTACAAATTACAGAATAAAATTTATTCATGTGAACGGTCTTAGTATTTATTATCGCCATTTTGACATTTTTTGTACTAGAAATTTAAGTTAACAAAACTAAAATAAACTTCACGAAAAACGTTACCCATTCCGAACAGTTTACGGGTTGCGAGATGGATTTTAAATTTTGTTGGGGTTATTCGTGAAGTTTTTTTTTTTTTTTTTTCATTTTTTTTTTTGGTTCTCTGTTTCTGTTCGGCTGGCCTCTCTCTCTCTCTCTCTCTCTCTCTCTACCGCCGCCGGCCATAAGCGACTTCCCACACCTCGTCGACTTTCACCGATGACCCTGCACCACCCACACCACCGATCAACCACCACCACCGGCCACCTCACAACCTAACACACATACCCACAAGATCACCACTCACATACACACACACACGCACACTGCGACACACACACAGCCACACAGTCGGCCCACGTCTGACGACCAACCACACTCACACAGAACACATCACCATACACCCACTTGACCGTCGGAACACATACATGCACATAACCAAAACAGAACACCCATACACGATCGCACACCCACGCACACACTGCCTGCAAAACACACTCATACATGCATGCTCATACATAGCACACACACACACCCAACAGGAACACACACAGAAATAATAGCAACAACACACACGCATGGACTATCAGCACAAAATAGAAAAACAGAGCACACCGCCAAAAATTTTACCGATCCAAACCCGCAACACACATGCATGTACACACCCACCAAAATTATCAGAGAAATACACATAAATACTCACCAGCTCAGCAATCGTCAATGACTGGACAACGATCAGCAACTCCCGCTCACCGGCGATGCTAAGAACGCACACTGCCACAACGTCAACGAACCACCCCACCGGCCGAACCACCTTTGTTCTCCCCTGGAACCGACGATAATATCCGCATGATCATACACACACGTAACAGCCACGACCACACTGCTAGAAAAATGCCAATTCAAGAAAATTCGACGACCCCCACTCCGGTTCCCTCTCTCTCTCTCTCTCTTTAGAATTTCTCTGATTTTCAAATTTGATTTGGGATTTTGATCATTTCTACTGCATGAGAAAGTGTATATTGCATGACATTAGTGGGTAGATTTTATCTCCTCATGCCACGTTGCCTGTTCTTTCTCTCCCTGCCGGTCGGTGATCTTTCGTTACACACACACAGCTTATATGCATATATATATTTATAAAAAAATTAGTGAAATTGCACTTTTTTCCCCAATTTCCTTTAAGATCTTAATTTTAATTAATTTCAACTCTTAAAAGTTTCTAAAATTATAATTTCACCCTTAATATTTTCAAATTTTGATTTTAATTGTCAATTTGAATCTCAAGTTTAAATTTAATGTTTCTACATTTTCCAATTTGACCCCCAACTTTTGATTTGAGTTTTAATCAATAAAAGTTTTACCTTGAAATTTCCCAATACTCTAAAATGCAACTATTTATGACGTACGTTCTACAATTTAGGTCTTACATTTACAACTACCATTGAGAGATACTTCAATCGATGGTATCCAACCAGCTGTAGTGCTTCCATCTATTGCTGTGTCCGCACGAGAAAGGTCTATCTCGCAACTATCAAATTCCCTACCACCATCTGCGGAGTTTGACGAGGCCGATAATTTGCCTGAATCTTTAACAAATAATAGTCCCCCAAGTAAAGTGATTGTTTTTTTAAACTTTTTTCAAAATGATACTCATTGAGTACATTCATTATTCATGTGTTCACTTCGCAGGTTCACCAATAATTGATAGGAAGATGGGTCGAGGCAAGGGTAGAAGTTGTGGAGTAGAAATATTTTCTAATGGTAACAATAAGTTGTTAGTTATATTTGATCCAATATTCAACAAGCCGGTTAATAGTGTTGCAAGCAATTTTGTGAGTGAATTAGGTTACTTAGTTAGAACTAATGCACCAATTATTGATATAAACTCTTGGAGTGATGTAAAGGAGAAAGATAAGAGCAAAGGTACCTGACTAAAATTTAAGTTTATAATTTGTTACCTCCACATTTATCATTAATATTAACTTTTCTCTTCTAAAAATTTAATTATCTCAATTTGTAGTGTAAGTTTGAGATTGTTGATATTGATACTCCAAGAGTGAGGAAACACTACAAGAAAAATGGCTTTTTATTACGGTTAAAAACCGTGATAAAATGTTTTTTATCACCGTTTGTTGCTCCAAACCTGACCGTGATAGTATGCGGTATGATTAAAAGTAGACTTTTTATCACAGTTAAGAACCGAGATAGTATTTTTTTTTTATCACAGTTAAAAAATTAGATGGTTAGTCCATCTAATATCTCAGTTTTCAAATGTGATTAAAAACATAATCTTTATGTGATCAAATAGAAAAACTGTGATTATTTAAACGATATTCATATCAATTTTGAATTAAACTGAAATGTTTACCCTCTTTTATCACATTTAAAAAAGGTGATTATTTTTCTTATTTTCTTTAAAACATACAAACAAACAATACCCTACCATTTAATAAAAGATATTGTCAAGAATGAGCATACATAAATTTCCAAAACTGAACTATCACAAGAATTTTACATCACCAAATAAAATACAAATAACATTATTTTTCAATACAAAAATCATAAACTGAATTTTTATCATGAATAAATGTCCAAAATGGTGATAGCACAATATCCATATAATCAACTTCAAATTCTTCTTCATCAAATGAAGAGGTGTCATCAGCTGCAATTTATAAAATCAACATTGAGAATTCAAATTGCAAGTACTAATATAACAAGAACTAAAAAAGAAAAAAAGAAAAGAAAAAAGAACAGGAAATCCACAACAACTGAATTTTGCTAAATTTTGATGTTTTTGGAGCAAAACAGAGTTGTTTTGCTGCAAGAACAACAATTGTTTTTCAAGAAAAACAAATGCAAAAACAAACAACAAATGGACAACAAAACACTCCTCACAAATGGACCAAAAAAAAAAAATGAACAGCAAAACAGTGCTCTCCAATATAGTCCAACAATGGCAGCTTAAACGTCATAAAAATAAATTACATATTCAAGATAATGACATACCTTTTCCACAATCACATTTGTTTTGACATATATTTAATCCATTCAACTCTCAATTTGTCTAGTTCCTCTTCAGAGTAAACATTCTTCCCATTAAACAACATAATTCATTCAAATAAGTTAGAGAATAATATTTTCGAAAGATGCAAAGTGCAAAATAAATGAAAATAAACAACTTATCTCACATTTTCTCAGAAAATTATGCTCTTATCTGTAATAATATTTTTCATGAATCTCATTACGTAGAAACTAGATTTTAAAACCCAAAGATTGCCGAGGACACTAAATATAACAAAAAATTGATGAGAATTGGTGTTAACAACTATGCTATATATATATATTGAAGAATATGTTTATCACTTGAATACACTTCCAAGATGGGGTTCGTTTGGTCTTTTCTAATGTTCTAAGACCACTACATAAACATTATGTAATATATATATATAAATTAGACAATTATAAACACAAAATGTTGTGGGAAAAAAAAGCAAAAATAATTTTCTACGTAAAAGGTCATATAAAAACAAACACGAAATAGAATAAAATAACCCTTACATGTTTATTATGAATTCAAGAGTTGTGTTCACTTCACCTGAACAACATGGATCAAAATAGAACACCTATTGGTACTCCATTTTCGTTGTACTCAACTACTTTCCGCACGCCGCAACTTCTATCTTTTGTTAACTTGGGTAGAAACATTGCCCTTCTACCAGCATTTTTGGTAGCATTTGTTAATGATACTTCTCCAACCTCATTATTGAGAGGTTGACATTGAGCCATCTAATGAGATGACAATATGGAATAAATAAACAAGAAAATATAAAGCACCATTAAGGATAATGCAGTTTACAATGATGAATGAAAAATTATCAAGAATTAACAAGGAGCAAAACATAAATAGCAAACTCCAAAATGAGAATGCTGGGGAAAATGGAGAACAACTCGCTGCTAAAAAATCCATAACAGAAATAACAAACTCCAAAACAATTCAAGAATGATTGGTTTGCACAACAATAGAGCTATTGCATACATGTATCATAAGTTGTTTGCATCAATACAGTTTCAATAAATAAAAAGAGAGCTGCCACAAGAGAAGACAAGTTTAAATTACTTGGCAACCTGGGCAGGCAGAGCAGTGTCTGGATGGTTAGAAACCAAAACACTAATTAGATAACTCTACACAGAATAAATTCCAAAATGGTAACTGATAATTTTTTATCCCAATCAGACTCTGAAGTGATGATGTTTCCAAATGGACTCTTTTTATGTATGAAAAGGAGAAACTGTCCCCTGGCAGCTGTAAAAGTTATATACAACTGTAATTGAAAACCAACTTCATCTACTGGCAACTAAAAGCATCAATCTCAAACTCAATGTTCATAAGCAAATTGAAGAAGGAATGTCCACAGATTCTTGAAGTTCATGGATAAAATTAGAAATCAAAACAACAAATAATCATAAATCAAGGAATCCGAAAGTTACCGCAATGGAGAGAGAGAGAAACTCTGAGATTTACCAGTCGTCGCATTCGTTGTCGTTGTGATTTGGGTTTCATCCAGCGCTGATTCAATTTCTAGGTTAGCTAGGCAGTGGAGGTTCTGCAGCATGGGACGATTTCCGATTGAGGGTTTTGTCGAGGCTCAGATATGAGATTTTGAGTGTTCGGTTCCTGTCCTTCTCGATCTAAACGTTATATTTAAGGAACCTTCAGTGGCAATCTGGTTCCAGGTCATCGATTAGGGGGGTGGTTCCATATCATCGATTAGGCAATTCGTTTTTGGTTAGCTCATTTTGGTTTTTGGATTGCTGGTTGGTAGTGAGAGAGAGAGAGAGAGAGAGGAGCGTAGACATACTGACTGCTAGGAGATGGAAGCCCTAAAATCTTCAGCAAAGAGCGTGAACAAGAAATTGGATCCAGCGTCTTTTTTTCGTTTTGTTTTAATTTCAGCAGCGTTAGTCTTCCTTAATGGAAAATAATCACTGTTATAAATAATAAACATGATAAAAACTACAATCTACTATCACGGTTTATTAAAATAGTGAGATAAAAAATATTATTTATCACATAATAAATTTTAAGCGAGATTATATCTCATTCATATTGTTACTATCACGTTTTATTAAAAAAAAAAAAAAAAAAAAAAAAAAAAAAAAAAAAAAGAAAAGAAAGAAGAAGAAGATTGAATTATATTTACGAAGTGTGATAAAAAACCATTTTTCTTGTAGTGAAAGCTATGGATGTTGGCAAGGAGGTACACGGGATATAGGAATATGCTCCACACGCACTATAAAAAAATTATTAAGAAAGGGAACAATCCACGCGAGCATCCTTATGAGGACTTGAGCACTGATGTGTAACATAATCTTTGTGGTCTCTTTGAGTTCGAACAATTCCAGGTAGTAAATGCTATGTTTTAGTATTAGCATTACTATCTTGTCAAATGATTTAATAGTATACATGTTCATTGATTTTATGTACATATAATGCAGAAGCGATCGATTGCAAACGGAGAGAATCGTAAGAAACTATTGCACATTCATGTGTTTGGATCCAAGGCTTACGCAACACGCATCCACACGAAGGTTCTAATAAAGTAATATATAAATTTTAAATTAATGATGCAAGTTTTTTTTTATTCAATGGTAACTACTTTGTAAATGTAAGACCTAGAAATAGGTGCATGCCCCAGAATTTTGGATGTCTATAGGGAAACACAGCAAAGGGCAGATAGGACGTGGGTTGCACCAACAACAGAAAATGTATATATAAGTTTGTAAATATTATATGTAACTCAGGCAAGAAGTACCTCTAGCAAACCATTTTATGTCATGTGGAATGCCATATTGAAATAAAAAGATGGATTGCATACAACAACTGGAAATGACCTCAAATATGTCATCCTTTCCTGCAACCATAAGAATCGAAATGGGTACTAGTACTTTAATACAAGTTTGTTGAAATAAAAAATACTGAATCATTGCTGACAAAAATAGGAAAAATGGAGTGGTGTTTGAAAACTGTTTCTGATGCTATGTTTCTCTAGGAACACAGAATAGATTTTGCAGCTTCCAGGTTTCAAGAAACAAAAACAGCTATACAATTCCACCCACACATGTCATATTACGATGAAGAGCAAATATGTATCAAGCAGTCAACGGAGTAATCCCCTTGAACTTCACCCCAGTAGTGACTGATTCACGACTTCACGTTGGAAGAGGTAATGCATGTGCACCATGTCTCTATGACAATGAGAAAGAAACTTTTAGGTGGTGTTTGGTACGCGGGATTCAAGATGAGATTGGAATGACCATTGGAATGGTTATTTCATTCCTATGTTTGGTTGGTGGAATTAATTTTTATTCCCATTCTCAAGTAATGACTAATCCCACAATTTTTGGGATTAGTCAATCTCAAATGAAATAAATAAGATATTAAGTGATCCCGAGATTACCTAATTCCAAATTAAATGAAATATTAGGTAAGAAGAATGACCTATACTTGTGTTTCCGTATTTTTCACAATAGGAAATAAAATTCTGGAAACAAAAACAAAAATATGGTGGTGTTACTTTTAAATTTCTATTCCCAGGAAACATCGAACAGAAACAAAAATATGGGAATGGAATCTAGGAACAAAAACAAAAACAGAAATCTGGGAACAAAAGCAGAAATCTGGGAACAAAACAAAAATAGAAATATGGGAACAAAAATAGAAATATGGGAACAAAAACAAAAATAGAAATCGGGAACAAAAACAGAAATATGAGAACAAAAACAGAAATCGAAATATGGGAACAAAATCATGGAACAAAAAAAAAATTGAAATCTAGGAACAAAACAAAAACAGAAATATGGGAACAAAAACAGAAATCTGGGAACAAAGCAAAAACAAAAATATGGGAACAAAACAAAAACAAAAATATGGGAACAAAAACAGAAATATGGGAACAAAATAAAAACATAAATATGGGAACAAAAACAAAAATAGAAATCTGGGAACAAAAACAAAAATCGGGAACAAAAACAGAAATATGAGAACAAAAACAAAAATTTAGGAACAAAACAAAAATAGAAATATGGGAACAAAAACATAAATATGTTCCCAGATTTTGGTTTCTGTTTTTGTTCCCAGATTTCTGTTTTTGTTCCCATATTTTTATTTTTGTTTTGTTCCCAGATTTCTGCTTTTGTTCCTAGATTTTTATTTTTGTTTTTGTTCCCAAATTTTGTTCCCATGTTTATATTTTTATCGGTTATTCTAATACCATGTTTAATGTATTTTGTAAACAAACGTAAGAATGGTAATGACCATTCCAATACCATGTTTAATCCTATTTGTCACCAAACATAGGAATGACAATGGCCATTCTATTCTAATACTACATTCATTCCAATACCACATTCATTCCATTCCATTCCAGCATACCAAACGTAGCGTTAGAGATTCCTTTCTTGCAATGTTATAATTTGCATTAAGGAAGTTCAGAATCAGAGGTAAGAAAGTTTGTCATGGCATGTATACACAAAACTCATATATGGTCATATAGCAGCATACCTCCTTGGTAATACTGTGTCCATCTTGAGGCTTAAAGAAAACCCCATTATCCCAAGATTTTGAGTTGGCTGCAAAGATAAATGCAACAACACTTTACATAAGCATAATTTAGATGCAATCCCAACCAAAGCCACAAAAAATAGCTTTTCGAAGGAAAAAAAGTTGTAAATATTCCCATATTTTTAGTTTAACTTTCTGTTAAGTTTGTAAATTTTCTTTATTAGTTAATTTTATTTTACAGAGACAAATGATGGAGATGAAAGAAAAGCCTATTGAAGTAGGAGAAAAACCTATGACTGAGGAGGAGATTCGTTAGGCTGTACTTGGCCACATATCGGGGTATGTGAGAGGGCTTGGTCCCGGTCCAAAACCAACCTCCACTAGCAGTTCTACATCTTTTCGTGGGCCAACACAAGAGGATTTTGATAACAAGAAGGCTCAAATCGAGGCACTAAAACAAATGATAGTAGAGAAATCATATGGTGGAATGAGATCATCATCGTCGTCATGGTAAAAAAAATTTACTTCATTTTGTTATTAGTTGATTAATGTTAATGTATCACTAAAAAAGGAAAAAAAAAAATAGCAAAAAGAAATTGCTGAGAAACTAAAAAGGGGTTAAAAAATAGATGAAAAAAATAGTAAAAACAGAATATAAGTGATAAATGAACTGGAAAGAAAATGTAGCAGCAAAATTGGAAAAAAAAATTAAAAAAAAAAAGGACTGAAAGAAATAGCAAAACTAAAAAGGTTAGCCTGTGCGGATATTTCTTTTGAAAGTACATCTGATGTAAGCCTTCTCTATTCCATCATTATTCTTTTGTGAACCTAGGAGGTTGTTTTGCAAGTTGAAAGAAATCTTAGCTTAATCTACCCTCATGATGGATTTATAACGAGTTTTGTTGTTTAATTGTTATTAGGGAGACAAGGGGATCACCGACTTAAAATATGCTCTTCAGGTGAGCCTTTAATTTTATTTTTATTTTTTATTTTTTTACAGTGAACTAAAAAAAAACCAAACCATACCATTAAAAAAGGCTAGAGTTGATATGAGACTTTTCCATGTTCGTTAATTTGTTTGAGTTAAATTGACGCGTGAAACTTCATGGTGAATCTTGTTAAGTAAGACGTGAGATATTGATCTGATTTGTTTGTAATGCAGATTAATTGTTCGTTGATCTGAAATTACGAAGACTATTTTTATGCAAGGGAAGATATTTGATACAAATACTTTGATTTTTTATTTTTTTTATTTTTTTGAGATTGTTTTAGTTACATCTATCCACACATTCTTTTAGTTTGAAATTATTTATGTTAGAGATAAGACATGTTTATTCATTATGGAAATTTTATTCTTTTAGTTTGATATTATTTATGTTAGAGTTGAGACATGTTTATTCATTATGGAAATTTTATTTACATATGTTTGGAATGTATGTTGTTATATATTTTTGTTTCTCTTTATTTTTGGAATTTAGTTGGTCGCTAAATGTGAATTATTAGCGAGGAAATTATTAAAAATAAAATAAAATTGTTGCAAATTATTACATTTAGCGAGAAATTTAGTTGGTCACTAACTATTAGAGATAGCGACAAAATTATTCAAATTAATTTCGTTGCAAAATGTGATTTTTAGTGACCAAGTAGGTCATTTAGTGAGAAAATTAGTCACGCAATATTTCCTCACTAAATACATAGTTTTTAGCGAGGAATTCGAAATTCGTCACTAAAAACTTTTGTCGACGAAATTACTACTTCTAGCGACAAAATGTTTTCTCGCTAAAGAGCTTTTTTCCTGTAGTGTATGGGTATGGACAAACATAGGAATAAAGTGAGTATTATGGTAGATAGGGATTTAAAAGATAGTCATCGATATTAGGAGAATTAGAGATAGAATGATGGTTATGAAGGTGGTGATTGGAGGGGAGGTGATTAATGTTATTAGAGTGTATGCTCTCCAAGTTGGATTGCAATAAGATGTTAGACGAGAATTCTAGGAGAATATGGACGAAGTAGTTCATAGTATACCTAACCAAGAAAAAATATTTATTGGGGGAAATTTGAATGAACATGTAGGGAAGTAAATGAGGACTTTCAGAAAAGTACGTGGTGGTTATGGATTTGGGTAGAAGAATGCAATAGGTGAGATAATTTTAAATTTGCCTATCTCATATGATTTAGTTCTTTTGAATACATGTTTCAGGAAGAGAGATGCGCACATTATCACATTTAAAGTAGACAGGGGACTAGCTAAATAGAATTGGCCCTTACTTGAATGAGTGGTCCTTTATGTAAGGACTGTAAAATCATACCCCGATAGAGTATTGTCATCCAACATAAAATGATGGTAACTAATTTGAAGTTTCAGGAGTGGAAGTGAGAGTTTAGGATAAGTGGGTATGCAAATATACGTTGGAGAGATCTAAGAAGTGAAAAGATGAAATTGTGTCTAAGGGTAAAATTAACAAAGATAATCTACAAAAGAGACCTGAGGAACGGAACAAAATGTGGGATGATATGGTGACTAGTATTAGAGAGATAGAAAGAGAAGTTTTAGGGGGGCCACTGAACCAACTGAAGCTATCTATTGACGCCGGAGATTAATAATAGAGTTATATTATGTTTTACCCCCTGTGATTGGATCGTTTTGCACTTTGTCTCTCTATGGTATTTTCATCATCACTTTGTCCCCTACAGTTAAGTTTTATTGCACTTTACCATGTGATTGAGGCCTAACTACAAGTGCAAAGTGCTAATGAAGGGATAAAGTGCAACAAAGTGCTAATGAGGGGATAAAGTACAACAAAGGCCTAATCACAGTGGGCAAAGTGGTGACGTGAATACCACATGAGGCAAAGTGTAAAATGCCCTAACCACATGGAGGTAAAGTGTAATTAATCCTTAATAATATAATGATAATATTAAAGTTATAATCTTATTTTAAATTTCACCTACAAGGGGTGCTCCTTATAGGATGTCTGTAAAAAATCGTAAAATAAATACTAAATCCCATAGGCTTATTAATTAATTGAATTAAATAAGTTTCGATTTAAAATTTGTCCGAACGGATTAGGTTGTCCTAGAGGACAAATTCGGATTTCATTGTATAAAATAATCTCCACATTAATTTCTTAATGTTAGTAAGTGATTATTTGACCATTGTTGTAAGTGAGGAGAAAGGTAATCGGTATTATCATTTCCACCTCATTTGTTTGGATTCTCTAGTCAATCCTATTCTTTTTATAGTGGAAAATAACAGGGTCTTGTATTTGGCTTCTATTGCTCCCCACTTGATGCTTCTCACACTCATAATTGTAACCAGGATCCATCTGTTGATCGAGCGCATGTGGCAGGAAATCATTTGTTTTTTGAAAATTACACCCCATCTTAATCATTTGGAAATTCACACTCCATATAAGTAGAATATAATCTAGATTTCGATATTTTGTCATTTACGACTCGTTTGGTTGGACGAAATGGAATGAAGGTGAAATAAAATAAAATAAATAATGGAATGACATAAGAAATTGAATGGAATTGTCAATGGAATCGTTATTCCATTCTCTTATTTGGTTGGTATGGAATGAGAGAAAGAATGAAATAGTAAAATATAGTAAAATTCACTTTATGCCTTTATGAAATTATTATTTCATTCTCTTATTTGGTTGGTATGAAATATAATAAAATTCTTATTATGCCCTTATTATAAAATTTTATTATATTTCACTATTTCATTCCTTTCCTCATTTTATTATATTTCACTATTCCATTCAATTTTAAGTTTTTGTTCTCTAATTTCTATTTTTATTCTCAATTTTTAATTTCTATTCTCTAATTTCTATTTCTGTTTGCAATTTTCAGTTTCCGTTCTCAATTTTCAATTCTCTAATTTTCTATTTTTGTTCTCAATTTTCAGTTTATGTTCTCAATTTTCAGTTTCCGTTCTCAATTTTTTGTTGTATAAATTTCTATTTTTGTTCTCAATTTTTAATTTATGTTTTCAATTTTCTGTTATCAATTTTCTGTTTTTGTTCTTAATTTTCATTTTTTGTTCTCAATTTTCAATTTCTGTTCTCAATTTTATGTTCTCTAATTTTATGTTTATACTCTCAATTTTCTATTTTTGTTCTTAATTTTTTGTTCTCAATTTCTGTTTCTATTCTCAATTTTCTGTTCTTTAATTTCTATTTATGTTCTTTAATTTTTGTTTTTGTTCTTAATTTTTAATTTTTGTTCTTAATTTTCAAGGCTTAAATACAAGGGTTATTATGTAATTTAGGATGTTGATTCTATTGGGTTGGAATCCCATTTCACCCTATCTCAAATGGAATCTCATTCCACCCTATTTCATTGGAGAACCAAACAACAGAATAGAAATTGAGGGCGGAATGCGATTCCATTCCGCCCCGATTCCATCCAACCAAATATGTCGTTTAGTCTTTACAATCATATGCTACAACTTTCTTAAAATTGCACCCCATCTTAATCATTTCTAAGATGGTGTTCCATATAAGTAATGTAATATGAATTCAATGTTTACCATTTAGTCCATACAATCATTGGCTACAATTACTAAAGGAAATGCGATAACTGGTAAAATTGACATTTTTTTTTGGGGAATTTTGTTTTATAACTTAGTTACTGTTTAGTAACGTTATTATTCTTAATCAATTTTTGAAATAAAAATGTTAATTTAACAAAAAAATATATTTATGCTTCAAAGTAAAAGCAAAAAAATAAAAAATGGATTTGATAGTGCACGAAAAAATATTTCTCTTTCATCCTCACTGTTGGTATAGTAGAATACCCAAGAGGGAGGATGAATTGGGTAATTAAAAACTATTATCAGAATATAATTGAATAAATCAAATAATTAATTTTATACCTAAATTAATTATTATCTTTATATCACAGCGGAATTAAAATAAATCTAAGTGCACACCCAAATAAAAATAAACAAATGAAGAAAACAGCACACCGGAGATTTATACTGGTTCACCAAGTTATTCTTGGCTAATCCAGTCCCCCGAGTTCCACGGAGGTCGCACCCACAAAAATCAAGATTCCTTTAAAGGTAGGAACCAAACCCGCACATCGATTCTTTTACAGGCTCAGAATCAACATTTACAATTTCCTTTTCTCAAGCTAAGGAATAACCTCTACTTTTTACAAGTTAAAGAATAACCTAATTCTTTTTAATACAAAGGCCAAAGAATCAAAACCTCACCAATCACTCCAAATATCCTTTTACCCGGTAAGGATTGAACCGTTACAAAATCACTCAAAACAAAAAACGCAATTCTTATCCAGAAAGTATCACTACCTTAATCTCTTTACAGGAAAAGATTAAAACTCTGCTACCCTTAATTAAATATCCCCAAAGATATTTAATCCGTCACAGCTTACTAATACAAAAATTGATAAATAAATCTCACTCGGAGTTTTTACCACTCCAGATAAATAAAAACTCAATCAATATCGCAACTGATGATAGAAATACGTGAGATGCAGAAATCTGATTTTAACAAGATATAAGTAGCAAATAGGAACACATAATCAGATTCAAGAAATTGTTTGAAAAAATATTTTCTTCAAAAATCAAAAACAATTTCTAAGATCAATTTGCAAAAATAAAATAATAAACTAGCAATAATCAATATGGAAAGATCTCACCCGGAATCCACAGTATTAATGATTAGAACAATGTAACTTCAATTTCAGTATCAGCAAAAATTTATCGCAGTTGATTATCAGAATCACTCTTAGAACAACTCACAATGAATTATAATGATAACTCCTATAAAAACTCTTTCAAAATGATATACAATGATTATCTCTCTTAGAATGATTAGCCTTACATAGAAAATTCGCAGGTCTATATAAAGGCATATGTAATCAACCTCCTAACGGTTAGTTTACAAGTGTCATGACAATAAAATACTCTTGTAGACTCCTTATAACATTAGGATTTCATTTATGTTCAATTTCACTTAATAACAACTTTTAAAACACTCAATTAAATCCCAGAGTATTTCTCAATCAAAATAAATAAGTTTAGAATCCATTTTAATTACCAAATTGAGAAACATTAATATTTAATGAACCCTATTGAAAGGTATATGAACCATATCTTAAATATAGAGAATATCCCTTAAATCTCTCTCAAATCCTAACAAAAAATGGCTACTTTTGAATTTAAAATCGGATCAAACAATATCCTGAACAAGCTCATTCAGTCGACTGCCCAGTCGAATTCTCAATGCCGCTTGCAACCAAACCATCGTCGTAGCGGGCATAGGTCGACCTCTTGGTCGACTCGCAGATTCAGAGAGTTTAGCATGCTTTTACCAGTCGACCACTTGATTGACTCGCAGATTCAGATAGTTCAGATGTTTTCATAGGTCAATTGGTCGGTCGACTTTTTAATTCAGGATGTTTCATCTTTTTTCTCCCGTCG
The DNA here is from genome assembly GCA_016647705.1 of Eucommia ulmoides. Taxonomy (NCBI): domain Eukaryota; kingdom Viridiplantae; phylum Streptophyta; class Magnoliopsida; order Garryales; family Eucommiaceae; genus Eucommia; species Eucommia ulmoides. The sequence continues at coordinate 46,977,962 of CM028338.1, forward strand.
ACTCCTCAGTCGACTGCCTCCTTCTGAATCACTTTTCTGATCTCGTTTTTAACCTACTTTCTTTTACAATTTCGTCTCTTTATCTATTTTTATATTTAAATAAGCTCCACTAATATTCTTATATTCCATTTTAGTCATTAAAAAATATTTCTTTTTAATTCACATAGGAGCAAATAAATATACTTAACAAAAACACACATCAAAGATAAGTTTCATTTTGTGCCATATGTGTGTTCCTAAATGGGATATTAAGAGTTAATATTTACCTGGGTTGTTTTTCCTAATTTCTTACAACTCTTAATACTTCTTCATCATTTTGATATCTTCATTAAGTATCCATTTAATTTGACATCTTCATCCTATCTCAGGGTCCCCTATCGACTAGACGACTGGCACATCTTTCTATCCCATGGTCCACCACCGACACGACAACTGGCAAGTCTACAGAACCTATAACTTAGACTCTGATACCAAAATTGTCGCACCCTCTCCTGGACACCCATCATCCTGGGGTCAGCGTGACATTGACACGATATCATCGGAATGCCAACCCAATCTAAAATACAAGAATAAATAAAATTTGAAATACGCAACCACTAAAGCTGACATGTATATACATACATACTTTCATTTGGGGACATACTCGTCCCTACAAACATATAATAACAATAAGGATAAAACAACTAAGAACCCCTCACAGGTTCGCTTTCAACAGCTGCTCCAAATTACTCCCTCACTATAATATCACCGGACTCTACCTAATGCCAGTAGGGGACCGACTTCTAACTGTTTCACCTGCGAGTGTACTACCTTCTTAATAAAAATATTTTTAAATTAATAATACATTCTAAATAATACAACATTTAATATGGATCAAGTATAAGTACACAAACATCACATTTCTAATAAAAATCTCCATAATATAAGTAGTAAAAGTAAATCAATATATATAAGTTCCATTCAAACTCATCCAGTAAAAATAATACCAATCACCATATAATATAATAAAACACCAAATATGATAAAACACCACATCTCGTGACATCACACCACCACACCACTCATTGGCTAGCCATAGTGATTGTTTTAACCTTACGATGGGAAGTTGTAACGGTATCGTAATATCCGTAGGAATGCCTTCCTACGAAATATCCACACCCTTTTGGAGAGAAATATAATCCACACCCCTTACGGGGAGAAACATCCACATCCCATGGAAAGAATCCACACTCCTTACGGGGGGAAATATAATCCACACCCCTTACGGGGAGAACAACTATAGCATCATCAAAATTATCAGTATCGTTAAAAATTCACATCTCTTACGGGAAGAAATACATTTTCACACCACATCATTAAAAATGCACACCCCTTATGGGGAGAATATAAGCCACACTCCTTATGGGAAGAATATAAGCCACACCCCTTTCGGGGAGAATTTCCAAAATCATGTTTTTCACTCTCCTTTTTAAAAGTACCAACTTTGTTTTTAGAAAACCAAACATTTTTAAAAAAAAAACATATATTTTTCACTCTCTTTTCAAAACCACTCATATCCAACGAAAGTTATTTTTTAATTCTTCTTTTTAGAAACCAATACAATTCCTCGGAAATTCATTTTACTAACTCATCCCAAAAATTTGCTTGATCCATATCATTTATGAAATCGTACAGTGTAAGTAAACACATATATCATCATATATATACATAGAAAATAGTTTGGCAAGAAGACAGTACACTCACTTGATTATCAGTTTTCGAAAACTTTAACCGCATATTCTCTACCGGTACTCCAATGCCTGCAAACCTAATAGTGATAGGGCCTAAATTAATATTTTATGTAAAAATGACCTAACCATGAAATGCATGCCCTAACTTCCGTGTTTTCTCATTCCCCACACTTTATTTATGAAAATTATTATTTGGTTAATTTGGTTCCGTTACAAATTACTGAATAAAATTTATTCATGTGAACGGTCTCAGTATTTGTTATCGTCATTTCGACATTTTTTATACTAGTAATTTAAGTTAACAAAACTAAAATAAACTTAATGAAAAACGTTACCCATTCCGAACCGATTACGAGTCGCGAGATTGACGCGTGAAACTTCGTGTTGAATCTTGTTAAGTAAGACGTGAGTTATTGATTTATCTGATTTGTTTGTAATGCAGATTAACTATTCGTTGATCTGAAATTACGAAGACTATTTTTATGCAAGGGAAGATATTTGATACAAATACTTTGATTTTTTTATTTTTTTTATTTTTTTAGATTGTTTAAGTTACATCTATCCACACATTCTTTTAGTTTGATATTATTTATGTTAGAGTTGAGACATGTTTATTCATTATGGAAATTTTATTCTTTTAGTTTGATATTATTTATGTTAGAGTTGAGACATGTTTATTCATTATGAAAAAGTTATTTACATATGTTTGGAAAGTATGTTGTTTTATATTTTTGCTTCTCTTTAATTTTGGATGTGATAAACAGGTTTTGTTCTAAATATTTTGTTGACCGTTAAATAGGATTTATTAGTGAGGAAATCGTTCAAATAAAATTCGTTGCAAAATCTTATTTTATTGAGGAATTTAGTTGGTCGCTAAATGTGAATTATTAGCGAGGAAATTATTCAAAAAAAAATTGTTGCAAATTATTACTTTTAGTGAGAAATTTAGTTGGTCACTAACTATTAGCGATAGCGACGAAATTATTCAAATTAATTTCGTTGCAAAATGTGATTTTTAGTGACCAAATAGGTCATTTAGTGAGAAATTAGCGATGAAATATTTCCTCACTAAATACATAGTTTTTAGTGAGGAATTCGAAATTCGTCACTAAAAACTTTTGTCGACGAAATCACTACTTCTAGCGACAAAATGTTTTCTATCTAAAGAGCTTTTTTCTTGTAGTGTATGGGTAAGGACAAACATAGGAATAAAGTGAGTATTATGATAGATAAGGATTTAAAAGATAGTCATTGATATTAGGAGAATTAGAGATAGAATGATGGTTATGAAAGTGGTGATTGGTGGGGAGGTGATTAATGTTATTAGAGTGTATGCTCTCCAAGTTGGATTGCAATAAGTTGTTAGACGAGAATTCTAGGGGAATATGGATGGACGAAGTAGTTCATAGTACACCTAACCAAAAAAAAATATTTGTTGGGGGAAATTTGAATGGACATGTAGGGAAGGAAATGAGAACTTTCGGAAAAGTACATGGTGGTTATGGATTTGGGTAGAAGAATGCAATGGGTAAGATAATTTTAAATTTGGCTATCTCGTATGATTTAGTTCTTTTGAATACATGTTTCAGGAAGAGAGATTAGCACATTATCACATTTAAAGTAGACAGGGGACTAGCTAAATAGAATTGGCCCTTACTTGAATGAGTGGTCCTTCATGTAAGGACTGTAAAATCATACCCCGATAGAGTATTGCCATCCAACATAGAATGATGGTAACTAATTTGAAGTTTCAGGAGTGGAAGTGGGAGTTTAGGATAAGTAGGTATGCAAATATAACAAAGATAATCTACAGAAGAGACATGAGGAACGGAACAAAATATGGGATGATATGGTGACTAGTATTAGAGAGATGGAAAGAGAAGTTTTAGCGGGGCCACTGAACCAACTGAAGCTATCTATTGACGCCGGAGATTAATAATAGGGTTATATTATGCTTTACCCCCTGTGATTGGACCGTTTTGCACTTTGTCTCCCTGTGGTATTTTCATCATCAGCTTGTCCCCTATAGTTAGGCTTTATTGCACTTTACCATGTGATGTAGGCCTAACTACAAGTGCAAAGTGCTAATGAAGGGATAAAGTGCAACAAAGTGCTAATGAGAGGATAAAGTACAACAAAGGTCTAATCACAGTGGGCTAAGTAGTGACGTAAATATCACATGGGGCAAAGTGCAAATCTCTCTAACCATATGGGGGTAAAGTGTAATTAATCCTTAATAATATAATGATAATATTAAAGTTATAATCTTATTTTAAATTTCACCTACAAGGGGTGCTCCTTATAGGATGTCTGTAAAAAATCGTAAAATAAATACTCAATCCCATAGGCTTATTAATTAATTGAATTGAATAAGTTTCGATTTAAAATTTGTCCGAACGGATTAGGTTGTCCTAGAGGACAAATTCGGATTTCATTGTAGAAAATAATCTCCACATTAATTTCTTAATGTTAGTAAGTGATTATTTGACCATTGTTGTAAGTGAGGAGAAAGGTAATCGGTATTATCATTTCCACCTCATTTGTTTGGATTCTCTAGTCAATCCTAATCTTTTTATAGTGGAAAAATAAAAGGGTCTTGTATTTGGCTTCTATTGCTCCCCAACCAGGATCCATCTGTTGATCGAGCGCATGTGGCAGGAAATCATTTGTTTTTTTGAAAATTACACCCCATCTTAATCATTTTGAAATTCACACTCCATATAAGTATAATATAATCTAGATTTCAATATTTTTTCATTTATGGTTCATTTGGTTGAACGAAATGGAATGAGGGTAAAATAGAATAGAAGAAATAATAAAATGAGATAAGAAATTGAATGAAATTGTCAATAGAATCACTATTCCATTATCTTATTTGGTTGGTATAGAATGAGAGAAATAATGAAATATAATAAAATTCACATTATGCCCTTATAGAATTATTATTTCATTATCTTATTTAGTTGGTATAAAATGAGTGAATGATTGAAATTAAATATAATAAAATTCTTATTATGCCCTTATTACAAAATTTTATTATATTTCACTATTCCATTCCTTCCCTCATTTTATTATATTTCACTATTTCATTTAATTTTTAGTTTCTGTTCTCTAATTTCTGTTTTTATTCTCAATTTTTAGTTTCTATTCTCTAATTTCTGTTTCTGTTTGAAATTTTCAGTTTCGGTTCTCAATTTTCAGTTGTTTAATTTTCTATTTTTGTTCTCAATTTTCAGTTTATGTTCTCAATTTTTTGTTTCCGTTCTCAATTTTTTATTATCTAAATTTCTATTTTTGTTCTCCGTTTTTAGTTTATATTCTCAATTTTCTGTTATCAATTTTCTGTTTTTGTTCTTAATTTTCATTTTTTGTTCTCAATTTTCAGTTTCTGTTCTCAATTTTATATTCTCTAATTTTATGTTTATGTTTTCAATTTTCTATTTCTGTTCTTAATTTTTTGTTCTCAATTTCTGTTTCTATTCCCAATTTTCTGTTATCTAATTTCTATTTATGTTCTCTAATTTTTGTTTATGTTCTTAATTTTTAATTTTTGTTCTCAATTTTTAAAGTTTAAATACAAGAGTTATTATGTAATTTAGGATGTTGATTTTATTGGGTTGGAATCTCATTCCATCCTATCTCAAATGGAATCTCATTCCATCCTATTTCATTGGAGAACCAAACAACGGAATAGGATTCGAGGGCAGAATGCGATTACATTCTGCCCCGATTCCATCTAACCAAATATGCCGTTTAGTCTTTACAATCATATGCTACAACTTTCTTAAAATTGCACCCCATCTTAATCATTTGTAAACTGGTGTTCCATATAAGTAATGTAATATGAATTCAATGTTTATCATTTAGTCCATACAATCATTTGCTACAATTACCAAAGGAAATGCGATAACTGGTAAATTTGACATTTCTTTTGTGGAATTTTGTTTTAAAACTTAGTTACTGTTTAATAACGTTATTATTCTTAATCAATTTTTGAAATAAAAAAGTTAATTTAAGGAAAAATTATATTTATGCTTCAAAGTAAAAGCAAAAAATAAAAAATGGATTTGATAGTGCAGGAAAAAATATGTAATGTCTGTTTGATAAAATTGAAAATTAAGTGTTAAAAGTTGATAAGTACTAAATTTTAAGTTCTGAAATGTAAATGCTGAATTAATTAAGTAATTTCCTTTTAAATATTCCCTTAGAAAAAATTCACATATTTTCATAAACTCAAATAAAACATTAAGCAAATATGGTATGTTATTTTTTTTTTCTTCATACAATTGAACAAAAGTAAAATAAAAAATTAATATAGAGAGAACATATATTTGGTTAATCGAGGTTTGTAATCACTAATCATTGTCATAATTCAGGATACATGTTCCCGCTCTACGGACAGAGTTGAATGTCTAACCCTTCACATGATACAACAATATTTCTATATTAAATCAATCGCAAAACCAACTACCCGCAATTCCTCAACTAAATAATATATGGAAAACGTAATAAAATATCACATCTCATAATTCATCTATCTATTTTGTATGTATCAACGTATACATACTCTTTTATTTATTTTTTCCTATATTTCTCTGTCATCCTCACTGTTGGCCTAGTAGAATATCCAAGAGGAGGGGGTGAATTGGGTAATTAAAAAATATTATCAGAATATACTTGAATCAGTCAAATAATTAATTTTATGCCTAAATTAATTATTATCTTTATATCACAGCGGAATTAAAATAAATCTAAGTGCACACCCAAACAAAAATAAACAAATGAAGAAAGCAACACACTAGAGATTTATACTGGTTCACCAAGTTACTCTTGGCTAATCCAATCCCCCGAGCTCCACGAAGGTCGCACTCACAAAAATCAAGATTCCTTTAAAGGTAGGAACCAAACCCGCACACCGATTCTTTTACAGGCTCAGAATCAACCTTTACAATTTTCTTTTCTCAAGTTAAGGAATAACCTCTACTTTTTATAGGTTAAAGAATAATATAATTCTTTTTAACACTAAGGCCAAAGAATCAAAACCTCACCAATCACTCCAAATATCCTTTTACCCGATAAGAATTGAACCGTTACAAAATCACTCAAAACAAAAAACACAATTCTTATCCAGGAAGTATCACTACCTTAATCTCTTTACAGGAAGAGACTAAAACCCTACTACCCTTGATTAAATATCCCCAATGATATTTAATCCGTCACAGCTCACCAATACAAAAATTGATAAGTAAATCTCACTCGGAGCTTCTACCACCCCAGATAAATAAAAACTCAATCAATATCGCAACTAATGATAGAAATACGTGAGATTCAGAAATATGATTTTGACAAGATATGGGTAGCAAATTGGAGCATGTAATCAGATTCAAGAAATTGTTTGAAAAAATATTTTCGTCAAAAATCAAAAATAAAATAATAAACAAGCAATAATCAGTATAGAAAGATCTCACCCGGAATCCACAGTATTAATGATTAGAACAATGTAGCTTCAATTCTAGTATTAGCAAAAATTGATCGCAATTGATTATCAGAATTACTCTTAGAATAACTCACAATGAATTAGAATGATAACTCTTATAAAAGTTATCTAAAAATGATATACAGTGATTATGTCTCTTAGAATGATTAGCCTTACTTAGAAAATTCGTAGGTCTATATAAAGGTATATGTAATCAACCTCCTAACGGCTAGTTTACAAGTGTCATGACAATAAAATACTCTTATAGACTTCTTATAACATTAGGATTTCATTTAAGTTCAATTTCACTTAATAACAACTTTTAAAACACTCAATTAAATCCCCAAAGTATTTCTCAATCAAAATAAATAAGTGTAGAATCTATTTTAATTACCAAATTGAGTAACATTAATATTTAATGAATCATATTGAAAGGATTTAATTAGTATATGAACCATATCTGAAATATAGAGAATATCTCTTAAATCTCTCTCAAATCCTAATAAAAAATTACTACTTTTGGATTTAAAATCGGATCAAACAATATCCTGAACCAGAACATTCAGTCGACTTCCTAATGCCCCTTGCAGCCAAACCATCGCCGCAACGGTTATAGGTCGACCGCTTGGTCGACTCGCAGATTCAGAGAGTTTAGTATGCTTTAACTGGTCAACTGCTTGTTTAACTCGTAGATTCAGAGAGTTCAGATGTTTTCATAGGTCGATCGGTCGGTCGACTCTTCAATTCAGGATGTTTCATCTTCTTTCTCCAGTCGACTGCCTCCTTCTGAATCACTTCTCTGATCTCGTTTTTAAACTATTTTCTTTTCTAATTTCGTCCCTTTATCCATTTTTATATTTAAATAAACTCCACTAATATTCTTATATTCCATTTTAGTCATTAAAAAATATTTCTTTTTAATTCACATAGGAACAAATAAATATACTTAACAAAAACACACATCAAAGATAAGTTTCATTTTATGCCATATGTGTGTTCCTAAATGGGATATTAAGAGTTAATATTTACCTGGGTTGTTTTCCTTAATATCTTCAAACTCTTAATACTTCTTCATCATATTGATATCTTCATTAAACATCCATTTAATTTGACATCTTCATTACTGGAACTTTAAATCACTGAAACACTTGATCAAACATTAGTTCCACCAAATATTAATATTTAATTGTTCATCAAAATCTTGAGATCAATACTCACACATCTATATATATTGCATACAATATGTTATTCATAGTGTAATATTAAGTATTTATAATTTTATAAATAATAAAATCACTAACTATACACATAAATATTATAAAAAAAATTACAATATATATATATATATATATATATATATATATATATATATATATATATATATATATATATATATATATATATTGTAATAGAATTCGAAAAGGCATTATAATAATTTTTGTAAGTAAATGCCTAACAAACATGTAATTAGGACACATAATATAATCATTATAAATATGAATTATTAATAATTTTATTAATTAAAATAATGTTACTTATATACAATATAATCAATCAAATAAATAATTTCAAATTATTTTTATAACAATCCTTAACATAATTTAAAATTAAGAATAAACTAAAACTAATGGGCAATATAATACTATGCAATAGACATGTCTTCAACACTTGAATCTCATTTACTGTAGCAAACATTCATAAAAAAGAACTATATTGAACTTCTTCTTCTTCTTCTTTTTCTTTTTTTTTTTTTTTTTTTTTTTTTTTTTGGTAAGCTGTGAACTATGTTTTGAACTAAGTCATTTTGGCCGAACTTATTAGATCATGTTTGCGGTTTTTCATTTTTTATGGCCACATGCACACGTATGGACAACTTGGCGTAAAAGAGAACGGAAGATAACAGATGGGCAGTGGAGTGTTGTAATGGAATAGGGGAATGAGTGGCTAAGGAACAATGATAGTAAAAAAGATAGGAGGTGATTTGGTTGTTCTATAAGGCCGTTAAATTTGAGAGACAGGCACAGTTGGAGACACAGGCAGAATATCATGAGTAGGAGAAGATAGGGAGTTGGAATGTGTAGAAGAGGCCACTGGTGTAGGTCGAGGAGGAAGATCGAGGAAGTAAGTAAGAGTAGAACCACTAGGAAGAACTCTATTATGGAAAATATCCAAAGATGATGGGATAAAGTGGTTCGATTTGGCAAAGGGAAAGATAAGCTCATGAAACACAACTTTTCAAGAGATAAAAATTGTGTTAGAAGCTAAGTCAAACAACTTATAACCCTTGTAGCCAAAAGGAAAACACAAGGTCTAGCACGAGGTGAGAACTTGAAACGATGTTGAGTGAGGGTAGAACCATAACAAAGACATCCAAAACTCTGGAGATGATTATGTGAAGGGAAGAAGTGATTTAATAACTTAAATGGAGTTTTGTTAGAAGTTTTACAAGAGATGGATAGCCTACTCTATAGTGGCAAATAGTATGCTTTAACAATACAGATTTAACTTACAAAATAGAACAATTAGGTAAATTGGAAGTATTACAATTAAAAGTACTTGGCTCTAAGAAGTAAAGATCTCCAACACACCAACCCTTCCCAATTGGTGGCCGCTAATTATGCTCTGTCACTTTCACCACAAGCGTACGGATTCAGTTTTAGTATAATGAACCTTTCGGTCGGATATCGTATCCACAAGGATTGGTTGAGATTACTTTCGAGTACCGCGATTATCATAACTTAATTTTATCTAGGCGACAAAAATGGAATATAATTTAATACTAATACTAAAATACTACTTTAACTATACTAATACTATATTAAGATAGTTTTGAGAGAATAGGTTGTCTAGGGATTAGTTTCGTTTACGAATACATGTTCAGTCTCGTTTTAGTTTATATTAACGGCGTTCGACTTATATGACAATCTCAGTTCGTAAACTCCTTCGCCACCTCTCTCGAGTGTAAGACGGGGGAATACGCGACTTCGTCTTAACGAAGAAGTCCTCCTCAATATCTTAACAACCCTAGGCCACATGAGTCTTACCCAACATCATTGATTGCACACAATCTAATTCCCTCCCGGGTTATTGGATCGTCGCATTGTGTTTACCGTATCGACAATCTCAGTTCTAAAACTCCCTCGTCAACTCTCCTGAGTGTAAGACGAGAGAATACGTGACTTCGCGTCAATGCCAAAATTCCCCTCAACGTCTTAACGACTCTAGGTCACGTGAGTCTCGCCCTAACGTCATCGATTGTCCACAATCCAAACCTCGACCGGGTTATAGGATTGTGGCATTCATTTATTCTAGTCCGAATTCGAGATTTTTCAAACCCTGTATTCTCATAACATGATAAATAGACAATATGACACACACAATCACAATAAATGAAAAACAATCACAAACAAAACACAAACTTAACTAAATAATATTTTCATAAATTATATTAATAATCCCTATACAACCTATGTTTAGCCAATGGACATAACCACGTATACAATGTAAAATGACGTAAACATGCTCAACAACTACCAACATGAAGAAAACAAAGAGAAGAAACAAGCGACTTAGCCTATATTCAAAGAATAGCCGCTAGAACCGTCAAACGACTGCTTCCCTCTTCATCCTCCACCTCGGGTTGAGAGCTCTCCCTAAAAAATCCCTAAACCTAACCCTAAAATATGGCCTAAAACCTTAGGGGCTGAAGGGGTCTGAAGAGAGGAGGAGAGAAGGGTATAAATAGGCCAAAAAATGTCTAACAAAATATCTAAACTGTGCAAAGGCCACCGCTGCGGTGGTGGGATTCATAGCTGCGACAGTGAAGTATGTCGGTTATGGTTCGCCTAAGTGGTGGAGTCAGCGGTGGCTGTGAAAAACTTTCTGCTGGATTTCCGCCTAAGTGGTTTATTTTCCACCTAGGCGGTGGAATTTTTGCCTAGGCCGAGGTTTCAGCAAATGTTGTCTTCTCAGCATCTTCATCTCCGCGGCAGTGGTCTGGACATCGAGCCAGTGGGCTTGTTTACAGAATCTTGCCGCCTTGCTCATTTTTCCACCGTTCTCCGATCGTTCTCGATACGATTTGATCGTTTATGCTCTGATTTCATACATTTTCACCCCACGCACCTATTTTAATACAAAAAGAATAAAAACATATTAAAACATATAAAAATAAATATAAAACTACTCTAAAACTAAAAAAAAAAACGATTTAAAAATATATAGGTAATTTACATCTATCAAATACCCCCAAACTCAAATTTGCTAGTCCCCGAGCAAAACACTCACACAATACAAGAAAATATAAAAACTAATTACGAAATTGAAAACTAAAAACGAAAAACACTAAAAACAAAAATGTGTAAATTTTGATTATCATCTACCGGCCGAAAGATTTTTCTCTCATCGGCCCCCAATCCTATCAAGTTCAAGCATAAATCACACCATGTGGTATTCTAGAATTTCAACGTTCAAAAATAGTAAGCGTCATTCTAGATCCTGTTTAAGTGTGTGTGATTAAACTCAAACATACCACTATCCATTGATTAGATGAGATTATCCCTAAATAAAGCTCATGACTAAAACCTTTAAAGTATAGGGAATCCATACGCCTGAACCAGGTTCTATTCTCTACTAATGTAGGCTCGGAGGTTCATGAAGATCAGTAGAGCTTGGTTCGGTTTTGGAATAATGGTTAAGGGTATTTTGGAATAGAAAACAGGTTAACGTCGTTAACTTAACGTTACCCGAGGCACATTGCTTAACACTCTCACACTCGAAACCCTATAGTTTATTTAGAAATGACCCTAAACAAACGTTTAAGAACGTTGTACTCACTTGTCATGTAAAAAAGAACTGATTATTTATTTTTATTTTTTCAACGAACACACCCCCAAACGTATTTGATTGTTATAATTGAAGGGGTGTGTGAAATACAAACGAAAAACGACAAGTAAGTACTCGAATACCGAACCAATTAGAAGTTCACCCTAAATCCAACTGCTCACATCAAGTAGCATTTACAATTGCTAGCTTGATTCACTCAAATGTGCCTTTAAATTCAGCGATTAAGGTTTGGAAAAAAGTCATCTGGCTAGGGTATTAGTTTATGTGCTCAAAATTGAATTTGTATTTAGGATTCAACAGGGTGACGAGGGATAAACATGTAATAGGGTAGGCTTAAAAAGGCTCAAGTGACAAAACGATAGCCTAAATCACATCTCCTGAACTACCTCACCTATGATTTTGCCTCAAGCTTCCTCTCAATCAAGTTCTAAAATCCTCAATGTGTCATGAATTTGGCTAATCGATAATTGTCCTCAAATCAATTGAATAACTATAATGGAATATAATTTAATACTAATACTAAAATACTACTTTAACTATACTAATACTATTGAGATAGTTTGAGAGAATAGGTTGTCTAGGGATTAGTTTCGTTTATGAATACGTGTCCAGTCTTGTTTTAGTTTATATTAATGATTTTCGATTTATATGACAATCTCAGTTCGTAAACTCTTCCGTCACCTCTTCCGAGTGTAAGACGGGGGAATACGCGACTTCGTGTCAACGACGAAGTCCCTCTCAACGTCTTAACGACCCTAGGCCATGTAAGTCTTGCCCCAACGTCATTGATTGCACACAATCCAACTCACTCCCGGGTTATTGGATCGTCATGTTGTGTTTACCCTATCGAAAATCTTAGTTATAAAACTCCCCCGTCACCTCTCCCGAGTGTGCGTCAACATCGAAGTCCCTCTCAACGTCTTAACGACTTTAGGTCACGTAAGTCTTGCCCCAACGTCATCGATTATCTACAATTCAAACCCCGACCGGGTTATAGGATTGTGGCATTCGTTTATTCTAGTCCGAATTCGGGATTTGTCAAACCCCGTATTCTTATAACATGATAAACAAACAATACGGCACACACAATCACAATAATGAAGAACAATCACAAACAAAGCACAAACTTAACTAAATAACATTTTCATAAATTATATTAATAATCCCTATACAACCTATGTTTAGCCAATGGACATAACCACGTATATAATATAAAATGGCGTAAACATGCTTAACAACTACCAAAATGAAGTAAACAAAGAGAAGAAATGAGCGACTTAGCCTATATTCAAAGAATAGCTGCTAGAACCGTCGAACGATCGCTTCCCTCTTCATCCTCCACCTCGGGTTGAGAGCTCTCCCTAAAAAATCCCTAACCCTAACCCTAAAATATGGCCTAAAGCCTTAGGGGCCGAAGGGGTCTGAAGAGAGAAGGAGAGAATGGTATAAATAGGCCAAAAAATATCTAACAAAATATCTAAACTGTGCAGAGGCCACCGCCACGGCGGTGGGCTTATTTCGCAATATTGCCTCCGTGCTCATTTTTTTCACCGTTCTTCGGCTGTTTTTGGTTTGATCTCACCGTTTTTGCTCTAGTTTTATATTGTTTTTCCCTTACACACCTGTTTTAATACAAAAAGTATAAAAAACTAATTAAAACATAATAAAATACTATATAAATGCACGAAAACTAACTTAATTCGATTTGAAAATATTTAGGTAGATCACACCTATCAAATACTTCCAAACTTGGAATTTGGTTAGTTCTCGAGCCAAACACACACACGAAAATGAAAATACACAAACTGAATTAAATAACAAATAACCTAAAAACAATCTAAACATAAAGACATGCGAGTTTTACATTATTCTAACGGCCAAGTTATTGTTGTCCTTCAATAATCGTCCGTCATATCGAGTTCAGGCGGTAACACACATCATGTAATGTTCTAGAATTTCGACATGTAATAATGGTGAATGCCATTCTTGATCCTATAAACGTGTTAGTACGTGACTCAATAATATAACTATTCAACCACCGGATTAGATTATCCCCCAACGAAATTCATGACTTAGACCGTAAAGGACTAGGATTTCCATAAGCCTGATTGGGGTCCACTCTCCACTAATGTAGGTTAAGTAGTTCAAAAAGATCAATAGGACTTGATTCGATTTAGGAATATTTGGCCAAGGGTAATTTGGAATAGAAAACGGGTTAACGTTGTTAACTTAACGTTATCTAAGGCTCAACGCTTGGCACATTTACTCTTGAACCCCCATACTTAGATTGGAAACAATCCCGAACATGCATTTAAAGACTGATGCACTCACTTGTAAAAAAAAACGGAAATAAAAAATCGTAAGTACACTTGATTCTTTTTTTTTTTTTTTTTTTTATTATTATTATTTTCTTTTCAACGAACACACCCCCAAACTTATTTGATTGTTACAATTGAAGGGGTGTATGAAATACAAACGAAACACGACAAGTGAGTACTTGAATATCGAACTAATTAGAAGTTCGCCCTAAACCCAACCGCTCACATCAAGTAGCATTTACAATTGCTAGCTTGATTCACTCAAATATGCCTTTAAATTCAGCGATTAAGGTTTGGAAAAAAGTCAACTGGCTAGGGTATTAGTTTATGTGCTCAGAATTGAATTTGCATTTAGGCTTCGACAGGGTAACGAGGGATAATCATGTAACAGGGTAGGCTTAAAAAAGCTTAAGCGCCAAAACGACTCCTAAATCATATCTCCTGAACTACCTCGCCTAGGATTTCACCTCAAGCTTTCCCTCAATCAAGTTCTAGAATCCTCAATGTGTCATGAATTTGGCTAATCGATAATTATCCTCAAATAAATTGAATAACTATACATTGAGTCTATGTGCTCGTGTAAATTAAGATCTACAATAATTTTTACCAAAAAACATTGTCAAGCACATAGAATCACACATGCATGGGTATTACCCTTGACCTCGAAAACAACCAGGGGTAATCTTATCATTGGGTAACGGCCTAGATGAATGTAAAACTCAACATATAACAACAACAAAAACATAAACACATTTTAACCAAAACACACATGCAATACAAGAAAACAATAACACATAAACTAACATACTAAATACTACACATTACTTCCAAACTCAAAATGGACAGTGTCCTCAGCGATCCGATTCATCAATCTCAATATATTGAATTAAAGCATACTGACGAAAGGTGTTTAGAACACTTACCTGGGAGGCGAGAGAATCTCACCTCTGAATCAAGTTGGATATAACGGATTTAACTTATTTGACCTTGGATTGCCTCCCAAGAAGCACGTGGTTTGATGTCCTCAGCCCAACATTTTCAAAATGCCCTCAAGATTGGCGAGGTTTTGCTTTGTTCAGCTCAATCTTTCAACGAAGTGCCTCACTGGCTTATGTGCTTGGACAAGCAACATAAAACGGATTGGAATCCCGTCGAAAGGGATGTATCAATACCCGTCGATCTAACATTGCCAAGTACCCTGCATAACAAACAAAAATAAAACTACAAACCAAAATTATAAACAAAGAAATGCCTAAAGAAAAATTAAGTCATTTACACACAATATCGACAATAATGCCATCACCAATCCCAATAATACGATACACTTACTTCTCCTATCTAAAACTTAACTCTCTGACCATTATCGCGTTTATCTGACAATAACATCAAAACAATCCCCAGCAATAGCGCCAAAAACTTTGTAGGGGCGTAGGAATACTCTGCTACTTATACTCGCAAGTATACGAGATCTAAGTTTTAGTATAGTGTGATCGTTAAGATCGGGTTATCGTATCCATAGGGATTGGTGTCGTTACTATCGAATACCACGTTTGTCGTGACCTAACTTTATCTAAGCAGAAAATAAATGTATTTAATTAATTAAACTACTACTAATATAACCTAAATTAACTACATTAATATACTAATATGTTTTAGGGTGAAGAATTACCTAGGGATTAACGTGTTTACAAATACGTGTTCGATTTTGATTTACTCATATTTACGGTGTTCGACCTATTTAACAACCTCGGTATGTAAACTCTAACGCCACCTCTCCCAAGTGTAAGACGGGGGAATACATGACTTCAAGTTAATGAAGAAGTCCCCCTCAAGGTCTTAACGACCCTAGATCACATGAGTCTCACCCAACGTCATTGATTGGACACAATCCAACTCCTGACTGGGTCATTGGATTGTGTGTTGTATTTATCCTATCGACAATCTCCGTTCTAAAACACCCTTGCCACCTCTCCCAAGTGTAGGACAAGGGATATGACACGACTTCAAGTCAACGAAGAAGTCTCCCTTAACGTCTTAACGACCCTAGGTCTCGTGAGTCTTACCCCAATGTCATCGATTGTCCACAATTCTAACCCCAACCGGGTTATAGAATCGTGGCGTTTGTTTACCCAAATCCGAATCCGGGGTTTGTCAAAACCCCACATTGTCCATTTATTTAACTAAATATAATAAACAAACAATATGATAAATACAATCAAACTACGAAGAGCAATCACAAAGGAAACACCGAAATCATCCAAATAACATATTTATAAATATAGTGTTAATCCCTACTACAATCCATGTTTAGCTATGGCCATAGCCGCATTTACAATGAAATAACAAGCTAAACTTTGCTCACATGATCCTAAGATAAGGAAAAACAACCGAAGAACTTAGCCTCGTCCAAAGATAAATCGCTAAGAACGCTCAACGATCGATTAGCTGTCTTCTCCACTTTGGGTTGTGAGCTCTACCTCTAAAACTCCTAAACCCTAGCCTAAATATGGCCTAAGGTGCCTAAATGGCCCGGGGGGTGGGTGGGTAGGTGGGTTAAGAAATGGGAGATGAGTGGGTATTTATAAGCAAAAGATTTCAAAATATCTAAATAAAATATCTAGGCTGTGTAGAGGCCATCGTCGTGGCCGTGGGATTCAGCGCCGCGGCGGTAGAGTAGGTCGATTAGTTGATCGCTGCGGCAGTAAAGAAGGCGGTGGATTTGAAAAACACTCTGCTGGTTCAGTGCTGCGGCGGTGAAAGTTCAGCAAGATATTGGTCTTCTCAGCATTTTCACCGCCACGATGGTAGTTTGGACGCCGCGACGGCGGACTTGTTTCACAATATTACCTCCATGCTCATTTTTCCACCGTTCTTCAACCGTTTTTGGTTCGATTTCATCGTTTTCGCTCCAGTTTTCTATTGTTTTGCCTCCACACACATATTTTAATACAAAAAGTATAAAAACTGATTAAAACATAATAAAATACTATATAAACGCACGCAAACTAACTTAATTCAGTTTAAAAATACGTAGGTAGATCACACCTATCACCAATCGTTGAGGAACTTATGCTCAAAAGATTGAACTTGAACTTAATTTGATTCATTTGGACTTATCAAGATTGAAGTAATTAAAATAAAAATAAAAACAAAAACAAACAAACTTGATATCTAGAAATTTTAGAAACTAGATATTAAAAATGCTAGATTTACACAGTAGAATATAAAAAATTTAAATCACAATTGAATTTCGTGTTCTTTTAAGTTGGATCTATGAGTATCAACATAAAATAATTAAAACATGCAACATTAAATCAGATTTAATTTGATTATCTCTTGCAGTGCTTCAGCTTCAGAGCCGGTAATACTTGAGGTGTCATCGAAAATGATCTTCCAAGTTAGGGTTGATCTGATCAGGTATCGACAACAAAGACTGATTATCCCAAAAGCAACACAAATATCTTGTCTCTAACAATATTCACAGAAAACTCAGGTAGGATAGTGTCATTGAGATTTCTAAGAATCCAATTTTAAATCCAAGAAACTAAGGTAGATCTAATTTGAATCTAGTTGGTAGTAAATTTCAAATCAATTGAACAAACACAGAAAGAATGAATTATTAGAACCATGGGTAAGTTGTTGAGGCAAGGAACAAGACATGCATCCAATGGCATATTTGTCCTTTTGCTAAGCCAATGGCTTATATACTTGGGACTTCTTTTTTTTTTTTTTTAATCGTATTTTGTTCAAAGTTTTTATAGGGCCATTGCATATTGTTGTATATCCATGAAGGAGTTGTTGGAAATAATGGTAAAAATATTAATTTTAATTAATATAATTAAACATTAAGTAATATTATTTCCAATAAAGATTTATAAATATGTCGAAATATATATATATATACACACACACACAATGAAATAATGCTCATAAACAATAATAAATAATCTCTTAATGAAATTTGTTGAATATAACTTCAAATATTACATAATGTAAAATAGTTCACAACAAATATTCAAGAACCCAATACATGTGACAATAAACATTGTAGATCATGAAACAAATATTCTAGAACATTAACAAATCTTACAAAATTATATTTTTCAACAATAAATTAAAATACATTTAATAAGTAAATAAATAAACTTATACTTACAATCCTTTATTGATGATAATTTTATAAATTTATACCGATCGAGGCTATCATTTAACGATATTTCTTTAAAGCAAATTTTGCCTCCGCTTATGTGCTTACTGTTACTTAAGCATTTGTTTCCCAGGATATAACGATCACGATCGTCCGATACTAGCACTTCAAATCAAAGGATTTGGCGAACAAAACAAATATTGAGCTCTCTTTCAAGAATAAATTAACATAGACTCAAAGTGTATGTGTAGTGCAAGATGTCCTAAGTTTCATGCCTAAATGATAATGCAAACCTATCTATTTATAGAGTAACAAATGAGTAACTCCAACACAACAAAGTCTCACTTTAATGCCACTAAGAAAACTTTTAAAGCCACTAAGAAAAATGAGTTACAAGTAAAAAAATAAAAAAATAAAAATAAAAAGTCTTGTTTGGTTATAGGAAAATTAATAGAATAAAGTTAAAGAAAATTCTACAAAGAATTATTTCTACATGGATTAACCCAAGTTCAAACCCAAACCCACGACTCATGACTTGACTGAGTCCCCAATCCAAATAGATTATAGAGGTGGTTTTAAGTGTTTTCCATTATTTAATAGAGAATTACTCATTTTATATACTTCAATAAACTTCTTCAGAGTAAATTGAAAGACAATTTCTCATTCACATTTTAATGATTTTTGAAAATTCAAAAGTTCATGTTCGTCTTCTCACTAAAACTAACGTATTGATATATAAACATATATCAATCAATAATAAAATCACATAAATAATTAAACTTAAAATAGTCTAAAAATCATTTTTGTCTAACAGGTAAATGGGCAATGTGGTGTAAAGAGTATTTGTAAAGGCTTATACACAGTGTGTTGTTGGGAATGTGCAATTCTATAAGGGGTCTTGCAAACTACACAATGGAATTGTCTATGTGTAGAAAGGGAGACCCTCCCCATTTTTTTTTATTTTTTTATTTTTTTTTATCATTAAATGAATATTTTGCTTATTAAAAAAAAAAAAAAAGGATCAGACAAGGGGTGGCCAATTTTCTCTCTAGGAGGTTGCCCATTAATTATCTTCCCCTTATATATCAATTGTTCAGGGTTCAAAATATCAATCCTCTTCCTTCTATATTTGTACTTAGGCCTCCAAACGTTTAAAATTTCAGTATTACAATCTATTTCTTTTTCACAGACTTTCCTAACATCCATTTTCAATTTTATGTGACTCATTAAGTTAATAACAAAAAGTGGATGGTGAAAAAACTAAATTAATTAATTTACTAATTAATAAATAAATTTAAATTGGAACAATTCTAATTTTTTTCTTCCTGGAGAAATATTTTTTTTCAAAGGCATTTCCTCTTACTATAAGTCACGCCTATCACAACCATGTCTAGTTAGGAGGAAATTCACAAGGATTTCTTCCTCATGTTTGATTTTTGTATTCTATGTGTTCTCGAAAGGACCAACCAGGTACAGATAAAGCAAAAAAAGCCTTGTCCAATCATACATACATTGATTGATAATATAATTCCAACACCAGTTGGAATCTCAACCCAAAAGTCGTACTGCTTTGACTAGAGGTTTCGGTGAATTATATTAAATCGAATCACATAGGACACATCTCTCCTTTTATAGAGTGATAGATTTTTTTTTTCTTCATATATACTCATATATTCACATGTATGTCTCACTATACCAAATAAACACCTATGAAGTCTTGTGGTTAGAGTACATCTCTTAGTATTATCAAAGTATAGATAGCAACCCTTACATGTATTATATACTATCTCAAGTCAAAATTTCGCAAATGCAATAATATTTCAAACATCCTATTTTGACATTAAGTAAAGCTATCATGTAAGATACAAAGGATGATAATATTCGGCCACTTACAATACTAGTAAGTCTCATTGTGGTTGTTCTAGTATCTCATACTAATGGTTTGAAACTCACCATCGTTTTTCATCAACCCTAGCTGTCGCTATCCTTATTTCAATCGAAGCCTCTATCTCTCTTTATCTTGAAATCCCATAGATTTCTTGATTCCACGTTTCTTCATAGAAATCACTGAGATTTCTCCATCATCGTCTTCATCGCTATAGCCAAGCCTTCATCTATCATCACCATCATCATCTTCAGCCTTCATTTTGTTATCTCTTCTCCGACCATCGTTATCATCGTCTTCTCCAGATGCTACCTCTTGGAGAAAGATCCAATGTTCTCCACGGGTGAAAATCCTAGTCACTCCTCGTGGATTGTGCAATAATGGAGATTTATTTGCGGTGACTCATTCATTCAAAGGTGGGCATTAATCGATGACGAATAGTCCGTGCGATGATGGCGATGGATCACTGCGTTGCATATCCATTATGGAATGAAATCCAACCATCCAATATGCAAATCCTCTTCTCAAATTACTTCTTATTAATCGGTAGAGACCGACTATTCACAACCTAGATGACTAGATATTTATCTCTTGTTTCTATGTCTCTTTTTGTGTTCACATCTCTCATTGGTCTTGACTCAATATTTTTCAATTTACATTCTTCAAAAATATGCTCGTAAAAATAATCTTATTCTTTTTCCTCTCTCTCTCTATATCTCTCTCTATGCCGATTCATCTTTGTTTTTAATGAATTCCTTGGGTTTAATTCACCAATCGATCCTAGGAGCAAGTCCAATCTACCTCAAGTATTGTCGACACATCCCTTTCACTAAGTCATTCATCTAATTTGTGCTTCTGTGTATGTGTTTTATTTTGCTTCATAATACATAATTTGAATTTATGCAGTGAGAATTGATTGGTGTCAATGTAGAGGAAAGATCGTCATGCACCAATATTTGAATTTTTCTCATGTAGTGTAACTTTTTTTTTTTCATTGTTTGTCTCTTATGCATACATATATACATACATACATACTTACATATATATAAAGAGTGTGATCCCATATTTCTATTTCTTTAATGCCCTATTTTAGTTTTTTTGTTGTACGCGTCTCATATGTACAAGAAATTGCAACTTCTGGACTTTTGTTGCATTTGGTTTCATGACATGGAGGTTGTGAATTAGAATTTGAAGTGAATGGTTGTAAAATCTTGAAACTTACACTCATCCGACTCTAATTTCTAATTCCAAATTATATGATTCAATTTCTTGCTACGGACACTACCTTGAAGTTCCTTATGCAAATGTTCTTTGCAATGTTCATGAACAAATGTGAATTTTCTTGCCTAATCAGTGAACTTCTCTCAATCTTGAGTTTATAAATTTTTTCCGTAGTTAAAATCTGCTACTCATGGACATTAGGGACTGTTGAGGTCATCATGATGTTTTCCTTGTTTAAGGTTATGCTGATTTAGGTTTTTTGTGGCGTTTGATTTTTCTAATGCTGCTGTTTTTTGTTGGTGTTCCCCATTTTAGGTTATGATGCTGTTGCTGCTGCTTTCATTGTGGTAGCTTGGGGATGACAACTCATTGCGTTCTTGCATTGGCTGTTAAGTTCAAGACGGAGAAGGATAAAGGGCATTTAATGGTCAACCTAAATAGAGCCGAAGAAGAGGTAAAATGAGTTTGTTTTGAGGTAGCGTTTGGTTGTGTGGAGCTGGAAGCCTAGAATTGGAATTCGAATTGAACGCGTTTTAATTTGTTATGTTTTGCATGCGTTCATTTCTATCCTAGATAATCTTTATGTAAATGGAAAAGGTTTGTCATTCATTTGTGAGAAATTTGAATTGCCTATTGTTGAACAAAGGGCATTTGGAGGGGAAAAAAAAGTGTTTCTATTTTTTTTTTAAAACAGTGTTTCCGTTGAACGACAGAGGAAGGATTAAATATAGGGTTAATTACACTTTATCCCCTGTGATTTGGCCTATTTTCACTTTATGCCCTTATAGTTTACACGTCGCCACTTACCCCCCTGTGATTTTTGGACTTAAGTGCGACGCTAGCTCTGTTGACGGAAAGGTTAAAATGTCAATTTTACCCTTGAATTAATAGCATTTTACCCTCCTGTCGTTTGGGCCATTTGAACTTTACCCCCTGTGGTTTGGCCTATTTTGCACTTTACCCACTTGTGATTTAGAGAGAAATCATGCCCAAATCAAGCCTAGCTTCATAAATGGCGCGTGATAGCTACTTCTGCCAAATTTGACAGAAAATGTTAGATTTGCATTTAATTCTAAGACCACAGGTAGGTAAGTGACGAAGTTCAAACTATAGGAGGTAAAGTGCAAATGGGCCAAACCACAGGGGGTAAAGTGTTATTAACCCTTAAATATATGCGAAAAGAAGCATAGATGAAGGATTAAATATATGTCAAAAGAAACATTGTTTCAATGAATAAAATGCCCTACCCATCTTCTTCTTCTTTTTTTTTTTTTTTTTTTTTTTTTTTTCTATTTTACCTTTTTTTAGCAAAAAAAAAAACAGTGTGTTTTTTTTTTTTTTTTGGTTGTTTCATCGTGTTACTATTTGGAGCAAAAAAAAAAAAAAAAAAAAAAAAAAATCTTTCAGCATGGCATTCCATAAGAACAGTTTCAGCAAAAAAAAATAGTATTTTGCACGGTTTTGGCTGGTACTATTTGCTGTATTTTCCTCAAATTGGCCGATACTGTTTTGCACTGTATTTTGTACGAAATGTGCACCATGGCAAAGGATTGCACTAGTTTTGCAGATGCTGAATTGTATTTTGGACTGGTTTTGTAGTAAAGCAATGGACTGCACTGGTTTTTCATTGGTTTTGTTTTTTTTTTATTGGTTTTATACTTGATACAAATTTTACATTTTAGACATTTATACTTGTAGAGATTCAAGGTTATAATTTTCGAATTGGAAAATAATATTGTGTTTTTAATATTGATGTAAAATCCTTATGTCATCAACATCTTAATTGTTCAAGAAATATGAAATTCATTTTTAAGTTAATTTTTTATTTTGATAGTATTTTTTATAAAATTGTGGGGTAAATTATTAATTTTTTTTAATATAGATATAAGAAACAATCACAGCTTTTAAATATGATTGTTTTAGTACTAAAGAGCAAGATTTTTAAATATGATAGGAAAGATAATAAACATCTCAGTTAGATACAAAATTGAGATAAAGATCATCCAAATAATCACAGTATTTTACTTCGATCATATATATATATGATCTTTCTAATCACATTTGAAATCTAAGATATTAGATAGACTAATCACCTCGTTTTTTAACAATGATAAAAAAAACCTACCATCTCAGTTTTTAACTATGAATAAATAAATAAATAATCTACTTTTAATCATACCTCCATCTAGCACGGTTAGTTTTGGAACCGAAAACGGTGATAAAAATTTTTTTATCACGGTTTTTAACAATGATAAAAAGCCTTTTTTCTTGTACTTTAGATGAGAATTCTAAGAGAGTATGGACGAAGTCATTCAAAGTATATTTAACTGAGAACAAATATTTATGAGAGAGATTTGAATGGACATATAGGGAAGAAAAATGGGACTTTCGAGAAACTAAATGGTGGTTATGGATTTAGGGATAAAAATGTAATGGGTGAGATGATTTTAGATTTTGCTATCTCATATGATTTAGTTCTTTTGAATACATATTTTAGGAAGAGAGATGAGTATCTTATCACATTTAAAATGGACAAAGGAATAGCCAAATAGAATTTGTCCATACTTGGACTAGTGATCGTTTGTGTGAGGATTGTAAAATCATAGCCCGAGAGAATATTTCTACCCAACATAGAATGATGGTAACCAATTTGAAATTTTAACGGTGAAAGCAGGAGTTTAAGATAAGCTAGAATGCAAGGATATATGTTGGAGAGATCTAAGAAGTGAAAAGATGGAGTTGTGTTTAAGGATAAAATTAGCAATGATAAGCTATGGAAAAGACACTAGGAAGTGAACAGAATGTGGGATGGTATGTCGAGTAGTACTAGAGAGATAGGAAGAGAAATTTTCAAATGTGATTGAATATTCTGATTTTCAAATGTGATTAAAAATGTTTTATATATATATATGTGTGTGTGTGTGTGTGTGTGTGATAAAAGTAATAAACATGATTATTTCGACGATATCTATCTCACTTCTGTATCAAACTGAGATGGTTACTCTATTTTCTATCACCTTTAATAATAATAAAATCACATTTAAAAATTGTGATTGTTTCGAATATCTATATTGAAAAAAATTAAAAAATTTACTCACCTTTTTATGAAAATACTATAAAAAATTAACTAAAAAAATAATTTCATATTTCCCAAACAATTAAAATATTAATCACATGAGAATTCTACATCAACATGAAAAACATAGATAATAATAAAAATCATAAACTTAAATTTCTATAAGTATAAATGTCTAAAATAGAAAATTTCTATCAAATATAAAACAAATAAAACTAATCTACCAACATCTCAGCCATAGAGCATCCAAAGGTGAAATTCAGCTAACTTTTGCCATCGGTTGATCCAAAAATGAAGTCCTGCATCTAGAAAAAAAAACCAGCTATTTAAAAAATACACTTGCATCTAAAAATATAGTTAGGAAAAAGTAACCTTGGAAAAAATAGCTACAAAAAATATACTTGCAGCTACGAATAGAAAAAGAAAGAAAACAACTAAAAAAAGCTACAAAATAGACTTGTAGCTACACAAAAAAAAAAAGGGCTAGAAAAGAAACATGCAGTTGCAAGAAACTAATTCAAACAATAAACTTGAAACTACAACAAACAGCTTACTAAAAAAAATAAAAAATAAATAAAAGTTTAAAAAATAAAAAACAAGCTCAAAAAACTTATTAGACTGTTTTTTCAGCACTGTTCAAGGACTAAAAAAAAAAAAACGAATTAAAATATACGCACCAGTAGCCAAAAAAAAAAAAACAGAATTGTTATTAAGGATTACCCTTCACCATGCACTAATATCATAATTCAATATGTTACTTACTTATAATTATTTGCACTAACAATCTTATGCAGAAAAACATATTTATAGTTAAATATTTCGATTAAATAACTGTTTGCTGCAAAAAGGGCAAAACAACAATGGTTTTGCTGCAAAAACAACAAAAGAGTGTTGTGCTTTGCTGTTTTTGTAGCAAGATAGCACTGTTTTGCTGCAAAAACAGCAAGACAACAATGGTTTCACCGCAAATACAACAAAACTGCTTAAACGTCTCACAAATGAATTACATATTCAAGATAATGACATATCTTTTCCGCAATCACATTTGTTTTGACATATATTTAATCCATTCAGCTATCAATTCGTCTAATTCTTCTGCGGAGTAGGCATTATTCCCATTAAACTACAAAATTTATTTAAATGAGTTAGAGAATAATATTTTCGAGAGATGCAAAGTGAAAAATAAAAAAAAATAAAAAATGATGCTTTTATGTCTAATAATATCTTTCATGAATCTCATTATGTAGAAATCAGATTTCAAAGCCAAAAATTATTGAGGACACTAAATGTAACAAAATTTGATGAGAACTGGTGTAACAACCAATGTTTTTAAAACCGGACTGGACATCAAACCGATAAAGTCATCGGTTCACGAGTCACCAGTTCAACCGGTAGGTGAACCGTGGTTGAACCGGTAACGTCATAATTACGTCATAATTATTTTTATATATATTTATTTAAAAAAAATACAATATATATATACACATAAAAAATAACATTTACCAAATGAATGATCAACAAATCAATAACAATCAACAACTCAAGAGTTAAGAACAAAACTCCAAACATTTATAAATTTTAAACAAAGTAACAAAAAAAATATAAATTTCAGAAAAAAAAAAAAAAAAAACACTTACAGTGCTGACTCGTTGGTCCACCGTGTGTCATCTGCTGTCGGTCGTCCTCCGTCTACCGATGTCGAAGGTTGCAATGTTGCAAAAGCAAGGGAGACCACCAATCGTCCGTTCGTCGTTATTCGTCACTATCGTCAGTTCATCGTCACTTGTTTGCCTTCGTTGAAGGCTGCACAAGCAAGATTTGGCTCTTGGGAAAGGCTGAAACAGGACAAGAATTGGGATTTTAGGGTGAAATTAGTGATGGAATTGAGACTTGAGAGAGAAATCTAGAAAAGGGAGGCGCCGATTGCAATGGGGGAAGGATTGTAGTTTTTTTTTGGGGGAAGTCATTACAGGGATGGGGAATGGTAAAAACCGCCTCGGTTCGACGAAAATCGGACCGGTTCACCGGTTCCCGGTTGAACCAGTTCGAACTAGGCGGTCGAGTGAGCTAAACGTATAAACGGTTTTTGGTGTATGTTCGGACTGAAAACCTAACCGGTCGACGGTTCAACCGGTTCGACTGGCCGGTTCGGTCCAGTCCTGTTTTTAAATCATTGGTAACAACTATGCTATTATACATATACATATTTATTTTATAGATATATATTGAAGAACATATTTATCACCTGAATGTACTTCCAAGTTGGAGTTTTTTTTGTCCTTCTTTTGGTCCTTTCCAATGTTCTAAGACTACTACATAAAGATTATGTGAAAAAAAAAAAAGAAAAAAAAAACTTATAAACGTAAAAAGTTATGAGAAAAAAATGCATAAATAGTTACCTATATAGAAGGTCGTGTAAAAGAAACACGGAATAGAATAAAATGACACTTATGTGTTTATTGTGAATTCAAGAGTTGTATTTACTTCACCTGAACAACATGGATCAAAATAGAATATCGTTAGAATTGATAGGACAATAACCAACAATATCTAGTGTTCCCTGAAAAGTTAAAAATGACCAGTACAAACATTGAGATTCGCAACTCATGAATATTCTAAAACTAAAAACTCGATACATCTAAATTATAAGAGACCTACCCAATATCAAATGAAATAATGAATAATTGGTTAGGTCTTGAAGTCTCTAATCTTCGTGCAAGCGTTCTTGATTTTTCACCACAACCCTTGGATCTTCCATTGCTAATGGACAACGAACTAACAAATCCAAAATTTCCATCCAATTTGCCCCTCTTAATAATGCCATATAGATAACTGAAATCAAATAGCAAAATCATAATATTTTGACGATTTACCAATCTAAAAACAAACATAATGAATTCAGATTAAAAAACAAAACAATTTTTTTTTTTTTTTTTTACCTCATGTATAGCATGATGCATGCAGCCGATACTCTGTTAAACTCACAAAAATACTCTAAATCAGATTTACTAAGTTGGAGTGTTATGCTCTCTCCAAATATTTCTTTTACCAGTTGAACGTTTACAACTTCAACATCTTTTAAAAGATCTATATAATTTTCATCGAAAGAATTTATTCAATCTAAGTTACCATCACCATTCGTCTCTCTCGAAATTACCTGTGACATAACAAATCCAATATCAACACTCAATTGTTAAAGAAATAATCGAATGGTTTAGAATTTAATAATACAAAAGTTTAATACCTCATCAATGACTACTATAAGATTCTTAGGCCAAGCCATAAAAGACCCCTCAGCATTTATAACCTTTTACATCTCGTCATGTACAGGTATTAGAAGAATAGCATCTCTCTTAATTGCACAATCCATGGAAAAAAGCATATAGAAATTCCCTAATGGAACATTGTGTATCATTTGATTTGCTCCAATTGTATCATATACGGTGCTATGGGCAACAATATTTTCGATTGAGCTCACTGCCAACTTATATGCTTTGCTCTATAACATTCTCAAACAATTTATATTATTAGAAATAGCATAAAACAAGCATATGAAACACAGACTAAAAGTAACAAGGTGTGAATTAATGAATTACCTTTCTCGTGATCACTCTTGGTGCATTTTCATCTCTTTTTGGAGAATCTTTTTCTTTTGACACAAATTTAACAAGTGATCTCTAATAATTGTGTAAAGTGTTAGAGCTCACATTATCATATTCATGCATTCGACGACTACTAGCACCCTGTTGTTTCATTGCACGAAGTTCTTCTTACAATTGTAACAAAATTGTCTCTATCGACTTTTGTTTTTCCTCAAACTCAGTTTTCTTTCTCCTTTTAGGCATATTAAAATAGACACTTGGTGTCACACGAGCTCCCACTCCCCTTACCCGACATGCATTCTCAGGAGTTTCCAACGCGATGCCAAGAACATCATTACTCCCTTGAGTTTTTAAACTTCTATCTTGAACCTCTTGTGTCAACTTATCCTGTGAGATTGTTATCATACAAAATGATAAGCACAGATAAAGTCAATACAAATATTTTAAATAAGTGCACAAAGTAATAGAAAATACTATTATTTCAACAGTCATCCTCGTGACATCATCATATTCGCCATCTTTATTTTGTCGAGCTTTTTTCCAATAAAAATTTCTATCTAAATTCTCATTCCTTTCTACGTCAGGTTTCTATAAGAAAAACATAATAATTTCAAGATATAAAATAAATAGATTGCAAAAGATAAGAGCTATGAAATTGTTTCTTATTCAATTTATATTTATGAAAACTTACACATTCTTGTACAAGTCTAGCATAGCCTTTTCGAATTAACCGATGGTTATATATTTAGTCTTTGCTTGTCTTTTTCTTTGAAGCTCACTTGATTTATATAATGTAAAATTTAACACGTGTAGATCAAACATCAAATACATAATGTAACAATATAAAAAATAGTATCTCCAATGCATAAAGCCAAAAAAAAATAAAAATAAAAAATACCTTAAATTCTTCTGTCAATCTCTTTTTAACAAATTTATTCCAATGCATTGCTTGATGCACTTATATTTTTCCGGTGGATGTTTGAGAGCAATGGGGTTAGCCTCAAATGGACGTACATAAGTACTGGCAAGGTACTTCTTGAATGTGCTCCATTTTTCTCCAATTGAAGATAAACACTTCTTTTTTGATTTTGGATCGACAACATAGCTTAACTAAAAACCATTCATATATAAGATAATATGAAAAAGGTGCAAATTATACAACAATTAAAAAGGGTTACCTCCTCAGTACTCCATATATCTTTTTTTAACTTTTGTGGTACCTTCTGCCATCGATCATACTTGATTGGAACCATATTATGAGCCAATACTCCAAGATAACTTGTGTGTACTCTATTGCAACTATTCCAATAGGTACTCCATTTTTCGTTATATTCAACTACTTTCCTCACACCGCAACTTCTATATTTGGTTAACTTGGGTAGAAACGTTGTCCCTCTACCAATATTTTTGGTAGCACTTGTTAATGATCCTTCTCCAATCTCATTATTGAAAGGTTGACATCAATCCATCTAATGAGATCACAATATAGAACAAATAACAAGAAAAAAACAAGGGTAACTATTAAACATTTTTGCTCAAATGTAACCAAACTACAAGTGACTCAATTTTAGAGTTCAAAACTTCGATTTCACATATTGACATTTATTTCAACAAAAGTATTACCTTGCATAAAAATATGAAGAAATACAAAGCACAATCAAAAAGTAAACAAATTCGAGAAGGTAGAAACCAAGCAATCTTGGAAGTAAACCCTATTACTAATGAAGTATGATGATATATTGCCTATATCCATGTCCCCTCACATTATGGTCGTGCATGAAACGCATTGTTATTTCCCTCATCTTTATCGTTATTATCTTCTAGATCTATGGTATCAGTACTTGAAAATACTAGAGCGAGGCAATTGTGTTCAATACAATAATCATTTATCTCATCAACATTCTCATCATCTCGATATTCTTTTCAAGGAGCAATTAGCACGACTGACCTTCTCGAATCAATTTGATCTCGAACATAAAAAACTTGTTTGGTTTGCGAAGCTAAAATGAAAGAGTCAAATTTATGGCCAATTCTGTCGAGTTCCACTAAAGTGAAACCAAGATCGTCTACTTTAACTTCCTTCCTACTTTCAACCCAATCACATTTGAATATTGGAATCATAAACTTGTTATAGTCAAGTTTCCATATCTCAATTATAACTCCATAATAAGACATATCTGCATAAACGGGAATTTTATCCTTTGCACTTGAAATATGCATTGTCAAAGCCACTAAACTCACTCTGTTATTCTGGGAGACTAGTGAAGCATCCCGATCCCTCGTGTGGAAATGACATCCATTAATGATTTATCCTTGGAATTTTATTACTTCATATTGAGGTCTATTTGCTATCGACTTTAAGCTATCTGAGATATCATTTTCATCTCTGACCTACAAATATTGGCATACTTTATTCATTTTGGCAATAATAACGAACAATTAAAACTAAGAAGTAAACTAGTATATACCTTTTTACACAACCAATCACTAAAAGTGTTTTTGTGTTCAATTCGTAACCATTGTTGATTTTTAGTGGGAAATTTTTGCTTCAACAAAGTCATATGCTTCCTGTAAATAATATGAAGTACCAACGATTATTTTATATAGATATTTTGGTTATAAAAAAGTAAACAAGAGAATAAAGAGCATACTCAAGATATGGTTGAACATCGTTTGTGTTCTCCAGCATATATCGATACGCTTGTTGTAACTGTTTCCGATAAACAGCAACAACAACAACAACACCTGATAAAGGCCTACCTGTGTCTACATCATCCTTGACCATATTTCTATCTGATGGAATGCCAATGGTACCCATCCCAGATAGAAATGAATTACGAAACTCAACAGCTTCTTCTGCAATGTAACATTCTGCAATACAACCTTCCGGACAATTATCATTTTGAACATAACCCTTAATGACTTTCATGGACCTTTCAAATAGGTATATCCATTGAAAATATATCGTACCACATAATCGGACTTCTCTAGTGAGATGTACTATCAGATGAATCATGATGTCAAAGAATGACGAAAGAAAAAACTTCTCTAACGTGCATAATGTCGTAACAACTTCTTTTTACAGTTCATCTAGCTTTGACACGTCCACCACCTTACTACATATGGCATTGAAGAAGAAACAAAATCTGATGATGTCATATCTCACATGCTTGGGCGACATAGATCTTAATGCAACTGGTAATATTTGTTGCATTAATATGTGGCAATCATGAGATTTAAGGCCATAGAGTTTCAAATCTTCCATGGACACACGATTCTGTAAATTTGAAGAGTAACCTTCTAGAACCTTGAGTTCTAACAAAGTCGTACAAACTCTTTTTTTCTCATATCTCAATAACGTGTAACAAGCTGCAAGTAGATATGTTTTGTTCAGCCCATATGTTGGTGCTATCTCGCCACATATTTTCTTATTACAATGTCCTCTCGAGATTTGATTGTATCTTTCGTTTTTCCTGGAATGTTAAGCAATGTACCAAAGATGTTATCACATACATTTTTCTCAATATGCATAACATTAAGGATATGTTGAACATGCAAGTGTTTCCCATATTCAAGGTAAAAAAAATATAGATTTTTTGTTCCAACATGTACCAACATTTTTCGTGTCCAAGTTTCCATTCTTTTTTCCCCACATAGAAGGGATTCCTTCAACCTTACTCAATAGTTCGTCTCCCTTTAACAGGAAATGTAGTGATCCAAATTCTTGTTTTAATCTAATAGTAGATGTTTCTTCAACTCATATTGGACATGCAAGATATCCCTTCACACGACATCCACTCAAATTGCCGTACACAGGAAAATCATTAATTGTCCATAAAAGTACAACCCTTAACATAAATGATTTCTTTTTATAAGCATCATAGGATTCGACTCCAACATCCCATAGAATTTTTAATTCATCAATCAACGGTTGAAGATAAACATTGATGTCTTTTCCAAATTGTTTTGGCCTCAATATTAGCAGTGATAGCATCATAACCTTCATTTTCATGCATAACCACAACGGAAGATTGTAGGTGACCAATATAACTGGCCAACAACCGTATCTACTGCTCATAGAACTATGTGGATTAATTCCATCTGCTGAAAGGGTTAGTTGAAGGTTTCTTGGGTCTGTTGCAAAATCTGGCCACTTATGATCTACCAACTTCCATGAAAGGGAATCTGCTAGATGATGTAGTTGGCCATCAACTACTATTTCTTCAGCATGCCAGACTAACTCTTTGTCTATCTCCATCGACTGAAACATTCTTTTAAATCGTGGGATAGGTGGAAAATACCATAACACCTTTGTCGGTACTCCTTCTCTTGTCTCAACAGAATTATGAAATTTTCTTTTCCATCTCGATTCACCGCATGTGGGACAAGTAATTGCATCTACATAATTTTCTCTGTACAACATGTAATCATTAGGACACGCATGAATCTTCTCATATTCCATGCCTAATGCAGTCAATGTTTTCTTAGACTCATAAGTTGATGGTGACATCTCGTTATCGAGCGGTAGCATCTCCCTCAAAAATGTCAATAGCTCAGAAAAGCCAGCATTAGACAACCCAAAACTTGCCTTTAGGTTATAAAGTTTTACTAATGTAGACAATTTTGTATACTTGGTACACCTTGGGTACAAAGCTTTTTAAGCATCTTCAACCAATTTATGGAACATATTAGGGTCTTCCATAAATTGATCGTGTGTTGTATGAACCATCTTAACTCCACCAACTTCGTTATCTAAAGGAAAGCTTCTAAATTGTTGATGGACAAAATCATAGTCATTCATATCTGGATTTGCATCATTAGGAGTTGTCTCATTAGGAAACATTTCTCCATGCCATATCCATACACGGTAACTTTGATCTATACCATTACAAAATAATTGATTTCTTATATCTCGAACATGTCATCTTATCAGGTTGCCACATTTTTTACATGGACACCGTATCCAATAAGAATCACTAGAATTCGTCATAGCAAAATCTAAAAAATATTTTACTCCTTCCCCATATTCTCTTGATCTTCTATCTTTGCACATCCATTATCTATCCATGATTAGACTAGAAAACAAAAAAATAAAAAAATAAAAAATAAAAAAATAAAAAAAAATAAAAAATCATATGATACTTGTAAGAGATGAGAGCCAGAGGGGAACGAAATTTGGGCTTGGATTTGGGGATACATAAGGAAAATTATGATGAACTGATTAGTTAAGAAGAATGACGCCAATCACCAGTTTAACTGGTAAGTTCACATGTTTTCTCCGGCTTCAACCCCACATAGTCATTAAAGGCCTTAGACCATAGTTGTTAAAAGTGCGCATAGGCACGCTTGCATCCAGGCATAAGGTCTGCGCCTTACCTAGTTTTAGGCGTGTGCCTTGCACGAAGTATGCACCTGGGGATCGTGGGAAAAAGGGCGCATTGTGCGTCAAAGGCGCACCTAAGAATGAAGACTTATTTTCCCAATTTTTCTTACTCTTTTTAAATGTACTAAGATCCATAGTTATTAAAGGCTCTAAGCGCACCGAGGGGCACAAGTTGTCCCAAAAGTCTTGAATCTTCTAATAGAGATCACATAAAGTTCAATCAACCAAAGAAAGAATCTAAATTTAACATGAATTTGAACCAATGAGTCTTGAATCTTCTAATAGAGTTCACATAAAGTTCAAACAATCAAAGTTGAATCTAGATTTCATATGAATTTGAACAAATAATTCTTAAATCTTCTAATAGAGTTCACATAAAGTTCAAACAATCAAAGTTGAATTTAGATTTCACATGAATTTGAACAAATGATTCTTAAATCTTCTAATGGAGTTCACAAAAAGTTCAATCAATCAAAGATGAATCTAGATTTCACATGAATTTGAACCAATGAAAGGCGAATTAAACCTCAGATTACCTAGCCGTCGGTGAGAGGAAGAGAGAGGGGTTGGAGGTCATCGCGGGAGAGGGTAGCACCGCTGCTAGGGCTGAAGCAACGTCCAATGTACCAGAAAAAGGCACAACGAAGATGATGGTGCGAGCAAGGTGAGCGATATAGCGGTGAACCTCGTGTGATGGGAGATCGGTGCAGCAAGGTAAACATGGTAGCATTAGGTCTTGCGAGGGTTCTTCTAGCTTGATGAATGAACAAAGAAAGTCTATTTGGAGTTTCGACATGAGCGCGTTTCCCCCCTCCTCGGTTTAGCACTCTTTTTTTCACCAACACAAAATATCTAACTTTTAATAAAAATATGTGATAAAAACTATTTACTTATTATTACATTTATTGAAAAAATGTGATAAAAAATATTTTTAATCACACAATAAATTTTAAATGAGATTAAATTTCACTTATATTTTAACAATCACAGTTTAAATAAAAAACGAGATAAATTATATTTACAAAACGTGATAAAATGCCTTTTTTCCTTGTAGTGAATGAAATAGTTATAAGAATGTCCTTTCTATTCCCATGTTTAGTAAGCACTTTCATTTTTTTGCTTCGATTGTGTATGCTTTCTTTGTTGTTCTTTGTGTTTTCTCATACATGTTATCTGTTCTACTAGTAGACACCATCAAACTACTAGACCCCCATTTGCCTTGAACAACACAATCAAACTACTACTACACACACCATTATGTGTTATTTTACAGTGGAATTTGACTGTTGGCGAAACATTGTTTAATAAAATCCAAAAATATTATCAACTAAGATTGAAACAAAACATGCATAGATAGATGTTATCCAATCGATTTGAGAAATTGAGACCTATGTTAACTTCTCAGGAGGCAAAGAAGAAGCATTATTTGAGAAGAATACTTAAAGGTTACTGTTCATGATATGCATTCATGAATTGGGATCTTACTTATTGTTATTTTATTGTACAAAAAAATAAAATAAGGTTCCGTTTGGGTGCCGTTGTAATATAATAATTATATTAAAAATAAAAAAAAGAAAAAAAGAAAAAAGAAAAGAAAGGAGAATTTGTATAATGCAGCCCACTACATAAGCTTCATGCAATCCCATTCAACCTCAAGGTAGATTTAATTAAAATATCTTTGGCTCCAGGATAACCACCCTTCTCAGAAACAGAGGAACCCAAAATCTGTAATCTTGTTCTCTTTTTGACCTGATGAGCATATATTACATCACAAGTGTTGATATGCATATCATATCTTGTTGGTGAAAAGTGCTGAAATTTCAAGATAAATAAATAAATAACAATGAAATGAAACTAATAATTATTAAACAATATTAATACAAAAATTTCAAGATAAATAAATAAATAACAATGAAATGAATTGTTATTTATTTATTTATCTTGAAATTTCAGCACTTTTCATCAGCAATCTTAAAACATATTCACGTCCCCATACTGGTGCTAATGGTTGCATGGACGTCTACCTCTCAGGGTACAACGATCTTCAAGTTTTTTTGGTACAAACACTTGAAACCAAAAATTTCGGCGAACTAAACTTGTGCTTGATCTCTCACAAAACTCTAAATGTTAAGTGCTATTGTGGTGATATGGAGTGATAATATGTTTATGAGACTAAATAAATGAATGACAAGTCTCCTATTTATAGAAGACCAAAAGCCACCATTGAATGGATGTAAACTTTGGAAAGACATCTATTCACGTTAATGTTAACATGAATTGTCACCAACTTTGGAAAGACACTTGTTCGCGTTAACGTTAACGCGAACAATCACTAATTTTGGAAAGGCACCTGTTCGCATGAACATTGACGAGAACAGTCACCTAATGAACCTTCATATCTATTCATTAGTGCTAATTCAAAATTAACGATTAAGCAATTAATTAATTGCTTAACTATCACTAATTAAATTTTAAACTAATCTGGCAGGACAAGATCTGACCCGATTCGACCCAACTCGGATTCGCTCCAAACCAAATCCAAATATGGATGGATTTGACCCAACCCAAACTCAACCTGACCCAATTTGAGTTTGAAGGTTTGATTGTTAGTGGCTTGCCTTTGTCCTCAATTTATAAGTTGATACAAGTTTGAGTTTCTTCTCCACAACCAATGTGGGATAACTACCCTTACAACTCAAGTTTTCTCTTTTCAAGTAATGTGCGATAACTCATCCCCTTCCAAGCGATGTGGGATAATACATTCATTTATATCTTCAATCAATCTCAAATGGGTTTCTTTGAGAATTAAAATCTCATTCAAAACTTAATTATTTTTGGCATATAAATATATTACGTTGATCCTCAAACGACGAGGAACGCAATGGGACCCGATTAATTTAATTAATGAGTCTCACTTTAATTAATCAATTAAAGTAGCCAAAAATTCTAACAATCATCTAAGTCAGTTATTATTTCTACTTTCATGGTTGTACTATGAAATAACTTCTCTCCCTTTTTGTGTTTTAGAAAAAGCAGAAGAATATTCGTGTTCAGAATTTAATATTGTTTTTGTTGTATCTTCAACTGTTGAATATGAGTTCTTTGTCCTATGCATTATAATTTATGTTTCTGTTATCTGTTTTTGTTTCTGTTTTCTGGTTCTGTTCTCTGTTTCTGTTCCCAATTTGATCGGAACAAAAACACATATTTCTCAGTTTGTGTTTCTGTTCTCTGTTTCTGTTCCCAATTTGACCAGAACAGAAAAATATATTTCTCTATTTGTGTTTCTATTCTTTATTTTTGTTTCTGTTCTTGTGTTTTTGTTCCCAAATTGTGTTCAGTGATTCACATTAGATGTGTGTCGACAGATAAGGGCATTCGCGCTAAAAAACGTTGACCATCTATAGGATATGAGACAACCAAATTACTAAAAGCTAATAATGACAAGTCATTGAAGATTGAATTTGATACATTTTTTAATAGACCAACAAATGATGATTTGTCGAGTTAGTTTCCAAGTGAAATAGGGTACATTGTGAGAAATTTTGCACCCATGAATGGGGAAATGAACAAGTAAACAAAAGTATCGGATGAAGATAAGATCATATTACTTGAACATCTTGAGGTATAACTATTATAATTTAATAATTGCATAACCTATCTTATTATCAACATTCTTATCACTAATATGTTTTATTATTTAAAGGATAAATTTGAGATTGGTGTTATATTTTAATTCTTATTTATAATTTAATTTTTGTTTTTGAAGGCTAAGTTTGAGATTGTTGGCTTACATTTGCCGAAAGTGAAAAAAATCCTGAATATTTTGTGGTCAAGTAAGTATAGAGATTATAAATTTGATCTAGGCCAACATTTCAAACGGATGATAAGAGAAGGAAATGATCCACATCAACATCCATATAAGCCAGATATGCAATCGGGTGATTAGTTAAGCCTATGTGGTCTTCTTTTCGAAATTTAAAGGTCGTGCTAGTATTTAATTTCTAGTTAATTTATATATTCATACTGTTATTCCCGATTCATAGGTAATATCTTTAACTAACTCAACCAATCAAAGTAAATAATACTATAACCATGTTCGGACTCAAGGTCATTCGGCACCACATTCTGAAAAATGGTATTTATCTATTATTCTAATTCAATTTTAAAAAAATAAAAAATTATTATTAATTATTGTATGTGATATACAAGAAAATTCTATAATTACAGGTTCGGAGTAGGATTGATCTACATCGGATCACACATCAGAGAGCAAATGGACAATGGTTATCTAATGCAGCGGAAGAGGATAATGTGAGCCCTTTTTTTTTTTTTTTTTTTTTTTTTTAAACATTTGTATTTTATGATCATTAAATAAAATTCAAATTTTTTTATTATGTTTACAACTTCTAGATGAATATGGTGGCTTGTCTACAACAGACCCAAGAAAGTGAGAACCAAGAGACAAATGATAACATATGCAATGACATTCTTGGGAGAACATCAAGTTACATCAGGGGACTTGTTTTTGGGCCAAGACGAACTTCATCAAATGAAATTTCATCCACACAGGAAACATCAAAATAGGTTGAGTAGAAATTGCAAGATCAACAAAATAAGATAGACACAATAGAAGCGGAGTTAAAAGAACTTATGAGATCGATGACACGAACACAGTCAGGACCTACAGAATCTTCGTCCTCATGGTAACCCACTATGTTAACATTCAATCATTTTTTTAACATTACAATGATGGTTAATTTATTCTAAGCTCTATTTATTTTTATTTTTTTTGAAAACAATTTGCAGATTCAGCATATTATGTAATCGATGATATTGATCGCTTAATTTCCATCGTTTGTTTCTTGGTTATTTTCTAATGATGTTTTGTAAGACATATTGTTTTTGTCATATTAGTGTTTAAAGATATTGATAGAATTAGTATATTGATATTTTTTATTTTTAATACAACTCTATGATTTTCTTTACCTTTTAATGATTGGTTCTAGTTACAAATTGACATTCATCGCCTTAAGTAAAGGAATTTACTACAAAAGCAGTTTTTCTATTCTTTTGGCTACAAAAATATTTTGTCGCAGGTTGTTTCCCAACTATTTTCAATAATATTTTGGCCACAAAAATATTTTTGTCGCCGATTTTTTCCTTCCATTTCCAACTGTGTTTGGCGACAAAAAATGTTCATTGCCAAAAACTTTTCTTGCTATTTTCAACAATTTTCTTGGCTATTAATGTAATTATTTAGCTGCAAATTTGGCTACAAAATAATCCGTCGCGAAAGAGTAACGGGAATGACAAAAGTATAATTCGTCAGCAAAAACTTTATGCTACAGAACATAGGTTATAATTCGTGAACATAACCTTTAGCATGGGTTATAATTTTCTTGTCTGTGCATGGGTTTTTTAGAATTTTAGACAATCGGAAAAAAATAAATTGTTCAAATTGCCAGTGAGAAATAACAAGTTTCTATTTTTGAGAAACATGCATGAATTTTTGGTTTCTATTTTTGAGACATTTACCAAAAGTTGCCTTATGTGATTTAATAACCTGTTTTGTTTCTATTCCCAGATTTTTTAAACAAAGTTTTTGGAACGTAATGGAAATGTTCCTAATTTTCTATCTATTTCATGCTTTTGGTTTCTTAATTCCCTCTCTATTACACTTGGGAACACTATAATTGGAGCCATGTAGCCAGTTTTTATTTTTAAGAAATAGACGCGAATTTTGTTTCTGTTTTTTTAGACGTTTACCAAAAGCTACCCTATATGTGCGATTCTGTGTATACACACAGACACATATGCAAGAAAATAGGGGAAATTGGGTGTTTAATTAAGGAAGTAGTTGGCATTTGTTAAATTTATTTGTTATGATCTGTTTCTGTTTCAATTTTTGTTTATATATATATATGTTTGTCTCTAATGGATACTTTAGATTACGTTTTGTTTTTGTTTCTTTTTTTGAGTTTTGAACGTCTTTTTATTTTCGTTAGAGTATTTTGAATATGTAATCCAACAAGTATGTTATTTAATTGCTTATGAATTTTTACTAGATTCTATGATAGTGCTTTTTTAGTTTTATGAAGATTATGCAAATTATTCTCAACACTTGGTGGCCTCAATTTTTCTTTTGGTGATTTTTAATGAAGACAACCTCAAACCCAAGTGATTATGTATATGTGTATGCGTGGACATTTGAGTCCTATATCTAACACAAGATCAATTCAAAGGGGTGCATTACAGGTATTTTAAGTAATTGTTTTTTTTCAAAATTTTAACTTTTCACTTAATATTTTTATGGGGTGGAATCATTTTCTAGTCTAACAACTTGAAAGAAAGCAGTGCATTGTTAGAAAATTGTTTATATTCTCAAAAATATGTTTATGTTCCAGAAATGGAACCAATTAGGTAATGTTTGGTTTCATCGAATTGGACCTTCGAAATTGTAACTATTTCCAATTTCAATTGCAAATTTGCAATGTCAATTCAAAATCCAATCCAAGGCTTCAAGATTAATGCTGCATTAAATTTCAATCATTTTATTGGATTTTTATATAGAGGTGTTATTTTGTTTTTTTCCCAGTTATCAAATTAATTTTTAAATTATTTTCAGGTAGATGTTGTTTTCTTTGGATTGTCTCTAAAGAAGTGTTTAGTTTCATTGAATTGGAACTTCATAGTCGAAATGAAAACTTTAAAAATCTGCGACACCATGTGATAGAACTTCACTCTATCTCTGTGGAAAATTCTTGCATTAATACATCTATGTTAAATGGACTTCTCATTATTAGGTAATATTTTTTCAATTTGGAAAGGACTATAATTTTAGAACATAAACACTTATGACTCGTTTGGTTGGATGGAATGAAATGAGAGTGGAATGGAATGGAAGAAGTAATGGAATGAGAGAAAGAATGAAATAGAATTGTTAAAGGAATCACTATTATATTCACTTGTTTGATTGAATGGATTGAGAGAAGAAATGGAATAGTGAAATATAATAAAATTTTATTATATTTCACAATTCCATTCCTTTCTTCATTTTATTATATTTCACTATTCCATTTAATTTTCAGTTTATGTTCTCTAACTTTTGTTTATGTTCTCAATTTTTAGTTTCTATTCTTTAATTTATGTTTCTGTTCTCAATTTTTAGTTTTGTTCTTCAATTTTCAATTTATGTTCTCTAATTTCTGTTTTCATTCTCAATTTTCAGTGTCTGTTATCTAATTTTTGTTTTTGTTCTCAATTTTCAATTTCTGTTTTTGTTCTCTAATTTATGTTTTTGTTCTCAATTTTTAGTTTCTGTTATCTAAATTTTGGATTGGGTTGGATTATTTTATGGGCTTTTTTGTAATTTTAATTTTTATTCCATTGAGTTGGATTTGATTCCGGCTCATCTACTATGAAATCTCATTCCCCTACTTTTTATTCCAATGGAATCACAAAGGTAATTCTATTGGAGAACCAAATATCAGAATGGGAATCGAGGGCAGAATGGCGATTTCATTCCGCTCTGATTCTGTCCAACCAAACATGCCATTTGGTGTTGTTTGGTTTCATTATTTCAAGTTTTCAATAGTTGTTAATCTTAATGTATTTAACTAATATTATATTGCAATTTTTTTTTTTGGTAATATATTTTATTTACTTTGACATTTTATATTGTGGCTTTGGTCAACTCATGTTCGTTTGTTTTTTTATATATGTGACGAGGAGAATTTATGGGATGTAAATTTCGTATTTTACTTTAAAATCATGAATATGGTGCTATTTTGATTAATTTAATTCAATTTTTTGTTAGATTTTAATGCTAATGCGATAATGAAACTAATTTTAAGATTGTTTATTAAGATTTTTTTGGGATAATATTTTCTATTGCATATGACAAATTTTAGCGTTTATAATAGAAGTAGAAAAATTAGTTTGTTATGCGTGTAATTTATGTAACAATTAGTTAATTATGCGTGTATATCGGTTGCAAATGATAAATTTTAGCGTTTCTCATAGATGTCATTGTTTGCTATCACAATCTATCTATCAATTTGATAAGGCAAAATTAACACATTAATAGATTTTTATTTTTTAAATTTTTAAATATTTCTCCAAGTAAAGTTGTATTGTAATTATTGAATTTTTTCATATTATTAATTTTTCATGTCTAAATTTGTTTTTTCAATTTTTTTGTATTTTAAACATTTTTTAGAATATAGATGAAGTGGGAAAAAAAAAATCTATTAGAAACTCTATGTAGGTATATAAATAGCATGGGTGAGAATCAATAGCACAGCTGAGATGATACTTATAATTTTCTCATGATTCATAATAAAATTTATTTATTAGTCGCAACTCACATGCCAGATTTTTTTTTTTTTTTTTTTTTTTAATCCCTTAAATGAATTTTTTTCCCCCAAAAATAAACTCTTTATTTAATGAAATGGAAAAATTACAACCTGAGACGGGGAAGACCCTCTTGATTCTCACGAGTATAAGAAATTACGTCGTGAGGTAAAAGACTATCTAAAGGAAATAACAAAGGGCTAAACGAAACAATGTTAGCAAGCCTATCAGCAACAAAATTACATTCTTAATGAACATGAGAAATTTGATTATC
The DNA here is from genome assembly GCA_016647705.1 of Eucommia ulmoides. Classification (NCBI taxonomy): domain Eukaryota; kingdom Viridiplantae; phylum Streptophyta; class Magnoliopsida; order Garryales; family Eucommiaceae; genus Eucommia; species Eucommia ulmoides. The sequence continues at coordinate 47,020,274 of CM028338.1, forward strand.
AAATGATAGAATCCAAAACCGAACTGTGTTCCAAAGATGGGCAATCGACCAGATTGGGCTATCCTTTTTGATTAAATGAAAGAAAGCTAGCGAATCGCTTTCCACCAGAAGAGGAAGCTGGCCTAAACACAAAGCTTCATGAATCCCCAAGAACAACCCATGGAGCTCAGCTAGGAAACTTGAACTAACAGTAAGGGGAGAGAAGAAAGCCTAACTAATAGCTCCATTACAATCTCGAACACCACTACCACAAGAAGACGTTATGGTCTCTCTCTTCAAAGCACCGTCCACATTAAGTTTGAAACTCCCCTAGGGTGGACGGGTCCAACAACAAATCAGCGACCGACGACGAATAACCTGCTTAATTGGATAACCCAACATAACTAGAGACTGAATCCCAAAAGGGGATGAAATCGACTTAGATTTAGTCAAAGGGCTCAGCGCTTGAACCCAGTTCCTAACTTTGAAAATTATCCATTTATCAGACATGGAAATGTCGTCATAGATTTTGATTTACCCAAATCTCCCAACAAATCAACGATGGGATCAACGTCCCTAATTTATGAAACTGAGAAGTCCATTTTAATCTACTCCACCACAACTTAATACGGTGTATTAAAGGTTGAGGAATAAAAGGAATATTAAAAAAGGAGCTAAAATATCGCCAGACCTTTGAAGTAACCTCGTTTTCCAGAAAAAGATGTTGCATATTTTCAGTAGAACGAGAAAAACAACATCGACAACCCGAAACCAAAAACACTCTCATTTTCTGGATGATATCATCAATTGCAAGTTTGTTCTTCAAAAGCCGCCACATAATCTTCAAAGGAAATCGCATACTCCAAATATTAGAATAAAGAGCAATTGGGATTACCTCACTGCTAATAGCCCTCCAAGAAAAATTTATGGAAAAAAAAAACTATTATCGCTAGGAAGCCAAATAAGATAATCGGATTCTGATTACAATACTAGGAGTGAGCCCTCCAAGAATTCCTGAGCATTATCTTCCAGATCTGGGGAGATCCATTCCTTATCCTTCAAGCAAATTTTGACAGATGACAACGAGTTGGTAAAATGGAGATCATTAGCAAGAATACCAATACCCCAATCATCATGCCAAAAACCAATTGGCTCTCCATTGCCAACTTTCTATCTCGATAAATGCATAAAAGTATTTTTCGCCTACAATATATCTTTCCAAATTTTAGAACTCCCAATATGATCTTGCCACAAAGATAATGGGAGATAATTAGTGTATTTGGAGCGCATAAAATCACACCAGAGAGACTTCCCTTTCAGCAGAGACCAATTCCGTTTGATATTCTTTAGATTGCGAAGACCAAGACTGCTGGAAGATGTATCTTGACAGATTTTATGCCAAGCCACCTACTGCTTTTTCTTACCTGAATCCAAGTAGCCCCAAAAAAATTCACAAACATGGATTCCATATCCTCCATAATACTATTATGAACAGAAATGGATGCCAAAAGATGAAGAGGGAATGAAGATAAAACATGCTTTAGAAGAACAAGTTTACCTCTACTAGATAGAAGCTTAGCCTTCCACCCATCGACTTTCTTATACACTTTCTCAAGAAGACCAACAAAGTGACTTACCTTAAGATGACCATAGGTAAGGGGCATTCCAAGGTAAGTACAAGGAAAACCACCTTGACTAAAACCTGTAGAAAGACTAATAGCCAAGCAACGCGCATTAGGACAATTATGATGCAAATAGAAATTACTTTTTGGAGCACTCACAAGTTGACTAGAGGCTAATTGATACTCTTCAAGTACCTGCATTAAATTTCTAATACTGCGACAACTTTCGTTGCAAAAAATGAGAGTATCATCTGCAAATATCAAATGAGAAACCAGAGGACAACGTCTTTTAGTTACAAAAGGTTGAACCCGGCTATCTATCATAGAACGATATATATTTCGACTAAGAACCTCTTGAGCCAAGATAAACAGTAAAAGAAAAATAGGGTAATCTTGATGCAATTCTCTAGAAGCAGGAAATCAACCCTTATAAACCCCTTGAAACACCATTGAGAAATAAGTCGAGTCAAAACAGTTAGAAGCAGCAGTAATAAATCCCGGGCTAAAACCATATCGATTAAGCACCTCAATTAAAAATTCTACTCGATTAGATCATATGCTTTAGCCATATCGAGTTTGAGCATAACATTACGCCCTCGAATATCCTTGCCCAAATCTTTGACAAGCTCTTGGGCTAGCCCAATAGCTTCGGTTGTGGACCTGTCTTTAACAAAACCATGTTGTTGAATAGAAATCAACTTGGGTAAAAGAGACGCTAGCCTGATAGCTAACGCCTTAGAAACGATTTTATAACAAGTACTGCATAAACTGATCGGATGAAAATCTTTTAGAGAAGAAGGTTGAGACTTCAGAATAAGGACCAGTAAGTTACTAGAGAGAGCAATAGGAAGAGGATTTCCTTTAAGAAAATAATTAGTGGCTTCCTAAATATCGTTACCCACAATATCCCTAGAAGATTGGAAAAAACTTGAAGAGAGAGAATCTAGATTTGGAGCATCGTCAATGGGGATAGACCAAAGGGCGTCTTTGATTTCCTCTATCGAGAAAAGAGCCAATAGCATCGCATTATCCATATCCGTAACAATGCGAGGAATGGAATCAGAGACAGTGTCAGAAAAAAACACGCGGGCAGTCGAGTATAAATCTTTGAAAAACTCAATAGCAGCTTCATGAAACATATTGGGATTATCCAAGCTACTTCATCTTCATTGTGAATAGAAAACAAACAAATAGGAGAATTACGCATTTTAACGGACTTATGAAAGAATTTAGAATTGCTATCTCCTTCTGCTAGCTAATGCTCTCGAGATTTTTTTTTCAATAGATGCTCTCTTTCTTAATAAGATTATTATATTATGTAGTAGCTTGATCAAGTAAGTCCGATACACTTTGAGACCAGTTGGTTTGAAGCATAGAATCATAAGCTTCTACCCTATCATTCCAAGAATTTAACTCAACAAAAACGTTTCCAAAAGTTTGAGCATTCCAAACTTTAAGAGTCGTCCTTGTCGATTTGATGTTAAGACTCAAATGAACCAAAGAATTTTGATGAGAAGCCTTCCAAGACAATTTAACCACATCAAGAAATCCCTCATGAAACGTCCACATCTGTTGAAACCGAAATAGCTTCGGACCATTATATGAAAAAGAGCAAGAGTGTAGAATCAACGGGCACTGCTCCGAATTAATACGTTCCAAATTATCAACCCAACCATCGAAGGAATTACAAATCGTAGGCGAAACCAAGATTCTATCCAACCAAGAATATTGTCGAGATAACCCTTGACGATTGTTACAAAAAGTAAAAGTTAACCCCGTGAACGGGGGGTCCACCAGCCCGGCTGAATTAATACATGTATTAAACTCTTGCATGACACTCCAAGAAGGGGTTAAACGACCCAACTTCTCGGATATACTACAAACAACATTAAAATCTTCCACCCCAAATTATCGGAATAGAGACCGAGGTAGTTGTAATAAAAAGATCCTCCCAAAGACTTTTGCGGTCGATCTGAGAGCAACTAGCATAAACCACCACAATCAAAAACTCCAAATTTAACCAAGATAATTTACTAGCAATAAATTGACGATACGTATGAACAATTTGGACTTCTAGGTTATTCTTCCATAAAACCCAAATTTTACCCGACTTACCTTGATTAGAGACTGTGTTACGGAATTTGATAGCTTTGTTTACTCTCCCCATGTTAGAATCATCAATCCATGGATCAATAACTCCAGCAAAGGAAACTTTCGAAGACTTCACAATTCGTTTTAATCTAGCAAGGGTGCTCGGGTTTCCGATACCCCTATAGTTCCAAAACAGAATGGAGTCAGACATTAAACTTCACTTGGTGACGTGTTACCATTCCCGAAGTCTTGGAGATACCTCCAATCGACTCCGGAACCTTCGCTTTTCTGTTTTTTCTTTGAACTAGCTGAAAACCACCTATTTCTGCTCTTGTCGTATCAGTTGCATATCCAGATGCGTCATTATCCTTAGCTAAAGAATCACCGTGTTCTGAATGAGAATCCCCAATAGCAATAGTTTTTTTCTTCCCTCTCATCCGCAAATGGAACTTGGAGACCTTGAATTAGATCACTTTCCCTATCCTTCGGCAAATTATCTTTCTGACCTAGAGCTAATTGTATTGTAACATCTGTAACTGCTGAAGGTTTAACGATGACTTAATCTGTAGCTGCCGAAGCTACTGTTGTGTTGACCTAATCTATAGCTGCCGGATCTACTGTTGCATTGACCTTGTCTGCTGAAATGGGGATAGAGGGTGAGGCCCCCTCATTCTCTGTATCACTACTCTCATGAACAATGTTCTGATTAACGGTAAAAAGATCAGAAGTAAGGGCTTGAATAGAAGAAACCTCCCTAGAAATCGAAGAGTTCGAAATGGGGATCATGGTCGGTTGGGTTTTCTGCAAAGTCCTATTACGCCTTTTTCCTGAGCTTTTGGACATTGTATTACCTACATCCATTTCATTACCTTTATCTACTATCTTCGTCAACAATTCTGGATTTTTCTGACGACATATCTCCAAGGAATGACAATTTTATTATTACTATTTTACCCATGTTACTCCTTTATATAATATTCAACCATCTATACACATCTCACACAATTTCTTACTTTCATCAATCAATTTTATTTTATTTTTCTATTTTCTCTCTTAGTATTATTTTTCATTTCTTCAAGTTTTTATAGTAAATATATTGGGATTAATTTCAGGAAAAAAATACAAATATTATTATAATTTTTGCTATGTTTATGGAATGGAATGTGTAATCTTTGAACTATCAATCTTTTTGTTATTGACCTATTATTCAATGAAATTCAAAATATACAATAATTTGATACATCTCAAAATTCACATTTTCACCGTAATACTAATACACCATGTTAATATATCAAAATACGTCAAAATGTCAACAATTACAGATAAGCCTCCTTTAGAAAACCAACAATCGATTCAACAAAAATTGTCATACATAAACCCATGCATGATAAGCTTCACCATTGTGTTCCAAACGAACCGCAAAATCTTCAACCACTTCGCATCAAGATTCCCGTGCAAATTCATCAAGCTTAACAAGCACAATCTCCATATCAGTCTCACATTTACATTCAACAATAGATTGAAATTGAAAATTACGTGAATCGTTCAAAGATCCAATTGATACACTACTGAAATCCGCCGGGGAAAAGGCCTCTGTGGAAGAAGACGTAGGAGAGGAGGGCGATGCCTGGAATTGAGGTTTATTACCTTCATTTGCCATGAAAATTTGGAATAAACTACTACACAATCTATTTCAAAAGATCAAAATCGAAACATGAAAAACCTAATTTTCGACAATCTAATGCAAGACTCGAGTTTTGCATGGGTATAATTTTTAGTTGCATTTTAGAACACTTAGGAAAATAATGGGATGCATTGTGTCATTTAATACTTGTTTTAAAAAAAAAAATTAGGGGCCAATTATCAATTTTAAAATATTAATTTTACATTTTGGCCTTAAATGATAACTTAAAGATAATTAGGGAAGATTAATGTAATTTAAAAAAATAATAAATACCTTATCCCAAACGTGGATAAGGTCAAAAAAAAAACAAAAAAACTAAACTTGTGGACATGAATTTGTGGAAAAAAAAAGAGTAGAAAATGTAAGTGGGGGTTTGGTTATTGTGTACACACACACACACACACATATATATAGACACACACACACATAAGTTAGAGTTTCAGCCGAAACAAACAGAGAAGAGAAAAAAAAAAAGAAAAGGGCAGAAGAACAGAACAGAACAGAACAGGTAATCTTTAATTTTTTTTCCTCCTTTATATATATATATATATATATATATATATATATATATATATATATATATATATACACGTATATATTTGTGTGTGTATATATACATATAATGTTAAAATAAAATATATCACACGTTCAATTCATGGGGCTAACTATGCGGACATATATACATGTATATTTATGTTAAAATATATATGTGGCAGGTTCGAGAAATACAACCGGTATAGAAATATCTAATTTGTGAAGAATACAGTATAAAATAAAAATTGTAAATTTTACTAAAACGACAAATTTTAGTATTTTGTCAACTAATAAAAATTTTAACAGTCGATTAATATTTTTCTACAAATTAAATTATTGACGCGAAATTTTTATAATCGTTACTATAATAATTTTCGTACAGTTAATATTGACATAGAAAATTGGGCATGTAGTAATTTCGTATAATCAAAATTTGGGGAATGAAAAATGGTGCATTTTAGTGTCATGCATTGTATATTAGATTTATTTACATAAATTATTAATTTAGGCTCTATCGTTGTTAGGTTCACAGGTGCCGCCGCCCGCATAGTCTTTTGACGGCAGTGTTTTGGGTAGCGCAAAAATCGAGGTGAGTGTACGATCTTCTATGTAAATTGACGAAGTATATTTTTGTATAAATGGTAGAAAAAATATTTATTTAAATGGACGGTGTTATAACATTATGTACATCAAGTATATTTTTAACTGTGGAAAGTAATTTTTGTTATTTGACTATACCATAATTGTCTTCTCGTCAGGAGGGCATGTCTTGCAAAATGTGGATTACCTGTCAAACAAGACCTATAGGGTGGATATTTATTGTTAGGGTTAATTACACTTTACCCCCCTGTGGTTTGACTAATTTGTACTTTACCCCCTTATGGTTTGAAAATCGTCACTTCCCTTCCCCCTTGTGGTCAGATTTTTAAATCACTTATCCCCCTGATGTAGGGGGGTAAGTGCACCAAATATTTGATCATAGGAGGGGTAAGTGGCGATTTTCAAATCACAGAGGGGTAAGTGCAAATTGGCCAAATCACAGGGGGTAAAGTGTAATTAACCCTTATTGTTACCTATCAGGCAAGTCCTGTAGGGTGGATATTTGTTGTTACCTATCAAGCAAGTCCTGCAAGGTGGATATGTTGTTACCTGTTAGGTAAGTCCTGCAAGATGGATATATGTGGACTTGTCAAGAGTGCAAATCTTGTGAGTGGTTGCCCCAACCATTAGGGATATTAAATGATCCAGACACTGATAGTCATTTTAGATGGCATAATTGTACAAGTTACGGTACTGTCATAACTCCTGATCGTGAGGTGAAACGATCCTATGGTTAGTAGAAAATTTGAGTACAGTATTTTATTATATGTCGAAATGTTAGATTGGTTGATTCAAATATATTATCTTATTGTAATGATGACAGTGAAAATTTATTTCGGCGTGGTATGCAGTTATATTATATTATATTTTGAACAGTGGTATTTGATAATTTTGCTTGATCCATGAAGTATTTTTATATTAGGAAGATAGTACACCGATAAAATATTTGATTTTATGTGTCGCAGCTAGGAGTAGGTCCACTACTGGCACTAGATAGAGTCAGGAGATGGTGTCATTTTGGAAGGATTGACTAGGCAGGTGTGAACCGTCGAAGATTCAATTTCCCTTTTGTGGTTTTATTGTGAATATTTTGGACAGGTGTATTCCTAAATTTTGAAGTGAGTAAATATATCATATTTTTTTGGAAAAAAAAATGTATAACGGTAGATGTGTGTGTATATATATATATATATGTGTGTGTGTGTGTGTGTGTGTGTGTGTGTGTGTGTGTGTGTGTATTTGTTGACTGGTTAGGTGACGTCAAGTCGGTGTCACGTGCGACCTCGGGCGATAGGGGCCCAGGGAGGGGTGTGACATCTAAACTCTAAAAATCAAATAAAATGAAGGAGATGCAAATTTTACCTACAAAATTGTGCGATTCTTCTAGAACACTTCAACAATCGTACAGATCGATTAAATCTAAAAACAAATCGAACACGAATCGAACAATCAGAGAATAAATCGAAGAACAATCTTAGAACAAATCGAACATGAATCGAACAATCAGAGAACAAATCAAACATGAATCGAACAATCTCAGAACAAATCCAACATGAATCGAATGTATGACAACCACAGGACATCGTCCAGGACCGTAGCCATCACTGATTGTGAGGATTTCACAAAGAAAACGCGAGAGGAGCATAGAGAGAGAGCCTTATTAACAAGATCCAAATCGATATAGATCTGAAGCAATACAGAGAGAGTAAAAGGCTATCGGCGATGAGATCAGTTTTGAGAGAATAAAAAAAATCAAACCAACCTCTAGAGTGTCCAGATTCGACCACTGCCAGACATTGCAGCCCAAAACCAACTGTCACCGAGGAACGCCGTCTTCAAATTCGACCAAATCTTCTCATTTCGAGCGAGATACGATCTTCCTCAGAGAGGGGGCAGTGAGATCTGGGACGGCGAGGTAAGCGTCTAGGTTGATGGTAATATCGGCGACGGGGGACTTCGACTTTGTGAAGGTTCGGAGGAGCGTCGTCATGAGATTGGAGAGAGAGCAAGGTCAAGAGAGAGAGAGGAAGAGAGAGAATCGCTGAGAGCAAGGTAGAGCAGAGCTATGAGCTCAAATCTGGCAGGCGATGGCAGCGGTCGAGAAATCCACCCCCGCTATTGCCTAGGGTTTTTAGAGAGAAGGCTTCTCAAGAGTTTTTAGAGAGAGAGAGGCTCTCATGAGGCATTTAGGGTTAATTACACTTTACATCCCAATAAATGTGAATAATTACGGAAGAGCATAATCGACATTCCATATTTTCGGTCAATGGAGTTAGCGTTACACTTAGGTCCACAAACTACAAGAGGGGTAAGTGGCGATGTTTAAACCACAAGAGGGTAAAGTGCAAATAGATCAAACCACAGGGAAATAAAGTGCTATTAACCCATATATACATATATATAGTAATTATTAGTAAAACCCAATAAATTTTGGAGCAAATAGTGTACACTCCCTACCCTCGAGTGCGAGAGATTGATTTGGCTTAAAGTAAAAGATTTTCGTCTATTAATTCTATTCTTTTTTTGTTTTTGTTTTTTATGTTTTTGAATTTTCAATTTTAGATTTCAACAAACTTTCGAATGGTGTTACTGAGAAAGTCATACAACAGGCAGTTGAACGTCCTCATATAACGTATTAACATTTGTTCATTGTAGCAAGAGAGACATTTCCCTCTACTAAGTTAATAACATACATAGCGTATTGCCTATTAAAAAAGAAAATATTTTGTTGATTTTTTTTATTTTTTTTTTTTAAAGAAACATGTAGAATCAATTCCTCCCTAAATTTTGGAGATTCCTATATGACATTTTTAATCATTTAACTGTTCAGTCATCACGATCTTAATTTATGAAAATATCAAAATTGATTAGAGCACTAATTTTGGAATTTAGTACTAATTCAAGAATTTTTTATTGTTTTATCTTATATTAAGAGTTAGTGCAAAGAATTAACCATATTAAGAGTTTTATTTCTAAAATAACCATTCATAAAGCGTGTTTAGAGTTTAGTCCTAGACGGTTTCTTAATTGATAGAAACGAACAGTGATGCCCTCCTATAAATTGCAGAAATAACAATGGAAATGTTGATTAAGGTAAATTATATTTCAACTAAATTTTGTATTTTTCATTTAATGCATGCCAAGTTTGAATATCAAGTGTCCTCTCAAGTTTCAAATTATCCAGACACTGAAGATAGGTTGAGAATTTTTCCGTTTGTCATAGAAATCGCAGTTCCATCTTGTAATTATTAATTTTCATTTTGTTTTTATTTTTGTAAACACACAACATTCATATTTATTTGTTAAGTGTTGCCGATACATGCAAATTTGATGTTAAATGAAGTGTTCGAGTAAGATTTTTGTGTTTTGCACAACCGATAGTACAATGATTTTATTGTTCATTTGAATACAATATTTTTCCTTTTAATATAAAACAATTTTACATTGAAATTGGATTTGTCAATTATGAATGTTCACATGTCATTTTTAATAGTAATGTGATACGAGTTATTTTTTGAAACATTGTTAACATTCAAATTTCACTATAATAGTACTGTCAGTAATTATTTGTATACATCCACGCAATTATCTAGGATATTACAATTTAATCTAATGTATTTGATCAATTGTTGTTACCTCTATTTTATTTTGCTCTGTAGCAAGTTAGATGTGAGCTTTTAGTAATAGCTTAAGAATAATAATACTACAGTTGTGAATGTTCACAATAATATAGAATACATTTCAAATATATAGAACCTAATGGGAGATAATTTTGTATTGAACATTCAATCTAGTAATATTATTTTTTTTATTAAATATGGACGTTCATTACAAGTCAGTTTTGAAATGCTGGTGGCACGGATAATTTATATGTTGACGCATAAGATAAAACAAAACACATTAATGAACATTGTGAATTTAAGTTTCAATGCACAGTACATTATATATCATTTTCAAACACATTGAACATTCATACTACCTACACAAAAACTGATAACATCCCAAGCAATGGTACTTATAAAACTTAATATTACAACAAGATATGACTAGGGAGTGAATGTTTAGAATATAATTACGGTCATTCAAATGGAGTATGATATTTGAATGTTTCACATTAACACTTTGATTTTGTCGGTAAATGAAGTTTACCATGTGAATATTAACATACTTAGCATAATAAATTGATTTGTGAATATTTAGAAAAGCCCCCAAATTTTGATTAACAGAATATAGTCAATTTCAATACCAATAACAGTAATAAAGAAGACATTTATGTACATATTTAAAAACTACCAATACTCTATTCCAATTCACATACCCAAGTGATTCTTCATTTAAACCTTAACGTTGTTGTAGTTTTTATCATTAATGAATGTGATTGTTCACAATATCATTAGTCAATTTTTCAAACTGATCTTATCATTAAGGGAAATCACATATGTAAATATTCACATACCTACACTAAATTAATTGTCAATGCAAATGTTCGCGAAGCCCACAAAATAGGGAATAATGAAATATAGGCATTTACATTACCCAAAACCTGTAATAAACACAATTTTTGTGAAAGATAAATATGCATATGGTCTCTACCACTCAAAATGACGAAAATGGAAGTAAATTGGTAAGATGCTAAATTGGAAAGATGATTGTTTCTAAATATTAATCGGAAGAGGAAACAAACTATTGTTAAATTTGGACATCACCTTGTAGACTAGCTATTATTTTGCCTCTGATTTGAATTTGACCTCTGTCCATCTTTTGATTTTGCCATTAAGAGAGATTTATATTACTCATCTCAATCCTAACTCATCTCTCACTCCTATTGAAATGGATGGTCAAAATTAGTTCTTACCATCATTAATATATTCTAACCTTCCTATTAAAATGAATGACTAAATATAATTAAAAAAAAATACATGAAAAATTAAAAATTAAAAATAAAATTATATTAACATTAATTTATTATTTTTTTAAAAAAAATTAAAAACACAAAATTAAATCACTAATACGTAACTCTTTAAAAATCGTTCACTAAAATTGTAGTATTAACAATATATCATACACAATATAATTTTCTATCATTTAATGATAATATTAAAAAAAAAATACAAAAATAATTGCACATGATTTTACCAAATGTAATATTTTTCTAACTATACTACAAATACAAAAATTAACTTGAACATGCATATTTCTTTAAAATTAAAATTATGTTAAACTAAAATTTCATCATTCCATCAAGCATGAAACAATATTCTTAATTTCAACACATAAAACTAAAACATTCATAATACTAATTGAAAATAAATATTACAAAAGAGATTCCAAAATAATACACAGTTCACCTACATATAAATAAATAAAAAAAAATAAAAAATACAAACTCCATTAACCAATACAAAAGATTTTTTTGAAAAACAATAAATATAAAATTATATTTAAATAATCAAATAAAATACACATAATAATTATTTTAAAATCTGCACTTAGCGCAAGCTAAAACTAGTTTCTAATTAAATGCCAGTCTAGTGAGGCATCTTCCAAACATTGATGATAGGACCACCATCATTAAAGGCCAATTAAATCTTCTGTCTTTCAGTAATTTTTCACTTAAAAGAAAACTAAGTTGTTTTGACCAGATAATAGATTGACTGATATCTAGTAAATGACAAGGAAGGTTTCTAATTTACAAACAAAATTAGCCCAACAAAACACTATTTGAAATTAAAAATAGATTAACTTCTTCCAATATGAATAGGATACAACAATCAATATTCTTTGATTTTTTATTTTTTATTTTTACTTTTTTCACCACCATCCCCGCCACCGTTGGACTATTCCGGGAACCTTCTCACGTTGTCTGCAACCCCATTCTCACTCACTCACTCTCTCTCTCTCTCACAACCACATCCCTCCATTCACCACAACAAATCCACCTTCCTCCACCCCCCAGAGCCCCCTTCCTCCACCCCTGAAACTCCAACTTGCATTCCCATATCCGAGAACCGTAAGCCACCAATCTCCACCCCTAAAACCCTTATCCAGCAGCAAAAAATAAATAAAAAATCACTCCTGTGTATGCATATGTTGTGCTTTTGTGTGGTTTTTCAAAAAGATGATTGGCCCGATAATAACAAAGGCTGAAGGTGGAATTTGGAAAAGGAGAAAAATATTAAAAACAAAGGGAAAATAGATGAAAAAAAAGGAGAAAAACTAAAGTAAATTAATGAACTTGATTCTAATTACACTTTTCACATTCTTATTTTATTTTTATTTTTCTGGGATTTTGGTGTATCTATAATTAATTCTCTCTATTAAGAGGTACATGATATGCATGTACCATTTTCCATCCATAATTTAACGGATTGTCATGGATTTTTATGATACGAATTAAAATAATAGGGACCAGTTCAGAATTTGAGTAAAACTTTAAGCACAACTGAAATAAGAATTTATCCATAACTAATGTAACGTAAGAATTGAAATCTTTCGGCAAAAAATTAGAATATCTTTTAGTATCTAAAGTTTTAATATATGGACTATGTTACCCTACTATTTGTATAAAAAATAGGAGCATGCACCATTTAGTTCTAAAATACAAAAGAAATTACCAAATACTCTCATCACTTTTTTTTTAACCAATAAGTCATTTTGTCTTTTTATAACCAAAATATCCCTCACATGGATGTTGAATGTAACATCAAAATTATTAATTAATTTTTATTTTTTTTTATGCTATTTTTTTCTGACCAAAATACCCTTCATGTGGATGTTGAATGTAACATTCGGTATTGAATGTAACATCAATTGTTTGTTTGTTTTTTTATTTTTTTATTTTTATTTTTTTTCAATGCTATTTTTTTCTGACCAAAATGCCCCTCATGTGGATGTTGAATGTAACATTTAACATCTGTGAGTGTTGAATGTAACATCAAATGTGTTTTTTTTTTTTTTTTTTTAATGTTATTTTTTTCTGACCAAAATGTCCCTCATGTGGATGTTGAATGCCCCTTATGTAGATGTTGAATGTAACATTCAACACCTATGGATATTGAATATAATATCAACTGTGTTTTTTCTTTTTTTTAATGTTATTTTTTTCTGACCAAAATGTCCCTCATGTGGATATTGAATGCCCCTCATGTGGATGTTGAATGTAACATCAAATGTTTTTTTGTTTTTTTTCAATGTTATTTTTTTCTAACCAAAATATCCCTCATGTGGATGTTAAATATAACATTCAACACCTGTGAATATTGAATGTAACATCAACTGTGTTTTTTTTTTTTAATGTTATTTTTTTCTGACCAAAATGTCTCTCATGTGGATGTTGAATGCCCCTCATGTGGATGTTAAATGTAACATTCAACACCTGTGGATGTTGAATATAACATCAACTGTTTTTTTTTTTTTTTTTTTTTTAATGTTATTTTTTTCTAACCAAAATACTCCTCATGTAGATGTTGAATGTAACATTCAACACCTGTGGATGTTGAATGTAACATCCATTATTCTCTTATTTTTGTATGCAGAGTAAAATACATATGATATTACATTAAACACCTATAAATGTTGAATATAACATCAATTGTTCTCTTATTTTACATTACGTTTAGTAACGATTTTATCTTAAAATTAAGATATTTTTTTTTTTTGGAACATATAAAAGTGACAAAAAGTGATAAAGTTTGGGGTAAAGCTGTAATTTATGGCAGCGGCGACCGACGACCACTCGACCGGCGGCGGCGGCGGTGGGCGACCGGCGGAGGCGACTGGCAGGCGGCTGACAGCGGTGGTACACCAATTTGACGATCTTCCTTCTCAATGTGAAACTTATGGGAGGGCATTTCGGTAAACTCAATTCTCCCCATTTTTTTAAAATGGGAGTAATTGGTGCAAGAAAAAGTGTTGATGGGACTAATTGGTGTAAGAAAAACGTGTTGACGGGACTAATCGGTGCAAAGAAAAATCGATGGGAGTAGGTGGTAAATAATTTCTTTTTTTGGAATTAATAGATAATTTTCCCTAAAAAATATCAAGGCAACCGAATATTTTTTATCCACTGACATAAAAATGTCAATATTGTATCACATATCAAACTCAACCACACTATCCAAATATCTCGCTTAACATTGTTATTTTTGTCATTACAACAAAAATTACCTATGACGGCACTTTTTTTTTTTGACAGTACATGTAATGTGCCCTATAAAATTACTTTTTGAGATACAAAATCAAAAGTGTCCTATAAAAATCGCCTTGATATTTTTAATAATCATATTTTTATTAATTTGGTAAAAACTAATATATAATCCAATGTTTATTGGACAAAAAGTAGTGTCTCAATAAAATCAAATTAATAATAATAAAAAATAAAATTTAAAAATAATGTATAAGGGCTTAAATTAGTGTCGGAAAAACAAAAACTATCTTAGGGCACAATATTGTGTCTTGTTATAATTAAATTCAATTTCTTAGGACAAATAATAGTTCCCTTAAAAATTTAATAAAACAATTTAAAAATATTAAAAAAAAATTAAATTAGAAAATAAATATGCAAAACGAGGTTGTTTTTCATTAGCGCAAAACTATTTTCTCCGCTCCCGCTCTTCACATTTGCGATTGCGCCCTATGAACAAATGAACCCTAACAACATTTCAGCCCTTTTATCTTCCAAGTTCCACCGTTCTTCAGCCTTCTTCAGCCACCAAAACCCTTTTTTGGTGATGCTGAGGAACGCCGACGACAGCATCGCCTTTACTACTTTCGGAGCCTTGGATCAGGATTCTTCAGCTCAATCGATAAACAATGTTGCTTCTTCTTTCCATTTGATGTCGGCATCGGTTGAAGGTGCTATGGAGGAGAAGTACCCTGCGTATGAAGACCGGCATAATCTGACTTTAGAGAGAGAGAGAGAGAGAGAGAGAGAGAGAGAGAGAGAGAAGCATATTAAGGAGAAATTAGAGTAAGCGAGGGCGGTGAAATTCGGCGCAGCGGTTCTGGTTTTATGCCGGAGAGAAAGAAATGGGTGATTTTGTCGCCGAAACTCACTCAGATCAAGGAGAAAGTGGTTGTACATGGCGATTCCGGTGATCAATCCAACAATAGAGAACAGACCATCTTTCCTCTTAGTTGTATGTAAAAATCATTTTTCATCTCTTTACTTCAGGTAGTATATTTATTTCTTGTTCTTGGTTAGAAGAATGTATTTCTTCCTAGTTAAAAGATTGAATTTCTTCTTAGTTAGAAGAACAGTGTTTACAACAGTAACACTTAGGGTGCGTTTGGGTGAGGATTTTTTTTTTTTTTTAAATGGACCATATGGTGTTCCATTATTGAGGCTATATGAATGGAAGTGGAACCCAAGAATCATGCTTACATCGAGATGAGAATCCTCCAATTCTGCTGAAAGTTGAAGACCTGATCTATGCAATGAAGTCAAAAGCGTGACTCCAGATTCTCATCCAGGTTCCCAAGTTCTCAATACTCTTCAGAATCTCAATATGTCCATTTTCCATCAACTGACTAAATATTTTCATTGTCATTCTTTGTGGTTTTTTAATGCCTTTTTGTTGTGGTTATGAATGTCTTCTTTCTGGTATTAAGACTGATGTGCTTGATCTTTTCATTTAAAGATTGTTAAAGCCAAACTTTGGATAAATTTGCCATCAATTATGCATGGGTCAACCCTTCTTTATGAGGTTGGTGATGATCTTGAGGAATTTATGGTAGCCAATTGTCCATCAAACCTTGAAAATGTATATCTGCCTTTTTATGCTCCATATCATGCCTTTTGTTGTTCAGGTTCTATATTTTTTAAGGACTGTCCGTTTTTCTTATGTTTCTCTCATTAGATACTAGCGGAGCTTCCCTCTCCTATCATCAGTGGGACAATTCTCACCATTGAGGATCTTCGACAGGAATTCTCATACAATATCAATATCAAGCAAAGGTTTGTTTTTAGTAATTTTAAATTGGTTTGATTTTGACTCAATATGATAGGATAAGGCACCGATTGGTAACATTTTTTTTTTCAAGTACTTCAAGCAAAAAAAGTAATTCAATTTTAAAGGAAGCGTTTGTTTTGTACTTAAATCCAAACAAATCATATTTCTTGAAAAGGTGAGAAACTTTGTAATTTCTATAAGTACTTCATTGACTGATTTGATGCTGCTGCTGCCTCAGGGCTAGAATAAAAAATGATATAACTTATTATATTCTATCATGATTTAATTTTTCCCCCTAGTTTCATAGAAGTTCCACATTTAATTCCCTCGCATGTGGAATGAATGCGAAGGTATTCTGCCTTCCAAAGTTTGAAACATGAGTTCATATTTTATTCTATAGTCCCAAGCAATATCATTATATTTTTTGGAATATGGTAATTTTTTAACAGGTGAGATACTAGTAGATTATTTTGAGCCTAAGCATTAGAAAGGCCTACTTGATATAGCAATGTGCATATATGACATTGCATTTGTATGTAATAACATGTCCTTTACCTCTTTTGTTGGACGAAGTTCTTTGTGATTCAAAAAAAAATTGTTGCACTTGATTTTGATAGATGCCTTGCAAAAACATCAATCAAAAAGTAAATTGCTTCCACTCTTACAATATTTCTCTTGATTTTTAGAATATGTTTAGAGACGATAATACACAATTGGATTATATAGGTCAAGTGGTCAACAGTTCTTGTAATTTATTTGACGATTCTCTTTAATCTTCTTTTCGATATCATTTGCTTATTCATGGTAGAGCAACTTGACTGTATCCATGACAGTTGGGGTACTTGAATTATCATATTCAAGATATTACTTCATTTATACTCATCTACGGCATCTGTATTTGGCCAATATCAAGTAGGTAGTAACTTAATTATTACTTGGTACTTGGTATATTAACACACTCTTTTATTAATTGTTACTCCATTCCGTAAGAGAGTGATATTATCTTAGTTAATATCATTATATGTTTGAACCGCATTGTGTATTCGTTAAATGTGAAATTTTTAGACATTATGGGATGAACGTCTAATTAGACCTTATAGATTTTTTAGAACAATTGATGATGCCATTGGAGCACCTATTGCATGACAATTGTCTTTTGTATGTATGTCTTGAATACTATGAATTTTGTTTAATATTATTAACAGTTATGACTTATTGGTTTTTTATGCATATGTTTTGATTATATCGGTTTCTTTGGATGAAGATTGAACTAAGTTGGATGAAAACTGGGGAAAGTATGATATGTTGTTATTTTGTAGATATAGCATTAAACTTTAGAAATATAGTTTTGTTGGTTGTTTGATTAGGAGAAGTTTTTATTTTATGAATCTTGTTTTGGTTGCAAGAAGTTTTTGTTTATGAATCTTGTATTGGAGGAACAAAAACAAGTTGATATTATTTTTTCGTTAATGCATTGGTTAATTTTCTTTTTTATTATTATTTAGCTTGTGTATTTGGGTAATTTGAGTTGTTTATCAATTTTGTACTGTGATGAATTTTTAGTCTTTATTGTTTGGATTTTAGAGTATTTTGTTATTTTAAAATAATTTTAAATTATAAAAAAAAAAAAATGGGTACTTTTTGGGACACTAAAAATTGTCTCATAAAATAAATAACTAGTTTATTGGGATACTAAAAAGTGCCCTAATATATATAATTAGAAGAAGATAAAATGATATAGTGGCAGTATATTGTGTCCTAATAACTATCTTATAGGACACTTATTATTGTCTTAACAAGTTCAAATAAAAAGAGCACTATTTAGTGCCTTAATAACCTATTGGGGCGGCGTTTTATAGGACACATATCCAAGTGTCCCAAAAAGCCCAAATGTCAGGCTCTATCGCGACATTTTTTTATGTCCCGATAGACCAATTTTGTTGTAGTAAGTAGAAAATAGTCTTACTTTTAGGATTCAAACTATGTGATTAGTTAACCTAGTATTAGGAACTATTCAATTATAATAGAGGGCTGTATTATTACATACTAAGATCTATTTTAAAATGATAAATTGGTCAGTAGCCCAGTAACTACTAGGTATTAGAAAAATAATTTAAAATTCAATATTTTATATATTATATTAAGATATTAATTATATTACTTTATTTAATTAAATTATTATGGTTATAATTATGTATTCTAATTACATGTTTATTACACATTATTATTATTATGATTAAATTATAAAATTTATTAAAATGTCTTTATGAATTCCATTATAGTGTGTGTTGCAATGTGATTATTATAATATTTGTGTATAATTAGTGATTTTATTAATGATAATATTATGAGTACCTAATATTATATTGAGAGTTACATAATCCATACGTTATATATAAATGTGTGACGATGAAATAATATATAGAGAGATATAAAGAAATATAGAAGAAAATACAAAAATAAAAAATAAAATAAAAATAGAGAAAATAGTATTATATTATATGATACTATATAAAATAATGATTATTAATCTATTGAGATTTAAAATACAGAGAAGTGATATTTTGTGATATTTCACGTGTATTATTTTCTTGATGATTTATCGCGAATAGGGTCCATGATCAGTTCCATATAGGAATGTCATATTCATACTTTAACTCTCTGGATCGTTTTATCTTGGGAAGCGCTCTCCATTCAACCCTATGTATAGAGGGGGCATATCTCTTTTTAGGAAAGTGTTTATAAGCCTCGATCCACCAGGTATGTGTTGTCTCTCTATTATGCGCTTTATTTTATTTATTTAATTATCAACATTCTCAGTTATTTAAAGAAATTAAAATTTAGTTTGATATTTATTTATTTAATTTGAGTTTATATAACTTTTGTCAATTTTTTCCAACAATCTAAGAAGAGATTTAATTTTGTTTAAGTTCAATTTTGCTTGAATTTGTTTCTAATATAATTTATGTATTTGATGATCCATACATTTTTGTTTTAATCACAAATTTATGAAAGACTCAAGAGAAATGAAATTTGTGTTTTGGTTATGATAATCTTATATTTTGCATCTAATCTTATATTATTTTTCCTATTAAAATCATCTTAGAAAATATTAATTTAAAATATTTGTTTGTTTTATAAATTGTATATATTGATCTATATTTGATTGAGATATTTTATATGCAAATTTATTCTATTAATTAGCATTCTAAGTGTATTTGTTGTTAATGGCATTAATATTATTTTTTATCTTGGATTGGAGATACGTTGAAATTTTGGGGATTATATATATATACTACTTGCTATAATTTTTATTTATTTTGATTTTCATTACATAAATTAATTTATTTTTATTTTTTGTTCAAATGATGAAAATCGAATGCTTCTATTTTAAAATGTGATATTATTTGTTATAAAATAAAAAGTTTGAATTTCTTAAATATTATATTAATATTTTACTATGCATCAAAATAAAATAAATTTAAAGAATTAAAAACAATTTATAAACTTGTGAGTTTATACATATTGAATTATGAGAATTCATTTTTTCAGAATAAAATATTTTGTCCATTTTTACATAATTTATAAAGTAATTTTTTTTAATATTCAATTTTCAAGACTATATATATATATATATATATTTTTATTTTGTGAAGACATATAAAATTATTTATTTTAGAATTTAAAAATATATTATGTTGTTCTCATTTAAAAATAAAATAAAATGAAAGGTTTTTATTTTTGGGGAAAAATATCAATAGATTTTGTTAACAATGATAAATTTCTCACTTGAAAATTGGTTTCTAGTAGGTTCTAGACTACTAATCAATTTCTCATTTGAAAATGGTTTCTAATATGTAATAAGACAACTGACCATTATTAGTAAGTAGTTCCTAGTAGTAGTTTACTAGTCACAAAATTTGTGATTCCAAGCAGTAAGGATATTGAGTGCTAAAATATTGATGTTAAGTGAAATTTTTAATATTGTGATTAAATTTTTGATATGCGATAGCATATTGACAACGATATTGTGATTAAATTTTATTGTCACAAGATTGAAAAAAGATTAGTTGATTTGAAAGGGAATATTGAATTATTAAATTCAAATTATTGGAATTATCATGTAATTTCAAGAAAGATCAGAAATTTTCCAAATAAAATAATATTTTACACCGATAAATTGGCATGCTTATTGTATTAAAGATATAATGGTTCCTCAAGAATTTTCATTATTCAATTGTCCATATATATAAATGCCCAAATGTCTTTCCCAAATATACATGTTTCGAAAATTGAATGAAAATGATGCAAAATTAAAATCCATTTCCATATGGAATTATTTTTGTAGTCGCGTATTGTTCTGGAAGAAAAAAAGTAAAAAGTAAAAAGTAATATATATATATATATATATATATATATATATATATATATATATATATATATTCCTAGAAGGTTTATATGATTGTAAATTAATAAATATGATATATTGATAAATGTGTTGACTTGTAAATTCCCTAATTGATTGCTTTGAGAATTTTCAAATATTTATATAATTTTGAAATTGGGAATATAAATGTTGCCTTAGAAATTTTTGCTTGCACATGTCCCATATCAGTTTACATGATAAGATTTTGGACTATATATAATGTTGGTTCGATAAAATGTTGTGTTTATAATAAATTTATTTGATAGTGTTATTGGGATGGGAAAATTCCAAATGTTGCTCAAGGTAAATGATGTTCCATAATAGTCCCAAAATATATATTCGTACCTAATTAGAATTGATGGAGTAATAAAAAAAGAAGGCTTAATATACATACATTATATTCGCACGAGGTGGGACAATTTCTCTCAAAGACTAGCAATGGCGAGTTCTGAAAATTGTTGAGGGGGTTGAGTGTTAGCCTAAAAGGAAGTCATCTAGAAATGTAACCCAACCTCTATGATTGAAAACCCTATGAAGGAGGTTCAATGGGTAGCAACAATTCATATTGTGTGAGTTATAAAACAACACTATATAATTTAGAGAAATCATTTAAACTTGCTCATCTATAAGACGCTAGTGTTGCATACTGTGATGTTAAGAATGACTTTAAATTTAATGAGATTAAGGCAAGAAAACTCTTACAGGGTATAGGTTACTTATACTCTTAGAGGACTCACCTAAGTGAGAGTTTCATGAGGTTGCGACTATGGGATTAGGCTGCACCTAGTAACCCTCATGAGAATCAAGAAACATGCGGATGACCATCAAAGTGTGAAACCAATACCCATGATTTGTGTGTGCTTACAGAAGTTTGCCTAAAAGGATATAGTTCAAGACATAATTACTATGGCTCTTTCGGATGAATGTTTGTTACACTAAGTGAAGTTCAAGTCTTGGAAACACTTACACCTATTACACAATATTATATTACCTATTATTTTTATTTTATTTTAAATTATGTGGGGGATGCGTTAGAAAAATAATTTAAATTTAAAAACTTTATTTATTATATTATATATAAATTATATTATTTTATTTAATTAAATTATTATGGTTATAATTATTTATTCTAATTACATGTTTATTACACTTAACTATTGTGATTAAATTATAAAATTTATTAAAATAACTTTATAAATTTCATTATATACACACACACACAAACATATTTTACAATACGATTACTATAATATTTATGTGTATAATTAATGATTTTATAAATATAATATTATGAGTATTTAATATTATATTAAAAGTTATATAATCCATGTACTATATATAAGTGTGTGAAATCTAATTGGCCGCTAAATATGAATTATTAGTGAAAAAAAAATTCAAATAAAATTTGTTGTAAATTAGCGAGAAATTTAGTTGGTCGCTAACTATTAGCGACAAAATTATTTAAATAAATTTCGTTGCAAAAGGTAACTTTTAGTAACCAAGTATATCTTTTAGTGAGGAGATTAGTGACGAAATAATTCCTCGCTAAATAAATTCGTTTTAGCGAGGAATTCAAAAATTTGTCACTAAAGACTTTTGTCGATAAGGTTTCTGTAATGAATGTGGCGATGAACCCATTTATTGATGAATCCACTTCTTTTAGCCACAAAATATTTTCTCGCTAAAACATTTTTTTATTTTAGTGAGGGATGTCTTGCTTGCACTTTGACTTTCTGGATCGTTATATTTGGGAAGCATTCGTCATTCCACCTTACGCATAGAGGGGGAGTATATCTTACACGCCTCGATTCACCAGATATGTATTTTTTCTTTATTTTATGATTTATTTTATTTATTTAATTGTTGATGATCTTAATTATTTAAAGAAATTAAAATTGAATGTGATGTTTTTTTATTTATTTAATTTGAGTTTATATAACTTTGTGAAATTTTTTCAACAATATGAACAAATTTTCAAGCAAGAAAATTATCACTATTAACAAAATTTAGTGGTAACTATTTTGTTTGTTTCCCCACAATGAGTAAAATCCTCACTCTGTTGTTTTTAAATTTAAAATTTTATATATTTATTTCAATTATTTTATATATGTTGCAATATTATTTTTATAATATGTATGCGTATAATTAGTAATTTTTTTAGTTATAAAATTATAAATACTCAATATTACACTATTAAATATTCTTTGCACTATGTAAAGAAGTGTGAGGATAAAAGAGAAATTCAAAAAATAAATTAATAAAAGAGTATGATACTATATGTTGATACATACAAAATAGAGACATTAATTATCAGATGTGATATTTTATTATATTTTCGATGTATTATTTGCTTTAGGATCTACGAGTAGTTGGGTTTGCGATTAGTTTAATATAGGGATACCTTTGTATCTTGTGAAGGGTTAGCCATTCAACTCATTGGCACATATCTTCTTAGGACAATGATTACATATCTTAATCAACCAAATATATATTTCTCTCTATTATATTTTATTTATTGAATTGTAGATATTGTGAATTGTTTGAAAAAATTAAATAACATATCATATTTGCTTAATATTTTATTTGAGTTTATAAAAATATGTGAAATTTTTCTAACAAAATATTGCAGGGAAAATTATTTAATCAATTCAGCACTTACATTTCAGAACGGAAAATTCAATACTCATCAACTTTCAACATTTAATTTTTTAGTTTTACGAAACAGACACTAAGATATTATTTTTGCACTATCGAACGCATTTTTAATTTTTTCCTTTTACTTTGAAATAAAATTATATATTTTTGGTAAATTAATTCTTTTATTTTAAAAATTAATTTTAAAAATAACTTTACCAAATAGTGCCTAAGCTTTAAAACAAAATCCCACAAGAAAGAATATCAAATTTACTATTCATACTATTTACAGTCTTACATCGAAATAATATAAAAACTACATAGACCAATAATAATTTAAATATTTTATTTATTTGTATACATACAACATTTTAACATAATTTAACACAGATATCCTATTTAGTTCAATATTTGTAGCATATTACTCTAAAGACTAAATGACAAATATTGAAATTAAATTATGTATTTATATGGAATATGAATTTGCAAATGATTAAGATGGGGTGCAATTTTCAAAAACCAAATGATTTTTCTTCCACATACACACAATTGGGGAGCACTAGAAACCAAATGCAGGACCCTTTTATAATCTAGTACAAAAGTGTAGTGCTGACTTGAGAACCAAACAAATGAGGAGATTTACCGATCGAGAATATATTTTACAAATTTTTAAGCCAATCCATTTCAGAATCGAGGAGATTCGATGTTATTGTTTCAATATCAAAATCTTCCATAGATATTTCTCTTGAAAATAAGGTATTCTGGTTAGGACATGGAGAGCAACAACTGATCATGTCATCTAGCTTTGGGTTACCATTGCCATTTATCTCATCTTCCAAGCTAAAGAGTGTTTCATTTTCCGAATTTAGAAAATTAGATATCAATTTCTCATCTATTTCAAAATCCATGATGAAATCTGATGAGTTATCTCCATCCGAAGCAAATGGAGCCACCAACTCATGCCTCTCAGAGGCCGCCATTGTGTTGTCTGGGGCTAGCGGTTGAGTTTTATGTGGCATCTCGGTAATGAAAACCCTTGTGCAACTTGATGCCTCAGTATGAACAACAGTTGAACATGATATCATTGAAGGCAAAAGAATAAAAGATTGTTTGGTCATGTGATCATGCTTCCCTTTAGACGGATTAGGAGGCTTACAATTCGAAGTGCGACTTGGAAGCTGATCATTCATTTTTTTGCTCATTATAGTGTTCCAGTAGTTCTTGATTTCATTGTCTGTTCGTCCAGGAAGCCTTCCAGCTATAAGAGACCATCTGTTATAAATACCAACAACAAGCAAGGTATATTAAAAAACTACTTAGTCATAGTCCTAATTTACAAATTTTGCTCTCAGATTTATGATTCCGTTTCCAAAAAAAGGGAAGCGAAAATATGAGAATGAAAAAACTATTTATGTTCCACTCACACATTTTTGGAATCAAATTATATCAGCTCAAAAGTTCTAGAAACAAAAACACTAAACAAATATGACCTTATTTGTAATATTGACTATTTTACCCTTTGAACAAAAATTAATCATATTTTTGTTGGACAAATTTTACATAATTATATAAATATAAATTAAATAACAAATAATTAAGAACATTAACAATTAAATAAACAAAATAGAGAGAAAATACACATTTGGTTGATCGAGATGTGTATGTCAATGGTTCGGGTTCGGATTGGTTCCATACAGAAGCAAAAATAAAATCGTTCAACATATATAAACCCAAAACTAAATCCAAAAATGCCAGTTTTTTTAAATGGTTTTAAAAGTAGACCATTTAATTTTAAATAAAACCAAAACCGAAACCTTGAAACCGTGAAACTATTTAAAAGTTTTAAATTTTATAACAACCCAAAACCAAAACCACGAAATTACGGACCATTATTTCTTATATATGAACAAAAACATAAGTAAATATAAATCATAAATACCACAATTAAAAATCAAACCACAAAACTATTAATTGTAAACATTCCTAACAATAAATAAAATACAACAATCAAATCATAGATAATAGTCACAAATAATACAGATGAAATAAACCATGGCAACTACCTATATATATATATATCGGATACACAGTTAGACGGTACGGTTCACGGTTTTGGTTACGCGGTTATTATCCTAAAATCAAAACCAAAACCGCTTCAATTGCTAAATTTAAAACCAAAATCACGACCAAAACTATTTAGTCGGTTTCAAAGCCAGATTGCTCGATTCAGTTTCATGCGGTTACCCATCAATTTGGTTTTAATTGTTATCCCTACATGTAAACACTGTCCTAAAAAGACATACGCCTTCTCTTTGCACAAGGTTGAATGTCAATTCATTCCCATTATACAACGATTCAGGGACCCTATGTGCAAGCACTACATCCCTATATTGAACCGATTGTGAACCCTATTGCCTACAAATCTTCAAGTAAATAATACACATAAAATATAGCAAAATATCACTTCTTTCTATTGAGATGTCTCAATAAAATCATACTCACCATTTTATATGTAGGAACATATATTATCATACCCATTTCTTTACTTTTTTTTCAATATCTTTTTATATCTCTCCTTTTTTTTTTTAATTCTCATTCATCTACGGATTAAGTAAATCTTAGTATAATATTAAATACTCATAATATTATAATTAATGAAACTACAAAATTATACATATAAATTAACAAATATTTAAATTTATAATGAAATTGATAAAGTAGTCATTTTAATAAATTTAATAACTTAATCACAATAAATAATAATGTCGAATAATCCCATTATATACACATAAATATATATTATGCCTATAATAAATTTATTATACACAAAAATAATAATGTCTAATAAAGAGATAATTAGTCACATACCCGTCATAAATATATTTTAATAATAATTTGATTAAATAAAATAATATAATTTATATATAATATAATAAATAAAACATTTAAATTTTAAATTAATTTTCTAACAAAATTTTTTTATTTATTTTTATGTTTGACTTATAATGTCCGCTCACAAAGGACCTATTTCCAAGGAGGTTGTGAAGTCTGGTAATGAGGTCGGCTTCATCATCGGTTATGTTTCCTCTCTTGATATCCGGCCTTAGATAATTTAACCACCGAAGTCTACAACTCTTCCCACATCTCTTCAGACCTACATAACAATAAGGACTTGTTTGGCAACTTAAATTACCAAAAAACACACACACACACACACAAAAAAAAAAAAAAAAAAAGTATCTAAATAACAACCATGCAAAAATATATTGAAAATGCTTCAGATTTTGCTCGGTACCACGCAAAAATGAGAGACCCTCTCAGTACCTGCTTTCTTGGGTAGGTGTCTCCATTTTCCTACACCGTTGGCTTTAATGTAGTCCTCAAGAGCTTTGTCTTCCATTGCAGTCCATGCCCCTCTGTTCATCCCTTCTTTTACACAGCAAGGACTCCTACCCATCTCTCTCTCTCTAGAAAATTAATTTCTATTGAACTTTTTGGAGCTGGTGAAGTGGGATTCTATATAAAGACCCAACAGGTCATCAAGGTGGCGTTTGTTTCGGTTTTTCTGTTTCTACTCTCAAAAATTTGGTTTGTTCAAGAGTATTCTAAAAATAGAAACATATTTGGTAACGACCATTATCTTGAAATTGTTTCTTTTAATTCACGAGAACATAAACAAGAAAACACATTCATTTAGTTAGGCAGTATTTGGTAACCATTTCCTTCCCAAAATTTCCCATTCCATTCCCATTTTTTTGGGATTGATTTTTGGGCATAACGTTTGGTAATTCATTCCATTTTTTTATTTCCGTTCCCAAATGAGCACAAATCAGAATCCATCCCATTTTTTTTGCGAAGGATTGAGAAACAAAAAAAAACCACTCCCAACTCATCCCATCCCATTTCCAACCAAAAAAACATCTGAACAACCGAAAAAAAGAAAAAAAAAACATGATCAACCTCCATTTTCTCCTCACTTCATGCGATCGATCAACCCATCCTCGTCTTTGCTTCGATTTCATCCTCCGTTGTCGCCTTCCTCCTTCTCCATCGTCGCCGTCGTTCGCTCGTTGTCGATCGATTGTCGTCTGGTTCTTCGTTTGTCATTGTCCGCATCGTCTTCGTTGCCTTCGTGTTCAAAATCGTGTTTGAAATTGAAATCGTGTTTCGATTTCGATTTTGAAATCGAAACCCTAATTGAAATAGGATTTCGAAATCAAAATCTATTTCGATTTCCTTCCTCGATTTCGATTTTAAAATCGAAATAGGGTTTCAAAATCGTTCGCTGCTCGTCGTCTTCCTCCCTCTTTCGCTGTTCGTTGTCTTCTTCGGTTTCGATTTCAAAATCGAAACCCTAAATGGCGAACGAAATAGACATTTGATTTGGGTTTCTTGGCGAACGAAATAAGATTTCTCAAATTTCTTGAACGACGAACGAATTTCTCTCAGATTTCTTAAACGGCTGTTGAAAAAGGGTAACGCCGATTAGGGTTTCGAATTTGTTTTTGGATTTGTTTTTCGATTTGTTCTTGAATTTATTCTTAAAATTATTCTTGGATTTGTTCTTAAATTTGTGGTTTAGGATTTGTTCTTGATTTTTTAGATAAAACCAAACACGATTCTGTTCTCAGATCCAAAAAAAAAATTATCGTTACCAAACGCGATTCTGCTCCCAAGAATGAAACAAAATTCTCATCACATCCCATCTCATTCCCATCCCACTGTATGGGATGGGAACAGAAATGGTTACCAAACGGGCCCTTAGTATTTCCATTTATTGATTCTTGCTCCCACTCCCATAATTTTGGGGTTGATGAACTGAAACGCGTTTGGTAAACTTGTTTTTGCAACCAAATGTGATTATCTATTTTTGTTCTCATAAATTGATGAAACAATTTCAGAATAATGGTCGTTATCAAATATGTTTATCTATTCTCATAAATTAAAGGAAATAATTTCAGAATAATAGTCATTATCAAACATGATTATGTTCCCAGAAGGAAAAATAATTGTCATCCCATCCCAGTTTATTGGGAGTGAGATGGGAAAAGTAGAAATACTAACCAAATGCCACCTTAGTTGCAACATTTTTTTACGGGCAGTTACCGAGAGATTCTTATAAGTTGGGAAAACTACCGATTAATTTTTTTTAGTAGGTTACCAAATAGTTTTTTGTAATTATTTAGTTAGATTTGTCTCTCCAACTACTTACTTGATACATGACTTTCTAAAAAATAAGTATTCAAAATTATTTAATTAAAAGCAAAATAACTATTATTTTACACAATTTTTTCACTATCTAATTATATATTAAGATTAGCCTTAATAAGATTTTCAAATTATATCTCATTCAATATTTATCATTAGTTTTTAAATTCATAATATATTTAACATGATATTTTCAGAATTTTCAAATTTCACACTTAAGTTACATTCAACATGTTATTCAGAACTTTTGTAATTTTTCATATCATGATTTAAATTTTTATTTAAATTTGTCTGAATAAAATCTTCAAGAAGAAATTAGGTCCATCATTTTTTCATCAAAAATTCAGATTCGTGTTAATTCAATGTACTACTTTGAACCTTCTGTACAAAATTTTCCACATCATGTTGAATTTTGTAGAAAAATATTAATAAATAAATAAATAAATAAAGAGGTAAAAATCTATAAAAGAAAATGCAAATTTCATTAAAAATAAAAAAATAAAAAACATCACATTCGTGTTCTATTAAATAAGAAATTCATATTCGTATTATATTTGACACAAAATTCAATTTCGTGTCAAATTCAACATTTTGGAAGGGTAAAATTTTATAAGTTATGGACCATTCCGTTCAATTCAAAAGTTGATGAATCATTCGGTAGATCTGGACTGTTGTTGACTCCATCGCCGAGTCGTCGGCTACTCCTAGAGCGCGAAGATGTGAAGCAGATCCTAGCGTGTTGTATTCTACTAGCATCCACCGATTAGGCTGAAGAAAAAGGTGGTCAAGCAAGTAGGTGTTGGATATAGAAACATGCAGTGGTAGATCAACGGTATGATGTTGTTGGAGGTGCTTCGAGACGAATTATTCAGGGGTAATGGCGCTTGCTTTAGAAGCGTAAGTGGTGGAACGGTGTTTTGTTACCAATCGTCATCAATCTATAGAGTCGGTATTGTGATCTACCATGATTTCCTATCGGAGTTGAATACCATTTCCTCCCCTCTTTAAGGTTCCATTTCCTACCTGGTTGCTTTGATTTTGTTGATTTTTATTGTGTCTCATGGATGGGTTGAGGCTGGTGACTTAAGGAGGGATGGAGAGGGCTTAGGTTCATGTTCCAGTGGCATGGGGGTGGTTCGTGATGTCTTCATTCCAAACAAGAAAAGCGTTCGATCCAATTCCAAGTATGGTTTTGTAAGATTTGCAACCATTGAAGAAGCGGGTAGGGCAATCGAGGGTCTTAATGGTATTAGGGTTCATGGTAGAGTGATTAAAGTTAGATGGGCTAGCTATGGCAAGCAACTCTACAAGAAAAAATTGTAGAGAGAGAATCTATCCCTTGGGAGTTGTGTCTGGGTATTTCAAATTTATCAGTTTCATTGCCGGAGGTCAGCAAGCCTCCCGGTTGTTTCACTGATCAACTAATCTAGCTGATACATTAGGGAGTTGTGCTCATCTGGGGTAGTTTATTCTAGTTGTTTCATCATCAGAGTACGGCGAGCCTCCCCAATCAATAGATCCAGTGCCTCGCTCATCAGCAGTTGCTTGTCGGTTATTTGGAATAGAATGTAACTTTTTGGCGGACTATCTAGCTAATGTCACTACTAGTAGTGTTGTTTTCTTTCATTTTGAAAGTTCCTTACCTCCTTCTGTTTGTTCGTTCTTACGGGAGGATCGTTAGGGACTTTCTCGTTTCAGGATGTAATTCTTTTTTTCCAAATAAAATGCCCTAGTGACCCCTTTCTTTTAAAAAAAAAAATAAAAAAAAATAGGGATAATATTTGGCTTAGGAGATTTTGTACGGTATTGGAAAGATTAACGATGTGTTTGTTCCTAAAAAGAAGAGAGTCGGTAAGAATTTTGTGTTTGGGTTTGTTAGATTTAATTCCTACTAGGAGGCTAAGAAGGCAATTAATTTTTTGAATGGGGTTCTAATTTTTGGAAGAAGTCTGGTAAAATTTGCTGATTTTGGATCGGATAAAAGGTATAGAGGTTCTAAATTTGGTGATTCGAGTGTTTTCTAAAACTGGGACTCATATGAAAACAATTATTTGAAGAAATATGGTCATTCGGTTGGAAATTTTATTTGGCAAGTTAAGGGAAAACAAATGTGGTTGGTGGCGGAGATGATGTTTCGACACATCAAGAAAAAATTGATAGTAATAATGGTGTGGTTGAAATTTAGGATCAAGTCTTGGTTCCACAAGACGCTGGTGGAGTTGAGTGTGGAAGAGTGGGAACTTTTGTTGACTCCCCTGATAATAGTAATGCCATAGAGACTTCCAGGGGAGGCGCGAACCTTTTTCTCCCAGGGATCAGAGAGATTTAGTCAATATTATCTGTAACAATTAATTCTTTTAAATATTCAAGGAAAAACTTGAGGAGGAAAATTAGGAAGAAATCATATAGCACAATTATTTACAATGATCTCATATGTGAAATCGCATCTGGCGATACGAAGATTTTTTATTATGCAAAAATTATTTTCCGAAGATTGAGTATAGAGTTAGAGGTTGGAAGAACTTTAGACTTAAAGACAAATATTATTGAAAGGGATTTTCGTGAAAATATGTTGGAAATGGTATATAAAGAGCATAAAAGTATCACTTGATTTATGCTCGACTCTTGAGTTGTGTACGGGTGTTTACTTCAATTTGATGGAATTATAGAATTTTGATTTTGGTCTTGTCTTTAAGCCTATTGGAGTTAAGGAGGGTGTCATTACTGTATTTTGAGAAAGCTTATTCCTTTTTGAATTTTCGATTCGAAGCTGATGAACTGATGATGGTCTGGTCATCTCGTGGAAGTATGTTTGTTTCTTTTTCTTTTTTTTTTCTTTTTGTATTGGTGTATTATTCCGTTAGATTTGTCTCGTTTGGCTATTGTGTATAGCTGTGGTGTGTAGGTTGTTTATTTTTTGTGGTTAGTTTGGGCTAAAAGAACGATCGGTGCTAAGATATAGACACCGATAGGGCTTGTCCATTGGGGTTTGCTTGTCTCGAACCTAGGACCTTGATTGTCGATGATTGGTGTATTTTGTTGACTTGGGGTCTTGCAGGCTATATGATAACTTGGTATTGTGTAGTAAGGGAAACCATTTCCTTTATTCTATATATAATGTTAGTCTATCTAAAAATAATAATAATAAAATGTATGAAAAAGTTAGAGAGCAGGGTTGGTAATGATTTAGGTTCGAGAGAAACAGGATTTACTAAATGTATGTGGGAGAGGAAAGAAACAAAGATCTTTTTGTTTTGTTTTTTTTGATAAGCAAGAAACAAATAGTTATGATGTTGATTTTTCAATGGAGGGTGGAACTACGCCATTATTGGTAGTAAGAGAATTGGTTGCCTCTGGTTCTTATCATACAGGGCATTCTCAGCTAGATAGAGGAAGGAGTGATGGTGCAAATAAGTTTGAAGTGGGTATAACCGTAAATAAACGTAAGGTGGGGTTTGATGTAAATTTGAAGGCTCCAATTTCAAATTTTGATGTTGATGGTTTGGTAAAAAGTAAACGGAATCTTTCTACTTTTGGCCGATAATTTGCAACAAACTGGGCCCCATGTTTGAAATATAGTTGCTGAAAAGATGATGATAACTTGCGAAGAAAGTGAAAAAAGGACTATGGAGAATCAATTAGTCAGTCTTGTTATGTTTGGTTGGAAGGGTGAAAAAGTTGAAAAGTGAAAAGTTAAAAAGGTGAAAAAGGAAAAACAAAAAAACAGAAAGAAAAAAAAAATTATTGATAGAGAATTTGGTTAGAGGGATATAGGAGACAAAATAATATTTTGTGTATATTAAAAAAATAAAAAAATAATATATTTTTTATTTAATTTATTATTTTATTCTTACTATAAATGAAATAGGTATTTGTTATATAAAATAAAAAGACAAAAAGGTAATTTTGATTTTTTTCTCCACCCTCTTTTCATTTTCTCCCAAATTTAGGAGGAATAAAAATGGATCATTTCACCCCTTATTTTTATTTTTATTTTGTTTTTCATCTCTAAACAAATACACTCGGGAGAAAAAAATTGGTGACTTCACTTCTTATTTTCATTTCTCTTTCTCTTTTCACTTTCAACCAAACATATGAAGGCACACCCAATGCTAAAGAGATTGTCCAAGAAGACAAGGTTCGTTTTAATAATTTGGAGGGGGTTGCAGCATATCTGGAGGTGAAGTCACTATCATAAAAAAAAGAGAGGATAAAAGTCATGATTAAGAGATTTGAGTTGTTTACAAGAAAATTAATATTTTAATATTTATTTTCTAAAAAAATGAGTTAGTCTCTCTCTCTTTACTGCCTCTATCTCTAACAGTGACAAGAAACAACAAATTTGTACATAAATTATATTTTATAACCTAAAAATTTAGTATAATTTCATTTTGTGTCCTAATCTATTTATATTCATACATGGATTTCAAATATTTTTTAGTGTGTATATATATATAAGAAAAATAAACATTGAACATAAAAAACTGTGTCAAACCATAACACACACGTGTATATAGGAATATATACATATTATATTAGAAGTGTAAAGCCTTCTCCACATATACACTAATTAACATTGGCCACATAGCACATCACAAGCACCTTTTCATGCATGCATATCCTCCACGTATATAACACTTGTACATCCACATATCATGCATGCATACACGTGTTCTACAATTGTACAAATTATTAAAAGAGAGTGTAAAATTGAATGGAATATAGAATTCTCATTCATTTTGAAATGAACATGAAATTTACAATTTATAGCTAAAAATCAACAACTCTCAACAACTTGAAAACTAAAAATAACAAACTAACAAACAAGTTGTCGATGGAAGATTTTAGTAGACAATTGGTTATTTTTAATACTCTCCCTCAAGATAGAAAATACAGATTGTGAATTCTCATCTTGCTAAGTAGACTGTGAAACTGGGATGGATGGAGTGCCTTGGTAAAAATGTCTGCTAACTAATTTTGACTAGACACGTGAAGAGTCTTCAACAATCCAGTTTGAAATTTTTCTCTAATAAGGTGACAATCAATCTCAATGTGTTTGGTATGCTCGTGGAACACGGGATTGGCCGCAATATGGAGAGCAGGTTGATTATCACAAAAAAGTAGTGCAGGTCCTAAGTGATTTACTCTCAAATCAGTAAGTAAAGAGAGCAACCCAACTATTTCACAAGTAGCATTGGCCATGGAATGATACTCTGCTCCGGCCGACGAACGGAAAACAGTCTATTGCTTCTTAGATTTCCAAGATACCAAAGAAGAACCTAAGAAAACACAAAATCCACTGATAGATCGCCTTGTATCTGAACATGCTGCCCAATTGGCATCGGCAAAAGCCTTAAGCTGCATGTAGATATGTAGTTCGAGGAGTAGCCAAGAATTGGATAAGACGATTCACAACAAAACTCAAATCAAGTCGTGTAATGGTAAGATATACAAGCTTCCCAATCAACCGCCTATACACAGTGGGATCCTCAAGCAAAGTACCATCACCTTGTGACAATTTCAAATTAGGATCCATAGGTGTAGAAGAATGTTTGACAACCAAGGTCCTTGTTTCCGATAACAGCTCAAGAGCATAATGGCGTTGGCAAATAGAAATGCCTGAACGAGTGCGGGCTACTTCAAGACCCAAAAAATATTTAAGAGGCCCCAAATCTTTCATCTTGAAACGGCTTGAGAAAAACCTTTAACTTATCCACAAAGCTCGGATCAATACTAGCAATCACAATATCATCGACATAGACCAAGAGAGCAATAAAGGATTGTCCACTGAACTTGGTAAACAAAGATTGATCACTAGAAGATGGAGCAAAACCTTCACCAAGGAGAACACTTGTAAATTTAGAAAACCATTGTCGTGATACTTGTCGAAAGCTATATATGGATTTTTTTAATCGACAAAAGGCATTAGATGACAAAGTCTTCCTCTCACGATAAGAATAGCCAGGAGGAATAGTCATATAAACTTCTTCATTCAAGTCACCATGTAAAAAAACATCGTTGACATCCAGTTGAGTTAATGACCATCCATGGACAACGGCTAAAGACAAAAGGACTTTTACTGTAACGAGTTTGGCAACATGAGAGAAACTATTTGAAATCAATACCCTCCTGTTGAGTATAGACTTTAGCAACCAAATGAGCTCTGTAGCATTTAGTGGACTCATCAGCATGAAATTTGATTTTGTACATCCATTTACAACCAATAGAGTGTTTCCCTAGAGGAAGAGAAATGATTTTCCAAGTACAATTGTTGTCCAAAGCTTGAAGTTCATCAGTCATGGTCTGACACCAATCCGGAATCTCAACGGCCTGAGAAAAAGTATAGGGCTCGACATGGGAATAAATGGCTAAGCCTAAGGCACGGTGATGAGGTAAAAGATGATGGTAGCTAAGAATAGAGGATATTGGATAAAGAGTAGGAGCAGAAGAAGAAGGAAGAAAAAAAGACTGAATGGCCAAAGAATAATGATAATCATAAAGATATGAGGGAGGCTTAGTGACTCGATGAGGCCATGTGAGAAGGGTAGACGAATGAGGATTGGGAGGAATGAGAGAGAGTGAGGAGGCAGTGGAAACAGGTGGAGAATGATCAGGAATAAAATGGGGTAATACCCGATCATGAAAGAAATCAAGAGGAGAAGGAGATATGAGAGTCCTGGAAAAGGGAAAGATAGTCTCATAGAAAATGACATGGCGAGAAATGAAAGTGAAATGAGTGGTGAGGTCAAGAAGCTTGTACCCTTTGTAGCCAAAAGGGTAACCAAGAAAGACACAAGGACGAGCGCGGGAAGAAAACTCAGAGCGTTGGCTAAGTAATGTAGAGGCAAAACATAGACAACCAAATGCTCTAAGGTGTGTGTAAGAGGGAAATTTATGAGTTTAGAGCTCAAGAGGAGTTTTGTTGGCTAGCAAAGGAAATGGAAGCCGATTAATCAAATAAACGGCAGTCAGAAAACAATCCCCCCAATCGCAAAGTGGCAAACCAGACTAAAAAGACAATGCACGAGCAACATTAAGTATATGCTGGTGTTTTCTTCCCACAACAGAATTTTGTTCAAGGGTCTCAACACAAAAGTGATAATGAACAACACCTTTGGAATGAAAAAAATCAACAAGTTCTGGGGCATTATCAGAACGAACAGCCTGAATAGCGGTGTGAAATTGGGTGGAAATCAAATTAAAGAATTTGGGAATGATCGATTTGACATCGGATTTAGCACGCAACAGGTGCAACCACATCGCTCGAGTGCAATCATCAACAATAATAAGAAAATATTTGTGTCCCTCAGTGGTGGAGACATGGAATGGACCCCATATGTTAATATGAATCAATGCAAATGGCGTATCAGACAAGTGATTATGTGCAATAAAGGGCAATCGTTTTTGCTTCGCCAAAGGACAAACAGGGCAATGAAAATAAGTAGTATGGGAAGATAAAGGAAGCTATAATTCTTTAACATGAAGTTTGACAGAAGAAGAATATCCAAGTAGTACATACCATAGATTTGGCTTGGACAAACACAAACCTAGAGGAAAATTGAAAACAACGTTTGAATTACATAAAATGCTTCCTAAATCAAGAACATAAAGATTGTTGTCTTGTCTACCCTTCCCAATCATCTTGTCCTGAATAAGGTCCTGAATAACACAAGAATTGGAGAGAAAATTAATCGAACAATTGTGAGACTTGGTGAGAGCACTAATGCTTAATAGATTAAAACAAAACAAAGGAACATAAAATAGATTGGAAAGAATCAGGGAACGTGAAAAATGCACAGAACCAACATGAGTGATTGGGGTGGTATAACTATTGGGAAGTGAAAGGTGGGTGATGAATATAGGGGAATAAGAAGAAAATTGAGAGAGATCACAATAAATATGATGTGTGGCACCAGTATTTAGAAAATGGAGAAGATATAAAGGGAAGAGAAATATTACTAGTGAAATCAGAAGTGGAAAGAGTTGAATGAGAAGGCGGTAGAGGTGAATCTGAAGTAATAGCATTTTGGTGAAGTTACAAACTAAAAAAAGATATCAGTTGGTGACAATGATCAACCGTGAGATGTGGTGATGGTCCAGATGAAGGAAAAGAACCAGCAGCATTGGCCATGGCTGACATAGGAGAAGTAGATGTTGAACTAGAAGTAGGGGTGGAATCTGTAACTGAGCTAAAGGTGGTTGGGTCGGATGAGAAAATAGAGAATGTAGGCTTGGGGCAGAAAAAATAGAATCATGGGCTGAATTAGGAGGAAAATTAGATGGGCTGGGAGGAAATTCCGAAATAAAAGAATTATGGGCCTGGGATGATTGGGCCATAGGAGAATTGAAAGGCGGTCCAGTAGAAAAAACGAGGCTGGTTTGGAATGCAGGGTAAGGTAGATTGTTGGGTCGGATTTCGAGTTTTAAATTGGTAACCGGGTGGGTATCCATGGAGCTTATAGCAAACCGACATTGTGTGTCCTATTTTGCCACAATGAGAGCACGGAGGAGTAGAGCGACGATGATTCGAAGAGGCAACGGCGGCCATGGCAGAAGAACCAGCTTGGAAAGCCTTCGATTCAGATGACAAAGTGGGAGATGCGATAGATCGTTTTCTTTCCTCTTGGATAACAAGATTGAAAGTTTTGCTAACGGAGGGTAAAGGATCGTGCAAGAGGATTTGAGCACAAACAGCTACATAAGAATAGTTGAGGACCATAAGAAAGTGCATAAGGTGATCTTGCTCCTGACAATCAGTCCAAACCTTCATTCCTCCACAAGTACAAATGGGAATCAGCTGAAAATCCTTCAATTCATCCCAAAGGATTTTCAGTTTAGTAAAATATTGATTAACGTCAAGAGATCCTTGAGAGATAACGGCTAATTGTTGTTTAAGTTGAAAAATACGAGGAGCATTACTCTGGCGAAATCAAAGATGAAGATCGATCCATACTTCTTGGGTAGTAGTCATGTAGAGAAGACTGTGACCAATTTCCTTGCCAACAGAATTGAGTAGGCAAGAAAGAACCATACTATTGCAACTAGACCAAGGACCAGAAGATGGATAATCCAGTAGAGGCTGTGGAAGAATGCCAGTAACAAATCCCAATTTGTTCTTGGCATTGAGAGCCGTAAGTATAGCACGATTCCAGGTATTGTAATTTGAACCTGTAAGAACATGAGAAACTAAAGTCATTCCAGGATGATCACCACTGTGAAGGAAGTAGGGGTTGTGGTAATTGTCCATGGAAGAAAAATCCTAATTAGGTTGAGTGGTAGTAGAAGAAGATGGAGGAGTGAGTGGCTAAAATCGGTTGTTAGTAGCAGTGGTTTGTTGATTACCACCACCACGAACCATGATTTCTTAACAAAAAATGTTGTTCTTCTACAGAAAGTAAAATGATGAAGAAATTCATCTGATACCATATTAAAAGAGAGAATGTAAAATTGAATGGAATATAGAATTCTCATTGATCTTGAAATGAACATGAAGTTTACAATTTATAGCTACAAATTAACAACTCTCAACAACTTGAAAACTAAAAATAACAAACTAACAAACAAACTGTTGATGGAAAGTTTTAGTGGACAATTGGTTGTTTCTAATACAAATTACATTAAGGACTTTGATGTTATATTTTACTCCCAAAATTCATAATGTGTGCATATATAACCCCAATATATATATATATATATAATTACTAATCAAATATTAAAATCAACATAAAAAAGATTGACGTGTAGACAAGCAGCAAACTTGTGGGGATGAAAATGTAATTAGGCTATGCATGGGTAGGGTCGTACAGCCATGTCTTCAGAGCAGCAATGATTGAATATGGTGCAACTAAAACTATTACACTTGCCTCACACGCGTCCCCTACCTTCCACATAGAGCCACCGTCAAAAAAATTCCAAAGCAAAATATTTAAGAATAATTTACAAATATTTTTTTTTAAAAAGAAGGGGTATAAAATGCAATTGCGCGAAACTGTAAAAGGTAATTTTTTTTTAGGGTTAATTACATTTTACCCATGTTACCCATGTAGTTTGGTCCATTTGCACTTTACCTCTTGTAGTTCAAACGTCGCCACTTACCCCTCCTATGGTTTGTAGACCTAAGTGCAATAGTAACTCTGTTAACGGAAATGTCAAAATGTCAATTTTACCCTTATGTAATTATTTACTTTTTTTGGGGTGTAAACTGCAATTAATGTCACACCCCACCCCGGACACCCGTCACTTGTGGGGCCGGCGTGACGTTAACACGATATTACTCAGGTGAAAAATCAACCAGGAAACGACGATATGCATTCATAATTATACAAATAATTAAAATACAAGTTATAAACATCTTTCCAAGCCAGAGACACACCCGTCCCTGATAAACCCTTCTAAATCGCAAAAGGGAAAAACAACCGATGAATCCTTCCTAGGTTCGCCTCAGGTTGCACTTCCCGAAAATTTTAAAAACCTTGCCATACCATTGACGGACTCTACCCCGTGCCAGTAGGGGACCGACTCCTAGCCATTTCACCTGCGAGTGTACTGCCTTCTCAGTAAAAGCATTTTTATTTAATAATAATAGTACTTTCTAGATAACACAACATTTACACATGGATTCAGCGTAAATACCATATATGCAGTAAAAATGAAGTAACATATATACATAAGGTCCATTTCTCTAACCATGCAGTATAAATATCATAACCATCGCCTAAAATAATAAATTATTACACAATAGCAACAGAACATCACACCCCAAAACACAACGCACACCGGCTAGCCATGGTGATCGTTTTAACCTCACGATCGGGAGTTTGCAACGGTACCGTACCATCCGTAGGATATGCCTTCCTACGAACACCCATCACTCCGCCGAAGCGGATCATTATTACGCAGTACAAACGTCTAACATCACTCTACTGAAGCAGATAAATATCACTCCGCTGAAGCGGATAAACATCACTCCGCCGAAGCGGATCATATCACACAATAATATCATAGAATCATCACGTAATGGTTTAAAAATATCTAATTTTAGTTCAACCATTTTCATCATGTATGCACATATACAAACAATTTGTCGAGAAGACAGTACACTCACCTCGTTTCTAGCACTGCAAAAACCTCCCTGTCCAAAGCCTACCGGGGTGTTGACGACTGCGAACCTAGAAATAGTAGGGTCTAAGTTAACATTTCATGTAAAATCACCTAGCCATGTAGGGTAGGCCCTAAGTTCCTCATTTCCCATTCCCCATATTTTATTTATGAGATTTGCTATTATTCTTAATAATTTTTGTTCCATTATTTATTACACGAGAAAACCCGTAATATGAACGATCCTAATTTATTACTCCGGTTACAAAGATTTTAGGTTAGGATTGAATTTTAACAGAACTAAAATAAATTTAACGGCAAACGAAATCCTTTCCGAGTTATTCACAGGCCGTAAAAAGGGTTTTTATTTAAAAATGAATTTCTCCTTTTCTCCTGGGGTCAATTGTGCAAAAAAAAAATTTTCTTTTTTTATCTTTTTTTTTTTTTTTTTCGATTCCTGCTAGCCCCGACGGCGGTTTCTCCTTCTCTCTACCGTAGCCGACCGCCGGTGGCTCCCCCCCTTGCCGACTCGCCAGACAATCCCCCGCACCACCCATAAACCCTCTGACACCACCTCCGGCCATCTCGCCAGCTCCACCGCACACCCACAACCACTATTCACCCACCGCCGTGATCATCCTCTTTCTCTCTCCCCCTCTTCGTCCTGGCTTCTCTTTCTCTCTCTTTTTTTTTTTTTTTTCCTTTTGCAGTATACCTTCCACATACACGCACCCTTACACGCCGTAACTAGAAAAAACAGCACACCCATACCCCAAACCCACATGGTGCCGGAAGACGGAAACCGAACACGACCCCCATCTCGCTGGAACCTCACTGACCCAACTCGTTACACTCATGCATGCATAAATCCATCAATTAGTTGCAGAAATACATATAAATACTCACCTGACCGACGATCGTCGGTGGTCGAAAGGCGATTTGCAACTCCACTCGCCGGCGACGTTAACATGCACACGACCGCTCCGTCGACGAACCACGCCACCGTCTGCACCAATCTCTCTCTGGAATTGTTTACACTGCCCACACGACCACGCTGCCGGAGGAACGTCGATCCAAGGAAAACCGACGACCCCTCCGCTCCGGCTCTCTCTCTCTCTAGAATTTTTGGGTTTCCTTTTCTTCTCCGATTTCCCCACTTCAGTGCATGTAGAAGGTTTTTAATGTATGAAGTTAGTGGTTACACTAATCCTAAGCTTGCCATGTCGCCCCTCGATTATCCCTCCCTTGGCCGGTGAGTTGCCATCGGTTTGCCGTGTGGGTGGGAGTGAAATTATGAAAAAAAATATTAAATTACACTTCCCCCCCACATTTCCATTAAAATTCTTATTTCAGTGTATCATTATTTTAAAAAGTTTCAAAATTATAATTTTGCCCCTAACATTTTTTTTTTTCCTTTTTATTTCCACACTTGCCACTTCAAATCTCAAAATTAATTTTTTTTTTTTTTGCATTTCTAAATTCCTAATTTGACCCCCAATTTTTAATTTGGGTTTTTATTAATGACATTTTTACCCTAAAATTATCTAACGTTTTATAATATGGTTATTTATGACGTACGTTCTACCACTTAGGTTTTACAATTAACCCTTAGCTCGATCCAATGGCTTTCGGAAAAATGAGAGCCTCTCTATCTAAGAATCTCTCTCATAAACCTTAGGGTACAGTGATGGCTACAATTGGAGAACCTCCGCCGCCGCCGCCGCTTACCCAACCTGAGTCTACCATTTGGATCTCACCTAAGTCTCCTTCTCCAACCTCCATCCCTTCCACTTCGACCACTAAACCCACGCACCAAATTCAATTTTCCCAAAAATCGTTCGCGAGTTTACTGCAATCAAAAGCCCCAAATCGATTCCGAAATCGAACGATTTCGCAATCGAAACCCAGAGGCAAAGAACACTTCAAAATTGAAATCGAAATAGAGAAGAAGATGAACGTGAACGAACTAGGATTTTGATTTCGATTTCGAAATCGAAATCGAAACCTAGAGGCGAAGATATAACACCCCGGAAATTTATATTTTTGAAAAATATTATTTCAGATAAGTTTGACCTTTTTGGAGACGGTTTTGTAAATTTGAGATATAAATATATACTTGATAATTTTTGAAATTAAATGTCAAAATTATATTTTTAAAAATATTATTTTATATAAGTTTAATATTTTTGGGTCATTTTTATATATTATGAAAATTTTTGGGTATTAGTGTACATTCATGAATTTTTAAAGGGGTAAAATTGTAGTTAATTATAAAATAATGAAATAGTAAGTATAATTGTTGATCCTAAGATTTTGATGAACAATTAAGTATTGATATTTTGGTAGAACTAACGTTTTACTTGAGTGTTTCAGTGATTTATAGTTCCAGTAATGAAGATACAAACTAAATAGATGCTAAACGATGATGTTGAAGATATTGAAGAATTAAGAGTTTGAAAAAATTAGAAAAAATAACTCAAGTGAATCTTAACTCTTAATATCTCAATTAGGAAAACACACATGGCACAAAATGTATTTTATTATTTATGTGTGTTTTGATTAAGTGAAATTATTTGCTCATATGTGATTTGA
Source organism: Eucommia ulmoides (assembly GCA_016647705.1). NCBI lineage: Eukaryota > Viridiplantae > Streptophyta > Magnoliopsida > Garryales > Eucommiaceae > Eucommia > Eucommia ulmoides. The sequence continues at coordinate 47,062,691 of CM028338.1, forward strand.
AAAGAAATAATTTTAAATGACTAAAATGGAATATAAGTATATTAGTGGAGTTAATTTAGATGAAAAAATGGTTAAAGGGGTAAAAATGTAAAAGAAAATAAGTTAAAAATGTGTTCAGAGAAGAGATCCAGAAGACATCAGTCAACTGATAAGTTGACCGGACCAAGCAGCTGAAAGATCCTGTATTTCTAAGTCGACCGAGAGGTCGACCGGCCAAGAGGGCTGAACTCTCTGAATCTACAAGTCAACCGACAGGTCGACCGATGAAGGAAAAGCAAACTCTCTAAATCTACAGGTCAACAGGCAGGTCGATTGATGAACACCTTGGCTACAACCTGAATCTACTTGTCAACTGGTCGGTCGAACTAATGCGCTGTTTTAGGATGCTGTTTTATCCGAGATTATATCCAAAAGTAACCTTTTTTGTTGGGATTTGAGAGAAATTTCGGGGATATTTTCTATATTTAAGATATGGTTCATATATTAATTAAATCTTATTAATATGGTTTATTGAATATTAATGTTTCCCAATTTGGTACTTAAAATTGATTTTATTCTTACCTATAGAGATTGAGAAATATTTGGGGGGTTTAATTAAGAGATTTGAAAGTTGTTTTTAAGTGAATTGAATCTAAATAAAGTCATTATGATATAAGGAGTCTATAAGTACTATTAATTATCATGATACATGTAAACTAGCCGTTAGAACACTGATTTCATACTCTTATATATTGACCTGCAAATTTCTTGTATATATATATATATTAAGAGAGCAAAGAAAAAGTTAAGATCATTTGTGAGCTTTTATAAGATTTATCATATTAAGATATTGTGAGTTTTTCTGAGAGACGATCTTGAAGATCAATTGCTATTAATCTTTGCTGTAACCGAATTTGAAGTTACATTATCTAATCATTTTTTCTGTGGATTCCAGGTGAAATCTTTCCAATTATATTCTTTCATTACATTATTTGATTATTGTTTGGAAATTAATCTTAGAAATTGTTTCTAATTTTTTAAGAAAATATTTTTACAAACAATTTCTTAAATCTGATTACGTGCTCCAATTTGCTATCCACATCTTAGTCAAAATCAGATTTTTCTATCTCACGTTTTGCTATCACTAGATTGGAATATTAATTGAGTTATTATTTATCTGGGGTGGTAGAAATTTCGAGTGAGATTTTCTACTTATCATTTTTTGGTGAGTAGTGTAACGAGTTAAATACTGTTGAGAGTATTTAATCAAGAGTAGTTGAGTTTCAGTCTCTTCCTGTAAATAGATTAAGGTAGTGATTTTTTCTGGATAGAATTGTAATTTGAGTGATTTGTGATGGTTCAATCCTTACCAGGTAAAAAGATATTTGGAGTGATTGGTGAGATTTTGATTCTTTGACCTTAGTGTTAAAAAGAATTAGGTTATTATTTAGCATGTAAAAAGTAGAGATTCTTCCTTAATCTAAGAAAAAAATATTGTAAAGGTTGATTCTAAGCTTATAAAAGAATCGGTGTGAGGTTTTGGTTCTTACCTTTACAGGGATCTTAAGTATTAGTGGGTGCGAATTTCCGTGGGGCTCAGAAGACTGAATTAGCCAAGAGTAGCTTGGTGAACTAGGATATATCTTGGTGTGCTGAAATATTTACTGTGTTTATTTTTGTTATTTGGTGTGCATTTAGTTTATTATTTAATTCCGCTGTGATATAAAAATAATATTTAATTTAAGATTAAAATTAATTATTTGATTTATTAAAGTTTTATTCTGATAAATTTTTAATTACCCAATTCACCCCCTCTCTTAAGTATTCCACTGGGCCAGCAATAATGATTACTATCCATTACTATGGGTTTGGGATTCTAAAAATGAAAATAAATGTCTTAATTGTAGAATGCCAACAAAAAAAAAAAAATGAAATGAAATGTGTCTATTTGGTGATTTGCGTTATTATTGTCAGTAAAATTTGTCGTTGTTAGTTTGCATGAAAGAATTATAATTATATGAAAATCATGCTAAGGTGTTTTATTTGTCATGATAATGAAATGCACGTATTAGAGGGATTGAAATTCTACTGAGCGTTGGGTCACAACCTCACAGTTTTGATTGCAGGGCCGGTGAGAGCGGGACGACGACGAAAATTTTAGTTGAATTTCTATTTAAAATTTGTAATAGTTGTATTTATTTACCGTCATAAATTCGATTCGATAAAGTGATAAATTATAAATTTGATAATTCTTATTATCGTCGTCGCGTGTAAAATTTATCAGGTTTTCATTAATTAAAATATTATTTATTTAATAAAATTATCATTGTTGATAAATAAAATTGTCGCCGTGGTTTGTAAAAATTTTCGAAGTGATTCAGAATAAATTAGTGGGTATTCGGTTGTATTTAAATTGTAATTATTATATTTATTAGTTACCATTGAAAAATTGACAACTAAAATTATCGCCATCGCATTTTAAAATTTATCGAATTTTATAGAATGAAAATTTGGTTAATCGAGTTTAATGTTAATTTCTCCAAGGGAAGAAACCGCATAACGACTTTGGAAAACCGGGACGTTATATAAGAACTCTTCGAAATCAAAATGGAGAAGAAGACAAAGACGATAGTGAGGTGACGGCGAAGACGATGCAAGTGATGACAAAGAAGACGAAGACGACAGTGAGGGAGAGTGCGCGTCTTCGGCGGAGGCCGACGGGACCATCGACGGTTCTCCTCCATCTTCTTCTCCTTCAGCGGAAACGGCTACGGTGGTTTCTCTGAGGCGGCGGTGGTGTGGTGGAGTTTAGGGGCGGTGGTGCAGAGAGAAGAGAAGAGGATCTGGAAAAAAAAAAAAAAAAAAAATTAAAGGAAAAAATATTTTTACCCCTTAAGTTTAACAAAATATGCAAATAGGTCCCATTAAATTAATAAAAATGAAATGACGTATGTACCTTTATCGAAAGAGTCACGTGACTATTTCCATCCAATTTTCCCAAATTTTACTAATGGAACTCGACTCAAGGGTCAATTTGGAACAATTTTGAAATGTTAAGCGCAAATGTGTCAGTTTCTGATTTCAAAATATTTTTAAAAATTCAATTGAAATATTTTTAATTGAAATATTTTTAAATTTCAATTGAATTTAATTTCAATTGAATTCAATTCAATTGAAAATATTTTTACTTGAATTCAATTAAAATTAAATTCAATTGAAATTTAAAAATAATCAAGGAAGAAGAATCGTAACTCCAAATTAAGTGTTCTGGATATGAAAATAAATTACATTACCACCTCTCAAATTATGTTTTAATTTTGAATTAATCACTAGAATTTTTATTTAGTTATCCTTGTATTCAAATTCAATAAATTGACCCTTGACTTTATTTACAAATGCATTCAATGCTAAAAATGAATTTTTAATAAATAAGTGATATTAATTAAAAGGTATGAAAATCAATAAATACTTGAATAAAAAATGTGATATTTGAATAATCAAATGAAATTAATAAGATTAATTTTAAATAAATTTTTTTATATAATAATGATTGAAGTCTTGAAAATAAATAATAAATTAAGAATTATTGTGATGCAATAAATGTGAATTACTGTTGATTTGGTATAGAAAATGTGTGAGAAGTGTTAGAGATTATATAAAGACATATGGAGGGTAAAATGGAAACAATAAAAATATATTTTGGAGGAAAAAAAACACAAAAAAACATGCCCTTCCACATAAATGGCACGTGGGGCTCACTTCTGTCAAAGTTAATAGAAAGTGTTAGATTTGCACTTAGGCCCAAGACCACAAGGGGTAAGTGGCGATATTTTAATCACAGGGGGGTAAAGTGAAAATAGGCCAAACTATAGGGGGATAAAGTGTAATTAACCCTTTTTTTTTTTTTTTTTTACATGTAGTGGTGGGAATTTAAAAGTTAAAGACAAAAGTAAAATAAAAAATCCAAATTATTTTGTTGTAATTTGAGAAAATATATGAAAGCAATGTATAAATATAAAAAGATTAGGGAACAAAATGAAATTATAGTAAAACATTTAGCTATAAAATGTAATTTATGTAAAAATTTGTCGTTTCTTGTAACTGTTAGAGAGAGAGATATAGAGATAGAGAAAGGAGAGATAAATGTAGTAGAGAGAAATAGTAGAGGCTACTGCAGTTAGTATAGAGAGAGAGAGAGAACAGAGATAGAGAGAGGAGAGAGAGGAAGTAGAGAGAAAGTCCCATGCAAACAAAGAAGTTGTCTAATCCCGGGGTTGTCAACCTCGAGTTTCTTTGAACTTTCATAGAGAGGAGAGAGAGTGTGTTAGTCCCATTTCTTTAAAGTCCCGCTTGTTTGAATTCTATCTAAACCCGAGGTTGACAACCCGGAGTTTTGACAAATTTTTTTAATAAACCCGGGGTTGACAACCCCCGGTTTAGCTATAGAAAGAAAAAAAAATGGTAACGGGATTGCATACCCAAGGTTATCAACCCCGAGTATACAGAAAGTTTTTTCACTTACACCAAGGGTTACAAACCTCGAGTTTTAATGCTCGGGGTTACCAATCCTGAGTTATGATTGTTTTGTAAAAAAAAATGGAATAACTCATTTTTCAGAAAATGAGTATTGAAATACTAATTTTCATGTAAACAACTCTTAAGAGATTAACCAAGTAGACAAGGTTATGTTCGATAATTTGGTTGAGCTTTTAGGATGGGTATCGAGATTGGAAAGTGTTTTCTTAGATTTCTTATATTGGATTCTAAAGTGTCTACTTTGTGTGTTGGGTTGAAAATTAGTACCTTATGTGTTGAGTTGAAAATTGGGACCTCTTTTTTATGATAGTTATAGGAATGATGCTATAGTATTGGAACTTGGTGATTTTTGCTATGCGAACAAAGTGTTTGTTGTGTGGTGGATGGCTAAATGTTACACATTGAGAATGCTAAATTTTGTCGTGGGAAACTATTTTGTGGGTTGTCTACTAGGGTCACAGTCGTTTCTTATTGCTGATGAATCGACAGTTCAATATCTAACCTTTGTCATAGTTTTGTTTGCCACTGAATTCTTAGGATGATAAAGTTGGTAGGATTTTCAAGAGTGGCATATAGGGATGCTTGGGTCAAAGTCGATACTTGATTTGTGTTTGGGTTGGTGTGTTTTGGTACATTTATCTATGTTATTGTTGTTGTTGTTTTGGAATCTTACTTGGTGTTTATAAGGGTTTCTGTGAGCTAGATTTGTTTGTTTTCTATGGTGCTTTGAGGGGGACATAGTACTTTGATTCAGTATTCATGGTATAATAGTAAGGGAAGAGATAATAGTGTTGTCTTCACGACCTATCAAATCATCTAAACAAATCTAGTTATTTAGATGGAGACAAGGTGGATGGAATTTGGAATTTCAAAGTTGGAGGGATTCAAGCTTGGATACAGGGAGTTATTTAAAAAGCTCATATCTGGAGTTCTGGTTTGGTAGTGCTCTTAGTAGTGTGAGTATTATAATTTTGTGTAGCGTTGTATTGTTTCGATGCCATATTTTGGGTATTAATTTTGTGTATCTGGGTTAGGGTTAGCCCTTGATGTAGCTTGTTGGCATTGGGCAAAACCATGTAAGGTGTGTAACTGGTGTCATCTCTATCCATCGCTCTATTCGCTATCATCCATCACTTTGTTCGTCATCTCTATCCATCGCCTCCAATGCTTCCGCTTCATGCATCGCTACAATCACGTTACAAACTGCTTTTTGATCATCATTTCCATCTTTTATGTCATGTTTCAAGAAGATCTATGCTAGGTCTAACTTAAAACATGTCGTCATCGCCATCATACCACATGTACTGCCTCTACCCACCACGCACATTTCGTCTAGCTGCCACCACCGCCGAAAACTGATGTGATATTTTTTATATCTATTTACTATTTTCAATTATGTGTGTACTTTTTATTTTTAAATTCAATAGATTTGAGTTCTTTAATTTTAACTTTTAATGAATTTATTCAGGAGAATGTGACAAGGTAAAAGGCTTACTTCATTTTGGTATGGTTTCTAAATTCTTCCATTCATAACTAATTTTTTGAGGTTCTATAATTTGTAAGGGATTTTTACTTTATTTTTTAGTGAATTTTCACAGTGAGTTTTGACTTAATTATTATATGAATTGATATAAATGATTTTTCTGTTTGGTTGTTTGATTTTTTTTATGAATGTTTTATTTTTAAATATTTTATTTATGTAGATAATGACATATGAGTTTTTGTTGTTTTTTTTTTTTTGGGGGGGGGGGGGGCGTAATTTTAGTGGATTTTTTTTTTCTTCTATATTTTGTGGAATTATTAATATTGTAAAAGTATAAAATTTTAATGGGATTGTTAATAGTCAGTGAAATTATAGAAATTCGGTAGAACAACTTTTATTGATTTTGATAAAAAAAAAGTTATAATTAGTTTCTTTATAAATATATTTTGCATTAAATATGATATCATTTTTAAAAATAATATTTTTTTACATTTTAATTTTTTAGTGGATTGTTATAAAAAAAAAAAAAAAAAAAAAAAAAAAAAAATCATCAGAACAAATGTAAGAGTATTTATGGCATTTAAAGAAAAAAATTATATTTTGAATAAAAACTATAATAAATGATCTTTTTATTTAAAGCCAAAATTCATTGGTATTTAAAAAAAAAAAAAAAAAGATTTTTAGTTTTTAACCATTCCTTAAGAGTTAGGTTAGATACTAACCCAAATTAACAGTTATGTTAGCTACTCATCTAATCGTATACACAAATAAAGTTTTTAACCCAAACAGTTAGACAAGCAAAGGAGATGGATAGTGATACCCCCGCAGATTTCACGTGGAGCTAAAAATAGAGAAATTCGATTGTGGAAGTTTCGTCTCCCAGTTTGGGTAGTTCCATTTACGTGCAAAGGTCTTATTGCTCAAGATTCATCAAATTTTAAACACTTTTGTGGATATATGCGGGGAAATAGAGCGACGATTTTGACATCGAATAGGTCGTCGCGAGAGAACAGAGACTATATCAAAATTGACACTTTAGATCGTGTAGGTAATAGATACCACAAGCATATTCAAGTTCTTCGTAATCTTTTTAAAATCGATCCCTTTTTGCAGTCGGGAACACTGATCGTAATGTTTTTTATTATAAAACAAAAAACACTCAAAAAAAATTTTATTCACATTCGTACGTTATCACGCACACAATATATATCCCGTAAATACACACGTAACTATGACACTGAATTTTTACATTTTACATTTTTTTTTCAGCACAATATTAGGTATTTTGTATAGATTCAGTTTCGTACAGTTGACCCAATAGAATACCCATAAGGGGGGGTGAATTGGGTAATTAAAAATTATCAGAATAAAAATCAATAAATCAAATAATTAATTTTATATCTAAATTAATTATTATCTTTATATCACAACAGAATAAATTAATCAAGTAGGTGCACACACAAACAACAAAAATAAACAAATTAATAATGCAACACACTAAGATATATCCTGATTCATCAAGTTACTCTTGGTTAGTCTAGTCCTCCTAGCCCCACGAAAATTCGCACCAACTAATACCAAGATCCCTTTAAAGATAGGAACCAAACCCATACACCGATTCTTTTACAGGCTCAGAATCAACCTTTACAATATCAGTTTCTCAGACTAAGGATGAACCTTTACTTTTTACAAGTTAAAGAATAACCTAATTCTTTTTAACACCAAGGCATAAGAATCAAAACCTCTCAAAACACTCCAACTTTCATTTTCACACGTAAGGATAGTACATTTACAAATCACTCACACCGCAATTCTTATCCAGGAAAAATTACTACCTCTATCTCTTTATAGAAAGAGATTGAAATCCAGTTACCCTTGATTAAATACCCCCAACGATATTTAACCCATCACAACTCACCAATACACAAATTGATAAGAAGTAAATCTCACTCGGAGCTTCTACCATCCCAAATAAATAATAACTCAATTAATATCCCAACTAATGATAGAAATACGTGAGATACAAAATCTAACTTTCACAAGATGTGGGTAGCAAATTTGAGCACATAATCGGATTCAAGAAATTATTTGTAAATAATATTTTCTTCAAGAATCAGAAATAATTTCTAAGATTAATTTCCAATAATAAACAAGTAATGCACAATAAAAATTAATTGGAAAGATCTCACCCGGAATTCACAGAATAATTAGATAAAGTAATATAATTTCAAATTCGGTAGCGGCAAATATTAACAGCAGTTGATCTTCAAGATCGTCTCTTAGAAAAACTCGTAATATTTCAGAAAGATAACTTTTATAAAAGCTAACAAATGATATGATATGATTTCTCTCTTGTTTACTGCTTAATGATAAATGAAATTCACAAGTCTATATAAAAGAATATGAAATCAGCCTTCTAACGCTAGTTTACATATGTCATGACAATTAATAGTACTTATAGACCTTTTATACCATAAAAACTTCATTTTGGTTCAGTTCCAGTTAAAAACATCTTTCAAATCTCTCAATTAAACCCCGAAAGAATTTCTCAATAAGAATATAATCTATTTCAAGTACTAAATTGAGAAACATTAATATTTAATGAACCATATTAATAGGATTTAAGTAGTATATGAACCATATCTTAAATATAGATAATATCCCCGAAATCTCTCTCAAATCTCAACAAAAAATAGCTACTTTTGGATATAATCTCGGATCAAACAGTATCGGAAAACAGTACGTTCGGTCGGCTGCCCAACTCAGGTTGTAGCCAAGCTATCGCTGCTGCGTGCATAGGTCGACCGCCCGGTTGACTCACAGATTCAAAGAGTTCCGCACCACTTTACCGGTTTACCTATCGGTTGACTTGTTGATTCAAAGAGTTTAGCCTTCTTGGCCGGTCGACCTGTTGGTCGACTTAAAGATACAAGATGTTACAACTTCCATGTCTGGTCGACCCACCAGTCGACTGTTGTGCTTGGATCTCTTGTCTGAATACATTTTTAATTTATTTTCTTTTACGTTTTTGCCCCTTTAACCATTTTCTTCTCTTAATTAGCTTCACGAATATTCTTATATTCCATTTTAGTCATTCAAAATTATTTATTCTTACTTCACATTGGAGTAAATAACTTAACTTAATCGAAACACGCATAAAGGATAAAATACATTTTATGTCATGCGTGTGTTCTTAATGGGATATTAAGAGTTAAGATTCACCTGGGTTGTTTTTCCTAATTTCTTCAAACTCTTAATTCTTCTTCATCATCTTGACATCTTCATTTCCCATCCATCTAATTTGACGTCTTCATTACTGGAACTTTAAATCACCGAAACACTCAATTAAATATTAGTTCCATCAAAACATCAATACTTAATTGTTCATCAAAATCTTAGGATCAACAATCTCCCATTTTTTTATGATAACAATTAACTTTGATATTTTCTTCAAATTAAAATATAACCACACTCCCCCTGAATCCGATGATGGGTTCTTTAACTCATTAAAGCATCATAATGAAGATTTCAATAATGCACAAATTAAAATACTCATTAAGACAAACATTTTAAACATACTCCCCCTTAATCACATATCAAATAATTCTCCTCATTAATAAAATATCATCTAATTTCTCCCCATTTGTCATCTTCAAAAACAAAATTTAAAGAGGGGGGAGCCAAAGATCACTTATGAATGTAATCTCCCCTTTAAGATAATCAAAACATCTTAGTAATATAGCATGATATTAATGTTTTACAAGCATATTAACTCTTTAGATTTTTATTTTTTTTAACAAAACTCGTCCTTCAATATAAGCATGACATAATATTACCCCTCTTATCAACATTTCTCCCCATATATAATTGTAAACAAGTCAATTCATACTTAGGGGAATAAATTTGAGGCAATCAAAATCTTTTAACAATGTAACATGTAATCATATAATTATCAGTTAAGTACACATGTCTTACTCATGATACTAAAACAATGTCTTCCCTTTATAGAAACAAAACATATGTTCTTTAACACACTAAGATAAGAAGCATTTCTCAAGCATTTTATCAATCATAAATCTAGTGCATGCATAAATACGGATAAGTGCATATTTCTTTCATAAAATATCATTTTTCTTTTAGAATAATGATAATCATTTATAGAACAAGAGATATTTATTGTATCCCAAACACTATGCCTATATATCCACATGCAACAGATTGGAATTTCATATATTTTGAGATGATCATATTCATGATATCATAAATAGATTAACGAGATCTCATATAGTATAGGCATATAATAAAATCATAATACTTAAATTTCTTTTATAATTATGCAAGAATGAGATTATTTTACCACTGAGTCAAATAAAAATTCAACCCTAATCAATTAACTCTTGGAATCAACCTCGTTTTTATTTTTTACTCAACTTTGAGTTTCGGTATGAATATTTGTTTCTCCTTGAATAATCTTATAACTTAAAACTCTTTGAAACATGGTTGGAAGAAGATCATTAGTAAAAATCAAGTGAATATTTTCAATACCATATACGATCATTAATAAATTCCAAGCAATTTTAATCCTATCAACCAATTAATTCAGATCGAGTCTTCTCAAGAAACATGCGTCTCATTAATACATAATCAATGACGTCCAAGAACATGAATAATATCGTATTCAATAACTTGCATATTAAATATGTTATATCATAACATGCTCAATCCCTTACATAATAATAATCATTCAAAAATCATGAGATATGAGAAATTTAAGAAGAACATATTTTCATGCATATAACAAGATACTTAATTAATATATCCATGTAAGCATATAATCATGATTCTAAATATTTCAAATCAAATAGATAATTCTTTATCATTTAATTCACCTTATCATAAAATATCATGCATCAAGAGGCATAAAAACTCAGTTCAAACCAACTTATTTGTATAAAAGATATATTCATGAATAAGAGCACATTATGTAAATAATCTTACTAAGATGCATATGCGACAAGTCATAACCACTACTTAGTGAAAACTTAAACACTTAATTCATAACATGTTTCAAAATTAAATTCATAATCACTACTTGATATAAACACATATAAAAACATATAAATATACTTTTAACTAAATGTGATTGTCATAATCACCATAACATGTTTCTAAGATAACAGGAGAACACATCATTGAAAATAAATCTTAGAAACCATCACCAACTTACCTATTTGGCAAGTCGGACATCTCCCTTTCTAATAAATTTAAATCGCGAAAGGTTAGGAGTACCTCTTATATCCTTGGTGGTGACCTTTATTTTTACCTAATTTGTACCACCGGTTGTTGTGAGTACACAATTTCTCTTAATTGATGGTTTTGGTACATCCTTTCTGCTTTCGGGTGCCACTTGTGGGTTCTTTGTAACTTCACATCTTAACTTTGGTACATTCTTTTTGTTTGCACATGTCGACTGTTGCTTCTTTAAAACTTCACATCTCGACTTTGATATATCGTTTCACTTTATACATATCACTTGTGGATTCTTGGTGACTTCCCATCTTGATTTCAATATAATCTCTTTGGTTGTTCCTTCTGATCGAGTCCCAACACTATGTAACTCTGCACAAGCCATTTGTGTAGCTCTTTTTGGCATCCATTTCACTTTGGATCCATTATTAGCCATAAATCTAGGGTTCCTGAATGGACATGATACTTTAAAATGTCTAACCCTGTTGCAATAGTTGCATCTCAACTTTAACTCAATTCTTTTGGCAATAAGGACAAATATTAGAGTTCTCTTATCATTGCTTGATACTTCAGAACTACTAGAATCTGTATCATCCTATGTTTCTTTTGTGGGTCTCTCTTTTCTCTTTAGATTACTTTCTGATCCAACCTCATATGTGTCTTTTAATGTATCCCATATTTCTTTCGCAGAAATACAACCTAAAATTTGCCGGTACATATTTGCATCTAAAGAACAAAGCAAAATGTTAGTAGCCTGTGAGTTAATTGATAATTTTTCTTTATCAAAGGAACTCAGTTGCTCATTTCTCTTGGCTACTCCATTTTCCATAGGAATGTATGAACCGTCTTCAATAACCAACCATGTCTCGTAATTAGTAGCCTGTAAAAAAGCAATCATTCTATTCTTCCAAACGGTATAACTACTATCTATAAACAACGGTGGACGGTGCATAGAAAGCCCCTCAGCTAGTGTGCCTACTATGTGTGTCATGTGATCTTTGTTAGCTAAAAAATTCGAACTAAACCAACTCTCAAATGTTGGCTTAGTAGAATGCCCAAGAGGGGGATGAATTGAGTAATTAAAAATTATCCGAATAAAAATCAATAAATCAAATAATTAATTTTATCTCTAAATTAATTATTATCTTTATATCACAACAGAATAAATTAATCAACTAGGTGCACACACAAACAACAAAAATAAACAAATTAATAATGCAGCACACCAAGATATATCTTGGTTCACCAAGTTACTCTTGGTTAGTCTAGTCCTCCGAGCCTCACAGAAATTCACACCCACTAATACAAAGATCCTTTTAAAGGTAGGAACCAAACTGCATACCGATTTTTTTACAGGCTCAGAATCAACCTTTACAATATCATTTTCTCAGGTTAAGGAAGAACCTCTACTTTTTATAGGCTAAAGAATAACCTAATTCTTTTTAACACTAAGGCACAAAAATCAAAACCTCTCAAAATACGCCAACTATCCTTTTTACAGGTAAGGATGGAACCATTACAAATCACTCACAATACAATTCTTATCTAGGATGAATTATTATCTCAATCTCTTTACAGGAAGAGACTGAAACCCAGCTACCCTTGATTAAATACCACCAACGATATTTAACCCATTACAACTCACCAATACACAAATTGATAAGAAGTAAATCTCACTCAGAACTTCTACCACCTCAGATAAATAATAATTCAATTAATATCCCAACTAGTGATAGAAATACGTAAGATACAAAATCTGATTTAACAAGATGTGGGTAACAAATTTGTTCACATAATCAGATTCAAGAAATTGTTTGTGAAAAATATTTTCTTCAAGAATCAGAAACAATTACCAAGATCAATTTTCAATAATAAACAAGTAATGCACAATAAAAATTAATTGGAAAGATCTCACCCAGAATCCACATAATAATTAGATAAAGCAATGTAACTTAAGATCCTGTAGCAGTAAAGATTAATAGCAGTTGATCTTTAAGATCCTCTCTCAGAAAAGCTCACAATATTTCAAAATGATAACTTTTATAAAAGCTAACAAATGATATGATATGATTTCTCTCTTATTTACTGCTTAATGATATATGAAATTCGCAAGTCTATATAAAAGAATACGAAATTAGCCTTCTAACGTCTAGTTTACATGTGTCATGACAATTAATAGTACTTATAGACCTTTTATACCATAATGACTTCATTTTAGTTCAATTCCACTTAAAAATATCTTTCAAATCTCTCAATTAAACCCCCAAAGAATTTCTCAATAAGAATATAATCTATTTTAAGTATTAAAGTAAGAAACATTAATATTTAATGAACTATATTAATAGGATTTAATTAGTATATGAACCATATCTTAAATATAGATAATATCCCTGAAATCTCTATCAAATCTCGGATTAAATAGTGTCCTGAAATAGTGCGTTCGGTCGACTGTCCAGTCGACTGCCCAACTCAGGTTGTAGCCAAGCTATCGCTGCTGCATGCATCGGTCGATCACCTGGTCGACTCACAGATTCAAAAAGTTCAGCATTACTTCACCGGTCGACTTATCGGTCGACTTGTTGATTTAAAGAGTTCAACCTTCTTGGCCGGTCGACCTGTCGGTCGACTTAGAGATACAGGATGTTACAGCTTCCATGTCCGGTCGACTCACCAGTCAACTGCTATGCCTGGATCTCTTCTCTAAATACTTTTTTAACTTATTTTCTTTTACGTTTTTGCCTCTTTAACCATTTTCTTCTCTTGATTAGCTCCACTAATATTCTTATATTTCATTTTAGTCATTCAAAATTATTTCTTCTTATTTCACACAGGAGCAAATAATTTAACTTAATTAAAACACACATAAAAGATAAATACATTTTGTGTCATATGTGTGTTCCTAAATGAGATATTAAGAGTTAAGATGCACTTGGGTTGTTTTTCCTAATTTCTTCAAACTCTTAATTCTTCTTCATCATCTTGACATCTTCATTTCTCATCCATTCAATTTGACGTCTTCATTACTGGAACTTTAAATCACTGAAACACTCAATTAAATATTAGTTCCCTTAAAATATCAATACTTAATTGTTCATCAAAATCTTAGGATCAACACGTACGTTGACATTTACACATAGCATTTATGCGTGAATATACACATAACTTTGACACTGAACACCTTTTTTGTAGTAGAACACATAACATCAACTTGCGACAAAATAAATTCAGTTTATATACACGTAAGTATGACACTGAATTTTTACATTTTATATTTTTTTTTCAGCACAATATTAGGTATTTTGTATAGATTCAGTTTTGTACGTTGACATTTACACATAGCATTTATGCGTGAATATAGATGTAACTTTGAAATTGAACACTTTTTTTGCAGTAGAACACGTAAACATCAACTTGCGACAAAATAAATTCAGTTTATGTTTATATTTTTTTTAGCACAATATTAGGTAGTTTGTATAGATTCAGTTCGTATGTTGACATTTACACATAGCATTTATGCTTGAATATACACGTAAAACTGTGGTTGGAACAATTTTTTTCCAAGTAATTTTACATTTTTAGTTGATGTATTTACAGAACATATTAGAGGAATGGCCACACGTGTGGTTTTAATGTTCAAGTATAATGGTTATTCGTTGGGAGTAAAAGTCGGCAATGATTTGACATATGAAGGTTTAATACAGAAGGAGTTAGTAAGATGGGACGTTTTGAAGTTTGACACATTTGAGATGCAATATTCAATCCCTGGCCACAAAACGTGTTTGATTTCGTGTCAAGACGACTTGGAAGTGGTTGTCTATCTCGCATGCGCCATGAATTTGGATTACGTTGGAGTGGATATTAAGATATGCAGCAGCGGTAGTGGATGGGAGGGCGTGGGAAACAATACGTTAATTGAACATCGTCGTGGGCACGACAGCAGAGGTGATTCATACATAGAGGAAGATTTATTGCCAATTTTTTGTCCGCCCCCACAGAAAGCGTTACTGTCTGATCATTGGGCTGGTGGTATAAAAGAAGTAGAACAGAGCTTTGAGGGTGATGCTATGGAGTTCAAAGAAAAATTAAGAAAATACGCTATTCAAATAGGTTTTAGTTTTAAATAAATAAAAAAAACGAGAGAGACAAAGTAATTGCCGCATGCGCTCTAAAAGAGGAAATGGGTTGTGTGTGGAGGGTGCATAAGAGAGTAGATGATAGGAATGGATTTTTCTATATTTGGGAACTAGAAAACACACATATGTGTGGTACTACTTTCAGGACGAACAAGAATGAGAACATGAATTCAAGTATTGTGAAGTCGTGTTTGGTAGACTTGGTTCGGAACACACCGGCCACCAAACCGATTGATTTGCACACACGTTCAAAAATTATTCCGGCATCGAGATCCCATACCACATTGCATAGAACGGCATTGAGAAAGCACGAGATGATATGTATGGATACCACAGGGGTTCATATGACTAGTTGCGTTGGTATACGAAGGCATGTATACGCACAAACCAGGGCAGCCATATCATGCTTGAATACGACAAGAAATCGAGGCATTTTCAAAGATTGTTTATTGCATTTAATGCAACAATCCGTGGCTTCAATTATTGTCGGCCAATATGTTTCCTCAACGGTACGTTTCTGGGGGTAAGTACAAGAGATGCCCGCTAGCAGCAAATGCAAATGATGGGAATAATGGTAATACTATTTTGTTTTTAAATATATTAGCAACTTAATATCATCATTTAGTTATTTTTTGTTTTTTTTAAGTGAATTTATTTTGGTTAACCTAAATTTTTTTAGTGCGATTAATCCTACCATTTTTATACAGGGTTGTTCCCAGTTGCCTTTGCCGTCGTTGATGCCGAGAACGATGACAATTGGTTCTGGTTCATGGGGCATTTGCACAATTTTTTTTCACACAACCGAGTGTTGACCTTTATATCGGATCGTCACAGCGGCATACTTGAAGGTGTTCGTAAAATGTTTCCAAATTGTTTCCATTCATTTTGCTTGAATCACTTGAAAAACAATCTAAAGGATAAATTAGCTGGCACGAAACAACAATTCAAAGAGAAGTTGGTTTACAAATATGTTTGTATGGCATATGCTACAACAATGGAGAAATTCAATATGTACCGGGATGAGTTAAAGATAGAACGTAAGGGTCGGGTAGAAAATTTCCTTCATGACGTACCCCCCAAAAATTTTTGCAACATGTATTTCAGAGGTAAACGATATGGCAAGATGTCTTCAAATTTAGCAGAATCATTCAATGCGTAGATTCGTGAATATCGTCACCTGCCCATCATATTAATGATCGATAAGATGAGATGCAAATTGATGGCCTATTTATCTAATAGACGGTCAGAATCATTGACAATGACTTCCGTGTTGTGCCCTATACCCAAAGAATCGATAGGACAGATGATTCAGGATGGTCCGACATGGGCTGTCGTGGAATGTTAGAAAAACATGTACGAAGTGCATTCAAACCATTCTGTGATTGTGGATATGGACAAGAGGACTTGCGTATGTTTCAATTGGCAAGGAAATGGGTTTTCTTGTATGCATGCTAGCGCGGCTATACAACATAACGGGAAGAACCTATATTCATATATAAAGGTATATTTTTCGGTTGAGCACTACCGAAAATGTTATTCAGAAGGTATATATGGAGTCCCAACTATTAAGAAACCAACTTGGGATGAATCAAAAGTGGTCATCATTCCTCCAATTACGAAACGGCAGCCTGGCCGACCCAGGAAAAAGCGTACCTATCAAAAGAAGAGATTGTAGAGATAAAATGTGGAAAATGTCACAAATATGGGTACCACAATCGCAAGTTGTGCACTACAGCAATTTGAGTTGATATCATCATTTTTTTTTTTTTAAATATTTCTTTATTTGGATTATTTTTTGGCTAATGAATCAGGTGATACGTATATGTTTACACGGAACACAGACATGATCATTTTTAAATATTTTTTAAACTGAAGATTTTGATCATGGAAGATTTTTTAATTTTTTTTACATTCACTGCACCTTCAATTTATGTTGGGTTTATTGTTTTTGTGAAGTGTATTACGTCATTTTGACGAGTCAGCGAACAATGTGGGGCTGAGGACATTGTAAAAGTCTCTCTTTTGCGCGAGCGGATCGAATATTAATTCAATCATGAATATCAACGTAAGGGTTTTTTTTCAGACATTAAAATGGGATAACCGAGAGGTGGGGTGGGGTGGGGTGGGGTGGGGGAGTGAATATTAACTCATTCGTGAACATTTTATTTTGATATAAGTTAATATTCACAAATCTCGAAAGCAGTCACGATGTGTTTGTTTGATCTCAGTCAATATTCACACAATCAAATATTTGTAACAATATTTTTACGACACTCAAATATATTCATGGTAATGTTATCGCATTTGTCAAACCAACACATGTGTCGTTTATTTGAATTGAGTTACTATGCAACCCGCATCACTACCCATTTGTGAATGTCTATAATCGAGTAAATATTCACTCAACATATTCGTTTCACTTTCTTGGGTCGTAATATACGATGATTTTGGACTGAAGTTAATGTTAACAGTAAAATGATAAAAAGTTAATATTTACTCACTTCATATTAAGTTATCTTGAATTGCGTAAATTTTTACTCATACACAACGTTGATACTCACACATGCATGGTACGTATTGACACAAAGAAAACACCATTTTTTCATTGCTCTGTAATATACACATAAATATTCACTCACAGATAAACGTCTTTTTTTGTGGTTGTTCTATGATGCAAAACAAAAGATCAAAAAAATATTGAAAAAAACTTAAACATAGAACTTTTAATTCATACAAAAAAATTAACATAAGCAAATTTTTTTTTTTTCCAATCGCATTGGATTCGCACAAGAAAAGTAACTAGACACATTCCGACAGTTTTTCATTGAGGAGTTGGTCACGATGACGGCACATTTGCGGATTCTTTTCTGATCATAGCGTCGGCCAACGACCTACTCCTAAGTGGATCATTCAATAGATTATGTAGGATAGTCTTCTGCAGCTTTCTTGTATCACCCGCAGTTATCTTCTTCGGCACAGCCCTATTCTCAGTATAGCTATTCATGATGGATGCCACGAAGACATCACATTCAGTTCTGGTAAAAACAAAAGACAAAAGTATTAGGATTTTTCAAAAACGGAGACAAATGCTTTGATTTTTGTGAAACAAAAAAGAAAAAAAAAAAAAGAAAAGTATGATATGCAGTTTGGGATATACGATCCGTTTTGCTGCGAACAGTCTACACATTGTTCTATTTGAATATCCCCCTAGCCTTGCAGTATATTGGCGTTTATATGCACCTCCACAAATTGTTTTTGTCAAGAGATTATTTTTAGACACAAACACATAACGCGACCATAAAAAATGATGTACACGGAAGTAATTTTTTCATACCACAATGCACGCGTCGTTATAATAGCGATCAGTTGTGGGATCACGCGGCAGGAGCGAATTGTAGAATTTTCACCGTTTTTCAAAAATGTCGAGGACCAGAACAATCCAATGATTGGGGGTTACTTGAATCCCATGGGAAATCAAATGCAAAATAATGTACCTACAATTCGAGGTAAAAGCTTCACTGATTGTTTCGCGGATATGGGTCTTCAAATTTTCATATTTCTCCTGGATTATTGTCTGGAAAACAGCACATCCAAAATTAGATCTCATATGCATGAACAAATTAAAAATAAAAGAAGACTTTTGTCCATACCCATATCTGCGCCAAAGAAAATTTGGATGTATCAAACAGCTTTCCCTTTTTTTTCTGCTCGCTTAAGATTGAGGTTGTGCGTCCTAATTTCTAGATATTTACCATAAGCATCAAGCACCTGGAAAAAATAAATAAATAAATAATGTTGGCTGTAAGTGTGTAAACATCAAATGTTTTGGGGTGAGTAAGTATTAACTCAATTCAACAAAACCAACTAGGTTTGCAATTGCTTAAAAAACCTTGCTAACCCCTAATTCAACACAGTGAACACTTCTGACAGAAAAACGGGGATATTTTTTAAAACAATGCGTTGGTTGCGAGTGAATATTAACGTACAGTTCAAAGAGCAATGAAAATGGTTTTTTTCCTTTTGTAATTACGGAGGATGGCACGTGAATAATGGTTTTTCCATTTTCGTAATTACGGAGGAGGGCACGTGAATATTAACGTTTGGGGTGAGTGAATATTAATGCACAGTCCAAGATCAATGAAAATGGTCTTCCATTTTCTTAATAACGGAGGAGGGCACGTGGATATCAACGTTTGGGGTGAGTGAATATTACCTAAATCCCAAAGAAACCAATAATTTTGCACTTGCTAAAAAGACCTCGTTATTATATAATGATTGGAAATGTAAAACTTACATTATTAGCCATCTTTCTCTTTTAAGTATGCATATGGCGTTCCCTAGGCTCATAGTCGATATTGGTTTGGGCCCTCCCATACACTAGGCCCCTGAAATCATCTTAGCACACGGTAAGTTTTTTATTTTTTTTTCCTGATAAAATCAGCGAAAATAATCATAGAAAACGGTATAAATTAATGTTACCCGATCCCTTCCTCAATGTATATCATCAGTAGCATTTCCCAATCGTCATCGCTTAACATCATTGCTATTTTGCATCTATTTCATTTGGATAGTTTAATGTTGTCCTCATACTCACAAAAAGGAAGTTCGTCAACATCTACAACATCCCCAGTGACCTTTTGCTTGCTTTTTTCTTTTGGGCCCGGGTAGACGAAATCGCTACCCTTATGTATTGGCTGCCTAACCTTGACCTTTAGTCTATTTGTCATGGAATTTACTTTAGGGGGTGGTGATGTTTCATACCTGGCGACCGCAGAGGCATTTTTAGGAGTAACAACAGAAATGGGGGTCGCACCCGTTATCACCAAATCAGTGCAGGTGTTCGGCGGTGTTTAGGTTAATGCATGGGGCGGCAGCTGTGGTGTTGTCTAGGTGGGCAGTGACACAAATAAAGTGGGCATCGATTCTGTTGTGCTGATGTTGCATACCTTTTAATTTGAACACATATATCAGCAATCTACTTATTCAGCTCCTTGATTGTTTGTATGTATGAACGCCCACTTACATTCTTAGATTCCTTCAACATCATGTTGTTGTCCAATGATGTTTTCAACTGTATCTCCAATTCTGCACATCTCTTTTTCAAATCATCCTTCTAGGGGTCTGACTGCGGATTGCGATGTTTTTGAGTGACAGTATTAACGCCCATTTCTAGTTCCATCTGAGCCTTTTCGGTCACAACCTTCATTAATCTTGTGGTAAGATCAACCAGAATTGCATCATGATGATTTTTTTGTTGGTTAAGTTTCGTTTGCAAATCAATATTACGAACAGTCATGTTAACGACGATCTTTCGCAGCGCTTCGATTGTCTTGTTTTCTTCCATTTGCCTTACGTAAAAATCATCATGCATTTGATCCAACGCATGATAAACGTCATCAACGGCAATGTCATGTAAGGTGGGAGGCATGACGCCACTGCTTGCTTGACTGCAGTCCACGTCCAAATCAAACGTTGGAGCCTGGTATTGCATTGTTGTCTGGCTTACGATGGGGATCAATGACTCGCCCAAAATCCTGTTAACTATTGCATGGATTTCAGGACCATCTTCATCACCGTACCCTTACCCTTCTCATTTCTTCGTTGTTCGCATATGGTATCATCAGATTCGTCACGAAACTCCACGGGAGTTTTCCTCACAACTTCGTCAGCATCGTTGGGGGGTATGATGCCAGATTGCACGTCAAGGAAGCTCTCCTCGATGTCCCCATCTTTAACCTGAACGCATTTATTTAAAACGTACACCGAAACAAAAACATAATTAGAATAGAATGTTAATAAATCGATCCGGAATTTTTTATCTGATCATCTAATAGGTGGTTGATCGGTGTAGAACCGATGGAAAATGTGTATGCAGTCAAACACCATCATTGCATTCTCGGTATTGCAAACTCCCGCCCCTCTCTGGCTATCGATAATGTCGTGTGTTCGCAAAGCCAATACTGAAAACAAAGAAGAAGTTAAGGGGAATAAGTTGACAATATACAGTAATGACAAGAACATCCATATACTGATAACATTTACATAATCAATAAACAGTAACGCGATAAACAGTAATCACGAGAACATCCATATACTGATAAAATTCACATAATCAGTAGAAACTTTGAGTGATTTTAGATTTTACCTGCAGCACGGGGACACAACCCGTAATGGATCTTGGCTCGATGTATGATTTTTTCAGACTCGTCTCCAAGTCTATAAGAATCGTGTCTGTCCAGTTGTAGTTGTTCATGCGCTCGATATCTTCCACATATCAAACGAGCCACTGTGGCACTTGTTATTTAGTAGTGGTGAAGAAGCACGTGGACAATAGATGCAAGCATAACAAGCGGACGACATCGTGCAAGCGGACGACATCGTGCGTGTTTTCCTTACTTGTACTCTTTACTTGTTGTTCCACCGAAGACCTCAAGTAAGCCACACTAAACTCTCTTGGGTTTGTCAGCTTCAGTTTGCGGAGGAATTTTGAGTCAGCCTTCGTGTATCTACTCTACACAATGACTCCATCCCCTGTTGTCAAACCAAAAATCAACTGTATGTCCAAGGGTGTTAGCCTCACCAATTTTTTCCCGATTCTGAATGTTGACTAGGCTGGGACATAACTCAGTATGATTTTTTCTATCAGGTCATTTTTATGGATGTTAAGCGACACCTGCTTGTTGTAGAATATTTTGAAGATTTTGGCAAAGGGTGTCATACGTAACAACGCCTTGTGTTGGTGTGTTAATTTGCAATCTCAAACTAATTCATATGTTTGTTTAGATTGTTCCGATATAAAAACACTCTCGGCAGAGGTTGAGTATTTCCTGCTTTTCTCCGTTTTTTTACTCGTTGAGCTACAATTTAACGGGATAACAACAAAACGTTTTTAGCTGCGCATATATTAACGTAGATAAAAATAGGCATGCAAATTAACAGATAAGTGAACATCAAAACACAATAAAACAAAAAAAAAAAAAAAGAACAAAAAAGTTCCGCAAAGACCTTAGTAGACATTTTTTCCTGGGTAGGTAAGTGGGTATGCATGTACATACAAAAACGATTTTCACTCATAAAAGATTGATTACGAGAACATCAACACCAAATGTATAGATACGTGAGCATCATCACCAAAAGTATCCACAAAGATTTTCTCCTCCAATTTGAAACAAGTAAGTGAGTATTCACATACATACTAAAAACGTTTCTTAACACAAAATAAAATGATTACGAGAACATTTACAAGAATCTTTATGGCCCTAATTTACACATTTACAGGACTCATTAACAAAAAATTACTTATCCGTGGACATCAACACACTAAATACATGATGATGCTTACTCTGTGGACTGCTGCTACCTCTTTTCTTAGTTGGAGTTCCTTCGTCGTCGATACTTTTCGTTATTCCTTGAGTTCGCAAACCCTTCCCACAACGCGCGCTCAAAATCGCTTGATTTTAGGTTTTCCTATTGTAAGGGGAGATAGCGAGAATATGTATATGAAATCTCTTGATAGCTAGGGTTTCGTATCGTAATAGGAATATGCAGGGAATATGTAGAGACATAAATGTAAAAAGTGGCATGATTAATGGGGTAATGGTAGAGGTGCTTTTGGTAAGTGGACAGCGGAAATGGGGAAAGGTGGGGGGATCATGTTTTGGGGAGTGAGACGTAAATGTTCACTTAAGTGAAATCTATACCCAAAAAAAAATAAAAAATACCACAGTAAAGAGGACATCTTGCACAATATTTTACTGGGTTTTGTTTGCAAATTGAATGTGATGTGTGATAGATATGAAACTATTTTAATTGGGGAAGGTGAACATGTAGCCCTTTCACCTTCTAAAACCAGAAAATGTTGGTTGAATCAAAACAATGGCATTTCAGTGTAAATTGGTAATTCCAATAGGAGCAAACATAGAGGGTCATTTACTAAAAAATCTCATTGGGCAATTAACTTAATTAATAAGGTCAAAGGTTATCTAAGAGATTGTATATCACTAAAGAGGTGGTGAAAAATTACTCTTAAAAAAAAAAGTGGAAATTGTTTTTCTTCAATTTCGGAATGAAATTACTTTTTTACTTTTGGCACGAATTTGATTTTGTTAGTCTTTAACAATGTATTTTAAACTTTGGGGGCCCTCAAATTAAAATTTATAAATTGTTTACCCTACTAAACATTAGTTTTTAAAATAAAAATGGAAACATAGATTATTTTTTTAAAAATAGAAATATCACATATTTGAAATGAGAATGACGAACTAAAAAAATGTTAACTTATGATTTTAGGATTTCATTAGTACTAAAATTCAATAATTAATGCTCCAATCAATTTTGATATTTTCATAAATTAAAATCCTGTGTTCACTAAACAGTAGATGAGTAAAAATATCACAATAAGAATCCCCGAAATTTAGGGTGAATTGATTCTAAATGTTTTTTTTTTATATAGAAAATGCTTCAACAAAATAAGATATTTACCATTTACCATCTTTGTCATTTTGCCAAAAATCACAAATCTCTCATGTCATTCAGAAAATACCAATCAGCCCTTTGACTAATTTTTTTATTTTTGTGAAAAGTCATAAATATCATTATCTTATTTAATTTATTTATTTTTTCAAAAATTGACTTATAACTTCTTTTTTTTTTTTTAAAACATAATTTTTTACTCCTATATTTTTTTGGGGATTTTCCTCCAAAAGTCCTCTTTTTAGTGGACAACTTTTCAAGTCCCACCATTTTCCCAAGATGATCAAAACTCCTATTTTAAGATTTTTTATTTGAAAAGTCCTATGTTGAGTTGGCAAATATTTCTCTTTTTCTTTTTTACCCCTAGTTTATTACAAGTAAATGTTTTTTTCCTTTTTACTCATGGTTTGGACCCAAAAAAGGGATCCACTTCATTTTCTCCCATTTTTATTTTACTCCCTTTATTTAGTATTATTTCAATTTCAAACCCCAATTTTTTTATTTTTCAATTTCACACATTTTTCTTTATTCCATTTTTCTTTTTCTTTTTTTTTTTTTATTTTTTTTTATTTTTGAAACATTTCATTTGTTCCAAATTAAGTAGATATCTACTGAAAATAAATTAAGGAGATATCTACTGAAAATAAATTAAGTAGATATCTACTAAACATTACAGAACTCAATATGTTTCTACAAGACTTGTAGATGAAATTAAGTAGATATTCAATGAACTAAAAAATATCACAAAATACCACTTACATTATTTTTCAAGAGACAACTTTTTAAGGACAATCATTTGTTCCAAAAATACAAAAAAAAAAAATGGAATAAAGAAAAATGTGTGAAATTGAAAAATAAAGAAATGGGATTTTGAAATTGAAATAATACTAAATAAAAGGAGTAAAATAAAAATGAGAGAAAATAGAGTGGGTCCCATTTTTGGGTCCAAAACCATGAGAGAGAGAGAGAGAGAGGGCAGGCGTGGGGCCCGCCTGCCCACTACCTGCAAAGAGAGAGAGAGGGGGGTAGGTGTGTGGCCCGCCTGCCCATTGCCTGCCGAGAGAGAGAGAGGGCAGGCGTGGGGCCCGCCTGCCCACTGCCTGCAGAGAGAGGGGGCGGCGGGGCCCGCCTGCCCAGTGCACAGCGCCAGAGAGAGAGAGAGGCAAAATCCGGTAATCCGATTTTCATGAGGGTTTTGGGATGATTCAAAAATTCATGGTCCTTAAAAAATTGTTTTTTGGCCATTTGGAACTGCAGGAAAAAAAAAAAAAAAAAAAAAAAAATTCCTATATTTTTGACCCCTTTGTTTTTGAAAAAAATAAAATAAAATAAAACCCCAACCGCTACCCCACCCGACGTATCAGGGTAAAAAAAGCCAACCGTCTTCTTGAGAATTTTCTCTCCCTACAATATCCGTAACACAATCTTCCTCTACTTGGTCCCCCGAAAGTTCATATTTTATCTCCCATCCTCTTGGTACTCTCATCTACCCATGCCACTACCCTCGAATCCAATCGCCGCCGAATTTCCGTTGGATACATCAAACGGAGCTCTGGTGTGTTTTCGAGATGTTTGATCGGAACGACTGGCGAATTACTTCTCTCTCTATCTATCTCTCTCTCTCTCCAGACCCAACATGGATATGTGCCGACCAGATGGGATGGTGTTTTCTAACATGCAGAGGGTGATGAGGGTTGTTCCGGCGGGTGGGGGAAGACATCGATCTGTGCACCGAAACACATATCGTAAATAGATTACAAAGTTGATTATAAATGTTGCCTCTGAAAATTGTTTATTTAATGCATGTTTCACATTTCTTATTTATAAGAAACTTAAGTGGTCTTTGACAAAAAATAATAAGAGATTAATTGATATTTAATAAATAACAAGAAAAATTTATGATTTGAAACAAAATAACAAATAAGTGATAAATATCCCAACAAAATATTAGTCAAAATAAAAAAAATTAGATTAACTTCTTCCAATTTAATAGTGAATAGGATATAACAATCAATATTCTTTAATATATATTAACTTTTTACACCACCACCCCTGCCACCGTCGGACTATTCTGGCAACCTTCTCACGTTGTCTGCAACCCCAGTCTCTCTCTCTCATCCCTCCATTCACCACCACAAATCTACCATCCTCCACCTCCCAAAGTTCCCTTCCCCCACCCCTGAAACTCCATATCTATCCATCCACTAACTCAAATATCCAACTTCCATGCCCATATCCGAGAACCATCAGCTACCAATCCCCACCCCTAAAACCCTTATCCACCAGCCAAAAAATAAATAAAAAATCACCCCTCAGTATGTATATATTGTGCATGTGTGTTGTTTCTGAAGTAGATGATTGGCCTGATAATAACAAATGGTGAAGGTGGAATTGGAAAAAGGAGAAAAATATATTGAAGAAAAACAATGGAAAATAGATGAAAAAAGAAAAACTAAAGTAAGTTAGTGAACTTGATTCTAATAACAATGTAAATAAGACTCCCATACCGAACAAACATGTCTCAATTAAATTTCATAAAGTAAATAACATCAAATTACATCATTTTTTTTTTTCAAATTTTCAAACACTACATAAAAGAAAGTGTGAATAGATATAACCAAAATAGTCTCATTCTTAGGAAAAAAAAAAATGTATGAAATATCCTCCCTTGCATAAAAATAGTCTTGGTAATTTCAGATTAACGAAAAACCAATCTACATCAAAAACAAATTAAATAAATAAATAAATCACTTCTTACTTAAATAATCCACATAATCTACTCTCCGACAAAGTCAAAACAAAAAACAAATCCAAGAAAGTGATAGGATTTTTTTTTATTTTATTTTCATTCTATTCCTTTTTCCAGTTTCGCTATTCTTTTTTCCTTATTTTCTTTTTTTTTTTTTTTTTAAAAAAAAAAACCAGCTGTGCCTTTTCCCCTTAAATTCTGTACAATTTTTTTTTCTGTTACGTTTTCTTTGGTATGTTTTAATTACTTTTTTTTTTTTCAATTCTGTTCAGCAGGTTCTTTTTTTTTTTTTTATTCATTTATTTACTTTTAATGTTCATTTAAAAAAAAAAAAAAAACTTTTGTTCTGTTTTTTCATTATTTTCTGTTCATTTTTTGTTTTCTCATTCTTTTTAAGGGTAATTAATTATATACTTCCCCAAAGAGAGTGAAAATGGAAAAAGAGACTTTTGACGTCCTTATAGAGTTTATAGAAAATGATCCCTAATATTTTGTTTTGTTTTTTTAAAGAAAGAGCCCCTAAGACATATTATTGAAAAAATAAAAAGGATTACATCCTGAGACGATAAAATCTCTGTCGATCCTCCCGTAAGAGCAAACAAAAGGAAGGAGGTAAGGAACTCTCAGAATGATAGAAAACAACACTATTGGTAGTGACATTGGGTAGACAGTCTGCCACAAAATTACATTCACGATACACGTGAGAAATGAAAATATCAAAAGATAAAAGATAAAATGTAACAGTATGCCAAGGAACCGACACCGACCAAATAGGATAATATTTCTTTATAGCATGCACAAGCGTCAATGAATCACTTTCCACATGAAGCGGATGGAAACCCAAATTGAGAGCTCTCTGAATACCGATGAATAAACCATGTAACTCAACGAGAAAACTCGATTGGACCAAAAGAGAAAAAGTGAATGCAAAAAACAACTTACCCCTGAAATCTCGAATAACCCCCTCGAAAAAAGCATATAAAGTGGATCTTTTAAAAGCCCCATCTACATTAAGCTTGAAGTAACCCTCTAGAGGACTTTTCCAAACGCAAGGGATTGGACGACGAACGTGGATACCTCTCAAAGGACATCCCAACAACGAAAGAGAATGGATCCCAAAAGCAGAAGAATAACTCTTTGCCGGAACCCGAAGATTAAGCGTAGATAGCCAAGATTGCACTTTAAACACAACCCAAACATGTGACATAGCCACCTTGTCATGAATAACTCTATTCCAACGCAACCAAATTTCACAGCAGATTAAGGATGGGACCAACACTCCCAAATTATAGAACTGAGAGTCACTTCTCAACCTAGTCCACCAAAGAATGAGCCTATGTAACAGAGGTTAATCCAAACAAGGAGTATTAAAAAAGACACTGAAAGTTTGCCAAATTTTAATCACCACCTCGCTCTCCACAAAAAGATGATGTAGAGTCTCTTGTTTTCGGATTGCACAGCAACTACAACCTGAAGCAAGATTGATACCCATTTGCATTAATATTGAGTCCACGGCCACACGTTCTTGCATAAGCTTCCATAAAAATATTTTGATTTTCAAAGGAAGCTTGTGACCCGATAACCTCGAAAGAAGAGAACCCAAAGAACCCCCAACATGATCGTCCCTAGCTATTGCACGCCATGCCGATTTAATAGAGAACTTACCGTTTTTGTTCGGAAGCCAGACAAGACGATTCGATTTCGACGAACACGTCGATAAAGAATTGTGCAAGAAAACTTGCAACTCTGGCTCTAGGTCAGACAACAACTCTTCTTCCCCCTACATATAATTATGAATAGAAAAAAGACAGTCAGTTTGAAAAAGGTCAGCTGCAAGGATTCCAAGACCCCAATCATCGTGCCAAAAACTCGTCGACAATCCGTCACTGATGTTCTATTTGGACATTCTAAGAAAAGATTCTTTAGCTACTATCAAATCCTTCCATATTTTTTAACTATCCGGATAATCTTTCCAAAGAGAATTAGGGAGGCCTTTCGTACATTTAGAATGCATAAAACAACACCACAATGAATTTCCATTCACCAAGGACCAAATACGTTTTAAAGAGAAAGCAAGTTTCATATCTCGGAGTTTACATAAACCAAGACCCCCCATTGACATCTTGACAAATTTTGTCCCATGAGATCCAATGCTCCGGTCACCATGATCATGCTGCCCCCAGAAGAAATTAGCAAAGTGTCTTTCCAACTTGTCAAGAACACTATTATGAATGCAAGTCGAAGCTAACAAATGAAGAGGAAAGGAAGAGAGCACATGCTTCAGGAGCATAAGCTTACCCCCACTCGATAAAACTTTGATTTCCATCACTTGATTTTGTTCGACACCTTATTAATTAAAGTACTGAAATCCATTACTTTGAGATGATTGTATGCTAAAGGCACACCAAGATAGATGCAAGGCAAAGAACCCTGAAGAAAGCCCATGATATTACGAACAACAGTCATTCTCGCAACAGGGCAATTTCGATGCAAAAAGTAATTACTTTTGGGCGAGCTAATTAATTGACCTGATGCAGTCTGGTAGTCTTCTAAAACCCGCAAAAGATTTCTCAAACTACTCAACCCATCATGACAGAATATGAGAGTATCATCGGCAAACATGAGATGAGAAATTAACGGGCAATCTCCTCTCGTCACAAAAGGATGAATGTGACCAACCTCCATAGCTTTGAAAATGCCCCTACTAAGAACTTTTTGAGCAAGAATAAATAGCAGAGGGAATATCGAGTCCCCTTGTCTAAGGCCTCTTGATTCTTGAAACCAACCCTTATACCCCCCTTGGAAAACAACCGAAAATGAGAAAAATTAGAAACAACTACTCTACGTTTTGATAAACTCTGAGTAGAAACAAAATTTCCTAAGAACCTCCACTAAAAAGGACCAATCTAACCGGTTATACGCTTTCATCATGTCGAGTTCGATCATCACATTACAACCTCGAACATCTTTTTCGAGATCCTTGATTAGCTCCTGAGCCAGCCCAATTGCTTCCGAAATACAATGACCTTTTAAAAAATCGTGTTGTTGGTTAAAAATAAAGTGGGGCAGAATATTTGCCAAACGAATCGACGAAGCCTTCAAGAAAATTTTGTAGCACACATTGTATAGGCTAATTGGCCTAAAGTCTTTAAGAGAAGTCGGTTGAGATTTTTTCAGAATAAGCACTAGGAGAGTGCTAGAAAAGGATTCAGGGAGCTTATCTCCCATCATAAAATTATTTGCTGCTTCAAGAATATCCCACTTGACTATATCCCAAGACGCTTGGAAAAAACCAGAGGAAAATGAGTCTAAACCTGGTGGCCCATCAATAGGAATAAACCAAAGGGCATTCTTGATCTCTTCTAACTCAAAAGGTTACATTAACATAGAATTATTTGCTGAAGTAACCGCCAAGGGAATATCGAAAAAAATTGAATTAAAAAATGACACATGCTCCACACTATAAAGATTGGAAAAATAATCCACTACTACTGCATGAAAAGCAGCTGGGTCTGCTAAAGAGAAACCATTCTCATGACAAATTTCAGAAAGACACAAATGCGAATTTTTCATCTTAATAGAAGTATGGAAAAACTTTGAATTACTATCACCTTCCGCAAGCCAATGCTCTCTAGATTTTTTGTTTCATAAAAATTTCTTCTTTCAAAAGACAATCTTTATAAGCCGGTGTAGCTTGAGCCAATGAATCAGTTATAGAAGAATCCCAATTGGATTGGAGAATATTATCATAGGCCTCAACCTTATCCTTCCAAGTATTTAATTCCACAACCATATTCCCAAAGACATGATAATTCCAATTCTTCAAGGCTAACCTTGTGGCTTTGATGTTCAAACTACATCGAACTAAAGCATTAGGGTGAGAAGCTTTCTACGCAGATTTAACCACATCTAGAAACCCATATGATGGGTCCACATTCTTTGGAATCGAAAAAGACGAGGGCCATTATAAACAAACGAAGATGAATGGAGGACCAAAGGACAATGATCGGAATTAACCCTTTCCAAATGTTCCACCGGCCCTCTATAGGAATTACAAATTTTAGGAGACACCAATATTCTATCCAAGTGAGAATATTGATGAGAATGCCCTTGACGGTTATTGCAGAAGGTGAAACTCAATCCCCAAAAAAAAGGATCAACAAGCCCGACTTGATTAATACACGAGTTGAATTCTTGCATGGCAGCCCAAGGTCGACAAAACCTACCAGTCTTTTCTGTATCATTTCTGACCACATTAAAATCACCACCCCAAATTACTGGGATCGAGACTGAAGAAGTAACCTAAATAAGATCGGACCAAAGAAGACGTCTCTCGATCTTAGAGCAGCTAGCATAAACAACAACAATTAAAAACTCCAAGTTTAACCAAGAAACTGAGCAAGCAATAAATTGTTGATGCAAACAAATAATACGCACCTCCAAATTATTTTTCCTCAAAATCCAAATTTTGTCGCCTTCTAATTGGTTGGGAGAAGCATTATGAAGCCTTATTGATTTATTACCTCTTCCCATATTAGAATCATCAATCCATGGATCAATGACTCCCGCAAAAGAAAATTTAGAATACTTTACTATTTTTTTTTAAACGCGCAAGGGCACTAGGATTTCCTATACCCCTACAGTTCCAAAAAAGAAAGTTGTCAGACATTATTAAATCTTACTTGTTTACAAGTAACCATTCCGGAGGTCCTGGAAATTACACCATCAACCTCAAGAGATTTACCTCTGCCTTTTTTCTGTCGAATAATTTGGAAGCCCTCCAAATCCAATTTAGAAGTCACTGTATTTGTAGGATAGCCAGCACCGGTATCCTCAAGAGCCAATAAATCATGTTGAGAAGAATGAGAATCCATCTCTACAAGAAAATTCAGAAACCTGTCCACCTCAAATGGAACTTGGAGAACAGGAACATTATGGGCATCATGGGAATCAGATTTTTCCCCTTGGAAAGGGGAATTATGATCGACAACCTCTAACTCCGCAAACTAAACAACATTATGATGAACTTCAGAATTATCTTGTACAATTTCTCCATCCTCCAAACCTGCAACCTACGAAACAATTACAGGAACAATGGTAGGGACTAGGGGAACATCCTGTAAGCTCACCGGATCTTTCTCCCGGAAAAGAATTGGTTGATTTGAAGGTAAAATAGTAGATGAAGTAGGGTTCCATCTAGACATAACTCGACTATTTCAAACTGCTATATTTTGACGTTTCCTAGAAGAACGAGAAACCACAGCTTGATTATTAAGAACAATATTCTCTTGTAAAATCTCCTTGTGAATAATTGGGTTCTTCCGACGAGAACTTTCAATTGAATGACCTTGAATATTACGATGTGAGCAAAAAGAATGAAGCCGTTCATAAATCACATCTTGAATGAAGTCATCTTGTTTGCCTATCCACACATTGGAAGGCAATGGTTTTGAAAGATCTATTTCAACACAAACTCTAGCTACGCCAAGTCGAGTAAGAGTCATTGTAGTTGAATCAATAGAAATAATGCTGCCAATCGTCAAGGCAATAGATCGAAGAATACCTAGGACAAAGTAATAAACGAAAGGTTGGGAAATAGAATCCAAATAGGAAGGATGGAGGCATCTTCCTTCATGTTGAATGCTTTGTTCCACCAACAAATTTTATAGTAATAACCCTTAATAACTTTAACTTCCCGGGATAATACCTTAAGAAAATCCTTATCGTCCATGAAATGGATTAATAATATCCGAGAATCAATAAGCCCCATAGTATATTGACCCTCCAAACTCCATTGAGCTTGAATACAGGATTGAATGTCTTCCAAAGATGACCAACCGGCGTAAAACTTGAGAATCACTGCTTGATCAAAAAAGGCCTTCGCCTGGGACAATGTGAATGGTAAAAATGAGATTGCAGGGATCTCATCTTTGGTATAAGAACACGATTAAATATCAATAGATGGAAGAGAGACCGAAGCTGAAAGCGTAGCAGCGTTCGATCGAATAAAACTTGTATTCTTATAGGAAGAATCAGGATCAGACGTAGCCTGATCAATGAGATTAACCGCCATGGCTGAAAACTAGATTTAACGACAAATCTACCACGTCAGCGAAAAAGACCCAGTCGGCGAAAAAATGCCGACAAACCTATGTCTACATGATAGAGAAACTTCAGCAGTAGAGAAAAAAAGTCTCCGAAAAAAAGAAAATTGCCTGAAACCACCAGAAAACCCACCGACCAGACAATCACTAGAAACCTACCAGCCAGACAAATCGCTTGAAAACCAAAACGCCGAAAAAAGAAAACGCTACTGAAGAAAACCACCGCCAAGAAATCAAAAGAAACCACCGGCAAGAAAACATCGACAATAAACCACTAACAAGAAATCCAAATCGCCGATGGACAAAATCACTGACAAGAAAATACCGAAGAAAATCACCAGCAAGAAAATGCGATAGTACTTCGCTAGAAAACAAAATCGTCGAAGAAAAAACGTCACCGATAAAAAGAAAACGACCAGCCAGACAACGTCACCAGAATACCTAGAAAACAAAATCACCGGAGAAAAAACATCGGCGAAGAAAATAGACAAAAGTTGAAGGTGATGGAAAGACTAAACTCCGTCGGAAAAAAAGTCGACGAACGGAGATACAAAAAAAAAGAAAACGCACCAAAACTGGAGCTACTCTCTCTACCCCCGCACCCAAAACCATTCCGTACTTTGGGTCACCTCAACTGTTCAATCATATTTACAGATTCGGTCATTTTTGTCATTTCTAACATGACAAAAGTAATGAACTATTATATTTACTACAAGAACATCGTCATTGCAAAATCTCTTATCATAAGCATAAAACAAATCGAAAATTTCAGAAAACAAATATCCAAATAACCTACAAAAAAAGATCTAAACGATTATATAATCAGATTTTTTTTATCCACTTTAAAATGATACGTAAGCGTTAACGTAAATTTTAATTACTAGAGGTGAAAGACGTTAATGTTAACGTAAATGCTCAAGTAATACACTTTGCATATATTACAAACTACGATTTGAATCTCATCCTTAAATCTCATATCTATATTGTGCTTTAGCGTTAACGTATATTGCTTCTTGGGAGTTTTATATGTTAACATTAACGCAATTTTTTTTTTTTTAGACTCCTTGTGTGTTTACGTTAACATTAACTCACTGTATGTGATATTTTATCTTTCACGTTGGGTGTGTGTTAAAAATAATGTAGATTTTTTTTCCTCTCTGTGTTAATGTTAACGCATTTTCATATTCGTATCGTGTGTGTTCACGTTAATGCATCTTCTCCACCTGCTTGTGTATGTTAGCGTTAACATATCTTTATTTTTTGGGATTTTGTGTGTTAATGTTAATATAATCGTACCATATCCGTTGTTTCTGTATTTGAGTTGAGTGTACGTTAATGTTAACGCAACTTCACTATCGGGTTGTGTGTTTTAGCGTTAATGCATTTTGCGTTTTGGCGATTCTGTGAGTTAACATTAACGCGACTTCATTTTTTTGTCCCTCCGTGTATTTACATTAACATTAACTCACCACATATGACATTTTATCTTTTTGAGCTGGGTGTGCGTTAACATTAATGCAAATTTTTTGGGCCTCTTTGTGTTAACGTCAAAGCATTTTCATTTTCTTTTGGTTTTTTTTTTTTTTTTTTTGGGGGGGGGGGGAGGGGGGGGAAGGTTAATGTTAATGTATCTTCCCCATCTACTTGTATGTGTTAACGTTAACATATCTTTATTTTTTGAGATTTTATATATTAACATTAACATAAACATAATCGTACCGTATCTGCTATTTCTATATTTAGGTTGAGTGTTGTTATTGTATATTTTTTGGGCCTCTCTATGTTCGTACCGATCGTCTTCATTGCAAGCCAACCACTACAGGCCAGTCGTCTTCGTCGCAGATTTGGAATCTCAATATAAATAGAGAAAGAGAGAGAAAGAGAGAAGATCTGGACGTTTAGTCGTCTTTGTAGCAATTGTTCGTCGCCGTTCGCAAGATGACCACTGGCAGTTCGCAATCCAACCACCATCGGATGGTGGTCTTCATCGCAAATCTTGGTTTCCACATCAGAACCAAAAGAACTAACTTCGTCGAACGAGAACTACCAACTCTAGACCATCGACGATTCCGACTGCGGTGGAAATCCCCCATCTTCTTGCCTCTGATGCCCTATTGTGAGCCTAGAAACTCGAAGGGAGAGAATTTAAGCCATTTCAGGAGGAAGTCTTGGCTACAAACAGTCTTCGAGTCAGAAAGTCCCCAACAAGCTAGCGGAGAAAAAACAAGGAAATAGTTGATGAAAGAGAAAATACAAGGAAGTTTGACACTAGGATTTGAAATTCATGAAGATGGATGGGATAGTTGGTTGATTTTTGGAAAGTGTAGATCTGGCTCCAAATTGTGAAAACGACTCTCTTTCTCTTTCTCTCTCTTAGATCACAATTCTCTCTCGCTCTCTTCTTTATTAACTCTTTCCTTTTTATTATCTCTCGAATTCCACCAAGAAATCGTTCTATCACGCCACTCTTTATTGGGACTGCGATGAGAAAGTTCACTCCGCCAATTTTCTTGTCGCCAAACACACCAAGTGTTATCTCTGCCACGTTTGTCAGTCTCCGATGCCTTGGAGAGCTATTGGACCCAAGCTTTGGTTGGTAGTCTCCATCTACGAAACTTGCGTGATCGATGGTGGTGAAGATTGAAAGATTGGTTTGGAGAGAGAGTTGATAGGGTTTAGAGAATGGATAGGGTTTACGGCTATGAGTAAAGAGAGAGAGGGGGCTAGAGAGAGTGAAAAGTTGGAGTGATCAAGGTTTAGAGAGAGATAGAGGTTATTGGTGTTGTGATAGGGGAATATTTGTCTAGTCATGATTCTTTCTTAACTGTTAAAGACTAAAAACTAAACTCACTGTACTAGGAAGTTGAAAGGCTAAGTTAACTCTTTATTTGGACTTTTTTTTCTATATTATCTCTTAGATAATGACTATAAAATAAAGAGCTCTTTTTATAACTCTATGCTAAGTTGTTGTTATATTTTGTTTTTGTTTTTGTTTTTGTTATTGTCTTTTTTTTTTCTTTTTTTTTTTTTTTAACCACTTTTTTGCTTTTTCTATTCTTTTTTTCATATAAATTTTTCATTTTTTTTTTGTTTAAGTTTGTTAATTTTTTGTTAACTTTCTATTTTTTAATTTCAGCATAAATCCTAAACTGAATTTTTTTACAAGTCTTAATGACCGAGACAACACTAACCCTCAAATATTGCTTCGATCAAATACCATTTGCCCATTTTTAGATTTGCGTTATAGTCAACATAGTACTTATAGAATTTTCAATTTTCACATTTGTGTTACATTTAACACAGTCATATACATTATCAAAATACAGTTGAGCGTTTCATTCAATATCAAAATCACATTTTCTGTAAGACATGTTACATTTAACACGTTCATATAATTTGTGTTATTATCAACATTTATTGATATTATATTTAAATATAACAAATTGATATATGCTTGTGGTTTGATATATATATAAGGATATGAGTTTCTATTGCATTGAATATTATATTCAACAACCACATGGCACCTAGATTGTATATAATATTAACATCATAATTAATTTTGTATATAACATTCACATATATCCGGCCAAATCCAGAATTAAAAAAATAAAATAGAAAAAAGACCGATTAACAATGTGATTACTATAATATTATTAATTCGATGATTTACGGACAATAAGATTCGTTATTGGCTAAATATAGGGATGTTTTACTTGTACCCTCACTCCCTGGATCGTTGTATCTTGGGAATGACTCGTTATTCAACTTTGTGCATAGAGGGATGTATTTTTTCTTAGAACAGTATTTACATGTTTTGATTCACCAGATATGTATTTTTTTCTTATTCTATATTTTATTTTATTTATTTTATTATTGATATTCTTAATTATTCAAAATGATTAAAATTGTATGTGATATTTATTTATTATTTAATTTATATTTTATATAATTATGTAAAAAATTTCCAACACAAAAAGTGCGTACGACTGCAACTTAAGTCTCAATCGGCGGGAGAAAGCATAATGTTTGATTCATTAAATGTTGAGCGAAAAATCAATTAATAAAAAAGGAGAGGATCCCCTTGGCCTATAGTTTCAATGTACCCTTAAGCATATCATCATCAGCGTCTCTCTCTCCTTTTTTTTTTTAATCCATTAAATGTTGAGCGAAAAATCAATTAAAAAAAAGGGTGAAGATCCCCTTAGCCTATAGTTTCAATGTACCCTTTAAGCATATAATCATGGGAAAACTACCGGGAGTATCTCAAAATATCATCAAATTACCGTTTAAACCCACTAATTATATAATAAATTAAGAAATCCCAAGTTACATATTATTTACACAAAGCAGTCCAAAAAATCTGATCTGTACACTTTCTATTGACAGATTTGCCCTTGCAATATATCCGGCATTAATGTTTCTTTAATAAGGATTGAGAGTTTCTATATTCAACAAAATCATTTTATTAAAATGAAAACAATTATTATTGTATATATTTTTTTATAATTTAATTATATATTCAGATTCATCTAAACAAAATCTTCAAAACAATATTCAATTCACAATTTTTTTTTCATTAGTTTTCAACTTTCACATTCATGTTACATGTAACATGATATTTTCAGAATTTTTGAATGTTACATATAATAAGGTGTAGTTATTAACTTTTTGGGGGGGAGGGGGGAAGGGGGGGAGGATTGATAATGGGTTGGTTTTAATGTAACATGCAACATTGATGTTACATGTAACATTAATTATACGAAATTCATCATAACATTTTTGAATGTTACATGTAATATTCGTGTGCATCATATTAAATATGTCCAAAAAATGTGATTAACTAGTTTTAGTTTTCACATTCATGTTACATGTAACATGATATTTTCAGTATATGAGA
Organism: Eucommia ulmoides; assembly: GCA_016647705.1. Lineage (NCBI taxonomy): Eukaryota > Viridiplantae > Streptophyta > Magnoliopsida > Garryales > Eucommiaceae > Eucommia > Eucommia ulmoides. The sequence continues at coordinate 47,100,294 of CM028338.1, forward strand.
CAATAAAATTTCTTTAATAAAAATTGAGAGTTTCCATATTTAACAAAATTATTTTATTAAAATGAAAATAACTATTATTGTATATATTTTTTTTATAATTTAATTATATATTCAGATTCGTCTAAATAAGATCTTTAAAACAATATCCAATTCACTATTTTTTTTCATTAGTTTCAGTTTTCGCATTCATGTAACATGATATTTCTAAAATTTTGAATATTAAATGTAACAAGGTGTAGTTATCAACTTTTTGGAGGGGTTTGATGTTGGGTTGGTTTTAATGTTACATGTAATATTAATGTTAAATATGTCCAAAATATTTGTGTGCATCATGTTAAATATGTCCAAAAAAATGTGATTAACTAGTTTTCAGTTTCACATTCATGTTACACGTAACATGATATTTCCATAATTTTTTAATGTTTACATGTTGTGTAGTTACCACCTTTTTTGGAGGGGTTTGATATTGGGTTGATTTTAATGTTACATGCAACATTGATGTTACATGTAACATTAATGATACGAAATTCATTATAACTTTTTTGAATGTTACATGTAACACTTGTGTGCATCATGTTAAACATGTCCAAAAAATATGATTAACATCTTATTTGAAAAAGAATAAAATGAATATTTTTGTTTTGCAATTTTATATTTTTTTCACATAGAAATCTGAGGAAAAATGAAGCAAACTATGCACATGAATATTAATATTGTTTACCAAATTTAGCTCCGCTATATAAGGAATCTACATTGCCGCATATAATATAAGGGGTATTTCCGTCACAAAAATAGCAAAATGACTGTTGGGTGCACAAGAATATTAGTGGGTTTATTTGGTAGTTTTAGCCACAATTTAGGACCGTTTAGTCAGCGCCCCTATAATCATCAGCGTCTCTCTCTTTTATTTTATTTTTTTGAATTTATTATTTGGTCCTCCAAAAAAATTAGAAATCAGAAAATGGACCGCTAATTATTATAATAAAGTTTTTAGTCCCCGAAATTTTTTAGAAAATAGTCATTTATTCTTTGACCATTATTTTTTTCATAACTTACATAAAATACCATTCCGTAAAATATACCAAGAAATGAATATACACATTTTTATTTTTGTTATTTCTAAATATTTAAGACATGTTTATAATTGACTATACTGATGTGAATGTTCACATCTTTCACTAAAATACATTAATATGAACTTTCACTAAAACACACCGATATGGGCATTTTTCAAAACACACTAATGTGTATTTTTTACCAAAACACCAAAACACACCGGTAAGAACATTCACAAAGAGTGTCCACAAAAGACAAAACGATCAAATAAGAACAAACACAATCAATAAACCAAATTCCACCAAAATCACAACTGCAACATCAAAATCAAACAACTAACATTCACCAAAAAACAAAACCGAATAAAAAACATTAACAAAAAATCAAGATAAAAGAAAAATAAACCGATGCGAATATTTCACCAAAACCACATGAACATTTAGAAAAACGCAACCCTAAATGAACATTCAGAAACACAAAATGAACGAACAAAAACAATCATACTCAATAAACATCCACCAAAATCACAACCGACGTAGTGAAGCAGTGTTTTCCTCCACCGTTTGGAATTTTCCAAATCTAAAAAAAAATCCAGATCAGATCCATCGGAAAACGCCATTTATTTCCCACTACTGTAGTTGGGAATTTCCTAGATTTGAAAAATGGAAAAGAGAGAACATTCACCAAACCACAACGAACCGGTGTCAAATGGCTGCGATTATTCCAGATTTGGAAAATTTCAGATTGAAAATTTTCAGATTTGGGGTTGTGACAAAGACGAACTCAATTCGACAGAAATGAAGAAGAAGACGAATGAACAACGAAGATGAACGAACAACAAAGATAAACGAACGAACGATTTTCGTATCTGAGACGACGCGAATTGCAACTGTCGGTTGCCGTCGCCGACAAAAAAGTCACCCATGCCATTCACCATCGCCGTCTTACCACTATCGTCGCCGTCTATCATCTGTGGCCATCAATCAGAAAATAGAGAGAGAGAGAGAGGTTGAATTGAACATTAGGGTCGGTAAACAGGCAGTGCTCCACGTCGATGGTAAACAAGCAGTGCTCCACCTCGATGTTGGCCCTAGTGGTGATGGAATAAATAGGCGACGAGTACGATGGAACAGACGACACCAGTGGTGGCGGCAGGGACCTACGGCTAGTGGGTTACACCCCAAAAATGTGGATAGAGAGAGAGGCTGAATTAAACATTAGGGCTATAAACATAAAACATGGGGTTAAGTTTGTTATATTTTTATAGGGCGTTCGGTCGCTATTTTTTTAACTGCCAGATGACTAAATACTAAGAGAGGGACCAAATATTAATTTTTTTTGTTTAAAAGGTTCATTGAGAAAAGAGAAGCCAAAATTAGGTTTAAACAATAAAAAAACTCTTTTTTATGAGTTCGAAAATAGAACATTAATTTAATATTGAATCAATCAAGAACATTTGCAATAGTCTTTAGTAACTTATTTTTCATTTTTAGTTAACGCATTAATTTAATATTGAAAAAGAGTTATTAATTTTGTATCATATAAAATTTGGTTATAATCCTATTATTAGCGCAAGCACATGCTGATTTAATATTGAATAATTATTCTTTCCTTGATTTTTGTACAGGTTGTCTTGATTTAAGATTGAATTCGCTCGTGTTTTCTGACAATCAATAAAGGAGGTATGGATTTCATGATTATTGAGGTACATGTATTTTTTTAGGTTATTCCATTTATGTTTTGTGAAGATTCTGGCCATGATACATGAATGTTCATGTACCACAACTCATTTTCCCATTATTTTGGACTTGGATATTAAGTAGTTCGATCTTGGCCTTCCTCACCATGATACAATTGATGATAAAGTTACGATTCAAAGTGCAGAAACTACTCTTAGGTTTGTATTATGTTGAACTCTAGTTTTTTGTTTTTTTTTTTTCTTTTTTTTCTTTATATATATATATATATATATATATATATATATATATATGGGTTAATTACCAAAAAAAAAACCTTGTGGTTAGGCTCATTTGTATTTTACCCACCTGTGGTTTAAACGTCGTCACTTACCCTCCCCGTGGTCTTGGGCCTAAGTGTATAATTAACAGTTTCTGTCAAAATTGGCAGATTTGAGCCCCACGCGCCAGGAATGCAGTTAGGCCTGTTTTCTGCGTTTTTTCCCTCCAAAATCCTTTTTCTTTGTTCTCAATTTACCCCCACATTTCTCAATATAAGTGCATGATTTGTCACTCATTTTTTGCACCAACACTTCTCACTTATTTAAAATTAATCTTATTAATTTCATTTGATTAAAATTCATTTTTAGCACTGAATGCATTTGTAAATAACTCAATGATTAATTTATTAAATCTGAATATAAGGATAACTAAATAAAAATTCTAGTGATTAATTCAAAATTAAAACATAAATTGAGAGATGATAATGTAATTTATTTTCATACCCAGAACACTTAATTTGGAGTTACAATTCTTTTTCCTTAAAATATTTTTAAATTTTAATTGAATATAATTTCAAAATATTTTCAATTGAATTGAATTCAATTGAAATTAAATTTAATTAAATTTAAAAATATTTCTAGATCATCTGCTCTCCCTCACTGTCTTCTTCGCCATCACCTCACTGTCGTCTTCATCTTCTTCTCCATTTCCAAAAATTCGCAGCCGCTTTAAAGGCCAAAACCTTCGTGTTTTTCGCCGAAGATGAAGAATCCGATTACAAATGTGAAAAGACTCTGATTACATATCCCATTAAAATGCTTCAATTTTATTTTTTTTTTGGAAAATAAAATGACATAAAATAGGGAATTAAAGACCCCTAGAATTACGTGAAAAATCCAAAACCAACCTAATCAACCTAGAGCATCCTCCCACCATTATATACCAAATGACAATTCAAATCCCAAATAATGACGGTCGTGATGACACTCACATTTCTAACACTTCAAACAAAACTAAACGGGAAAAAGGAAAAATCTTATACAAATCACAACCACAACTGCTTCTCCCCCTCCCTCTCCCTTTCTGAGTTGTGGATTCTCATTAACAACTCCACTTTTGATATCATAATGCAAGTCAACACTCTATAAATAGCAATGAATCACACAGTATACAACACATTCAAATCAACAAAGTAATCGAAACAAGAGAACAAATTAAAAAATGTTTACCAACAAATCATCAAAAGCATCCATTTTCCTCGCTCTGCTGATTGCCGCTGCGAACCTCCGATCACCGGATTGTTGGGAAACATCTACAGTGGTCAGATCCCCTTCGCCAGGCCGGTGGGTTTCCTCCCTCCAAAAGGCGGCGTTGCAATTCTGAACGCCAACGGCGCCCTTCCCACTGTCAACGCCAATGGCATCCCCCTCGGCACCGGCTTGGCTGGAAACCCAGAAAAAAAATTCAAAATTGAAACAAGCATACCCAGAAAAACAGGCATACCCATCAATGAGGACTCAAAACGAGCATACCCAGAAAAAAAATAAAAAACAAAAAAAGAGCAAACAAAGCCATGCAACAGAGGCAGGAACCAAGCCAAAAAAATCAAAATTGAAACATGAAAAACTCTATTTTCGAAATGTTATGACTCTGAAAATCAACTAAAATGAAGGAGAGACGAAATTTTTACCTGCAATCATTTGATTCTACCAAAGGCATTCGATTCTTCCAAAACTCTTCAATAATCGTACAGATCGAACAAATCTGAGAACGAATATAACAATCTGAAACAAATGGCGTTCGAATTCGTAAGAATCTGAGAAATTGAAAGAAATGAGAGAAGAAAATGAAATCAAACCAAATAAAACCCAGATCTAGACAGATTCAACCTCCATTTGGCCAAATCTGACCTCGATTGTGATGGAGGGAACGTCGCCGAACTTGAAGAAGAATCCGCAAGCCGCCGTTGACATCGCGAGAGAGAGAGAGAGAGATTGAATCTCTTGATCTGAAAAGAAAATTGTCAGTCAGCAACTCCCCCAAAACAATCCGACGCTCTCTAATGATTAGATGAACAAACCTCCGCTTCAATTAATTGATCTAGATTTCGAACATATTTCGACTTCGTCGAACTTAGTCGTCGCCGCCACAAATCAACCAATCTCAATTCGTGAGTGTCAGCATGCGTTTGATGAAGAAGAGTGAATGCTAGGGTTTCAGATGAGGAAGAGTGAGTGTGAAACGGCTAAGTGTTCAGATTTAAAGAAGGGCAAAATCGACATTTCACGTTTACCATCAACGGAGTTAACGTTACTCTTAGGTCTGCAAATTATAGGGGGAGTAAGTGGCGACGTTTGAACTATAGGGGAGTAAAGTACAAATGGATCAAATCATAGGGGTAAAGTGTAATTAACCCATATATATATATATATATATATATATATATATATATATATATATATATATATATATATATCATTCATTTGTTTTGATTGCATGATATAGAAAAATATCTGTGCATTTTCTGTGAATCAGTAAATCAAAGGATTGATGGACCATCCAAATGGACGACTCCAAGATCTTCTTTAGCTTAGTAATTTTATGTGAATCAGTGCATGGAAAAAATTACCAGTAAAAGGATCCAAAGTGTGGTGTTGTGAATCAGCTTCAACAGAAACGAGGTGTTCTCAAAGGATGTGGTGTCGTTTGAATCATCTTCTGTACCACCTTTCTGATTTGTTGAGACAACAATCAGAGAAGGTGAAATTCTTATTCTGAAACATATTTGTTATAGTTTTGGAATAACCCTTTCTGTTTGAACTATAGTTTTGGAAGAACCACCGTTCAACCTCCTTTGTTCCTACATCTCTGTTTCTGATCTCAGAAAACAGAAATATGGGAACCCAAAAAAATTTGTTTGAAAACAGATTCTATTTATGTTTCTGTTTTCAAATAAAATTATGGACTATATTGTAAACATATCTGTTATAGAAATTTTGGTTGAAAAGTAAAGCAAAATTTTTTATTCTATCTCGATTTTGTTTTCGGATTTTGTTTCACAGTTTTCACTAATATTTGTTTTTTCATTTGGATAAATTTGGATTATTGGTTTTATACCCAATTGAATATAGTTGAAAAAAACTTGAAAATTTTGCTTTCGGGACACATAAAATTGTTGCACAAATAATTTATTAATAATTTAAGGAAGAGAAATTAATTATTTGGTCCTTTAGAGATGTATAAACTAGAAAATAGCCCTTTAACTTTAAACTTTAAGTTTTTGGTCCTCAAAGAATGTTAAGTGGATAGTCCTTTTCTTTTGCCCCTCATGTTCACTCATAATTGCGGGACTGCCATCTTGACTCCCTGCAAATTTCCATTAACGTGAATGAAAAGTTCAACATCAATCAAGTGACCACCTAGGCTTTTAAACATCGCATAGCAGGCGCATATCAATTCACATCAAGAAAATAATCCCACCGAATTAATGGTCATGAAATTCTCTACAAAATAATGTTTAAATTTCTGATAAGAAATCGTAATTCGTCTATGTTAACGTATCACAATGACCGACCGTTTTCTGAATTCGTGTGTCTAGTTTTTGAAAATAACTCTGTCTTAAACATCACTGATCCCACCACTTCCCAAAATCGGGACTCTCTGCATTCTCTTATCATCTGCATTCTTCTTGAAAACCCTAGCAGACTATGCGGCACGTCCTCACTCCTTCCTTCTCATCGTTGTATTGGTGAAAACTAGGGATTCTAATCAGTCTTCATCCAGAAAACAGGGTATTGAAAGTCCCCCAAGTATGTGACTTACATTAGGGTTTTTTATTCGCTCGAAAAAATCGCTTTCAAACTTTTTCGTCGCTTGAGTGATTGTACTTGATTTTGTCGATTCCCACCGTTGTGTATGGTGAATGTTCTTCAAAATCCCATTGTAACTGGATTGCATATATGTTAACTCCATTTTTTTTGGTGTTTAAATGAAATTACTCATCAATATGGTTTGCGTGTATCTTAACTCATTACTACGTGTGTATGTTAACGCGATAGTATTTGGTTATTATGTTGAAATCCCATTGCAATTGAATTATGTATGTGTTAACTCCAGATTTTCTGTTTTTAACATAATTACTCATCGAATATGGTCTACGTGTACGTTAACTCATTAGTATTCGCTATATCGAACAAATTATTCGTTACCCTGTCTTGTGTGTATGTTAACGCATTATGTTTGCCATGTATAACCATTTGTATGTTGCATTATAGCGTGTGTTGCACAAATTTAGTCTTTGTTTTATAAACAAATTTTATTGTTCGCTTTTGGGTCACAAATTAATCTTTATTCTGGCTTGTGTGGGTGTTAACGCAAGATAGTTGTGTGTGTATCCATCTGCATGTTGTGTTATAATGTGTATGTTCATGCGTTTTGGTGTGCCATGATAAAAATGGGGGTTCTGGGGTACAAACCTAAAATATGTGGGGTATTGGACCCACAAGCATGTTAACGCATATGTGATTTAACACAAAACATGTTACACATTGTCCCATATCTAGATGTTGTTCTGCTTGTGTGTTAACGTAATAAACAAAATATTTATACGTGAACATACATGTTGACGGATGCATAAAACTGTTGATGAAACTTTGTTTTTTGAATTAACTTATCATTGATGCAGCTCTGAGAGCAAGAAAATTTAAAAAAAAAAAAAAAAAAAAAATAATGGGGAGGGGAGGGGGCAAGTCTCAGTCCCATTTGAGGGTTTTTCTATATCGGAGTAACTTGAAGCAGACGTATGAACCACTGAAGGAGTTGAAACTTATGGACCAACACAAACTGTTGCTATCAAAAATACCTTTTGCACTTTTGTTCAAGACGCTCTACAAGCAGCAACTATCACTTGAAAATATACACAAAAACGACAATTTAATAGAGAGGATCATCCTAAGTTACAATCATTCACGTCCAACGTTAAGGGTCGGCGATAAAACTCGTGAAAATGATTACCCTGGATATACAATTGATATTCGGCATGCCATTTGGTAAAGGAAAAATAGTATCGAGTCGAAACACAAAGACGAACTCCCCCTTTCTTAGCAAGCTCACCTACGGTCCTCGGGCGTTTAGTGTTGTGTTCTTGAAATCATTGGTGCAGAAAGAAAAAAACAATACGACTGAAGAATTTGTACAGAATGTTGTCCATTTGCTATGCCTGCACTTGCTAACCACTTGTTTCTTCACGACAATGGGGCAGCAAGTCCCCAAGTAGTTGGTGCGGTATGTGGGAGATATTAATAGCATATCGAAGTATAATTGGCCAGATACAATTTTCCTTGGTCAGTTTTACTGCCTTGGCTGTTCTGTTTACATGTATAATACTTTCAAATACCATGATAAGTGTTGTTTGATCACATTTCATATAAAATGTTAACATACATGCACGCTGTACATCGCTATGTTGTCATCGTTTTCTTTGTTTTTTGTTTGTTTTGTATCAGTACTGACTTTGCGAACACACTACATTGACGTCTCCTATGGAAGGGAAGGAATTTGCAATCCCCCGTATGTAGAGTCAGTGCTTGATTGTGCATGTCTCTGCAATCAATTCCACCTTTATTAATTAGATCCTAAACGGTCAAGTATAGTTGAAACAACAATAGGACCATATTACTTTTGATAAAAAAAAATATCTTGCATCTACATTGATGTGATAGTTGCTTGTCAGGTGAAAGAACGCAAAATTGAATGGACGTTACAAGAAATGCAGTTAGGTATCGTCGACGGCAATGACGCTGACGACGTGGAAGTTGTCAAGGAAACTCCAGCTGAGGAACTTGCAAGAGATTTAGTCACGTCGGATAAGGGTATGCAAGCCGATAAGGGGAAGCAACCAGTTATCGAAAATGACACTGAAAATGACTCTATGATAAACGACATCATCGATAAATATTTATCCCCTTTCCTCAGTCAACCGTCAATCGAGCAAGCATCTCCGACATCTGACTTGGGTGTAAAGTTCACCCAACCAAATATGATAGTCATCTAACCAAGCACACATGACATCGTTGTTGGTGACATTTATCATGTTTTAGATTAAATGCAAGAGGAATTCTATATGAAGCAAATGGAGGAAGACGAGACGATCGTGGAGTTCAGAAAGATCCTGGGCAACATTACTGCCAGAAACATCAATCTCCAAATAGAAATAATGAATGAGTGGTTGCATACACAACGCAAAATGGTAACTATGAAGATGTTGTGAGTGAACTCAACAAAAGATTAACAAAAACCGAGAGAAAAAATGAACAATTGTTGATAGAGATGGGGATGCACAATATCACGCAGAAACACTAAGATCCTCCGTTTGATTAGGAGGAGGAAGATTTGAAATGGAAATGCAAGGACCTCATTAGTGAATTGGAGAAATCAAAAATAAAAAACCATGTGTTACATGAGAAAAAAAAAAACCATTACTACTAATGCATACATAGGTGTTATCAGCAAGTTGAAGCTCGAAATCCAAAAATTGCGAACTAGGATGGAAGGTTGCTTGTGTGGTACGTCCCATAGTACTCTCATCACTATCGCAACACCACAATGACCCCATGTTCAACCAGCCAGTGCATCGCCCACTCGGCACGCAGCACGTGTGCATACCCAAACACCCCAAAATACCTGCACTGATCTTGTGATAGGGGATGCGATGCCCATTTCTATAGTTATGCCAAACAAGGCCCTTTAAAATCAGCCCCAACCTCCATCAATTCTCCCGTCTCATAGCCAAACAAAGGGGATGCCGAAGGTTAGCTCCATGGTGAACCGGCTGAAGATAAAGGTAATGTAACCGGCCAAACAAGGCAATGATTTTGTCTACACAAAGGCAAAGGAGAAGGGAAAATAAAGAGCAATCAAGAAACCTACCCTACCCGTGAGTGAATATGAGGACAACACTAAGATGCCAAATCAAAAAAAACGTAAGGTTGCAATAATGTTGACTAATGTTGACTAGGAAAAGCTACAACTCATACATTCGGAAGACAGGGTCGGGGCATACATATATAACAGGGCAAAACCATTTGCCACAGTAACTTGCGGGGATGTTATATGAATCATGAAAGACCGTCAAATTGCAGACAATGTAAGCATTACAAAACGCTACAAAGTGTTTTTTTTTTTTGGTTGATTAAGTGTGCACGTGCTTCTTGTTAGGGGAATGTTGACTTTCATTGACTGTGATGAATAAACCTGAACTAATATTAACATATTTTGAAGGTCATTGATGTTTTTTTCTTGATCTTAAGATTTTGATGAACAATTAAGTATTGATATTTTGGTAGAACTAATGTTTTAATTGAGTGTTTCAGTGATTTAAAGTTCCTGTGAGGAAGATGACAAATTAAATGGATGCTAAATGATGAAGTTGAAGATATTAAAGAATTAAGAGTTTGAAGAAATTAGGAAAAATCACCCAGGTGAATCTTAATTCTTAATATCCCAATTAGGAATACACACATGACACAAAATTTATTTTATTATTTAGATGTGATTTGATTAAGTGAAATTATTTGCTCCTATGTGATTTGAAAATAAATAATTTTAAATGACTAAAATGGAATATAAGAATATTAGTGGAGCTAATTTGGATGAGAAAATAGTTAAAGGAGCAAAAACGTAAAAGAAAATAAGTTAAAAACGAGTTCAGAGAAGAGATCCAGAAGATATCAGTTGACTAATAAGTCAATCGAACCAAGCAGATGAAAGATATTGTATCTCTAAGTCGACCAACAGGTCGACTAGCCAAGAGGGCTGAACTCTCTGAATCTACAAGTCGATCGACAGGTCGACCGATGAAGGAAAAACAAACTCTCTGAATCTACAGGTCGACAGGCAGGTCGACCGATGAACGTAGCAGCGATGGCTTAGCTACAACTTGAATTAGGCAATTGACTGATCGGTCGATCGACGCGCTGTTTCAGGATACTGTTTTATCTGAGATTATATCCAAAAATAACCGTTTTTGGTTGGGATTTGGGAGAGATTTCGGGGATATTTTCTATATTTAAGATATGGTTCACATATTAGAAATCCTATTAATATGGTTCATTAAATGTTAAAGTTTCTCAATTTGGTATTTTAAATTGATTCTATTATAATTAATTGAGATTGAGAAATATTTGGGAATTCAATTGAGAGATTTGAAAGTTGTTTTTAAGTAAAATTGAACATAAATAAAGTCATTATAATATAAGGGGTCTATAAGTGCAATTAATTGTCATGACACATGTAAACTAGCCGTTAGAAGACTGATTTCATATTCCTATATAAAGACCTGAGAATTTCTTATATAAAAAGTGAGAGAGAATTAATCAATATCAAGAGAGCTGTTATAAGAGTTATTAAATTAAGATATTGTGAGCTTTTTTGAGAGATGATCTTGAAGATCAATTGCTATTATTCTTTATTGTTACCGGATTTGAAGTTACATCGTTCTAATAATTCTTTCTGTGAATTCCAAGTGAGATCTTTCCAATTCTATTCTTTTATTGCATTATCTGATTATTGTTTGGAAATTGATCTTTGAAATTGTTTCTGATTTTTGAAGAAAATATTTTTTGCAAACAATTTATTGAATCTGATTACGTGTTCCAATTTTCTACCTATATCTTGTTAAAATCATATTTTTCTATCTCACATTTTTCTATCACTAGACTTGGGATATTAATTGAATTATTATTTATCTGTGGTTGTAGAAACTCTGAGTGAGATTTCCTACTTATCATTTTGTATTGGTGAATAGTGTGACGGGTTAAATACTGTGGGGGGGTATTTAATCAACTATAGTTGAGTTTCAGTCTTTTCCTATAAAGAGATTGGGATAGTGATTCTTCCTAGATAGAATTGCGATTTGAGTGATTTGTAAATGTTCCATCCTTACTTGGGAAAATGATAGTTGGAGTGTTTTGTAAGGTTTTGATTCTTGAGCCTTAATGTTAAAAAGAATTAGGTTATTCTTTAACCTGTAAAAAATTGAGTTTCTTCCTTAGCCTGAGAAAATGATATTGTAAAAGTTGATTCTGAGCCTGTAAAAGAATCGGTGTGAGGGTTTGGTTCCTACTTTTATAGGGATCTTGGTTTTAGTGGGTGCGACCTCCGTGGAGCTCGGGGGACTGGATTAGCGAAGAGTAACTTGGTGAATCAGTATAAATCTTTAGTGTGCTGCTATATTTACTTTATAATTTTTGCTGTTTAGGTGTGCACTTAGTTAATTATATTATTCCGCTGTAATATAAAGATAATAATTAATTTAGAATTAACATTAATTATTTGATTTATTGAATTTTATTCTGATAATTTTTTAATTACCCAATTCACCCCCTCTCTTGGGTATTCTACTGGGCCAACACTTTTGGTGAATATGTTGAACGCAACGTGCAGTCAGCTAACAATCACCGGAGCGTAACGTCTAATGCCCTTCTGGATCAATCAAAATTTGCGATTTCGTAGATATGGGTATGTCATGTGCTTTGAAACACTGTAAAATTCATTTATAAAACTAGCATCTGACCTCATCTCTAACAGAACATTATTAAAAGGGGATTGGAGGTTCTTCTACGCAACCTTTACGAAATAATCAAAGATGCGTTTATTGGCAATTATAGGTGTACTCTCTTCCCAATAAATACAAGTGGTTGGCATGCATATCCAAACCACTGGACGTTGTTGCCTCTAGATATATTTGAGAAGAAATGGACATTCTATAATTCAATCCTGATAAGGGATCAATCGTCTGATTACTACTACAACGATACGCAAATAATGGTATGCTTTTGACTCTCCATTTTAACGTATACGCTATTTTTTTTTCCCTTATGTATATCTGTTTGCACCTAATCATCTGCAATTAACAGAAGACGTTTATTGAGCAATATACCAATGCAAAGATACTCCATGGTTAGGAGATCGTACATATCGAACAATGTCTTAAATGTCCACAACAATAAAGAGCATACGTAACCTTACATATCATCACGTATATAACTTAGAAATATCATCTTATGTAAAGCGGAGTCTTTTTCTATTATTGACTAATCGGTGATCTATCTTGTCTATAATTTGTTTCCAAGACTGAATATAGGATACACGTTATATATATCATGAAGGAGTATGCTAAAAATAAAGCAGTTGCAAAAAATTGATGGCAACTGAGATATGGAAACTGCACAAAAAAATTATACATTATATGTTGAATAATCCGATCAGAAGCTGATCATTGTCGTCGTCTCGAGCCAGAAAGAACCATTCAGCACCATTATGATCTGTAAAACCGTTCCCAAAGGGAAACATTTTGGTTGTAGAAATTTCTCTCTGTTTTTTTTTTTTTTTTTTAATCTGAAAACACAATTGTGGGGTTATCGTTTGTCGTAGCTATTTTTTGTCCAAGCACCTTATAATACAATGAGTGCACGAATACTTAATCTTCATTGAAACAAGGATATTGCTATCTATTTTTTAATATATATTGGCATTGTGTTGGTAATGTTAATGTAGATTGATTTACCTTGTGTCAATGTTAACGAACATAATAAAATGTGACTAACTCATTGCATATGTGAAATCCATTTCGTGTTTATGGAAATGATTATTTTGAGTGAATGTTAACCCAATATGTTTTGAAAATATATTGCCATTTTGTTTGTAATTTGGATCAATTGTTCTTGTGTGAATGTTAACGAATATATCAAAATCCTATTGGCTCCTTGCACATAAAAAATTTGTTTGTGTTATGGAAACTGATTGTTCCAAATGAATGTTAATGACCATATGTTGGAATATATATTAGAACAAATGAGAATATGTCATCAAATTCTACTTATGGTTTACACATCTTGACATATGTCGTGAACAATGACATTGTTTTTGAGTGAATCTTAACGCCTACCTCACCCAAATGGTAACTGTAACGGTTGTTTTATCCTTGGTCTAATTTTCATCCACCTCGCATGCTATATACACTGTTTTGATTTGCCTATCTTGATCTGATTTTAAATTATGAGCTTCTAGTTCTGAGTGAATGTTAACGACTAACCCTAAAAATGGTTTGGTTAGTATGGTAAAGTTTAGATACATAGTAACATTTACTCGTAAAATGAGAAGTTACATGTGGATGTTAACACATGATATTTGTGGATGTTTTACGTCCTTAGATGAGAATAAATGCTTCTACTGAAATGGTAACGTACTTAAAAAAAAAAAAAAAACAATAACAGTGTGTATTGGCAAAAACTGTGTTTTTTACATCTCATCAAACACAAGTTCTTTTGCCGTTAGTATTCTTCCACGTTACTTAAAAAAAAACTTAAACAAAAAAAAGGGCGATTTCAGTCCATGTCGACACATAACTCACTGGCCTTGGAGGGTACAAACCCAAGTCCCAAATGCACTCTCAATGATTCAATCTTTGCGTCCAGTGCCACAACTTAGGCATGAAGATGCTCAACTTCCTACTTTAGTTCTCTGTTCTCTTGTACTCTAGAAGAGAATCTCCATTTAGCAGCGCCCATCCGCCATTACATTGCCCTGCTTCTTTCGCATCCTCGTCCCATTTTTGGAAGTCTTCCTCGAAAGCATTGTTCAGGTTGTTCGCCATTCTTACAACGAAAAGAACACAACACAAATCACAACACACACACTGATTATCATCGAACACAACACAAATCACAAAATAACTGGATGTTTGGTGTCACACTTAGTGTTAATTGAGACTGTTCGAACCTTGTGCCGACACCAAAACCCGATGAACACGTCGTTCTACTCTCGCACACGTCCATCGATACCCATTATGTCATAATCTTAGTCTTTCATTAAAATTTGATGCTAGCTTCATGTGACGTGAACATTTATGCATACAAAAAATAAAGCATAAACATCCATGTATATATATCAACAAAAAAAAACTGCATTAAAATTTCTTATACAACTTAGAGTTAACGTTTGTACATCATAAAAACCAAAGGAAAATATGATCTTCTGGGGGTTAAATATCATCTGCTCAATATGCCCAACCATTATCAACACATTACATTTTTGTGTCGATAGTTTAAGCTTTAGCCACAACAAAAAATACAAAATACAAACCTCATTATCTGTCACCTTAACCGCTATATTCACACAAAAAAAGACCCTTATGTTGAACAGATATGTGAAGTCAATTCATACCAACTAACGAGTCACTGCGAACCAATCCATTGTATCTGGGGTCGACTAAGCGATGCATCATATCCACTTCCGTCTCCAATAAGGCAACCCGCCCATGAAGGCGCTCGATCTCTTCCTTCAAATATTTGTTCTCATCCATCGTGTTTGAGAGTATGTCCATGTCGTATTCCCAATACAGCAATGCATCTATGCTACGATTTTGGTTGTTTGGGCTGCACATTCTTCCCACCTCCTTGCGTCCTGCTCAAATGACTTTTCCCCGTAGATCGACATTATTTTTCACACCTCCTACAAACACAGAGAAACTCAACAACATGAAGGTTTGGATTGACAATAGGCATACACCCCCATATATATATATTGCTAAAAATGTGTTTTGCTTTTACTGAATTCAACCATAATAACAAAAAAAAAAACACTTGTAACACTGAATAGACATCAATCACATCAGTGGAATGGAATCTGTTTGCTCAAACTCACTTCACATTTCGGGGACCATGAATGTTAATGTAATATCCAACCTATGTCTAAATTTGACTTATTGCGCAACCACCTAACTGAACTTTGATTTGTGACTACGTGAATGTTAATGTAATACCCAAAATGGACATTGGTTTGTGTATTAGGTTTTCCTGACTGAGTGGATGCTAATGTAATTTCTAAACTTGAATTACTTGGATATTCTTCATCCTTTAACAAATCAGAATGTTCAATCACGTGCTAAATGAATTTCACATAAAGAAAAATTCGTGTAATGTAGTATATTAGAATAGTACAGATTCAGATCTAAGAAAACATTAAAAAATAGACCAAAACAGAAGTAGCATAACTAAAAATAAGACAGGTACATCACCAACATAGGTGTCTTCTAGACGTAAAAAACAGCAACATCTAAGTGTATCAATCATCTAAAAAAACAACCAAACAAAATACGTCAAAATGAACCAAAACAACTGATTAAGAAATGAAAAAATTCATATTGGCGCGGTGCATGATTTCCAGTTGTGGTGTCCGTATTTGTGCCACCTACCATATTTTATCTCAACAACTTCTCCCCTTGATGGAATCCACTTTTCCTTGGCCGACCAAGTATATATATATATATATATATATATATATATATTTTTATTTATTTATTTATTTATTTTTTTGTGGTTGGAAGGATAATCACGACTTTCCTATTTACCCCACTATTGTTTCTAAAGCGTCAGGACCCTATGTATACTTTCAGAATAGCATTTTCTATAATAATCAACCAAGAAAAATGGTTCTATGAAATTGTATAGATTCTAACCACTATGTTGATTAGCCACCCAAGCGTGTGCACATGGAAATCCATTCCCTTGCCAGTTAAAACATGTGCATGTTCTATTTCCCACATCTACATTTACGGTTGGGTTCGAGTGTATTTCAAAGAAATCATTTGCACACTTCACAATAGTCTAAGTTTGGCCATCCCTAATCATCTATCTGATCATCTACTTGCGAACCGGACACAAAATAGTAGACATAAACAATGATTCTGTATGACTAATTGTTAAGAGCGACATTAATTTGCACCTAATCTCGTCGATCATAATTATAATAGGTAGGCGTCGGTATTCACGAATCCAAGCATTGAATGACTCCGCTAAATTAGAAGACATCTCACCGTATCTTTTATCTCTAAAAAACATGTTACAGTAATTTTCGAATGACAAGTCTGATAGGAAATTATCTAGCCATCCAAAACCTTCGGCCTTTACTTCTCCCAATATTTGATAAAACTTTTCCATTGTCGTCACATGCACCATGGTAGTATATTTATAAATCAACTTTTCTTTAAATCCTCGTTTCATATCGGCCAATTTGTGCCTCAAATGTTTCTTTAAGTGATTCAAGCAAAAAAAGTAGAAACATTTTGGGAAAATTTTATGAACGCCTTTGAGTATTCTGCTAGGTCAGTCTGATATGAATGTTAACAAACGTTCGGGCAGCACTATTTTTGACAAATTCTCCATAAAACAGTACCAATTGTCATTGTTCTCCACGTCGACCACTGCAAAAGTAACTGGGAATAATCCTGTCAACCAAAAATACAAAACATCAACATCAACCAAATGTAAAAATATAAATTTGATAAACATGCATACAGAAAAATTTACCATTGTTCCCATCCCTCGCGCTAGCTGCCATCAAACATCCCTTGTATCTTCCCCTTAAAAATATCCCATCAAGGAATAACGTCGGCCGACAATACTTGAACCCATGGATGAATGCGTTAAACGCCATGAACAATATTCTAAAGTGTCCAATTTCTTGATCGTACTCCAAAATAAAGTGGCTCCCGGGGTTCGTACGTAAGCAAACATCAATGTACCAACGCAGCTGGTCGTATGACAACTTGTGGTTGCCATATAATTTATCTCGGGCTTTCTCAACTCTATTCCATGTGATGTGGTATGGAATCTTGATGCTACAATCATTTTTGAATATGTGGACAACATCAATTGGGTGAGTGTCAGGTGTGTTGTGAACCATATCAGCCAAACACGACTTAACAACATTGGAGTTCATGTTGTTAATTTTGTTTGTCCGCAAAATAGTCACGCATAAATGATCCTTTACCATTTCCCATATGTAAAAAAACCTCATTTGTTTAATCTACTCTTCCATGCACTCTCCACACACATCCCGTTTCTTCCTTCATTACATATTCAACCGTCACCCTCTGTTTGTCGTTCTTCTTGTATTTGAAAATAAACCCTACCTGTACAACGTATTTTCTTAGCGCCTCTTTAAACTCAGGTGTTCCACCCTTAAAGCTCTATCCTACTTCTTTTATTATGTTAATCCAATGATCAAACAAACAATGTTTTTTTGGTATAGGGTAAAAAATAAGTAACAAATCCTCATCCATGTCTACACCACCCCTAGAACCATGTTCTCATCGTTACTCGACCACCGTGTTCCGCTTGCTACCCCCTAAACCACCCCCATTGCTATATAACATGATGTCCACACCAACATAATCCAATCTTATCGAACAAGTAAGGCAAACAACCACTTCTAAATCGTCTTGACACGACATCAAGCACATTTTGTACCCCGATAACGAATATTTCAACTCAAATAATTTGTCCTTCAAAACATCCCACCTTACTATCAATCTTTGTATTAACATCTGGTATGTAGAATCTAAGTTAACCTTTACTCCCAATGAGTAACCATCGTACTCGCACATCAACACCACAAGCACAACCATTGTAAATTCTGCATCACGCAATGAAAAATTAATAGAGCACTAATAGAATGAACAGACATATGTAACTTTACTAGACACTCCATGGACAATGGCTATTATTGTTCTGGTCACTATGTATTTAGTACGTACACGTGAATGTTAATTTATATATGTCATTCATAAATGTTAACGTGACTACATTCACTGTTAATAGCCTGGATTCGAAGCAAAAAACAATTCCCCTATTCGTTCTATTTTGGCTAGTTTTTACCATATCCATGCATGAATGTTAGCATACATATGCTAAAATATGGTTGAAAAATAGGAAAACACAACAATTGTTAAATAGAGGACGATATCAAAAAAATTACCTTCTCTTTGATTCAATCCATCTACTTATCATACTAAGTTAATGTTAACATATTTGTTGGTGCCAACATAAGGGTATAGAAATTTTTGTGCTTTTTTTTTTCCCCAATATTACTAGAGTTTTATTTCATGAAACAACAAACGAATTAATCACTTACTGTAATAAGCCTTGTTCGATTGTAGAAACTATTGCAGAGCTGGAAGTCTTTCGCAATTGGTGTTCTCAGCTTCGAAGTTCTTCTTGGCAACCAAAAGATACAAATGGAATGAATCGGATGCTTGAATGGAAAATGATTCATATCAAGTAATTCGTCTACCATATTGTTTAAACACGTAAATGGTATCTTCTCAAAAAAACATAATCGCAACTTACCATAACTGATAATCCAAGCTCACAGCTTGCCATAATTGAAGCTCCAATCTTTCAGTCGAAACATGATGATTGCAAGGGTTTATTAGACCATCTGTGTTGTTGTTTCAATGGCCCTGGACCAAAAAATGTCTAGCTTGTACGGCTTGGATGTTTTTGTAACCTAACTATTTGCTTGGGTAATCTACTATTGCAACACTTCAATACAATCTAAACAATAAAAAACTCTTTAACGAATGCATCTTTTTGTGCTATTAAAAATTTATTGGGACACTTATTTAGGTCCCCAAAGCATTTATTATACAAATGCTCTAAAGATTTATGAGGGCACAATATTATCCTAATAAATATAAACTAATGTGACAAAAAATAATTGTCTTTTTAAATTATTGGGATTATTTGGCTAAGGGTACATGCATCATTTCATTTTTATTAATTTAATGGGACCTATTTACATATTTTGTTAAACTCAAGGGGTAAAAAAAAAAAATTCCTTTAATTTTTTTTTTCCAAATCGTCTGTTCTCCCTCACTGTCTTCTTCGTCTTCTTTGCCGTCATCGGCGCCGTCACCTCACTGTCTTCTTCTCTATTTCGATTTCAATTTCGAAGAGTTCTTTGCCTCAGGCTTTCGATTTCTATTTCAAAATCGAAATTGAAACCCTAGTTCATTCACGTTCGTCTTCTTCTCTATTTCGATTATGATTTCGAAATGTTCTTCGCCTTTGGGTTTTGATTTCGATTTCGAAATCGAAATCGAAATCAAAACCCAATTTTGAAATCGATTTCGAAATCGAAATCGAAACCCTAGTTTGTTCACATTCATCTTCTTCTCTATTTCGATTTTGATTTTAAAGTGTTCTTCGCCTCTGGGTTTTGAGTTCGATTACGAAATCGAAATCCAAACCTTGTTTCGATTTGGGTTTCGATTTAGGCTTTCGAAATTCCCCATATGGGTATTTGATTTTCTCTATGAAGGAGAGAGAAATCCCAAAAAAAAATCTTCGGATCATGTGCTTCTTTCTTCTTCTTCATTGCGTCTGGACAGTGGAGAACGGAGGAGAGAGAGAGAGAGAGGTTTTGTTAATTCTCAAAATCAGCATCAAATTTGGTTACCAATTTACAATTTGAAGACCCTCAAATTGTTTTTTTTCCTTTCTTTTGTGTGTGTGTGTGTGTGTGAAATAAGTGTATGTCTGTGTGTGTATTTCATCTGATGGGTGTCAAATTTGAGAAGATAAATGGAGAACGGAGGAGAGAGAGAGAGAGAGAGAGAGAACAGAGGATAGAGAGAGGTTTCATTTTTTGGGTGAGTGAGAGAAATGGGGGGTAAAGTGTACTTAACCCTATAAACAATACACAAGCCCGCCACCCAAGACACTAAAATCCACCACCTAGAGCAACAAAACATATCTTAATTAAGTATGAATTGTCAAACCATATAATCTTTCTTATATCATTTACAATGAAACATTTCTCTTTTTTTGTTCGGTTTTTTCATCTACAATCCAAAATGAAATAACATATCAATTATATATTAAAAGACAGTTCAATTAGCACTTCTCCGAAATCATTTTTTGTTATGTTATGTTATGTTCTGGCACAAAACAGAACAGAACACAGTTCAGTTCTTAAACACGATCTAGCTCGTTGTCAGCTCACCTTCTATCCCAACAGGCCAAACCTTTCCATTTCCACCTTTTCTGAATATTCTTTTGAGCTCCAACAGAGTATGGCCAACTTATGCTAGAGACAACTCAGTCTCTTTATATTATGTTTTGACATCACAACTATTTCTCAAATAAGACATAGTGAAAACAAACGGTAGAGATAACACAGCAAAACTGTCAAAACAGAACAAAAAATGTAGCAATTTCAAGGGACTAAACAAAAAATACAGCAGAACAGTCGAAACAGAAAAAACATGTAAAAATTTCTAGGGACTAAATAGAACAATCGAAGTAGAACCAAAAAATGCAGCAATTACTAGGGACTCACCAAAAAATATAGTAGATAAAAAAAATGACTTTTGGCTACAAAATTTAGTTACGAAATAAAGATTTCGTAGCTAAATGTTAATTTTTCGCAACGAACTATAAAAGTTGTTGAGGAAACTTGAATTCTCTCTCTTTATTTTTTATTTTTTTTAACTACGAAAGGTAATTTGTAGCTAAATGTTTTCCCACAAAAATACTTTCAGCGCAAATGGTATACGTACGAAATTGATTCGTTGTCAAAAATATTTTTTAATTATTAGCTACGACGGGTTTTTTTTTTTTTTTTTGTTGCTAAAAGGACTATATAGGCTACGAAACGAAACTTTGTAGCAAAAAAAGTGACTATTTTTTGCAATAGTGACAAATTTTTGTGGCTAAATATATGGATTGTGCGACAAAATTTTGAATTCATCACAAATGGCTATAGTTAGAGTTGGCGCCAAGAAAAAAAACGTGGGGCGTTTTCCCACAAATGCTTTGGCTACAAAATAGACTTGTAGCAAAAAGTAAATCTTTATTATTAAAGATTTGGCTACGAAACCTTTTAGTCGCTAATGGATTAATTGTCAACATTATTTTGGAAACAAAGATGAAATACATGCATTGAAATTTTTGTAATACCCGGAGAGATGGTGGTACGTGCAGTCAAAATTAGAGATGAAGAGGTGTCAAAGGTTGATCGTTTTATATATTTAGGTTCAATAATTCAGAGTAATAACAAATCGAGTCAAGGTAGGTTGGTTAAAGCGGAGGAGTACAGTTGGTCCAGAATGTTGGGTAGTAAAAACGACACATGTTAAAAAAATTGGGATGACAAAAATGAGGATCCTGCAGTGGATGAGTGGGAAGACGATAATGAATAAAATTGAGAATGAAACTATTAGAGAGAATTTAGGAATAGCACCCATCGAAGAGAAAATTAGAGAAAATCGTTTACGATGGTTTGTGCATGTGTATAGAAGACTCATTGAAGCATCAGTAAGAAAATGTTATTTAGTTCAAGTGCGAGGGACTACTAGAGGTGAAGGTAGACCTAAGAAGATATTAGATTATACTATTAGAACTGATTTAATGATATTAAATCTGACTGAAAAGATGACCCTTAATTGATCACTATGACGTAAACGGATTCATATTGCCAACCCTACATAAGTGAGATAAAGGTTTAGTTGTTGTTGTATTATTTTGGAGACAAAGATTAACTAATATTTTGATCAAGGTTATTTTTCTTTTACCCCCTCATATTTCTCTCTTCTATCATTTTAATGTATCTACTTTAAAAGGTTACATTTCACCCCCTATTATGCTTGAGTAAAAGGATAAAATAATACAATGTTAAAAAAATATAAATTACTCAACTACTCTCCAATGTTTAAAATTTTAATTTAATTTTTAAAAGTAAGGAACAAGATAAACTAGCAATTTCTCTCTCGCTTGTTGTAATTCTATTTTTTACGTGACAAATATATAATAAATTTAAAATAAAAGAATAATTTTATCTATTTAATATAAAACATAGGAGAAAAGATAAAACTAAACCTTTAATAAGATTTTTTTGTACATTGTACCCTTGAAGTTTAAGAGAAATTCCACTCTAGTTCATAAACTTTCAATTTGAACATATTAAATTCTGAACTATTCAAATCGTATTAAGGCAGTCTTTCTATCATTTTTTTATGAAGAAATTTACCCAGGTGATTGATTTCATATTTGTTACGTGGCTGCTTTCTGTCTTAAAAAATAACAGAATTACCGATTTGAACTGATTTGACATACTATGAATACTTCAGGATTTAATATGTTCAAATTGAACATCGCAAGCAACCAACCAACATGTATGCTTTCTCAATTTTGCAAGAACCCAAGCAAGCACCAAGCCTTGATTGATCGATTTTAAGCAAACACCCACAGGCATAAGACAAAACCCGTCGTTTGTGCCTCAATATGTATGTTTTCTCAATTTCGTTCTCGATACAGGGCTATTATAGACGACTTTCATGAATGTTAGAGATTTCTTGAGATTATTTTGCTATTACTTCATGATTTTCAGTCAAATTTTAGTTATGGTTTTACCTCACCATTCAATTTGTATTACAGTTGTAATTTCAGTTTAGAGATTCATTTTTTTGCAAGGTCTGAGATCTTGAGTGACTTGAAATGAAATTTGTATTATACTTGTTCTATTAATGTCAGAGTGACTTGAAATGAAATTTTGTCTTGTTATTGCAAAGTAGTTCTTTATTCTAGTTTGTGTTTCAGACATCCATTCAAACTTTAATTTCATTCCATCGGAATGCGATTCCACTACTTCCAACTGAACATGTCATAATATTTTTTTTATGAGTCACCACATTTTGTGAAAGCTACAAAAAGTCTATCTTTCAAATGATCTAATTTATGCTTGGTTTGGTATGTGATCCAACCTATTTTCAATTTTCTAGGGATCCAATAGGTAAAGAGAATATGACTCTTTTTGTTGAACAAGATGCTTGGGTGGATCACTAGAGTGGTAACTATTAGTAAATGTCTTCACATTTTATTACTTACTACTTTTAGCTCCGCACTAAGCGCGGGTTTTGAAAGAGTTTTTTCATTTATTTTATTTGATAATTAAATATAATTTATATTTGTTATTTTTGAAAAAATATTTTGCAATGTTTGAACTATTTATTTTTTCCATTTTGTAATATTTGTTTTCAATTAGTATTATGGATATTTTACTTTTAGGTGTTGAAATTAAAAATACTGTTTAACGTTTGATAAATGATAAGATTTTTGTTCAACATAATTTTTAATTTTAAAGAAATATGTGTGTTCAAATTATTTAAAATGAAATTAATTAGCAAATACTCTTAATAATTTAAATATACTCAAAATATTAAGAAAAAAAAATATAGTGTTGTTGAGGTCTCAAAAAGTTGAGATGTTATAAAAAGAAGTGAAAGAGATAGTATGAATTCCTAAAAATTACACAAAAATAATATCATTTATCTGTCCCCTAAAACAAAATAAAATGACAATATTAATAAAACCTTCAAACCAACAAATTAAACATATACAGAGCAAACCTAACGTTTCACACACAAATCGAACCTGAATTTCATGCAAAAAAATAAAAATAAAAACAATGAATATATTTCTTACTTTTAGCTTGACATATTAACTAATTATCCGGCTCTTTCAGTCGACGGCGATCTCAATCTCAAAGCGCTTGTGTAAAAAATTGCATATAACCTAAACTAATTATTTTACAATTGAATGACAAGATGTTGGCAAGTGTTTGGCATATATATTGACAAGGTATTGATGATAGCAAAAGTTTAAAGAATAAGTAAAAGAATATACAAAAATTTAGACAATTTTAAACTGTGTCCAATTATGAGGTGAAAAGAAAAGAATATTTATATTGAGAGTATTTTGGAGTCCTCTCAAATTCGAACCATTAGTGACATTATGTGCTTTTAATGAAATTATGACAATAAAATGATTAGAAACTTTTGACATGCTCACACATTAAAAGCATTAAATTGGTAGAATTATGATAATAAAATTAAGTGAAAAAATACTTCTAGTAATTAGAATATACTCAATGTAAGACCTCGATTTCCCACGTATGTCATTTTATTTTCATTTTAGAGTATTTAGAAAATTACAGGGTAAAATTTGAGTTAATTGAAAACCTAATTAAAAGTTTTGGGTCAATTGAGTTAATTGAAAACCTAATTCAAATTGTCACTTAAATTTCTAAACTAAAATTTTTTAAGAGTTCGAATTGTGATTTAAGAAATTTGTAAATGGTACATTGGACTAAAATAAAGATGTAAAGAAGTTAGGGGGAGATAAGAGTAATAAAATAAAAGAATTTTTTAACGCATATATATAACATATACGATTGTGTGTATGTGTGTTTGCGGGCCGAACGATGAACCGAAACAGAGAGACGAATGAGACCGGTGACGTGGCACGCTTAGGTAGTTTGAATCCACTAATTTCATGCACAATTAATGATCAAAAATCTCATGATCAAAGATTCTAAATCCAAAATCTGAAAATCAGAGAAAAATCTAGAGAGAGAGAAAGTGAGAGCAGGTCGGAGTTCGGGTTTGAGAAGCGATCGCCGGCGAGGGTGTCGAAGGTGCATGAGGGTGCGATCGTCGGCGTGGAGGCTCCACAGTCGGTTTTGAGAGAGAGAACCTCAAAAGAAAGAGAATACAGAGCACGAGAGAGAGTAGGTTCAGTCGGTCGATGGTGTGTGTTCCAGCATGGGTGTGTGTTGCTGTGCCGGCTGAAGCAGAATAGAAACAGGAATGGCAGGCAGTGTGTGTGTGTGTGTGTGTGTGTCGCTTAGAAGATAGAGTGTGTGTGTGTGATCAGCGTTCGTCGCCTACAGTAGGTGCTGTGCTGTCGTCGGCCGGCGTGGGGGTGGTGAGATCCGACGTTGCCATCGTTGTGTAGGTGTGAGGTCGTCGACGGTCGAAGACAGTAAGGGAGAGAGAGAGAAGTCACCCGTCAACTGAACCAGGAGCAGGAAGAAGAAAAAAAAAAAAAAAAAAGAGAGAGAAAGAAGACGATCGGCGGTGGTTCGAACGGTCGACGTGGTGGGTGTTCCGGTCGGTCGTTCAACGTGCCTATGTGTGTGATTGTCGCCGTCCTTAGAGAGAGGGGGGTGTTTCGGTAGTATGTGTGTGTGTGTGTTCGGTCATTGGTCCGGTAGGGCAGGTGCATGTGTTTCGACGTGTGTGTGTGTGTGTGTGTGTGTGTGTGTGTGTGTTATTTGATGGGAACCAGGAGGCCGGCGGTGTGTGGACGTCCGACGTCGTGTGTGTGTGTTCAGTCCTCATGGGAGTGTAGACGTGATCGGAGTAAGTGAACAACAGCAACGAGATCCGGCGGCGAAAACCAGAAAACAGAACCAGGAAAGAAAAAGGAAAAAGAAAGAGGAAAAAAAAAAGAAAAAAAATAAGAAGGAAAGGAAATCAAATAAAAACAAAAATCCAAAATCCAATCTCGCAGTCGGCGAGAGATTTGGAACAGATTCGCAGGCGTCAGTGTCTCGGTAGGTTTTGGATGGTAACATTTTCGCAATATGGGAATCGAGGTGAGTGTAACTGTCTTCTTGCCAAACTATTTTTCTATGTATATATAAATATATATATATATATATATATATATATATATATATATATATATATATATATATATATATATATGATGGCATATGCATTTACTTAGATTGTATGGATTTATAACTGATATGGATCAAGCAGAATCTGAGTGAGTAGGTAAACTGAATTTTCGGAAGATTTCGGTGGTTTTCGAAATGAAGTGGAAAATGAATTTTTGTTAGAATTGGTGAAATCAGACGGTGTTTTAAAAGAGAATAAAAACATCTGTTTTTCTAAAAATGCCTAGTTTCTAAAAAATAAAGGATGGAAAAATGGTTTTGATGAAAATCAGACGTTTTCTTTAAAAGAAGATGGGAAATATGATTTTTAAATTTAAAAGTTGGTTTTGAGAGAAAAGAGATAGACGTGGTACTTTGACGATGTTGAGTAGACGATATTTATTGAGTTGTGATTCGATGATGCTGTACTTGATTTGATGATGCCATAGTATTTGTTTGTTTCAGTAGAGTGAGGTTATCCGCTTCGACGGAGTGATGTTATCTGTTTCGGCGGAGTGATGTTTATCTGCTTCGGCAGAGTGATGTTAGACGTTTATACTGCGCAGTGATTATCCGCTTCGACGGAGTGATGGGTGTTCGTAGGAAGGCATATCCTACGGATGGTACGGTACCGTTGTAAACTCCCGATCGTGAGGTTAAAACGATCACTATGGCTAGCTAGTGTGTGTTGTGGTGGAAGTAGTATGTTTGAGATGTGTGTTTGATATGTGTGTTTAAGAGGTGGTGTTTACTTATACTGGGTGATTTATTATTTATTATGATTATTGGTATGAGTTTATACTAGATGAATTTGAATGGAACTTATCTATATTGCTTAATTTTCACTGCTTATATATTTATGCTCGATCCATATTTAATTATGGTAATATTTAGAATACATTATTATCTTAAAAAAAATATATATTTTACTAAGAAGGCAGTACACTCGCAGGTACAACAGCTAGGAGTCGGTCCCCTATTGGCACTAGGTAGAGTCCGGTGATAAAGTAGTATGGAAACATTTTGAGATGAGCTGTCTGAGGCAAATCTGTGAGAGCTTCGTTGTGGTTATACTTTTGTTGTTACTATAATTCAGGGACTGGTGCGTCCCCTGTTGGAGATATTGTATATGGTTAGAATTTATGGTTGTATGTTTTTATATGCACTTTGTCGTTTAATTAATGGGTTTAACGTGAAGATGAGGTCGTGTCGACGTCATACCGGCCCCACGGTGACGGGTGTCCGGGGTGGGGTGTGACAATTTTGGTATCAGAGCCTAGGTTATAGGTTCTGTAGACTTTCTAGTAGTGGTGTCAATAGAGGATCATAAGATAGGAAGACGTGCCGGTCGTCTCGTCAGTAGGGGACTTTGAGATAAGATGTTGATAGATGGTGTCGAGCTAGTGGTGGACCGTGAGATAAGGTTTCAATAGGTGGGTTCGGCACGCGAGTGATAGTTATTGCAGTACATTGGATGATATATTGGCATCGTGCGTGATTAGTTGTCTTGTTGGTAGTTAGAGAGTGCAACGAAGTTGTGATACTGCCAGTTGGCGGCTCGAGTAGTATTGTTGGTAGTACATAATATTTTTATTGCTGAACCAATAGTATGGTAGAGCGTACTTATTTTGTCTAATGTTAAGTTATTCATGGAATTGAAATTAGTTGACACGCTTTATTTATGCAATGTCACGACACACTACGTTACTATTTGAGATACGCGGATTCTACCAGAAATGTGTGGGTATGTTCGTAATCTTAGTGGGGAGGGAGGTTCATATGTTTAAAGCAGAAAAAGACGACCATTCGGCGGTACGAAATAAAAATCTGAAATAAAACGGGAAAGATAAGAGGTGGACTAATTTAGAAAAGATTTACTTTGGAAATACGTTTTAGG
Source organism: Eucommia ulmoides (assembly GCA_016647705.1). Lineage (NCBI taxonomy): Eukaryota > Viridiplantae > Streptophyta > Magnoliopsida > Garryales > Eucommiaceae > Eucommia > Eucommia ulmoides. The sequence continues at coordinate 47,128,548 of CM028338.1, forward strand.
ATGACGAGCAGGCAGATTTAAGAGTTATACGAAATGGGCAAATGCAGCATGAATTAATAGAGAATGATATGTAGGAAATAGCCGAGAACTATGAGTCCGTTTTAAAAGTTAGTGCGTATAAATATAGTTCACTTTGTATTGGTGGTAGAAAATTGTCGGTAGATCTATTACCTTTGAATATTTACGATCTTGATGTAATACTGATAGGGTTTTGTTGTTTGGCTGTCATGCCACGGTGGATTGTTTTAAGAAGAAAGTGACCTTTCAAATTTCAGGCAAACCGGAATTGGTATTCTCGGGAGACATAATTTATCACTTCTGTCGGTTTAATTTCAGCTTTAGAAGCCAGGAGATTATTAAAGAAAGGATGTTAGGGATACCTCGCGCATGTGATTGACACCAGCCAGAAAGAAGTTCAGACAACGGATATTTCAGTGGTCAGAGATTTTCCCGACGTATTTTCCAGAACAATGGCCAGGGTTGCCAGTAGATAGGGAGATGGAAGTCATTATTGAGTTGCTTCCATGAACTGCTCATATATCGATTCCCCCTTATCGTATGGCGCCTACCAAGTTGAAAGAATTGAAAGTGCAGTTATAAGATTTCGTTGTAAGATTTATTAGATCATAGATTTATCAAACCTAACGTTTCCCCCATAGGTAGCCGCAGTTTGTTCGTGAAGAAAAATGATAGCACGTTGAGAATGGATATCAACTATCGGCAGCTGAATAGGGTGACCGTCTATAATAAATATCCGTTACTTAGGATGGATGACTTGTTTGACCATCTCTAGAAGGCTAAAGTATTCTCCAAGACAGATCTTCGATCAGGATATCACCAATTGAAAGTCAGAGACAGTGATGTGGCGAAAACGACGTTCCGTACGAGATATGAACACTACGAATTCTTGGTTATGCCCTTCGGTTTAACAAATTCTCCTGCTGCCTTCATGGACTTGATGAACTGGGTTTTCCAATATTATCTGGATCAATTTATTATCGTAGTCAGTAACGATATATTGATCTATTCCCAAAGCAGAGACGAGCATGCAAAATATCTTCGAATCGTGTTGTAGACGTGGCAGGAGAAGAGGCTATATGCGAAGTTCAGTAAATGCGAATTTTGGTTAGATTATGTAGTATTTTTGGGGTATATTATTTTAGGAATGGTATTTAGGTGAACCCAAAGGAAGTTGAAGCTGTTATTTAGTGAGGAAAAAAAAAAGTAACTGAAATTCAAAACTTTTTAGGATTGACGGGTTAATCTCAACGGTTTGTGCAGGGATTTTCTGTTATAACCGCCCCGTTGACTCGTTCGACCGCAAGGAATCCAAGTTTGAGTGGACTGACAAATGTGAATAGAGTTTCCAAGAGTTAAAGAGTAGATTGTTATCAGCACCAATACTATCCCTCCCGACGGAAGGGGTGATTTTGTGTTTTATAGTGATGCGTCCCACCAAAGGCTAGGATGTGTTCTGATGCAGCATGGTCATGTAATCACCTATGAAACTCGACAACTGAAGAATCATGCGCAAAATTACCCAACGCATGATCTGGAGCTGACAACGATTAAAATTGCCTTAAAGATTTGGAGACACTACTTATATGGCGAGACGTGTGAAATCTACACCGACTACCCAAAAAAAAAAAAATTGAAATGTCTATTTACTCAAAAAGGAATTAAACTTGAGGCAGAGACGTTGGATAGAGCTGATTAAAAGACTATGTTTGCAGTATCCACTATCACCCGAAAAAAAAAAAAAAAAAAAAAAAAAAGAAAAAAAAGAAAAAAGAAAACACTATTGCTGTAGCGGATACGCTGAGTTAGAAATCGGCGGGTTCGATCGCGCATGTAAGAGTTATTCATACTAATCGGTATGCCGATTTAAGATTGTTGTGAGTCAATTAGTGGTTGGTCAAACGACTACATTGCTTGCGACTTTGACCTTGAGGCCGACGTTGATTGATCGTATTATCGAAGCTTAAAAGTCAGACGTTCAATTGGAGAAGATTCAGGATGAAGTGAAAAATGGTCGTAGAGCTGAGTATCATGTCAGGGATAGTAATAAAACTTTGATGTTTGGGAATAGACTGGGTGTGTCTAATGTTGTCAATTTGAAAGAGAGATATTTTGGAAGAAATGTCTAGCTCAGCGTATGTGATGCATCCAATCAGTACCAAAATGTATCGAGATTTGCGTGAACATTATTAGGTAGATTGGAATTAAGCGAGGAATTGCAGAATTTGTTGTCAGGTGCCTTGTTTGTCAGCAAGTAAAAATTGAGCATCAACGTCCAAGTGGGTTGTTGCAACTTCTATCTATTCAGAGTGGAAATGGGAGGATATCACGATGGATTTCGTTCGGGATTTATCCCGTACTTAAAAGGGACATAATTCCATCTGGATGATCGTTGATAGGGTTACTAAGTCCGCTCATTTTCTGGTCGTAAAGACGATATTTTTTTTCTTAAAAAAGTGTGCCCAATTGTATATCAATGAGATTGTTAGGTTACATGGTGCACCGGTTTCTATAGTGTAGGGTAGAGATCCGAGGTTTACTTCGAGGTTCTGGCCGAGTCCCTAGACTGTTTTGGGTACCAAGTTGAAGTTTAGCACCGCTTTCTATACTCAGACGGATGGTCAATCAGAGCGTACGATTCAGACGTTGGAAGATATATTGAGGGGTTGTGTTCTAGAATTTTCTGGCAGCTGGGGCAATCATTTGTTGTTGATGGAATTTGCCTACAATAACAGTTACTCTTCGACAATCGAGATGGCCCCGTATGAAACGTTGTATGGTAGGAGATGACCTCAGTCTGTTGGACTGAGGTAGGAGGAAAGAAATTGCTGATGCCGGATATCGCCCAAATGACAGTAGACAAAATCAAGGTGATTTGATATAAATTAATATTCTCTCGAAGTCGACAAAAGAGTTATGTAGACAAGCGCCGGCGGGAGTTGGAGTTGGAGATGGGAGATCATGTGTTTTTATATTTCTCTATGGAAAGGCGTAATGAGGTTCGGAAAGAAAGGGAAGTTAAGTCCAAGGTACCTCGGACCATTTGAAATTTTAGATCATGTTGGCACAACAGCGTATAGACTTGCGTTACCGCCAGAATTATCTCGACTACACGACGTTTCCCATGTATCGATGCTCTGGAAATATGTATCAAACCCTTCTCATGTGTTGACTTCTCTACTGATCGAATAGGAAGAAGAGTTTACATACGTTGAGAAGCCAGTCTCAATTCTAAGCCATAAAAACCAGGTGTTGCGGACGGGAATAATCCTATTAGTTAGAGTGTGATGGCGCGCATCCATGCAGTGGAAGAGGCAACATGGGAGCGAGAGAACAAGATGAGGAAAAGTACCCGCATTTGCTCGATTAAGGTAATAAAAATTTTGGGACGAAATTTTTGTTAGGAGAGAAGGGTTGTAAGACCTCGATTTTCCACGTATGTCATTTTATTTTTATTTTAGAGTATTTAGAAAATTACGGGGTAAAAATTGAGTTAATTGAAAACCTAATTAAAAGTTTTGGGTTAATTGAAAATTTAGAATCCTTTATTCTAAACTTTGGGATTCAAATTGTCACTTAAATTTTCTAAACTAAAAATTTTTAAGGGTTCAAATTGCGATTTAAGAAATTTGTAAATGGTACATTGGACTAAAATAAGGATGTAAAGAAGTTAGGGGGAGATAAGAGTAATAAAATAAAAGATTTTTTTAACACACACACACACACACACACACACACACACACACACACACATATATATATATAACATATACGATTGTGTGTGTATGTTTGCCGGTCGAACGATGAACCGAAACAGAGAGACGAAAGAGACCGGCGACATGGCACACTTAGGTAGTTTGAATCCACTAATTTCATGCACAATTAATGATAAAAAATCTCATGATCAAAGATTCTAAATCCAAAATTTGAAAATCAGAGAAAAATCTAGAGAGAGAGAAAGTGAGATCAGGTCGGACTTCGGGTTTGAGAAGCGATCGCCGGCGAGGATGCCGAAGGTGCATGATGGTGCGATCATCGGCGTGGAGGCTCCACAGTCCGTTTTGAGAGAGAGAACCTCAAAAGAAAGAGAAAACTGAGCACGGGAGAGAGTAGGTTCAGTCGGTCGGTAGTGTGTGTTCCGGCGTGGGTGTGTGTTGCCGTGCCGACTGAAGCAGAACAGAAATAGGAATGGCAGGCGGTGTATGTGTGTGATTTTGCTCATCCGGTGGGGGGGGTGTGTGTGTATGTCGCTCAGAAGACAGAGTGTATGTGTGATCAGCGTTCGTCGCCTACAGTGGGTGCTGTGCTGTCGTCGGCCGGCGTGGGGGTAGTGAGATCCAACGTTGTCGTCGTTGTGCAGGTGTGAGGTCGTCGACGGTCGAAGACAGTAAGGGAGAGAGAGAGAAGTCAGCCATCAGCTGAACCAGGAGCAGGAAGAAGAAAAAAATAAAATAAATAAAAAGGAAAGGAAATCAAATAAAAACAAAAATCCAAAATCCAATCTCGCGGCCGGCGGGAGATTTGGAACAGGTTCGCAGGCGTCAGTGTCCTGGTAGGTTTTGGATGGTGACATTTTCACAATACGGGAATCGAGGTGAGTGTACTGTCTTCTTACCAAACTATTTTTCTATGTATATATATATATGATGGCATATGCATTTACTTAGATTGTATGGATTTATAACTGATATGGATCAAGCAGAATCTGAGTGAGTGGGTAAACTGAATTTTTGGAAGATTTCGGTGGTTTTCGAAATGAAGTGGAAAATGAATTTTTTTTAGAATTGGTGAAATCAGACGGTGTTTCAAAAGAGAATAAAAACATCTGTTTTTCTAAAAATGCCTGGTTTCTAAAAAATAAAGGATGAAAAAATGGTTTTGATGAAAATCAGACATTTTCTTTAAAAAAAGATGCGAAATATGATTTTTAAATTTAAAATTGGTTTTGAGATAAAAGAGATAGATGTGGTACTTTGACGATGTTGAGTAGACGATATTTATTGAGTTGTGATTCGATGATGTTGTACTTGATTTGATGATTCCATAGTATTTGTCTGTTTCAGTAGAGTGAGGTTATCCGCTTCGGCGGAGTGATGTTTATCTGCTTCGGCAAAGTGATGTTAGACGTTTATACTGCGCAGTGATTATCCGCTTCGGCGGAGTGATGGGTGTTTGTAGCAAGGCATATCTTACGGATGGTACGGTACCGTTGCAAACTCTCGATCGTGAGGTTAAAACGATCACTATGGTTAGCAAGTGTGTGTTGTGGTAGAAGTAGTGTGTTTGAGATGTGTGTTTGATATGTGTGTTTAAGAAGTGGTGTTTACTTATATTGGGTGATTTATTATTTATTATGGTTATTGGTATGAGTTTATACTACATGGATTTGAAAGGAACTTATCTATATCGCTTAATTTTCACTGCTTATATACTTATGCTCGATCCATATTTAATTATGGTAATATTTAGAATGCATTATTATCTTTAGAAAAAAAAAAATTACTAAGAAGGCAGTACACTCGCAGGTATAACAGCTAGGAGTCGGTCCCCTACTGGCACTAGGTAGAGTCCGGTGATGGAGTAGTATAGAAAAATTTTGGGAGGAGCTGTCTGAGGCAAATCTGTGAGAGCTTCGTTGTGGTTATACTTTTGTTGTTACTATAATTCAGGGACGGATGCGTCCCCTGTTGGAGATATTGTATATGGTTAGAATTTATGGTTGTATATTTTTATATACACTTTGTCGTTTAATTAGTGAGTTTGACGTGAAGATGAGGTCGTGTCAACGTCACACCGGCCCCACGGTGACGAGTGTCCGAGGTGGGGTTTGACACTCAAAATTATGTGAAATAAAAAAAAAATAGAATTAGTGAACTCTCATTTATTTGAAAGCTTAGGCTTTCAGTTTTAATTTTTGTTATATAATATGATATATAGATGTCATTTTTAACTTATGTATATAAAATATTATTAGAAAGTAAATCCATTTTTTTAGGCTTTCAGTTTTAAGTTTTACTTATAAATGTCATTTTTAATTCGTGCATATGAAATATTGCATAAATTTATTTATTTTTTTCATTATTTTTATAAACCCTTATATGAGAAATAAAAAATATAAAAAGTTCAAAAAAGAAAATATTTTTTTTACAATAAAAAGAGGGAAATCTATTTTTTTTCCTTAATTTTTATAAACACTTATATGAAAAATAAATAATATAAAAAGTTAAAAAAAGGAAAATATTTTTTTGACATTAAAAAAACTCAAGTATGATTTTTTATTATTTATTCTAAAAATTGTCCTTTATTCAAAAGGCAAATCTCATTATTTCAAATATAAAAATATTTTAATTTCATTATACCCGCTATATTAATTATAAATAATAATTAAATTTACTCAAATTCCTATATTTAAGAATAAGCGTCATATTTAAATTCATTTAAATAAAATAATAAATAGAGAAATCAAGGAAAATCAAGAAAAATGAATTTATGGACTCATGTATATGAAATATTGCATAAAAAGGAAATCTATTTTTTTTTCATTATTTTATAAACCTTATATGAGAAACCAAAAATATAAAAAGTTTAAAAAATATATATATTTTTTTTATACTAAAATAATGGAAATCAATTTTTTTTTCATCATTTTTATAAACACTTATATGAAAAATAAAAAATAGAAAAAGATTAAAAATAGAAAAATATTTTTTTTACATTAAAAAAACTCAAGTATGATTTTTTATTATTTAGTCTAATTTTTATTTATTTTTATTTAAAAGGCAAATCTTATTATTTCAAATATAAAAAAATATATTTTAATTTCATTAAACCCGCTATATTAATTATAAATAACAATTAAATTCACTCAAATTCCTATATTTAAGAATAAGCACAATATTTAAACTCATTTAAATAAAATAATAAATATAGAAATCAAGGAGAATCAACAAAAATGGTTTTATGGATTCTCATTCATTTTTAAGTTTAGACTTTCAATTTTAGGTTTTACATATAGATTATACTTATTTGTATCAACATTTGAGCTACTCATTATCATTTTACAACTTCTTAACATATTTTACTCATGTTAAAAATTACATTTTTTTTTTTTTTTTTACTTCTCAAATAATTTGACGACAAAAAAAAAATTAAAAAAACTTCTTAACATATTCATTTTTTTAATTTGGTGTCATTGTTTTTCTTTTAGATGTTGATGGATTAGTGGAGGAGAAAGATCATTTTACTCAAATTTAGCGCACGACTTGAAATTTTAGCTTGATTTGTTTTCCTTTATATGCCATGAATTTTTAAATTATGTTTAGAGTCTTTACTCTTTGATGCATTATTTTTGTTGAATTGTTTCAATTGGTAAAATTGTGTTGACAATTTGATTTAAAGAATGTGTAATTTTTTTGGCAACAAACTAATTTTGTATTGAAAGGGATGGTTTAGCTTTTACTACAAACAATCATATTCGTAGAAAAACTAGTTTGTTAATTTGCTATAGTTCGTAATATGAATTTTTGTTGCTAATAGTTTTATTCTCTACAAAGTAGATATTCGTTGCGCAAAATCATTAATTTTCCATACGAATAATATTTTTCATAGAGAAATAGGTCGATTTGCTACAGATTATTTGTTGTAGCAAATTAGGTTATTTTGCTACAAAATGTTACATTCGTTGCAGTTAATGGGTGTTCATTTTTTTTTCACAAATGATGTTCCTTTAACTACGAAATTGACGTTTTTCTCCGATTAAATGTCTCAATAATCGTAGCGAAAGATTACCATTTTCTCTACAAAAATGTACACTTCGTTCCCAAATACCTTTTGCCACGGAACTACCGCTACGAACCTAGCTAATACAAATATTTGTTGCAAAATGATTTTATTACGAAATGTTAAGTTTTACCTACGAATTAATTCGTAACATGAAGTATATTGTTGTAGCAAAACAGAAACAAAACACAGCAAATACCATCGGAGCAGGACTGTTTTTTCATTACTTAGTCAACCAAACATTTATGTAGGTAGTTATTTCTCGAAAATGTAAAAAACAACTGTCCTGCTGAAAAATCCTAAACCCTGCATTTATCAAAATAAGACATAGTGAAAAGACATAGGACTGTTTTGTTTCCAGAAATAGGATTGCAAAATAAGTTCTGCGAAAACTTTTTTTTTTTTTTTTTTTATAAATAGGACTCTTTTTTCATAAATTTAGCAACCATTTTGAGAAATAGTTGGTTAGTGTCCTGATGAAAGAACAATCCTACTGCATTTTCTAATACAAAACTTCGACCACCAAAAAATTATTAAAACACAACGTTTGATATTACATTTCAGATCAAGATTTAACTAACAACACTTCAAGAATTGATTGAATTTTAAAATGAGAAAGAACATAGTCAAGCAACAAAATTAATTAGTTTCCATTTTTGTATGTCCTTAACATTACTCCATACAAAAGAGGATCCTATCTCATACATTACTCCATATAAAACGGCTTCATTGGTAACTCTAGGAGACGTTTTTCATTGAAACTTGAACTAAATCGTCATTAGTAGAGAAGAATGCCTGAAAACAAATCAATATAAGTGAAAAATTGGAATTTTGCAGCTTCAGCAGAGCAACATAACTAGGTAGGATATCCATCCTTGCTGGAGTGCGATTAGACAAATCATAGAATCTAGATTTTCCTTCTAGATGAGCAATTAAAAGACTACCAAAACATAGCATATCCAAAAAGTTTTCTAAGAAAAGGGAAAAGTGAATTCTTCATATTCTTAATTAAATCCCAATACAAAGGACTTCACATAAAGATGCATTACAGAGCAAGTGAATTGAATACTATCTAAAACAATTAGGAAGGAACAAAAGTATGTATAAATACAAAATAAGTCCAAATGAATATATTTTAATTGGTGTAAACTGAAGAATGACCAAAGGAGAGTACGATACAACGAGTTTATTGTTCATTCAAAAACAATATTTTTTTTACCATTAATATAAAACGATACATTGACATTGAATTTGTCATTTTTTTAAACAATGCAAATGTTCACATGTCATTTTTAATAGTAATGCGATACGAGTTATTTTTCGAAATAGTTTGAACGTTCACATTCTAATATAATAGTATTGTCATTAATTGTTTGTATGCATCCACGCAATTATCTGGCATATTACAATTTAATCCAATGTATTTGGTCAGTTGTTGTTACTTCTATCTTACTTTGCTCTTCACCAAGTTGGACGTGAACGTTTAATAATAGCTTAAGAAAAATAATACTAGTAGTGTGAATGTTCACGGTAATATAAAATACATTTCAAATGTATATAAACTAATTGGAGATAATTTCGTAATGATCAATCTAGTAATATTATTTTTTTATTAAACGGGACGTTCATTATAAGTCAATTTTGAAATGCGGGTGACAAGGATAATTTATATGTCGATGTCGATGTATAAGATAAAACAAAACACATTGAACATTCAAACTATATGTGAATTTAAGTTCCAATTCACACTATATCATCATGTTCAAACACGTTAAATATTCACTCTACATACACAGAGATTGGCGACATCCAAAGTGATGGTATATCTAAAACTTAATATTGCAATAAGATATAACTAGAAAGTGAATGTTTAAATTATAATTATGGAAATTCCAATGGATTACAACATTTAAATATTTCACTTTAACATTTTGATTTTGTCGGTAAATGAAGTTTAAGATGTAAACATTCACATACTCAACATAATAAATTGATTTGTGAATGTTCACAAAAAACCCACTAATTTTGAATAATTGAATATAGTCAATTTTAGTACCCAAGTACTCAATAACAGTAATAAAGAAGACATTCATGAACATATTTAAAAATTACCAATACTCTGTTCATATTCACATACCCAAGTGATTCTTCATTTAAACCTTAATGGTTTGTTTGTTTGTTTTTTTATTTTTAATTTTATTTTATTTTATAGACAAATAATTATATTTGAAATAAGGAGAGGATTCTCCCTAACTACACAACAAGAGGCACGTCGTCTAGCCGAGACCTTCCCCTCCAAAAAAAAAAGTCATTACAAGTTATCCACACTACTAACACACCTTACATGAATTTACTCTACGCCAGTAGGCTACAATAGGGGCAAACCCAAACCCTGATACCTCAAAATAACGCCTGAAACAAGGCACTGAAACCACACAATGCTAAAAATGTACAAATACTCACACTACTAAAAACACTACCAACCAAGACCTCTGGATTTGAGCTTTTCAAACAGCTCCCTAAAACCGACCTTGGATGCCTCTAGCTTTGAAAATCGAAATTCCATCCAACATGGCTCTATCCAAGTAGCTAGATTTCATTAGTCGTGCTTCACTGACCGCAAAGGGCACACTCGATATTTTCCCTAATATAATATTATAAACACCCAACCAAGGCACTGAAACCACACAATACTACAAAAGTACAAATACTCACACTACTAAGAACACTACCAACCAAGACCTTTGGATTTGAGCTTTTCAAAAAGCTCCCTAAAGTCGACCTTGGATCCCTCCAGCTTTGAAATTCGAAATTCCATCCACCATATCTCTATCGAAGTAGCTAGATTTCAGTAGTTACGCTTCATTGACCACAAGGGCACAATCGATATTTCTCCTAATATAATATTATAAACACCCAACCAAGATACTATGTCCCCTCAAAATACCATAAAACATGGACGACTCTGGCTCATAAAAAATCTTATAACTACCAATCAAGGTTCTAAAATTACAACCGACTCGAAAAAACCACAAGGTTAATAAGTCCCAACATACACCAACCCAATCTCATTCAAGTAACAACTTTGACCCAAGCATCCCACTATACCACTCTTGAAAACTCTATCAACTTTATCCTCTCAAGAATCCAGAGGCGAATAAAATCAAGACATAACCTCATTTTCTTGATTCCCATTCTTTGTATCATTTTCGATAATTTTTTCCAAAGATCTACTTCATTAAAATTTATCTTTAATTTGTCTAAATTGTCTCCCAACTTCTATCAGTTTGCTTAACCTTCGAAATATGACCTTTTGCTCAATTGATAATCTTCCCATCGGAAGTAGAGTCGGAAGTAGAGATTTTATAGATGAGGTCTTTATAGTTACTTTTATTGATCGATTGTTTTTGGTTTTTCCCCTCAATTTTTGTCTTAATGCGACTTCAAATGGGCTTTTAATGTTATTACAAATGATATAAGCAAGCTCTCTTTGATCTACGTAACAAAGGGAACCAACTTTTGCACAAGTACACTCAACAAACGTGTCATTATCAAAAGACCTCTGCACTTCCACTCCCTCAACAACAAACCCTTTCATCAACTAATGGGTTGAATTTTTTTCTTCTTTTACATCCCCAAAATCACTTTTGGATTTTACTTTCACACAATTGATGTGCAAAACCCTTTAACCCAACCACTCCATCAGTCCCAACTTCCCGTTAATTTGGCATCACTACCCCTACACGCTTTTTTTTTTTTTTTTTTCCTCCAAACAAACTTACTCCTTGATATTTCAAAATTACTATGAGATTTGAATTTCTTATCAGTAGAATGAATGAAAGATGAACTCCAATCATTGGAAATAGGGTTTCGATTCCTATCGTTCTGGTCAAAGTCTACAAATTTTACTTTGATTTGATTACCGCAAACAACAAATCCATTAAGACTTTTAATAGCCACCATTGCCTAATTAATCAAGTCAAATCTAATAAAAACAAATGCAAAATTCGTACCCTTTCTTAATTTTTCTAGGAATAAACACATTCAAAATATCCCCAAATTTTTGAAAAATAAGATGGAGCAAATGATTGTTCATGGAGAATAGGATATATTCTACAAAGAGAGAGTAGACATTACCTGGAAATCATACCTTGAGAATTAACCTTTTATGAATTTGTCTTTATATTTTATGAGTAAGAAATTTTAGAAACTTTTTTTGAGGACCCCCGAAGTTTAAAACACATTTCTAAAGATAAAATCAAATTCATGTCATAAGTGCAATAAAAAAAAATAAAAAATAAAAAATAAAAATAAAAAAACAAATCATTCCAAAACTGCTCTCGCAATATATATGTAGAAAAATAATTCACGCGGATGTTTTTTGAAATTGTAATGAATTTTAGTTTCCAATAAAATTTGCACTGAATTTTATTTTGTATTCAAAATATATAAATTTTTAAAATATCATAAATACCATTACACATATTGAGTTGAATTTTAATTTTTTATAACTTTCTACAGGAAAACAAAAGGTAAAATATAAAAATTTATTAATTTTTAAAAATATTAAAATTATTTCATGAAAAATATAATTATAAAAAATTAATTATCAAAAATCAATACACGTTGTTCAACTAAGTCTCTATAATTCCAATGATTAATAACAATTTCACAAAAAATTTATATTTTCATACTATTAATAATTCCACTAATTATAAGAACAATAAATAATTCCACAAAAACTGCAACAAAAATAAAAAATAAAAAAAATCATATGTCATCATCAACTGCGTAAATCTACAATTGAAAAATGAAACATTCATAAAAAATTCAGACAACCAACACATATATAAATCCACGTATAATTGGGCGGAAATTCAAAAAAAAAAAATCAAGTAAAAATCCGTTAAAAATTAAAGAACCCCAAAACTTAGGTTTTGAATGCAAGAATTTAAAAATCATACCAATATCAACCAAAATTTTACCCAGTCATATTCTCACGAAAAAATCCTTTTAAAGGTAAAATTGGAGAACCCACAACCATTGAATTTAAAAAGCAAACAATTAAAAAAGCAAACACATAATTGAAAATTGTAAATATATATATATAAAATAATCCTCAATGGCGGTGGCGGCTAGACAAAATTGACCAGGGTGGTGGTAGTATGGAAGCGAGCATGGTGGTAGCAACGTGATGGAAGCGAGCATGGTGGTGGTGGCGACGATGGTATGCTAATGTTTAAGCTAAATCTGATTAGATTTAGCCTAGATATACTTCAAATATGGCATTGAATAATGGAAACCATGAAAAACAACCGATGATTTGGTGGTGGAGATGACTAAAATGGACGCGATGGAGGCGATGGATTGAGACGACGAATAGAGTGATGGATGGCAGTGAACAGAGTGATGGATGAAGCTGACACCGAATCAATGATTGACGAATAGAGTGATGGATGGAGATGACAGCGAATAAATGACGACCAGAGCTAGCGACGGGTGGAGATGACAACGATGGATGGAAGCAACAAATCGGAGCAACTGTAGCAGCAAAGGAAGAAGAGGTGATGGTGGCGACGGCAAAGTAGGGGTGGCGACAAGATCAATGTGGCAGAGGCAATGGAATGTTTCTGAGAGTGAGAGAGGTGACAGTGGTGATGGAGTTTGATTGAGAGAGAGGGGGGGGGAGGGTTTAGAAATAAAATAAGATGGAATGTTGCTGAAATAAATAAGTATTAGGTGGAGAAATTTGATGGGTAATTTTGTCACAAAAAATATTAGGAGAAATTAGTGCCAAGTTTTTTTCTAAAATAGAATTTACAAGCAATGTTTTATTTAGGAAAACTCCAACAATTTACAGCGTATACAAAAATTATTATGTAACAATGCATATCCATATATACATTATTTTGTTCAAGTTCTTCAACTTTTCAATTAGCTCAATTGAACTCTTATGTTTCCTAAAATGTGTCAATTAAACATTAATGTCAATCTTTCTCGCTAAAATTCACAAATCTGTTTTTTTTTTTTTTCTTTCACAAGTAATGTGTTAATTAGTTAACTCATTTTAAATTATATTTACTATAAAATAGACAAAAATGCTTAGTTGAGACACTTCAACAATGTAATGGCTCAATTGAGCTAGTCAAAATTGAAGGGGTATAATTGAAACAATTGACAAGTACTAACTTAACCATACAAAAGTTGTCTTTCTTTTTCTGAAACTAGCGTGGGTTGCATGTGCCCATAAGAAGTAATGCATTAATTTGATTTTTTTAATTTCTTATGAAATATTTTATAAATACAACAAATGCATCAAAAATAACAATAATACAAATTTCGTTTTTTGAGGTTTGTTTTCACTATTTTTCATTGGCATATGATAATTATTTTATGTACTGTAATATTTATATCATACATTTATTATGTTGTTAATATTGTTGTTGTACAACAATATTTGCATTCGCCCATTCAATGTGTTGTTATTAGCATTGTTGTTAGGTAGTAATATTTGTATCCCCCAATCTATTATGTTTCAATTGATTTAGTGAGAGAATATGTATTTGGATTTATCTTAAATAATAAATAAATTAGTGTTTTCTCAATAAAGACTTGCAACTGGTGGCCTATTTTAATTTTAATAGTGAAAGTGGAGTTCTCTCCAATTTTTCCAAAATAGAGTTACAATCAAATTTGAAGGGTAAAAATCTATTTTGAACATGTAATTTGCAAGACGATTACTTATTTTCGAATATATTAATACTAAAATATTAAGAAGTAAAGGTCAATTACGCTAAAATTTTAATTGTAAAAGTAATAATTTATTTAATTTAAAAATTGATGTGCTTAATTATAATGCCAATTTAACTTTCTACCTTTCAATTTGAAAATTAATTGAAGAATATAATATAAATTACAAAAATAAAAATTATAGTTATTTTGTTAGAATTGTGACTACTAACAGATAAGATCAAATTCTATTAAAAATGATATATTTCAGACTAATATGAAAATTTGAAGAAGTTAAAAGAAATATATATTTTAGAGTAAAATGCAAATACTAAAATTTAAGAAAGAAAATGTAAATATGCATAAACTTCTAAGCATGTATTTGTAATTTTGAATAAAGAATATAGTTTTTTTTAGGAAGAATACAAAATTAGAAAGCTATTTACAAGATTTCTACTAATTAAGCTCCTCAAATTATTAAGTGTCTCTTTTATATTAATTTTTTTTATTAACTAAAGATGAGTTGTCAAGTTGATGACCCCTGTTGGGTCTTTATATAGAATCCCACTTCACCGGCTCATAAGTTCAACATATATTTGCAAGAGAGAGAGTAGAGAGAGAGAGAGAGAGAGAGATGGCTAGGAGCCCTTGCAGTGTAAAAGAAGGGATGAAGAGAGGGGCGTGGACTGCAGCGGAAGACAAAATTCTGAAGGACTACATTAAAGCCAATGGCGAAGGAAAATGGAGAAACCTGCCCAAGAAAGCAGGTGAGACGATATCTCATTTTTATTTTTATTTTTTGGGTAAACCCACGAATGTCTCCACACTCACACAGAGTGTGAGACTAATCTCGTTCGAGATTTCTCCACACCCACACAGAGTGTGAGACTAATCTCGTTCTAGATTCGGTGATTGTCCCTCTCAATAAGTGTTTTTCCTCAGGCTCAAATCCCTAACCTTGCAAAGGTTCCTCAGGCTTCAACTACTTTAACTCAAGCGTGTGTTGTCGCTAGAGCCACACTATATTACTCCCTAATGAATTGATGCAGTTGCACTCTTGCCCTTAATTTAGCCCCTAATGTGTTACTGCTAGTTAATATGTAGGTCTGAAGAGATGTGGAAAGAGTTGTAGACATCGGTGGATAAACTATCTAAGGCCAGATATCAAGAGAGGAAACATATCGGATGACGAAGTTGACCTCATTATAAGACTCCACAACCTCCTTGGAAATAGGTCATTTGCTTATTATATATCTCCTACTTCCAAATATAATTTCATCGTGTGCATTTGTGAGGTGACATTATGAGTCATTAAAAAAAATGATTAGTTTTTGTTCAAAACGTAAAATAGTTAATATAATTTTCTTCGGGATTAGTGGAAAGTAAGATCATGTTTGTTTAGCGTTTATGTTTTTAGAAAATTTGAACTTGAGTGGAACATAAATAAGTTTTTGGTTTTCATATTTCTGCTTTCCATTTTTTTTTGGAAACAGAATCATATATTTGAGAGCAAAATTATTAAATTAGGATTATGACGAAATAGTTTTCGAATACAACTTGCTAAACAATGTTGTTGGTATATATATCAGATGGTCTCTTATAGCTGGAAGGCTTCCAGGGCGAACAGACAATGAAATCAAGAACTACTGGAACACTAAAATCCACAAAACAATGAATGGTCAGCTTCCAAGTTCCACTTCGAATCGTAAACCTCGTAATCCATTGAAAGATAATCATAATCACATGACCAAACAATCTGTTATTCCTTCACCTTCAACGATATCGTGTTCAACTCTTGTTTGTACTAAGGCATCAGGGTGCACAAGGGCTTTCACTACCGAGGAATCACATAAAGCTCAACCGCTAGCTTTACACGACATAATGGTAGCCCCTGAGAAGCAAGAGCTGGTGACTCCAATTGCTTCGGATGGATATAACTCATCAAATTTCACCATGGATTTTGAAATGGACGAGAAATTGATATTTGATTTTCTAAATTCGGAAAATAGCACACTTTTTAGTTTTGAAGATGCGGTGAAATGCAATGGTAACCCAAATACAGATGACCTGAGTTGTTGGACTCCATGTCCTAACCAAAATGCCTTATTTTCCGGAGAAATATTTGTGGAAGATTTCGATATTGAACCAATGACATTCAGTATCCTCGATACCAAAATGGATTGGCTTTAAAAGCCGTAAAATAAATCGTTGTCTTATTAATTAATTGAATTAAATAAATTCCGATTTAAAATTTGTCCAAACGGATCAGGTTTTCGTAGAGGACAAATTCGGATTTTATTGCAGAAAATAATCTCCACAATAATTTCTTAACGTTAGTAAATGATTATCTGAATATTGTTGGAAGAAGTGTGGAGATTAATGGTATTGTATTTGGTTTCTAGTCAGCCCTACTCTTTTGTACTAGAAAATAAAAGGGTCTTGTATTTGGTTTCTAGTGCTCCTCATTTGTAGATTAATATTCCATATAAATATAATGTACTTTCAATATTTGTCATTTAGTCTTTACAATAATATGCTACAAATATTGAACTAAATACCACATATGCTATACATTTTGTTAAACTCTTGTGTGGAAATGAATAAAATATTTATCATTGGTTCATTTACTTTTTATATTATTTGGATGTAATATTTAAATGGTACTAATAGTAAATTTGATACTCTTTCTTGTGGGATTTTGTTTTAAAACTTAGGTACTATTTCATAACGTCATTTTTTAATTTATTTTTAAAATAAAAGCGTTCATTTAACAAGAAAAAAAAAATTACTACAAAGTAAAAGCAAAAAATAAAAAAATGTGTTTGATAGTGTAGAAAGAATATTTTAGTGTATGTTTGATAAACCTGAAAATTGATTGTTGAAAGTTAATAAGTATTGAATTTTAAGTTTTGAAATGTAGGTGTTGAATTAATTAAATAATTTTTATATATTTTTATAAATTCAAATAAAATATTAAGAAAATATGATATGTTATTTTTTTTTTTTTAAACAATTCACATTATCTACAATTCAATAAATAAAATAAAAATATAATATATAATATATAGAGAAAACCATATTTGCTTGATCGTGTAATCACTGTCTTAAGGAGATATATGCACAAAGTTGAATGGCTAATCACTATCTTAAGGAGATATATGCACAAAGAGATTTCTTATAATCAAGGCAAAGTAATTTAGGAAAGTAAAACCTTATAACCAAATATGAGAGAGAGAGAGAGAGAGAGAGAGAGAGAGAGAGTTTTAGGGCTAAAATTAAAAGAAGATAGAATGTTGCTTAAATGAACGGATATTTAGAGGAGAGATATGATAGGTAATTTTGTCATCTAGGAGAAGTTGACACCAACTTTTTTTTTTTTTTTTTTCTTCCCCAAAATAGAATTTACGAACAATATTTTATTTAGTGAATTTTTTAAAAGTTATTTTATTTTAAACGTAGACTTGTACAGAAGAAAAAAAAATTTAACAATTTATTAATATACAGCTTATATTTTGCGTTTTATGAACCCAACGTAATCATAATAATTTCATAAAAAGAAGATTCCAAATTCTTGAGAAGACATTCAGGTGCAGCAGGTTTTAAAAAGTAGTCCTAGAAGGGAATAGAAACTGTCACTATAGATTACACCCCCAATCAATGGAAAGCAACCAACAGTCCCAAGCAACGCTTTCTTCTCTCTCCCTCTATTATAATATCTATGTCGTCTTTCTTACTCAACTTTTAAACAATGCGCCCCCGCTAATAATAGATATTTCATAATATTATGGATAAGACATGGACTAAAAAAGATAACATTTATCTGAAAATAAAGTTAGTCCACACAAATAATAAAAATTCCATAACACTATTAGAGATTTTAATATATATATATACACACTAGCGTATAATTCGCGTTTGAAGAGATGGACTAAAAAAAGATAACATTAAATTGAAAAAAAATAACTTTAATATTAAAGAAATAAAATAAAAAGATCAGTTGTAATATTCAATAGAATATCGTATACAAAATATCTTTTGAGAATAAGGTTTAAATCATTATTTTTTCATATTCTATTATATAAATACGTTGTTTCGCTAGTTGTTAAAAAGATAATTAATCACTTTTCAAAAGTTATTTTGCAATTTTTTGGAAAAAAAATAATAATTAAATAGGAATACATACCCATGAGTATTCAAAAATAAATACATTGTTTTGCTAGTTGTTAAAAAGATAATTAATCACTTTTCAAAAGCTATTTTGCAATTTCATGGAAGAAAAATAATAATTAAATAGGAATTCATGCCCATGAATATTCAAAAAACAAATATAATGCATCTCTGTATTTGGTCTGCCGAACAATTTAAAAATTAATGGTGGTAATGCTATTACGAAGTTTTCAATCTAATATTTTATCTTTTTTTATTTTAAATTAAAATAGTTTTCAGTCTTTTACAACTTACTTTCTAATGCTTAGTTCGTATTAATCATAAAAAATTAAGGATGAATTTCCATCAAACAATATATCCTTTACAAAACTAACAACCAGAATTCCCGTTATTTGACACCCCTTCTCATTTGCTAAAACTAATGTCAAGACCCCTATTAAATTTATTTTCAGGTAAATTGGCTGACATTAATGTTTCTATTGGGTTTTCCCCTATTGAAGTCATGGTTGCGCTAATTATTTACCCTTATTGATTCTTTATTTTTTATTTTTTATTTTTTTATTTTTGGTTCTTTTTTTCTTGGTTTACTTTAATTTATACTTCTTATTTTATGTTTTTTCCCTTTCTAATATAATTTTTTTATTTAATTTTTTTCACTTTTTTTTTTTTTTTTTTTCTATTTTCGATATCTTTTTTTCTAATTTTATTCTTTTATCTTATTTGTCACTAATTAGGGTTCGAAATATATATATATACACACGAAAACATTAAAAATCAAATACGGAAAAAGAAACAAAAAAAACAAATAGTAAAATAATAAAAAATAAATAAATCAAAAGTAAAAAATTAGAAACAAAATAAATAAATAAATAAAATAAAATAAAATTACCAATAAAATATAATATAAAAAACTAAAACAAAAAAATTGAAAAAAAAAACATTGAAAGCAAAAAAATTAGATAATAAGAAGAAGGAAAAAAAAGGAAATAAATAAAAGATAAAATAGAGAGAGAGAGAGAGAGAGAGAGAGAGAGTGGAAGGTTATGTAGAATGGAAATGATGGAGGGAGAACACATTATTTTCTAAAATAATTTTTCAAAATTTAATGCAAAAATATAGTTTTCATATTTATATATAATTAACTAAATAAATTACTAAAGAATAAAAAATTTATATTATTATTAATTTAATTAAAAGTTCTTTAAATAATCTCTCAAAATAGATAGGCAAAATATGTAGGAAAATGTAGTTTCTATATTTACATATAATTAATTTTAATTAAGAAATTATTGAAGAATAATTAATTATTAATTTAATTAAATTTTTCTCTACATAGTTTCTCAAAATATGAATGAAAAATATGGAGGAAAAAATATAGTTTCATATTTACATATAATTAATTTTTATTAATAAATTATTAAGGAATAATTTTTATTTTTTTTTATCATTATTGATTTAATTTTTTTAAATAGTTTTTCAAAATGTAGAGGAAGAACAGATCAATCGGAGAGGAACAGATGAATCAATTCTATCATTATGATTTTAATAAATGCCAAGCGTGTCCTATTTTGGGTTGGGTTGGGCACAAAAAAAAAAAAAAAAATTATTCTCCTTTCTTTAGCTTTTCAAGAATAAATTCTCATTTTTTGAGTTGGGTTGGGTTGAGTTTTATGTTTGCCTAACGCGTTCACAAAAATCAAACCAAGAATTTTTGGGTTGAGTTAGGTAGAAAACATTAACCAAACGGGGCCTTAATGTCCATAAGTTTCGTATATTATGTTTCTGTTTTTATATTATTCTTTAAATTATTTTTCATAAATTTAAATTTAGTATTGTTACTAAATTTAATGTTCATATATTATTTCTATAATTTTTGCAAATTTAATGTTTATAATTTTCGTATATTATATTTGGTCTTTTATATTGGAGTTAATTACACTTTATCCCTTGTGGTTAGACTATTTTACACTTTGCCTTCTGTGATATTTTCGTTACCACTTTACCTCCATGTATTTAGGCTTTATTGCATTTTACTCTTTGATGTAGGCCTAACTACAGAGGCAAAGTGCTAACTAGAGGGATAAAGTGTAACAAAGGTTTTACCACATAGGGCAAAGTGGTGACACGAATATGACAGGGACAAAGTGCAAAATGGAAAATCATAGGGATTAAATTCTTATATATATATATATATATATGGTTAAATATAAATACATTTTTATTTATGTTAAGTTTTTGGATCAATCGGGACCGATATTTATCTCTAGAGATAAAAGAACGACTGATATTTGTCTAGAGAATTTATATACGTTCTGTTTTATTATATAGATATATTTATAATGGTATTTACAAAGTCATTTCAATAAGTTTTATAACTTAATTATAATATTAATGTTTAATAAATGTGTAATTAGAAAATATAATTATAACCCTTACAGATATATATTAATAGTAATTTTATTAAATAATGTAAAACTGTAAGAGTGAGGAGTGATCAAAATGCCATTCTTTCTCTCTCTACACGCTCTCTTTATATACATTACAGGTTTGGTATTGTAATTATTAGTAAAAATTGTTTAGTTGAAGGGATGGGATGAAATGGAATCGTAATTCTACCCTTGATTTCGATTCTTTTATTTGGCTGTCCAATAAAATAAAAAATTTAATTCAATTGGAATGAAAATATAGATGGAATTGGATTCCACAATTCATGAGGCGAAATCGGATTTTACAGTTCATGGTTTGTTTGTTTGTTTGTTTGTTTTTTTTTTTTTTTTTCAAGTTACACTTTTAAGTTAACCTCATTTTGGTCTATAATTCTCAATTTGAAAATGACTTTGATATTTCTTATAAATTAATTTTATCAATATAGTTCTATATTAATTTGAATAAAAAAATATTATTCATTTAATGAAAGAAACAAAATATTTTTTTCTCAATTTTATGTTTTTATTTTGAAAAAAAAAATAGATTTTATTTCTAATATTCTGCTTTTGTTTCGAGAATAGAATTAATATATTTCTTTTATTCTCAACTTTTTTTTTTTTTTAATAAAAACATGTTTTTTGCTTCCAGATTTTTATTTAGGTTTCATACACAACAAAATTTTTCTTTTTCACAAACTTATATTTCTAACAAAAATAAAAAATTGAAATTGAAAAAATCAGATCAAGTTCCAGAAATAAAAACATAAATTTGAGAACAAAATATATGTTATTGTTCTTTAAATAGAAACAAAAATCTAAGAACAAAAAATTTAATTGTTTTTCTAAATTACAAATAGAAATTTAGTACCAAAAAAATTTATATAGAAAATGGAAGTGGAAATCTGCGAACAAACCGATGATACTCTGGTCGGTGCACCAACCTCAGCGTCCATATTCGTGTCTAGACCAGTTCACTCTCTGCTTGGTAGCACGACCCATGGACTTCTCTACCAATACTAAATAGCCCAGGCCTATGACCCTAATCATTTCACGTGCCCTTTTTCTCCACCACGCGCCATGTTAAGGTCGATAACAGAGCTTAAGGCCCGTAATTTCCAAAACGCTAATCAGATTTTCTTCTATAAAATGAATGATGAATAGTGACGAAATAGATAATTACTTTTAGAATATTCAAAGCATTCATATAATTTCTCCCTCCTAGCTTTTACCCTCATGCCAGATGGGCTTCGCCAGGCACAACCTCGGTTGGTCCTGTGTAGGTACATGCTAGAAGCTTAGGCTAGACAATGTCTAGATAAGCTCGGTCCAACAAAAATTCAAGGATATAGAACTCAATGGATTCTTTTTCATAGAAAATAACTTCTAGATCATCAATAACAATCTATGTGAATTTTGATTGAACCATGCTGCGCGTATTAGCCATTTTCTGTCACCAACAGTTTGGCGTCATCTGTGGGAATCAAACGAAAAACCTTCCCTAGGTCATCAACTCCCTACTTAGCTAAGATTTGATTTTCATAAGGTCTGGTCAGATCACTCAGCAAAGAGATCGTAACACCGCGTTGAACAATAGCCTGAACATAAAAATGTCAAGGGTCCCCAAGCCGGACGCTAGGGCTCCAGCCCTTACCCCAGCTGAGGAAGAAAACGTACAACCCACAAGGCAAACGAGCCCTTCTGTTTTGCCCTCAGGCTTCATTATGGGTCAAACTTCTAGGGCCATTGAAGTGTCAAGGATCGACAATTTGGAACGTCGCCTTGGCGTGTTCCAAAACTACTTTCAAGTTCTTATCTCCCGCCGGAGTCAGGACGATAGCCAGCTAGGCAATAGTGCCACCCACAGGTGAAGACGTTGTGGAACATCACCTCACTGACATGGAGGCAACTCTTCACTAGCTACAAGGATTGAGAGGAGCGGCTGGGCTCCCTACTAAAGTAAGATCCCTCTTTACGGATGATATTGTAGAGGAAGTAGTACCCTATAGATTCCCCTATCCCTAGATGACTTTGTATGACGGGACTACTGACCCGGTGGACCATTTCTCAATCTTTATATCCTACATGGATATGCACACAGACTTAGTGGCTGTGCGATGTAATTCTTTACCTCTCACCCTTATCGGAATAGCCCATTCATGATCCTGAGATCTGGTCCCAACCTTAATTTTCACTTTCTCTCGCACCAAACTTGCGTGCTGCCCTGGATAGAAGTACCAATTTCTACGAGGCTGATCTGAGAGACATCGTAAAAAAGAACCGAGAAGGGGTCTAGAAGAAAAAAGATTAGGCTGAGGAAGGACCGAGTCGTTCCAATGGTTTGCGAAGGCTTCAAGTAGATGGGCGATTAGGACCTTTGCCCGAGGACCAGAGGACTCTCCCACCCCCAGGGCCTCGACAGCAAAGGTTCACCCCCTAACGACTTCAATTGCAACAATCTTTGCAGAAAACTCCCAAAAAAAAAAAAAAAAATGATCTTCTCTCCAGCACCTCTTTTGGGAGAAAAACCCATAGGGACGTCTGTCAACAAATTTTGTGAATTTCATTGTAACTGAGGTCACTCCATAAGAGATTGTTTAAGGAAGAGATAGAGGCCCTCATTAGGAGGGAATACCTTGAATATTATGTCCAAATGGAGAACAAATAATCCCTATTTGAAAGGAATGATCGTTGGGAAGAGCATAAAGGCAGGAGAAGAAGGGTAAACTATAGTTGACCTCTACCCTAAGGGAATGAGGTCGAAGAAAATGACGACCAGCGGGTGAATGGCGAAATTAACGTCATCCATGGTGGGCTCGACCTCGAGAGGGAAACATCCTCATCCCAAAAGAAGCATGAGCACAAAGCGAAGAGGAAGGCCGATCAAGACGTGTACGAGGGCATGGTCGATGCCACCTCGCACAACGTTATCACCTTCACCGAGGAAGATCTCTGTGGGGTACACATGCCCTAACAATTTCTGCTCTGATCAACCATTATAGGATGGGGCGCATTTTGATCTATATATGCTTGTTGTTTGATATATATATCAGGATGTCAGTTTTTATTACATTGGATGTTATATTCAACAATCACATGACACCTTAATTGTATATAATATTAACATTATAGTTAATTTTATATATAACATTCACATGTATTCAAATTTAGAATTAAAAAAAAATGAGACAGATTAATTTCTCATTTTTTAAGATCATGATTTATAGATCATTTTTGTGGAAAAAAAAAATCATTTAACAATCATCACAACTGAGAGAAATTAGGGTGACAAAGCGCATATGGAAAGTAATGATTCATTTAATAGGAATAAATTAGTCTGCAAATTAGCAATAGGACTAATTAGTTAAAAAAATTAATTGAATTTCATTTGGTAGTCTTTATACCCAGTTAGGAATGTGGGGTAAATGCTCCTTATTTTTTTGGGTATTTTGATTAGGGCTGGCAAAACATGTATTTACACGATGACACAACACGAGACCGACACGAAATTATCAAATCTAGGTTTTGCTTATCAGGTATCGGGTCGTTATCGTGTCAGACCCGATAATCCGATAAGAAATAGTGTAGGTTATCAGGTTAACCTGATAACCCAACAGGTTATACGATATGACACGATAAAAATTTCGTGTATTCAGGTTACACGGTAACCTGAGATCTAATATGTTACCCATTAATTTAATAAATTATTGTTATACCTCCAAATTATCAAATATTATAATTTAGTACCTAATATATATATTTATATTTTCCTAACCCTACTCATTTAGTCAACTTAATAGATTAACAGGTCATTAACGTGTAATGGGTTAACGTGTAATTGGTAGATTAATATGTAATGGAAACCTATCAGGTCTTATCGTGTCATGTTTACCTGATAGGTTTCGTATCATCGTGTGACTCGAAAAATTATCGTGTCGTGTTGTGTTGACATGATAATTTTCGTGTCGTGTTCGTGTTTGGATAATCTGACACGATATACTTATCGTATCGTATTAGTGTTTGGGTCTTATCGTGTTTCGTGTTATCGTGTAATGACCTGTTACATGACCTGTTACTTGTTTTGTCAGCCCTAATTTTGATGCATCTATAATTAATGCCTTCAATTAAAAGGTGGATAGTATAAGACTATGTTAAAAAATTTAAATAGTTCATAGTAATTGTTATCTTTTAGTAAATTTAACTCAAAAGAGGAAGAAAGAAGCGTTGTAGTTGATTTTATGGTGCGAACAAGACTATCCATCTAGCATTAAACTGTTTTAAAAAAAAAAGAAAAGGATCACTCACTGTAGATCCTTCATTTTTTTATCACATTATAATTTAAAAAATTATTTTAATAAATTTTATAATTTAATCATAACAATAATATCTAATAAATATGTAATTAGCAAATATAATTATAAACCTTATAAATATACTAGCGTATAACTCATACTTGAAGGCATGAGTGTAAAACAACATAAACCAAAACAAATTAGGGGCACTTACCAAGCATTCCTAAAAGACAGCCGAAACTACCAAACAAACCCGCTACTTTTTCTTTAAACCGAGAGACCCTTATGGCATTTTTGTGACTAAAATGCCCCTAATTACTACGCCGTTACATAATACATCTCCATTTTACTGAACTAATTTAGGTAATATGTAATCATCTTCCTATGCAACGAAACTATCTGATTTTTTATTTCAATCCAAACGTGAAAAATAAAAAAATTACAAAGCAATTATGTGCAGTTAATTCTCTTTAAAATGACATATTAATCACATTTTTTGCAAACATTTGTCGTGTTGATTGCAAATGTTATATGTAACATTCATAGGCTTCGTTGTGTTACATGTATCATTCATGTAATAGTGATGTTACATGTAGCTTCTCTTTCTTTTCATCCATATATAAGTCTACGTAACAATGATATATGGACATTCATGTCTACAATTGTATTTGGGATTTTCGTGTCGTATTTGATTATGACTCCTTATTTGCATGTGAAATGTAACATTGTTGATAATAGCAGAAATAACATTCGTGTAACAATGATATTACATGTAACTTCACTTTCTTTTTCTCTATATATGAGTTTAGATAACAATGTTACATATAACATTCATGTCTACAATTGTATTTGGGATGTCTGCATCGCATTTGATTATGACTCTTTATTTAATAATTATACCATGTTACATGTAACAACAATATTATATGTAACATGTAATATTCATGTATAATAATATTGAATGTAATATGAATGTGAAAACTAGAATAAATGAAAAAAATTATAAATTTGATATTGTTGTGAAGATCTTATTTAGACGAATCTGAATATATAATTAGATTGTGGAAAAAAAAATGTGTACAACAATAGTGCTTTTGATTTTGATAAAATAATTTTGTTGAATATGAAAATTCACAATCCCTATTATAAAATCTTCATTGCCACAAATCTATTGAGGGCAAATCTGTCAATGGAAAGTGTGCAGATCGGAATTTTGGGACTACGTTGTGCATGGAATTTTGGGACTACGTTGTGCAAGTAAAAAATAATTTTTAGTGGAAGTTATATGTGAAAATAAGTATCATTCACCCATATTATAAATTTTAAAATAAATTATACATTCATTACAAATAAATAATATTTATATGCCTACATAGAGCTTACAATAGATTCTCTTTTCTATTTCATCTATACCCTAAAAAAAAAAAAAAAAAAAAAAAAAAAAAGACATGAAACATTACAAAGAAAAAAGATGAAAAAAAATCAATAATTACAACACAACTTTATTTGGAGAAATATTTGAAAATTGAAAAAAATGAAAGTCTATTAATATCTTAATTTTACTGTGATAGCAATCATTAAGGTTTCAAGACATGTATGATTCGTGGTAGAAGTTAACTACTTTGAGCATAAATAAAAACAACAAAAGTAAAGAATTACTAGATATTCTTGCAGTAAATAACAAATTTACTAATCATTGCACTACTTTGTTGGATAAATAGTTGAAATGATCAAAATTCGCAATTGTAGTGTACGTTATATGCAAATAACAAATAAATTGCAGTGTAAATTATGCGAGACCCTAATTCTTGTGTTATTTTTTCTCTCTCAATTGCGTTGTTATTTCCACAATAACAATATTATTAGTAATTAGTAACAATATGCAAGCCCACTCTTTCTCTCTCTTAATTCTCTCTCTCTCTCTCTCTATATATATATATATGTGTAATTTTTTTTTTTTTGATAAACAAATATTATATTAAAGATAAGGGGAAGAGTCTCCCTTGTTGCACGAAAACGTGTGGTCAAATAGCCTTCAAAACCCCAAGCCGAAAAGATCACTGTTTAACAAACTCAAGAATCAAGGGACAATACAAGCACTCCCCAACGGGTACACACCAAATCTATACAAAAATAGCAATACGGCATGTCTACGTTACAATACATCAATACAAAAGAAACCACGAACATACTCTCACGAGAAAAGGCGCAATAAGAAAAGGACAACACCTAAATCCAAATAACCAACCATCACAGTTACAACATAATCAACGGTGCAGGATTGCGGTTGACCTAATGCAATCCAAAAGACAATAACTCCAGCTACAAAAACGAACACAGACAAAACAAACCAGCACTAGAAATAATTGTAGACTACAGAATTGTCCCCCAAACGTGCACACAAAAGTTCTATATGTTTATATTATAGGTATGGTGTGTAATTATTTGCAAAAACCAATAAATTTTTCAACAAACTTCCAAAGGTTGTTCCCAATAAAGTCGGGTATGTAAAATGGTAACATTTGTTCCACTACAGCAAGGGAGACCCTTCCCTCTGCTAGCTATGCTATTAAACATGTATATGACGTGTTGCCTATCGAAAAAATATTTTGTTGAAACTCTTTCTATAAAGAAATATTTAGAATCAATTCCTCCCTAAATTTTGGGAATTCCAATTATGACATTTTTACTCATTTACTGTTTGGTGAATGCACGAGCTTAATTAATTTATGAAAATATCAAAATTGATTAAAGCATTAAGTATTGGATTTTAGTAGTAATTAAAGATTTTGTTTATTGTTTTACCCTAAATTAAGATTTATTGTAGAGAATTAATCATATTAAGAGTTTTGTTTCGAAAATAACCTTTTATAAATAGTATTTAGAGTTTTGTCCTGGACATATTATTTTAATAGAAACGAACGATGATGCCCTCTTGTAAATTACTGAAATAATAATGGAAAGGTTAATTAAGATAAATTATATTTAAGTTAAATTTTGTATTTTTCATTTAATGCATGCCAAGTTAGAATATCATGTTTCCTCTCACATTTCAAATTATTTGGACACCGAAGACGGTTGAGAATGTTTCCATATGTGCACAAAAATTGCAGATCAATCTTGTAATTAGTAATTTTAATTAGTTTTTGTATTTGTAAACACACAACGTTCATATTTATTTGTTATGCATTGCTGATACATACATATATTATGTTGAATGAAGTGTTTGAGCAAGCTTTGTGTGTTTTGCACAATCAACACACTATAACAAAAACAGGCTTTAGCGGCAATTCAATTAGCATCTAAAAACTCCATTTTTAATCACTAAAAGTTTTGATGACAATCCATGCAACAACCACTAATACTACAGTCGTTATAGGATACAACGGCGAATTTATAATTGTTGCTAAGATTTAGCCGCTAAACATAAGAGATTTGGCGGTTATTTGAACTTTGTATAGCAAAAAATTTATGTCGTTAAAATAAATAAACAAAAATATTCAATATTTATTTTTATATTTAGTGGCAAATAACGCTTTAGCCGCTAAATACAAAAGATTTAGCAACTAATTGAATTTCATATAATAGCAAATTTAAATGCCACTAAAAAAAACAAATAAAAATATTAAATATTTATTTTTATATTTAGTGACCAATAACTATTTAGCCACTATAAATGTTGTTTTTTTATATTTAGTAGCAAATAACGATTTAGCCAATAAATATTTTACAATTACTGACTATTTTATTTTTTATTTTTTTATTGAATGTCAAATAACAATTTAGTCCAAAGAAATTAATTTTAAAGTTTGAAGGACGAAAATGGTACATTAAATTATATTGTACAAGGACAATTGTATCTGAATTGTTGATTGATGAATTTTAACCAAGCTATGAACATATAAATTTTGAAATTTTCTATTATGTTTTGTTTTTAGCAAGCTAACCAAGTCTGTCATACACAATTTGGATAAAATTAAGATACAATATAATGTAATTAAAAGTTTAGGTGTAAAGGTAGAATTTAATCGAAACAAATACTTTAAAATTCAGGTGTAAAAGTGTAATTTACTCCACTCCCATCCCTTCCATTTTAATGCTTTACCCCTTCTTCACAAGAACTTCCGCCGCATGCAGTCGGTTCGATGGACTGAACAACAAATACAGCAGAATAGTTGAAACAGAAAAAAAAAAAGCAACAATTTCTAGGGACTAAATAAAACAATCGAAATAGAACCAAGAAAAGCAGCAATTACTAGGGACTGACCAAAAAATACAGTAGATCAAGAAAAATGCATTTTCGCTACCAAGTTGGTTACCAATTAAAAATTTTGTGGTTAAATGTTCATTTTTCACAACCAACTAAAAGTTGTTGAGGAAAGTTGAATTCTCTCTCTCTCTCTTATTTTTTTTTTTTTTTTAACTACGAAAGATAATTTGTAGGTAAATGTCTTCCCACTAAAATACTTTTGGCGCAAATGGTATACATACGAAATTGATTCGTAGCTAAAAATACTTTTTAATTATTAACTACGACGGGTATTTTTTTAATTGCTAAAAGGATTGTATAGGCTACAAAATTAAACTTTGTAGGAAAAAAATGACTATTTTTTGCAATAGTGACAAATTTTGTGGCTAAATACACGGATTGTGTGACAAAATTTTGAATTCGTCACAAATGGCTATATTTAGAGTTGGCGCCAAGAAATAAACGTGGGGGTGTTTTTTGGCAAATGCTTTGGCTAAAAAATAGATTCATAGCAAAAAGTAAATCTTTACGATTAATGATTTGGCTAAAAAACCTTTTAGTCACCAATGGATTAATTGTCAACATTAGTTTGGAGGCAAAGATTAACTTAATATTCTAATCAAAGTTATTTGTCTTTTGCCCCCTTATATTTCTCTCTTCTTTCATTTTAATGTATCTACTTTAAAAGGTTACATTTCACCCCCTTTCATGCTAGAGTAAACGGATAAAACAATACAATGTCTAAAAATATAAAATACTCAACTACTCTCCAATGTTTAAAATTGGGTTAATAGCACTTTACCCCTTGTGATTTTGCCGATTTGCTCTTACCTCCTTTTGGTTTTATTTTTGGCAATTACCCCCCTGTAATCTTAGATTAAAGTGCAACGGTTAAAATTAGGGGTAATTGTGTCAATTCACTTTGAAATTAAAGGTAATTTGGTTTCTTGGTTCTAATTAATTGAATGGGATCTACTTACAAATTTTATGAAACTTAATGGGTCAAAGTGTATTTTAATAACACTATTCTATCATCTTCTCTCTCTCTCTTCTGGGCCATCATCCACCGCGCCGGCCACCCCAACCCAACCGTCCACGCCGGCCACCATCCAGAAGAGGCTCTCTGGTTCTTTGTTCTGCTCTAGAAAAAAACAGTAATTTCGACGTCTCCAGCCGCTGTCATCACCGCCATCTCCACCGCCTCTTCATCTTCCATAACACCTCCTACAGATGGCCATTTAAAAGGGTCCGTCTCTGTCTTTGATTTTTTGGAAAAAACGAGGTTGTTATATCAGACATATGTTTGTTTTGATTATTACCGTCTCTTTCTCTCTCTAGAAATTTTTCAGTTTTTGGGTTTTCGTTTTCATGATCTGGGTCCGCTGTTTCCATGGCGGACATAGTGAAACAGATTCTAGACCGTTGTTGTCTTCCTTCTCGATTGGACAAATTTCGACGAAATGTGCCGAATCTCGACCGTTGTTGTCTTACTTCTAGCCCCCCAAATCTCGTTCCACTTGATCAAAAATCAACCCACAAAATTTTACTTAGTATTTTTCAGTTTTATTGAGAGAGAGAGAGAGAGAAGTCGTGTCTTACCTGTGACCGGACCACCGCCCAACATTTGACTGGCCTGAACTCTCTCTCTCTCTCTAAAACCCCAGCCATGTCTTGAAGAGAGAGAGAGAGAAGTTATGTCTTAAAGAGAGAGAGAGAAAGTCTTGAAAGTAAAACCCACAAAAAATGGCAGCAACTTTCTCTCTCTCTCTACAAATAATATGCATACACACATATATATAGATCTGAGAATTCGCGAGAGGGGAGTGGGAACAAGGGATCTTCTCGGATAAGAAACAGAGCGGGCGGTGGGAGTGGGGGTGGGCGACGATGTGGGTGGGTTCTCCGTTGCCGGAGACGGAGCACGGGTGGCGGGAGGTGGGGATGAAGAAGATGAGATAAAAAAAAATATACACAATAGCTCCTTAAGTTTTTGAATATATATAAACAGTCCGTATAAAAATATTTTAAGTGTATAAATGTCATTTCACAATATTTAATAGATTTCAGTTGACTTTCATCCGTTGACCGTTAGAGTTAACGGAAAATGTAACCATTGCATTTTAGTGCAAAATCATATGGGGTAACTGCTAAAAATGAAACCATAGGGGTAATTACAAATTCGCCAAATCAAGGGAGGTAAAGTACTATTAATCCTTTAAAATTTTAATTTAATTTTTAAAAGTACGAAAAAAGAGAAACTAGCAATTTCTCTTTCGCTTGTTGTAATTCTATTTTTTTACGGGACAAAAATATAATAAAATTAAAATAAAAGAATAATTTTATCTATTTAATATAACACTTGGGGGAAAAGATAAAACTAAGCCTTTAATAAGATTTTTTTGTACATTGTACCCCTGAAGTTTTAGAGAAATTTCACTTTAGTTTATATGCTTTCAATTTGAGCACATTAAATTTTATACTATTCAAATCGTGTCAAGGTAGTCTTTCTGTCATTTTTTATGAAGAAATTTATCCAGGCGAATGATTTCATGTTTGGTACGTGGCTGGTTTCTGTCTTAAAAAATAACGGAATTATCGATTTGAACTGACTTGACATAATATGAATACTTCAAAGTTTAATATGTTCAAATTGAAAGTACATGAGCGAAAGTGAGTTTTTGTTTTTAAAACGCCACGGGTGCAAAAAACGAACATCGCAAGCAAGCAACCCACAGCTATGCTTTCTCAATTTCGCAAGAACCCAACCAAGCTAGCACCAAGGCTTGATCGATCGATCGCAAGCAAACACCTACGGCATGAGACTGAACCCATCATTTGTGCCTCAGTAGGTACGTTTTCTCAATTTCGTTCTTGATTATGGGCTATTATAGACAACTTTCATGAATTTTAGAGATTTCTTAAGATTACTTTGCTATTACTTCATGATTTTCAATCAAGTTTTAGTTATCGTTTTACCTCACCATTCAATTTTATTATAGTTGTAATTTCAGTTTAGAGATTCATTTTTTTGCTAGGTCTCAGATCTTGAGTGACTTGAAATGAAATTTGTATTATATATAGTTGTTCCATCAATATCAAAGCGACTTGAAATGAAATTCTATCATGTTATTGCAAAGTACACTACAAGAAAAATGAAATTCTGTTACCAATTTTTAGGCGACAACACAAATTTTGTAGCTAAATGTGTCTTTTGGCTACAAAATTAACAAGTTATAGCCAAATGCAACCACCCTTTGGCGACAAAGTTCAATTTTGTAGCCATAAATAGTTAATAGGCGACGAAAGTTTAGAATTTGTCGCTATTGGTCCGATAAAATCTTGGCGTGAGAAAAAAATTGGAAAAATTGTTCCCGCTAATGTATTGGCGACAGAAAAATTTCGTCGCCAATTTGGCACAAGATAATCTTTTATTTGGCGACGAACCCTTTTCGTCGCCAAATGTCATTTCTAATTTTGGCGCTAAACTGAAAATGAATATAATTATCGTCGCCAATGTAGCCGCCTATATTTAACATTTGGCGACGAACCGGTTTCGTCACGGATTGTTTTGAGCAAAGATTGTAGCCAAAATTTAACCTAATTTTTTTATTCCTCTACAGCTTAGCGCCCAACTCTCTTGTTTCATCCATCAAACAATCTCACTCTCACTCTCTTTGCATTCTCTCTTCACGAAGACGAAGGACAACGATTCGATTCGACGATTCTCTCTTCATTCTCCCTACACGAAACCCTTCTCTCTTCACACATCAAGCGGACGACGAAGACGAAGAAATCGAAGTGGCGGGCAAGAAATCAATCGAAAGGAAGTGGAAGACGAAGACGACGAACAAGAATCAATCGGTCACAATCGTAGCAGGAATCAATCCGAAGCAAGAATCGTAAGTTTTCTGCCCTTTCTACTGTTTGGAAATATGTGATTTTTACATGGATGTGTACCAATTTTTACTTAGAATCATCAGATCTGAAGAGGAGGACGTCATGGGAGTCGTCGTCGCCGATTCGAAGAGCTTTGATAATGTGTTTGAAGACGACGATTGTGAATTGCATCAAGGTTAAAATCGATATCACCACTCTTGGAGAACAGATCAATAATTTCTAGGGTTTTTTCAATTGATCTTTTTTAGTTGAGTTCTTTCTTAATTGCGACTGAATTTGATTAAATTGATGAAGAATTTTGTTGAAATTCTGTTAATTTGTTGATTTCTTAATTCTTAATATGAAGAATCATGAGACCTGTTTATGTTCGTTGTCGTCTCTCGTTCCTGCTCCTTTGATTATATCCAGTGCGGGTCGTGGAATTGATTGAGCCCTAGGTACGATTCTATATTTTCTCAGTCAATATTGTGTAGAAGGTCGTCTTACTACCTAGAAATTTTGAATTATATATTATTCTTTGATGTTGATTCTTGTGTATTTAACCAGGAGGAGCTTTGGGGAAGTGGATAAAACTTCTTGATGGACAATCAAATTAACAGTTCACTTCTGAGCCATCTCTCGTTCCCGCTGACTTAATTGGAAGAGCTTAACCATGCACTAGGCTAGATGTCACAACTGACTTGTTGAGCTAAGAACTTTACAACATGTTTGGTTGGATGAAATGGAATGAGGGTAGAATTGTACCTAGGGCTCAATTAATATTGGAAGAAATAATGGAATGAGAAAAAGAATAGAATAGAATTGTGAATGGAATCACTATTTCATTTTCTTGTTTGGTTGGTATGGAATGAAAGAAAGAATTGAATAGTGAAATATAGTAAAATTTTCATTTTGCCCTTATAAAATTATTATTCTATTATCTTCTTGGTTAGTTATAATAAAATTTTATTATATTTCACTATTCTATTCCTTTCCTCATTTTATTATATTTCACTATTCAACTCAATTTTAAGATTTTGTTCTCTAATTTCTATTTTTGTTCTCAATTTTCAGTTTCTATTTTTTAATTTCTGTTTTTGTTCTTAATTTTCAGTTTCCTTTTTTCAATTTTTCGTTCTCTAATTTTCTATTTTTTGTTTTCAATTTTCAATTTATGTTCTCAATTTTTTGTTTTTGTTCTCAATTTTCTATTTTTATTCTCAATTTTCTATTATCTAATTTTATATTTTTGTTCTCAATTTTCTGTTTTTGTTTTTAATTTTATGTTTCTATTATCTACTTTTATGTTTTTATTCTCAATTTTTAGTTTTCGTTCTCAATTTTCTGTTCTCTAATTTTATATTTTTGTTCTCAATTTTCAGTTTATATTCTTAATTTTCTGTTTCTGTTCTCAATTTTCTGTTCTCTAATTTTATATTTTTTTCTCAATTTTTAGTTTATGTCCTCAATTTCCTGTTCTCAATTTTCTGTTTCTATTCTCAATTTTCTAGTTCTGTTCTCAATTTTTTGTTTTTATTCTCAACTTTCTGTTCTCTAATTTCAATTTATGTTCTCTAATTTCTGTTTTTGTTCTCAATTTTTAAGGGCTTAATTACAAGGGTTATTATGTAATTTAAGATATTGATTCCATTCGGTTGGAATCCCATTCCACCTCATCTCAAATGGAATCCCATTCCATCCAATTTCATTCCAAGTGATTCCATTGGAGAACCAAACAACGGAATAGGAATCGAGGGCGGAATGCGATTCCATTCCGCCTCGATTCCATCCAACCAAACATGCCGTTAGTGTGCAACAGGGTTTGGAAAGGAGATGCTCCTTTGGTCCTTCTTAAGCTTACACCAATTAAATTATACTTGCATGGACTTATTTTGTACTATACATACCTTTGTGCCTTTTCTAATTGTTTTAGACAATATTTAGTTCACTTGTTCTTTAATGCATCTTTACTAGTTTCCATGTGAAGTCCTTTCTATTGGGATTTAATTAAGAATATGACGAATTCACTGTTTGTTGGTGCACGACGACGATTTTGAGACAGCGGCCAGCGGCTGCGGTGATGGCTTGACGATGGCATAAATTGATTTGTGAGTATTTCAGTTCTCAGTTTTCCTGGCAGCGGTATCCATGATTTTGCATTTGTTTCGTATTTCTATTCTCAGATTTCTTGTCAGTAGCCATGGAACAAGTGAGAATAGCTCGGATTACTGATGAAACAAGTGAGAATAGCTTGGATTACGAGGGACAAGGCTATTTTGTTCAGTAGGAGTCCATCCAAAGGTAACAATCAGTCTGCTTAAAAAATAGTTGCTTCCTAGTTTCAGTTTTTCCTATCAGCTTATGTTTTATTTTCTGTTCTCTATTTCTGTTTCCAATTTCCATTATGTTCTGTAGATGTTCCAATTTTAGTTTTGGTTCTATGTTTTTCTTTCCTTTTTTTGTTATGTTATGGTACTTATGTTCCCATTCCCAATTCAGTTTGATTGTTTGATGGTATCTGTTTAAATTATAAAGATCTCAGCTTTTAGGACCAAAAGGCGAAGGTAAATGCAATTTCAGGGATTTTGAAGGTCCATGGTAGTCTTATAGAAAG
Source organism: Eucommia ulmoides (assembly GCA_016647705.1). Classification (NCBI taxonomy): domain Eukaryota; kingdom Viridiplantae; phylum Streptophyta; class Magnoliopsida; order Garryales; family Eucommiaceae; genus Eucommia; species Eucommia ulmoides. The sequence continues at coordinate 47,164,695 of CM028338.1, forward strand.
CTCTAGGTTACGCCAGGTATTGTACACTGCTTATATTATATAATCTTAGTGCTACTCTGATATGTACTTGAGTGATTATTCCTGGGGGATTTTTAAGATTTGATGTATTCAAATCGTGATTATAAACTTTTAAAAGAAACTTCATTCCATCCTTAATTTAGTGAGAATTTTGATGTGTTTGATCACATTTTATTATTAATTTCATCTCATCCTTAATTCAGGGGCTAGGTGTTAATTGTAGCTGTCCTTAAATCAAACAAAACATGTTTTTTTTCACTACTGTTTTTTGACATGCGGCTTTATTAAACTGTTGTTTATGTTCTTTCCCCCATATTTATAGAACAAAATCTTGAAAGCAAAAAAATGATTTTTTTGTTCCCGATTTCATTCTTATTCCTAGTTGTTTTGGAACATAAATGCGTTGGAAAAATAATGACAGTTTAAAACCCTTGGCGTTACCTTGTATAGTCGATTTATTCTAAAATGATGGATTAATGTGTTAATGCCTTGTTTATTTGTTGACCACAAGTAATCGCTACTCTTGGGACTTATGATACAGCATTAGAGAGAAGGAAGAAAATGCTATGTTAGAGGTGCTATTATACGCTTCAACTCTTCCATATAATTTGTTTCATTGTCACTCATCAATTAATAGAACCATCCATTTTTCGTTGTCTTCAGTGATTGGTGTATGTTGGTGGAAAATGAATAGAGGAGGCAGGTGGAGAGGTAAAGATAAATCTAGCACAATGACCTCTTGATACAATATTTGAAATTTAAGGACTTAATTGGAAATATTAGAAGTTTTGAGGGACTAATTTGACACTACTTAATGTGTGTATTGTGTTAAAACTTGTCCTCTAGTACTGCAAAATTTGGTAGAAAATTCTTGTAGCTTTTACAGATTTTTTTCCCTTTTTATTTACGATTTTGTTACACTTCAAGTTCTGCTGACAAGTATGACAGGTAACTTGCTGGACATTTGGAAAGTTTGAGGACATATTGGTCTTCAAATCTGGGCGGCCAGAAGAAAAGAAAATAACATTGTTATTGCTTATCATCTAACGTTTGTTTCTTGGTTATTTTCTAATGATGTTTCGTAAAACATTTTGTTTTTTTCATTTTAGTGTTTAAGGATATTGGTAGAATTAATATATTTCGACTATTTTGTTTTTAATGCAGTTATATGATTTTGTTTACCATTTGTTGATTGGTTGTGGCTATAAATTGACATTCATAACTTTAAGTAAAAGAATTGGTTACAAAATTTATTTTTGTAGCCAATGTATTTTTGAAGAAAAATTCTCTTTTGGCTACAAAAAATTTTCGTCACATAATGTTTTTCCGCCATTTACAATAATGTTTTGGCAACAATAAATAAATAAATTTGTCGCCGATTGTTTCCTGTCTTCACATATTTTTGGCTACAGAAACTATTTGTAGCCTAAAATATTTTCCGGAATTTAGAACCATGTTTTGGCGACAAAAATAATTTCGTCGCCAAAATGTTTTTCTGCCATTTTCAACCGCTTTTTGGTGGCAAAAATTTTCGTCGCCCAAAGATTGTTCCCGCTATTTTTAATTATTTTTTGGCTACGAAATGAAATTATTAACTACAAATTTAGCTACGAAATAATTCATCGCGAAATAATAGTCTTGCGCGACGAAAGAATATTTCGTCGCCAAAAATATTCTGCTACGGAGGATAGGCGACGAAATTGGCTACGAAGTTTTTTCGTCGCTAAAACGCTTTCGCTACAAAATTAATGCTTTGACTACAAAAAAAAAAATTGTTGCTAAATGTCATTTTTCTTGTAGTGGTAGTTCTTTATTCTGGTTTGTGTTTCAGATGTCCATTCAAAATTCAATTTCATTCCATCGGAATGCAATTCCACTACTTCCAACCAAACATGTCATAAGTTTTTTTTTTTTTGATGAATCACCACGTTTTGTGAAAGCTGCAAAAGTCTATCTTTCGAATGATCTAATTTATATTTGGTTTGGTATTGATCCAACCTATTTTCAATTTTCTAGGGATCCATCAGGTAAAGAGAAGGTGAATCTTTTTGTTCAACAAGATGCTTGGGTAGGGATGGTCATGGGCTTGGGGGCCCGCTAAACCCGCCCAGCCCAACCCTATTTTTTTAGGGTTCGGGCTCAAGTTTTGAGCCTACGAATAGGTCTTGAACTCAAACTTTGAGACCCGACTAAATCTAGGGTCGGGTTTGGGCTGGGCCAAAATTTTTAGGGCCGGCCCGAGTTTATATATATATATAAATTAGAAATTTGTTCAAATCTCTTAATTTCAATTGCATAAATCTACTATATATTTTTTTGGGGGGTAGAAATGAGCCTTCTTTTTTTTTTTTTTTTTTTTTTAAATTAATTTTTTTTTATAGGGTTGGGCCGGCCCAAAGGCCATGCTTGGGCCTTAATTATTTCCATAGGGCTGAGCTTGGGAATGAAAATAAGGCCCGATCTTAGGGTCGAGCCTTGTATATTTTTGTAATACTCTAACTAAAGCTCGACCCATGAACAACCCTATGCTTGGGTGGATCACTAGATTGGTAACTATTGGTGAATGTCTTTGCATTTTATTACTTATTATACTTATTTGTATCAACATTTGAGCTACTCATTATCATATTACAACTTCTTAACATATTTTACTCTTGTTAAAAATAACATATTTTATTTTATTTTTATTATTTTATTTTAATTTTTTTTTTATTTTTTTTAACTTTTTAAACAATTTTACAAAAATAAAAAATAAAAAAATTCTTAACATATTTTTTTGTTTTTTGTAATTTGTTGTCATTGTTTTTCTTCTAGATGTCAACGGACTAGTGAAGGATAAAGATCATTTTACACAAATTTAGTGCACAACTCAAAATTTTAGCTTGATTTGTTTTCCTTTATCTACTATGAATTTTTGAATTGTGTTTACGGTCTTTAGTCTTTGATGCATTATTTTTGTTGAATTGTTTCAATTGGTAAAATTGTGTTGACAATTTGATTTAAAGGATGTCTAATTTTATTTTTTTTGGCAACAAATTGATTTTGTGTTGAAAGGGATGGTCTAGCTTTTACGACAAACAATCATATTCGTAGTAAAAATAGTCTATTAATTTGTTACAGCTTGTAATATGAATTTTCATTGCGAATTGTTTTATTCTCCACAAAGTAGATATTCATTGCGCAAAATCATTATTTTTCCCTACGAATAATATTTTTCGTAGAGAAATAGGTCGATTTGCTACGGATTATTTGTTGTAGCAAACTAGGTTATTTTGCTACAAAATGTTATATTCGTTGGATTTAATGGGTGTCCATTTTTGTCGCAAATGATATTCCTGTAGCTACGAAATTGACATTTGTCTCCAAAACAAATGTCTCAATAATTGTAGCGAAAGATTACCATTTTCGCTACAAAAATGTATACTTCATTTTTCAAATACTTTTTGCCACGGAGCTACCGCTATGAACCTAGCAACGACAAATATTTATTTCCAAAACGATTTCGTTACGAAATGTTAAATTTTACCTATGAATTGATTCATAGAACAAAGTATAACTTATTGTCGTGAAACAGAAACGGAACATGGCAAATACAATCGGAGAAGGACTGTTTTTTTAGAACTTCGTCAAACAAACATTTATGTAGGCACTTATTTCTTAGAAATGTTAGAAAACCAGTTGTGCTGAAAAACCCTAAACTCTACATTTCTCAAAATAAGACATAGTGAAAAGACATGATTGTTTTGTTTCCAGAAATAGGACTGAAAAAACAGTCCTGCTAAAACTATATATATATATATATATATATTTCATAAATATGATTGTTTTTTCATAAAATTAGGGACCATTTTGAGAAATAATTGGTCAGTGTCCTGACGAAAAAAACTGTCCTATTGCATTTTCTAATACAAAACTTCGTCAACCAACAATTTATGAAAACACAACATTTGATATGACGCTTCAAATCAAGATTCAACTACCAACACTTTAAGAATTGATTTGAATTTTAAAATGAGAAAGAACATGTTAAAGCAACAAAATTAATTAGTTTCCATCTTTGTACGTCCTTAACATTACTCCAAACAAAAAAGGATCCAATCTCATACATTACTCCACATAAAATGGCTTCATTGGTAACCCTAGGAGACATTTTTCATTAAAACCTGAACTAAATCGTCATTAGCAGAAAAGAATGCCTGAAAACAAATCAATATAAGTGAAAAATTGGAATTTTGTAGCTTTAGCAGAGCAATGTACCTAGGCAGGAGATCCATCCTTGTTGGAGCACGATTAGGCAAACCGTAGATTCTAGGTTTTCCTTTTAGATGAGCAATTAAAAAACCCTCAAAACATAGCATATCCAAAAAGTTTGACCAAAGAAAAGTGAAAAGTGAATTCTTCATATTCTTAATTAAATCCCAATACAAAGGACTTCACTTAAAGATGCATTACAGAACCAGTGAATTGATACTGTCTAAAACAATTAGGAAAGGAACAAAAGTATGTATAAATATAAAATAAGTCCATACAAATATATTTTAATTGGTGTAAGCTTAAGAACGACCAAAGGAGAGGAGTTTATTGTTCATTTGAAAATAATATTTTTTTTACCATTATTATAAAACGATTTTACATTGACATTGAATTTGTTGTTTTTGTAAACAATATGAACGTTCACATACCATTTTTAATAGTAATGCGATGAGTTATTTTTCGAAACAATTTGAACGTTCACATTCTACTATAATAGTATTGTTATTAATTGTTTGTATGCATCCACGCAATTATCTGGCATATTACAATTTAATTTAATGTATTTGGTCAATTGTTGTTACTTCTGTCTTATTTTTCTTTACCGCAAATTGGATGTGAACGTTCAACAATAGCTTAAGAATAAAAAAACTAGTGTTGTGAATGTTTACAGTAATATAAAATACATTTCAAATGCATACAAACTAATTGGAGATAATTTTGTATTGATCAACCTACTAATACTATTTTTTTTTTTTTTTAATTAAATGTGGACGTTCATTACAAGTCAATTTTGAAAAGCTAGTGGCAAGGATAATTTATATGACGATGTATAAGATAAAAGAAAACACTTTGAACATTCAAGCTATATCACTACTAGAAAAAAATCTTTTTATCATGGTTAAAAACCGTGATAAAAAGGCTTTTATCACAATTTTTCATTCCGAACCAAACCATGATGGTATACGGTGTGATTAAAAGTAGATTTTTTATCACAGTTAAAAACTGTGATGGTAGACTTTTTATCACAGTTAAAAACTGAGATGAATAATCTATTTAATTTCGGTTTTCAAATGTGATTAAAAGATCATATATATGTGATGAAATTAAATAAAAACGTGATTATTCAGACTATTTATCTCAATTTATTATATTTTCTATCACATTTAAAAACTGTGATAGTTTCTCATGTCTATATTAAAAACAAAATTACAAATTACAACATTGTTATATTAAGAAAATACTACCAAAAATTAGCTAAAAAATAAATTTTATATTTCTAAAACAACTAAAATATTGATGACATAAGAATTTTACCTAACACGAAAAAACACAAGTAACATTATTTTTCAATACAATAATCATAAACATGAATTTTCTATTATGTACAAATGTCTAAAATTGGTCATCCAATCACAAATAAAACATCATTATCCCCCATCATCAACTTCATTATTTATTTTCTTTTTCATTAGCTTCATAGCCCCTTTTTGCAACAACCTTGCGACTTGCAGAGAACCTTAACCATCAGAAAATTGAACTGAAACAACACAAAACTGAAACAGTGCACAAAAACTTTGCGTCTAATTGTTTTCTCATTTATTAGCACAAAAACAAGGAAAGTGAATGGGAGCATAACAAAAATAGTGCACAGAAACAACACAAAACCGAAAAAAGTAGCCACAGTAGAATGAGAGAAACAAAAATAGAACCTGGAAGAAAACAGATTCCGGGACAAAAACAGAGAACACCATATAAAATCTTCTTTAATGGATCAACAAAACCAAATAAAGCAGAAATAATTTCAAAATTTTGAAATACAAAAAAAATGCAGAAAATGAAGAAATTTATGTTCTTTTTAGCTAGCAATTTCAGAAAATGCAAAATATTATCTCAGTGCCATTCTAATTTCAAGCACACATAAATACTTATCAAGTTATCCACAGATCAGAAACGAGATTGCATATTGACTATGAGGGCTGAACCTGAAGAGAATCAACTTGAAACACCACCAATTGAAAGTAATTGAAACCAATTGAAATGAAAAATCAACAAAAACACTAATTCTCTCCATAGAGTGTTTATGTTTTTAGAAGAAACTAAATAAACACTAAACATAACACTAAACAAAAACACTAATTCTCTCCATAGAGTGTTTATGCTTTAAGAAGAAACTAAATAGAACACTAAACAAAAACGCTTAACAAATGCTAAACATAAGAAAAATAGAACAAATTTTGGGAACCAATAAATAATATGTTTTGGTTGTGTTCCCTGTTTCTGGTGAAGCGTTTATGATCTAAGAAAAAACTAAGCAAACACTAAACAAAAACAATAAACAAAAACACTAAACAAAAATAGAAACATTAACTGAAACACAAATGAAGAACACAATGCATAAAAAAACACTAATTTAAACAAAAACACTAATTAGGGGAAATTAGGGGAAATGATAGCTGAAATTTCTATGATGCAAACATAAACACTAATGTAAACAGACACACTAATTAGGGAAATTATAGATGAAATTTATGTTCGGACATTAGGTTCGAAAATTAGGAGAAATTAGGGTTGAACATCAAAATGATACCTGAAATTTCTGAACCAAATCGTTGGCAAACCTGAAATACATAATTGACGATGGATTAATCAAAGAGAACATAGAAGTAGAACAAAACAGGAAACATAAACACCAAACAAATGCGAACTTAAACCAAACGCGAACCTGAACCAAAGAGAACATGGAAGTAGAACAAAACAGGAAACATAAACACTAAAAAAAAATAGTGTAATAGAAAATTAAGTAATCAATTTTAATTTCAAGCATAAATTCAAACCTCAAATTTGCAGCTGTAGAGCAAGAACAACGGCATGAGAAAGTCGAACTGAAACAATGCGTATGTTCTGTAATCTGGGACAACTTCTTCCCAAACCTTCCACCATTGTAATAAGATTTGTGCTATCATTCTCTTGGAGAGAAAAATCAATAGATATCTCCTTCAAATTGGGGCAATTAAACACCTAAACATAATTGGAAGAAGACTATAACAATTGGTAACATAAAACAAAAGGAACTATCACCTTGAAACACGTTGATGATGAAGAAAACTTACCATTTTAGACAGGGAGTGAAGATTAGAGAGCCAAAGGGTAGATAGGCTCGGGGAAGACAAAATAAAACCACCAAGGTTAGAACAACCTTAATTTTTTAGTGAGGTAAGACACCGTATATCACCAACAAAACAACCCAATTCTTCCCTGGAAAAAAAACCAATTATTTCCACACATTTTCAAGAAGAAAAATGATGAACTACAAACCCTAGATTAACAATCCACACATAACATTCCAAGAAATGTCCGAAAATGAAGAAGGAATGTCCACAGATTCTTGATGTTCATGGATAAAATTAGAAATCAAAACAACAAATAATCATAAATCAAGGAAGCCAAAAGTTACTGCAACGAAGAGAGAGATAAACTCTGAGATTTCCCAACTGTCGCCTTCGTCGTCGTTGTGATTAGGGCTTCCTCCGCTGCCAATTCAATTTCTAGGTTGGTTAGGCAGTGGAGGGTTTCGTAGAGGCTCAAATATGAGATTTTGAGTGTTCGGTTCTTGTCCTTTTCGATCTAAACATCAGATTTGAGGAACCTTCAGTGGCGATCTGGCTCTAGGTTGTCGATTAGGGAGTGATTCATCGGACTAGCGATGGTTGTTTGGAAGAGGAGCAATTTGGAAGCAAGAAATCGGTGAAGATTTCTAGTTCGAGAGAGAGAGAGAGAGAGAGAGAGAGAAAGAGAGAGAGAGATAGATAGAGAGGAGCGCAGACATACGGTCGGCTGCTAGGATATGGAAGCCCTAATGTCTTCAGCAAAGAGTGCAAACACGAAAGACGAGCGCGAATACGAAATTAGATTAAGGACCTTTTTTTTCTTCTTCATTTTCTTTAAGTTCCACTCCCTTACCAATTAATCACAATTATAAATCATAAATGTGATAGAAACTATAATCTATTATCACTGTTTATTAAAATAGTGAGATAAAAAATATTTTTTATCATATAATAAATTTTAAGCGAGATTAGATCTTATTCATATTGTTATAATCATGGTTTATTTAAAAAATGAGATGAATTATATTTAGTAAGCATGATAAAAAGCCCTTTTTCTAGTAGTGTATGTGAATTTAAGTTTCAATTCACACTATATTATCATGTTCAAACACATTGAACATTCACGCTACATACACAGAAACTGACGATATCCAAAGTGATAGTATATCTAAAACTTAACATTGCAACAAGATATAACCAGAGCGTGAATGTTTAAATTATAATCACGGTAATTCAAATGGAGTACAACATTTGGATATTTCACATTAACATTTTGATTTTGTCGGAAAATGAAGTTTGAGATGTAAATATTCACATACTTAGTAGAATAAATTGATTTGTGAATGTTCACAAAAATCCATTAATTTTGAATAATTGAATATAGTCCATTTCAGTACATAATAACAAGTATAAAGAAGAAATTCATGTACATATTTAAAAATTACCAATACTCTGTTCATATTTACATACCCAAGTGATTCTTCATTTAAACCTTAATGTATTTTTTTCTCGATAGGCAGATAATTATATTAGAAATAAAGGGAAAATTCTCTATAACTACGCGACAAGAGGCTCATCCTGTAGCCCGCAAAACCTTCCCCTCTAAAAAAAAAGTAATTACAAGCTATTCACACCACTTACACACCTTACCTAAATTTACCTAATGCTAGTAGGCTACAATTGGGGTAAACCCTAAACCTGATACACCAAAATAACACCTGAAATAGGGCACTGAAACCACACAATACAACAAAAAGTACAAAAACTCACACTACTAAGAATACTACCAACCAAGACCTCTAGATTTGAGCTTTTTGAATAGCTCCCTAAAACTGACCTTGGATCCCTCCAGCTTTGAAATTCAAGATTCCACCCACCATATCTTTATTCAAGTAGCTAGATTTCATTAGTCACGCTTCATTGGCTGCAAAGGGTATATTCGATATTTTCCTACTATAATATCATAAACACCCAACCAAAATACTATGTCCCCTCAAAACACCACAAAAGATGGATACCTCTGGCTAAAAAAAATCCTTATAAATACCAATGAAGGTTCAAAAATTACATCCAACTAAAAAAAAAACAAGGTTAACATGTCCCAACAGACACCAACTAGGGGAGGTCATGGGATGGGCTGGGCTAGACTTTGACTAGGGTATTACAAAAAAATATTAGGCCTAGCTCGGCCTGGCCCTATGCTTGGGCCTTAATTTCATGCCCAAGCCTGGCCCTACAAAAAATATTAAGTCCAAAGCCCGGCCCTAGGGCCCCCGGGAACACGACAAAACAAAGCAATAAATATAACACTAATCTGGGAAGGGAACAAAGCAGAATACAACACAAAAAGTAATAGGCATAAAAATTAGAACACTAAATAAATCTGAAGTAGTAGGCGTAAAACTTATAACACAACAAACAAATATGATGTATTACCTGAATCTATTGCGGTGACGTTTAATGAGAAGATGACATGGCGGCGAACAGAAGTGCTTGACGGCAAACAAAGAAGAGAGAAGAGGAATGAAGACTAGGGTTTCAATTAGGGAATGAAGATGAATGAACTATGAAGAGCTCTCAGCGAAGAGGAACAAAGATGAGAGAAGAAAAGAGAAATGAACGTCAACGGATGAATGGACCTCTCAGCATAAAGATGAGCGCGGAGAAATGGAGAAGTGAGATTAGGGTTAGGGTAGGGAATGGAGCTCTGAGCTCTAACCTCTCACTCTCTCAAGTCTTAGCACAGCGGCGGGATGGGGAAAAAATGAATTAGATTAGGGTTTGCTAAATTTGTGTATATTGTGTGTGTGTGTGTGTGTATAATATATATAATGAGGGTATTTTTGGGTACCTTGAGTCAGTACTTGGGACTCATTCACGTATCCGTCCTCGTAGTGACAGGGACACATTCCAGAATTCACAACGCCACACTAGAGCATACGCCGACTACGACTCCTCCTTGGAATCTTATTTGCACCGAGGGATGAGTGAGGAGCCCTGCAGGGACGTTCCTCTCTAAGCTCTGTGTCGTACCCTAAAAGATCAATTTCAAGGACTTAGTCGTTCACCTCGACCAGCTCTTTCTTTCAACTTATTTGTTCTTCAAGACTCCACGAATCTACGCTCTCTTCCACCAACTCATTATCGCAGGCCTGATAAAGGATCACGGGCTTTGCCAAATGGGCCCAAAATCCCAAGCCTGGTGATTATCTCCTAAACGTCTCAGATTATCAGCTAAACATAGTATTTTGACTAATTAACCGTGTTTAGGCCCGACAAATCATCTCCAACTCCTATATATGTCGGGGGCTGTGGAAGCCCAAGGTACGCTTAAATACACTTTATATTAAGCATATGTTCATTTGTTTACTTGCTGCATTACTGTACCTTTTCTCTCTAAGCATTGATTACCACGTTATAGGGGTTTCACCGGGACGAATCCTAGTATGAGCCTTCTGTAGGTCTGCTACTTAAGGAGCAGGACTCTAGACACAGTAGGTTAGTCCTCCCAGGACCCAACACAACTTACCCGAAGAATTTTCAACTGACGACTCTACCTCAGTAAGAGGACCTACCTGTAATACGACTGGTCCATACTCAAGGTGTGTACCAGTTTTACGCATCAACAATTTGGCGTCGTCTATGGAAACCGTGCAAAAAGCCTTCTCCTAATCATTACTCTCTACTCAACTGAGACAGGATGATCACAAGGTCCGGTCGGATAAGTCCGATAGGGAGATCAACTTCTTGCAATAGATAGCAACCTGAGCGATCAACTCTCCGGAATTGTGTCTGAAACTCTAAAGGAATACCCCCCAGGCCCCACCAACAAGGATAACTAACCCCCTCAAGACCAGACATGACCATTCACTCTGCCACCTGGGGCTGCGGGGTAAACATTGGGAGTTGCGGAGGTATCTCAGATTGATCCCCTTGAGCACCAGATGGGAGAGTTGAAGTCATATGTGCAGCTCCTACTCGTACGCCTGTCGTTATTCCCCGTTCAAAGGGGACAAGCTCTCCAGACCATAAAGCTCGAGTAGCGACCTCAAAGCCATGATGCTCGCGTGGTATTTTCAAAGAGGTACACGCCCAGGGACTGCCCTCCATCTCACGACAACGAGTCAACAAGACTGGAGAGGATCCCCCAGTTGGATTAGATTTTCTCCTCCACGAGGACATGGTGCCAGGAACTGATTAGGGTTATCCCTGGGCTTAGCGCCCAACCACGTAGCAACAACAAACTTGAGGGCCTATCGTGGGTAGGGGTAGGCACCTACCCGTCGCCCTCTCTCCACCGTGGTAATCGAGTTGCGACCAACCATGCGTATGCAGCTCAATGGCAGAGACGCGCAGCCCTTCATCCCACCAGAGATGGATACGAGTACCGTCCTACCTATCTTCAAGCAAGGCTCAAAGGCGGAGATGAGCCGCCCTTCGCCAAACTTGGCAGAGATGATGGCCCTTCATCCTGTCCCTAACAATAGTACTTCGACCTCCTGAGTCGCATCTTGACTCTAGGCGTTGTGGCTGATTCTCCATGGATACATTTTGACCCCCTAAGTCGTATCCCAACTCTCGGTATCGCGAGTGATTCTCCACAGTTGCATTTCGACCCCCTGAGTTGTGTCCCGGCTTCGGCTTTGCAAGTGATTTTCTACGGTTTCATTCTGACCCCTTGAGTTGTATCTCGACTCTCGGCGTCACGAGTGATTCTCCTCAATGACATTCCTACACCTTGAGTCACAAATGATTCTCCAGATCTGCATCCTGACTCTGACGTCGTGAGTGATTCTCCACGATTGCATTTCGACCCCTTGAGTTGTGGACAATTCTCTAGATCCGTATCCCGACTTTTGGCATCGCAGATAATTCTCCAAATCTGTATATTGACTCCAGAGTCGCGGGTGATTCTCTATATCAACATCCCGACTCTCGGCATCGCGAGTAACTCTTCGAAAGTCTCATCCTGGCGCTCAGCGTCGAGGGTGACAACCAAATAATCTCTAGAAGTTAATAGTTCGTACTCAGGGACAAACCAAGGTTATCTACCAAGGGCAGGACATTGATCAGGTCTGAGGGCCTACAGCTAAGTACATCTTTTCCCACTAGTCGACTAAGTTCGACGCTCTAAAAGAGAAGGTGTTCTTGCATGGACTAAATGGAGATAACTTGAAAGGGTTCTTAAATGAGTCTGATTACGGAGAACTCCCCGATAACCGGCCATGGGGGTCCAACCGTCATGTTGCGCTCTTGCGGACCGAGAGGACTAGGCACCTAGGGAAACCCTTTTCCCAAGTCCACGACATGATTTCTTTACAACTAACTTGTGTCCCAGATTGAGGGGGCTAGTGGTCCATGGTTCTGGGCAGAGACGAGAAATTTTTCAAAATTTTATAACTCTGAAAACGCGACCAAGCAGAAAACAATTTGGCAAAAACATTGAGAGCAAAGAGTAGGCTCTGAAGTACATTGGCTATATCGCTCAAAAGTTTACACTCTTGCACGTAAAAAATAGGAATAAGTGAAAATGAGTCTACAATATCCTAAGTGCAAAAAAAGTAACAGTCCAGAGCTCAGTCCTCCCCACCCTTGTTGTGAGGGATGTCCGTGTGAGGAGAAATGGCATCAATCTCGCCCTCCTCAAGGGCTCCCTTGTCAATACTATCCTCCCTGGCATCTCTCTGCTCGATGCCCTTGTGCGTGGCACTGTTCTCTATCTTTAAAAGCTTCATCCCAGAGGGCCGACGGAGAAATCGGAGTGCAGGCAGTGGATAGTTGTCATGGTGGTCCTCCCACGAAGCTCCATCCAAGGGTTCACCCTTAGTGCCCTGCGACTGGCACTGTTCGATTGTGCTATTCCTAGTCGGCAGGGTCCAGGTAGCGACGGGCATCGCCCTGTCATGCTACTCCTAGCCGGTAGGGTCTAGGTGACGACCTTCTCTAAAAATGCCATCCAGGAGTGCCGTACAAAAATTTCGCAACATCTCTTCGGGTCGACGTCAACTTATCCTACTCCCCCTGCACTATTGTGCTGCCTCAGACCAGCAGGGCGCAAATGAGGGCCTATCTCAAATTCTTCCATAAAAAAAAAAAAAAAAAAAAAAAAAAAAAAAAAAAAATGGGTGCAAAATAAAAGGTGAACTAAAATACTTAAGAATTTTAAAAAATTCCTAAGTGATCGAAATATGCTGAGCAAGGCTTAGGAGTGCAAGGTGTTGGCCTCCCCTTTTATGTTGCCTCATTCATGTTGAAAAAAAAAATAGGGGGGGGGGGGGGGGGGGGGGAGGAGGGGTTCCACCCCCATGATAAAACATTATGGGGGACAAAGTTTCCCCCTGAATAAAGAAAAGAAAGATATGGAAGACGGGCGCTGCCTCCTCTCCCCTCATGCTGGCCCAAGGAGGGCCAACGTGTTAAAAAAATAATAAAAAAATTAAATAAAAAATTCAGGGGATGTAGGGGAGAAATTGACCCTCCTCCTAAAGGGGCCAACCACGTTGGGATAACCCCCAAAAGGGGCCAGCATTGCTGGCGCTGGCCCCCAGGGGGTCAGCGCATGCTAACCCCCTAAAAAAAAAAAGAGGGCCAACCGTTGTGTGCACCCGGGCACTTCTCGGGCTCGCCTCTATTTTCTTCGCAGTGAAAGTCAATCCTTGCTCATGGCATATTTATGGTCAACGTGTGTTGCCCTGAAAATTGAAAAAAATTCAGGGTCGCCCTGCCGTGTTACCTAACCCCGGACCCAGGCCTTATGGGAGCCCATTTCAAATTAGCACCTTTAAAAATTCTAACCGTGGAAAAAGTGTCGTGCTGAAAATTGGTGAAATTCGGGGTCGTTCTGCCACGCTACCTGACCTCAGACCCCGATCGTATGGGGGACTATTTCAAATTTGTTCCCTCCCAAAAAGTAAACTTTTGAAAAATTGTCGTCCTAAAAATCAAATAAATTCGGGGGCGCCTGTCGTGCTACCTGACCCCAGAGCCAGACTGTATAGAGGCCTACTTCGAATAAGCTCCACAGGAAAAAATTAACTCTTAGGAAAATGTTGATCAGAGGTGTTTCTCACGTTTCAAAGTCTCCGAAACGCCCATTTCAACCAGGAATTGATATCCCTAACCGTCTCGCTTCCTTCGCCGCACAGGACTAGGGGCAACTGATGAGGGTATTTTTGGGTACCTCTAAGTCAGCACTTGGAATCCAGCCACGTGTCCGTCCACGTAGTGACAAGGTCACATTTTGAAATTCACAACGTCACGTTGGAGCATACACCGACTATAACTTCTCCCTGGAATCTCATTTGCACCGAGGGAGGAGCGAGGAGCCCCGCAGAGACGTGCCGCTCTGAGCTTTGTATCGTGCCCTAAACAATCAATTTCAGGGACTTAGCTATACACCTCGACCAACTCTCCCTTCCAACTTGTTTCTTCTTCAAGACTCCACGGATCCCCGTTCTCCTCTACCAACTTACCGCCGCAGGCTTGATAACGGTCCGCGGGCTTCGCCAAATGGGCCCAAAAGCCCAAGTCTGGCGATTATCTCCTCAACTCCCCAGATTATCAGCTAAACACAGGGTTTCGACTAATTAATCGTGTTTAAGCCCGACTAATCATCTCCAACTCCTATATATATTGGGGGTTGTGTAATCCCGAGGTACGGTTAAATACACTTTACATTACGCGCGAGTTCTTTGTTTACTTGATGTATTATTGCACCTTTTCTCTCTGAGCACTGATTACTACGCCGGATGGGTTTCACTGAGACGAATCCCAATATGAGCCTTCTGCAAGTACGCTACCTAAGGAGTAGGAATTTGTACACAACATATCAGTCATCCCAGGACCCAATACAGCTCACTTGAAGAATTTTCAACCTTCGACTCCACCTCAATATGAGGACTCACCTATCATTTCACTGGACCATACTCGAGGTGTGTACCAGTTTAACGCATCAATAGTTTGGCGCCGTTTGTAGGAACTGTGCAAAAAGCCTTCCCCTGATCATTACTTTCTGCTCAACTGAGCCTAGATGATCACAAGGTCCGGTTGGATAAGTCCGGTAGTGAGATCAACTTCTTGCGGTGGATAGCAACCTGAGCGATCAACTCTCCGGAATTGTGTCTGAAACTCTGAGGGAACACCCCCCAGCCCCCACCAACAAGGATAACTACCCCCCTCAGGACCAGGCAGGACTATCCACTCTGCCACCTGGGGCCACGGGATAGACCTTGGGAGTTACGAAAGCATCTCAGATTGATCCCCTTGAGCACCAGATGGGCGAGTTCAAGTCATATGTGCAGCTCCTCCTAGTACGCTTGTCGCTGTTCCCCGTTCAGGAGAGACCAACTCTCCAAACCATAGGGCTCAAGAAGTGACCTCAAGGCCACGACGCTCGCGTGGCATCTTCGAAGAGGTACACGCCCAGGGATCGCCCTCCATCTAGCAACCACGAGTCGACAGGACTGGAGAGGGTCCCCCAGTAGGATCAGATTCCCTCTTCCACGAGGACACAGTGCCAGAAATCGACCAGGGTTATCCGTGGGCTTAGCGCCCAGCCACGCAACAAGAACTAACCTGAGGGCCCATCATAGGCAAGGGTAGGCGTACTTGTCGACCTTAGTGATTTTTGTATAATTTTTTTAATTACACAAAATTTAATTACCAAAAATTTATCAAAACTCAATAGACGTTGTTCGATTGAGTCTCTACAATTCCACTGATTAATAACAATTTCACTAAAATTAAATTTTCACACTATTAATAATTCCAGCAATTATAAGAAAAATAAGTAATTCGACAAAAATTACAAAATAAAATAAAATCATATATCATCATCAACTGCATAAGTCTATAATTAAAAAAATGAAACATTCATAAAAATTTCAGAAAACCAAAGTGAAAAATTACTTATATAAATCCATGTATAATTGGGTGGAAATTCACAAAAAATAAAGTAAAAATTCCTTAAAAATGATAGAACCCCAAAACTTAGGTTTTGAATGGAAGAACTTAAAAATCATACCAACATCAACCAAGTCTTTACCCTGTCATATTCTCATGAAAAACTCCATTTAAAGGCAAAATTGGAGAACCCACATCCATTGAATTTAAAAATAAAAAAATTAAAAAATCAAACACATAATTGAAAATTGTAAATAAATATAAAAAAAATGAAAAACCAATACAAAAATCCTCATGGTGGTGGCGGTTGGACAAAATCAACCGTGGTGGTGGCAGTGTGGAAACGAGCACGATGGTAGCGGCGCGACGGAAGCAAGTGTGGTGGCGGCGGCGGCGATAATGACATGTTAACATTTAAGCTATATCTGGTTTAGCCTAGATCTGCTTGAAATATGGCGTAGAAGGATGGAAACCATGAAAAACAACCGACGATGTGGTGGTGGAGACGACTGAAGTAAAAGTGGTGGAGGCAATGGATGGAGACGATGAATAGAGTGATAGATGACAGCGAACAGAGCGATGGATGAAGATGACAACGAACAGATGATTGATGAACAAAGTGATAGATGGATATGACAAAAAATGAATGACTAGAGCTACCGATGGGTAGAGATGACAACGATGGATAGAAGCAACTAATCAGAGCAGCTGTAGCAGCGAAGGAAGCGGAGGTGAAGGTGGTCACGACGAAGTGGGGGTGGCGACAAGATCAATGTGGCAGAGGCAATGAAATGTTTATGAGAGCGAGAGAGGCAAAGAAGGTGATGGAGTGTGGTTGAGAGAGAGAGAGAGGGCTAAAAATAAAATAAGATGGAATATTGCTGAAATAAATTATCATAAACAAATACTAGGAGAAATTGGTGCCAATTTTTTTTTTTTTTTTTTTCTAAAATAGAATTTATGAACAATTTTTTATTTAGGAAAACTCTAACAATTTATAGCGTATACAAAAATTATTATGTAACAATGCAGATACATATATGCATTATTTTGTTCAATTCCTTCAACTTTCCAATTAGCTCAATTGAACCCTTATGTTTTCTAAAATGTGTCAATTAAACATTAATGTCAATCTTTCACCCTAAATTTCACAATTTTTTTTTCTTCACAATTTATGTGTTAATTAGTTAACTCATTTTAAATTATATTTAACGATAAAATAGACAAACACGCTTACTTGAGACACTTAAAAAATGTAATGGCTCAATTGAGATAGTCAAAAGTGCAGGGGTATAATAGAAACAACTGACAAGTACTAGCCTAACCATGCAAAAGTTGTCTTTCTTTTTCTCAAATTAACAT
Source organism: Eucommia ulmoides (assembly GCA_016647705.1). Taxonomy (NCBI): domain Eukaryota; kingdom Viridiplantae; phylum Streptophyta; class Magnoliopsida; order Garryales; family Eucommiaceae; genus Eucommia; species Eucommia ulmoides. The sequence continues at coordinate 47,182,337 of CM028338.1, forward strand.
GGGCCACGTGCCCTTTTGTATCAAATATTCAAATATTATATAAATACACCAAATGCTTCGAAAATAACAATAACACAAATTTCGTTTTTTGAGTTTTTTTCTTTTTTACTATTTTTAATTTATGACCGCTATTTTTTTTATATTAGATTTCTTATGTTTGAGTATTTTATTTTATTTTGTTGGTTTTATGTTTAGTCTCTATGATTCAATATATTTCTTTGTGGTTCATTTTATATATTTTTGTTTTTTATTTATTTTTTATTTTTAATGTTTTGTTTTTGGTTTCTATTATAGATTGTAGACGAATAGAAAATTAAATATGAAATATGAAGAAGTAGAGTATAAAGATATTTTATCATGGGCCTTAAGACTCATTGCTAATTTATTCTTATATCCATCACTAATTCGTTCTTATATCCACATTCATCTTGTTGTTCTTGATATTGTTGTTGTACAATAACATTTGCATCCCCCTATTTATTGTATTGCTATTAACATTATTATTGAGCAGTAATATTTGCATTTCCTCATTTATTATGTTGCAATTGATATAGTAATAGAATATGTATTTGGGTTTGATAGAATGTAAAAATAGTCACTCCAATGCAACTAACCGAAGGCCGCCACGTGTCCACAATTCCCTATAAAATTCATTGCACATCAAAGGCTAAGTGTGGAAGATTCACTGAGAAGAGAAACCTATCCAACTATACCAATCGCTCCAAAGGATTCGACTCTTTCCAGGATAACTAGCAAGTTATCGCCGGGAGAGGGCAACCACTCCCCATCTCGATGTTCTCCGACGCGGCAATGCTCGTCCCTTCTTGTCTCCGTTCGCCCGGGAAGGGTAAGAGTCATTCTCCTCATCCCGGCCGCAGTAGGGTAGTGTCCTCCATAGTTTGTTAACAAAGTTGGCTCGGTTTTCCTCCTTTTAAACACTCTAAATATCTCCTAAAATATCCCACAATACCCCAATATATCCATAAACATCATTATGGCTCTCTTCCCCAACCAAAATATCTTCTAAACATGGCCAAAACAAGGGCCTCTTGGCGCATTCTCATTGGCTATATGCTAAAATAACATTATAATGTGATCTTGAGGAGACATTAAACCCATGCTTAGCCCCTAAACTAATCTCCATCTTGCCTATAAAAAGGTGAGTATACAATTGTTCAAAGGTACATGAACTTTGCTCACCACTCACTCTCGACTCTTCTCAGTAGTTATATTAAAAACTCTTCCCCCCAGCAAGTCCTTTGTCCAGGTTTTCGGCCATACATTCTTCTAAGAACTGCTCAATTCCAAGCATAGGTTCATTTCTCCAAGGATCATGAGGTATTCTATTTCTCCCCCTTCTTGGCTCAGAAGGATGCCAGTCCCTTCCTAGTACCGGTCTTCCCTTTCCTTGGAAAGGGTTTCTTCACGGATAAGAAGCTACACGGATCAAAGATCTCCACTTCAAAACCCTCCAACATCCCCCAAGGCTGATCGGACCATACTATTGGTGTCGACAAAGATTTGACATCAACAGTTTGACACCGTCTATGGGAACCACTACTAAAAGCTTCCCTCTAATCATCATCTACTTTCCTCTCGGCTAGAGGTTAGATGTATACAAGGTCTGGTCAGTCTTTGTGGCCAAGAGACCCTTATAGCAAGGTGGATAGCAACCCAGCTGGAGAAATGTCATGAAATCCCAGGCTGGGGATTGTGTTTTAGATTGTTGTTGATATTGTGAGTAAACTTGATTTTAATTTAGGCATTTATTTTGTTCATAATTTTTGTTCGTAGTTTTGTTTTCTATTTCTCATGTAGGGTACTTGAAGATGCTAGATCAAGAAGTATTGATGCATTTCTTTTAACAAGATTCTGAGCCATTTTATTGTGCTTGAGATTGTTACAAGGAGCTACTATTCCGGTTCCCGAATCATGGTTTCCCGATGGAGTGTCAACTTATGAATTTTCTCGATGGGTTACAAGCCGCAACTAGAATATAGATGGAATGAGGAAATGATACCTCCTCTTTCTACGACCTAACTGCGGACGAAGCCCTTTTGTCGTTTGAGAAATTGGTGGCATTCGATTATCATATTTGGAATTATTCACCAAGTCACGAAAGCTTGGGGGATTTTTCTAACACCACGGCACCATGGATTGACACTCCGGTTCAAGATATGAAGTCTTTCCTCGCCTTAGAAGAAATGCTCGCTACTATTATGGGGGAGACTTAGATATTGTTGAGGGAAACGCATGACCGGCTCAAATCGGTCAGCTTATCTGCTTTGTTGAGGCCGAGTCAGACGTTGTGGCACTGAGAGGCGAACAAATATCATTTGAATGTGAAATCCACCGTGAGGAACCAAATGCAAACAAAAGGTACTTGGGGTGAGATCGAAGACGATCATGAAGATGCTACAACACAAGTGTGGATTGGCAATGGAGATTCACATATTAATCATTGAGTTTTCACCGTTTGAATTCCAGTTGGTGATGCCACCCCCAACCCATGACGATTACATCTACGAGGATCCGATGTGGCTCACCTATCCCATCCCATTTCTAGCTCAGCACATTCAAGCTCCCTAAGCAAAAAATCCGGAGCTGAGTCAAGTTGAAAGATTGAGCCAAATAGAGCTAAATCTCTCCAGTCTCAAGGGCGTACAAAATCAAGTACGTAGTATTGTATGACACTTACTATGGGCGAACGTCGTTCTTTGATGATCCGTTCTCCGTGTCAGGCCGAAGAAAATAAACCAAGTGTTTCTTAGGAGGCAACCCAAGGAAAAATAAGTTAGATCCATCTCCGCCGATTCAATTTGGAGGCGAGATTTTTTCGCCTCCCAGGTACGTGTTCTAAACCCCCGTCTTCATTATAATGCTTTATGCTATCATTGGGATCGTTGATGGGTCATTGTAGACATTGCTCATTTTAAGTCGGGGGTGATGTGCAGTATGTTTATTATGTATTATTGTTAGTTATGTTTTTTTTTTTTTTTTAATTTTTTTTTTATTTTTATGTATGCATGTTTGTTTTGGTTAGTTGTTGTTTTGTGCTGAGTTTTGTACTTCATCTAGGCCATTACTCGATGATGAGTCTGTCCCCTAATTGTTTATTGAGGTCGAACGTAAAGCTCATTCATGTGTGTTCTGTGTGCTTGACGTATTGTTTTAGTAAAAATTTTTGTAGATCCTACTTGCACGAGCACGTAAACTCAATGTATAACTATCCAATTGATTTGAAAAAGATTATCCGTCACCTAAATTCATGACAATAGGGATTCTAGAACTTGATCTGGGGGAAATTCGAGGCGAAATCCTAGGCGAGGTAGTTCGGGAGATATGATTTAGGTATTCATTTGATTTGCTTGAGCCTTTGAAGCTTACCTTGTAATATGTTTATCCTTCGTTACCCTGTCGAAGCCTATTAGCCGTTTCAATTCTAAACACATAACAAATACCCTGGCTAATTGAATTCATTCCAAACCTATATCGCTGAATTAGAGGCACAATTTGAGCGAATCATGTTTGCATTCATCTATGCTACTTGAAGTGAGCGGCTGGGTTTAAGGCGAACTTCTAATTGGTTCAGTATTCGAGTATTCACTTGTCATTTTTTTTTCTTTAGTTTTAACCATACCCATGAAATTATAAAAATCGAATAAGTTTAGGGGGTGTTGTTCGTAAAAAAAAAAAAAACACATGTATATACGGTATTATTTTTCGTTTCTTTTGACAAGTGAGTACGAAGTTCATAATTATATGTTCAGGGTTGTTTCAAATTTAAGTTTGGAGTTATGAGAGTGGATGAGAGCCAAGCGTTGTGCCTCGGGTATCGTCAACTTAACGACGTTAACCTGTTTTCTATTTTCGATATACCCTTGGCCATTTCCAAAACCGAACCAAGTCCTACTAATCTTTCTGAATTGCTTAGCCTATATTAGTGGAGAACAGAATCCAGTTAGGCTTATGGATTTCCTATACCTTTTTGGTTTTAGTCATGAGCTTTATTGATAGATAATCCACTCCGATCGACGGATAGTTGTATAATTGAGTTTTATCACACACATGTTGATAGGATCTAGAATGACGCTTATTATTATCAAATGTTGAAATTATAGAACACCACATGGTGTGTTTTATACTTGAACTTGATAGGATTGGGGGCCGATGAGGGAAAAATCATTTGGCCGGTAGATGATATTCAAAACTTGCACATTATTGTTTTTAGTTTTTAATTTCGTAATTAGTTGTTGTATTTTCTCGTATTGTATGGGTGCTTTACTCGAGGACTAGTAAAATTCTAAGTTTGTGGGTATTCAAAAACTTGGTAGCGCGTTAATACGTCACTACTTTCACTACAAATGTACGAGTCAAGTTTTATTATAATAGAAAGAGTAGGGATTGTCGTATCCATAGGGATTGGTTGAGATTATCGTTGAGTACCACAACTATCATAGCCTAACTTTATTTAGGCGATAAAAAAATGGTTTATAATTAATTAATCCTAAACTAAAATATTAATTTATCTAATTATACTATATTACTATATTGACATATTTAAGGGAATGAATTATCGAGGGATTAACTTCATTTACTTAAATGTGTTTCATCTCTTTTAGTTATCAATAACGGTATTCGACCTATCCAACAATCTCTGTATCATAAATTCATTCACTCCCTCTCCCGAGTGACAAGTAAATGAATATGTGACTTCGCGTTCACGTCGAAGTCCCCCTCTAGCAATTTTTAGAACACATAGTCACATGAGTCTTGCCCCAACGTCATAGATTGCATACTTTCTAACTCCCTCCCTGGTTATTAAATCGTCGCGTTGTGTTTAAATTCTAGTTCGAATTCGGAATTATCTCTCCCAAATGTCAAACTCCGATTTCTCAATATATCTAAACAAGCATATAATGGAAATACAAGAATGGTAAACACAATCGTATAGCGAAAGACAACCGTTAAAGAAACACAATTCAAACAAACCACGTATTCATAAATTATATTAATTCTTAGATAATATCCGTTTAGTTAATGGTCATAACCGTATATACAATGATAAACGAGCTAAACATGCTCAAACAAACTATTAAAGTTAAGAAAATAAAGAAAGAAACGAATTAACTTAGCCGTATTCCGAAGATCCGCCTAAAACCGCTATGAGATCGTTTCTCCTTTTTCGCTTTGTGTTCTTCTTCTTCGGATTTGGTTGAGCACTCCCCAAAACACTTTCTATTCTATTCTAATGTATCTATGAGCTCTTATGGCTGAAGATAGAGGAGAGGAGAGGATAAGGTGAGAATAAAATATCTAAAAATATCTAAACTTGCACTTTACAACTGTAGGGGTCACGGCCGCAGCGATGGAGTTCACTGTTGCGGCGGTGGGCATGTCGGTAGGGTCACTGTTGCAGCGGTCGCTTATCGCTACGGAGGCAGAATAGTACACAAACTCTCTGGACTTTTACCGCTGCGGCGGTAAGATTTCTGCATTCCAGTATTTTCACCGCCGCGGCAGTGGATACAGGCTTTTGAATAATGCCTTTTTGCTCGTTTTCCTACTATTCTTCCACAGACTTGCTCCGATTAGCTTGATTTTCAATCGTTTTAGCTTATTTTCACCCCAAACACCTGATTAATTCAAAAACACATAAAAATGTATTAAGACGTAATAAAACGTAACAACAATACTCGAAAACTACCAAAATCGGCCTGGGAATATATAGACAAATTACCCCTATCAAATACCTCCAAATTTAGAATTTTGCTAGTACTTGAGCAAAACACTCATAAAATACGAGAAAATACAACAACTAATTACGAAATTAAAAACTAAAAACTAAAAACAGTAAAAACAATAATGTGCAAGTTTTGAATATCATCTACCGGCCAAACGATTTTTCCCTTATCGACCGCCAATCCTATCAAGTTCAAGAATAAAGCACACCATGTGGTGTTCTAGAATTTCAACTTTCGATAATAGTAAGTGCCATTCTAGATCCTGTTAAAGTGTGTGTGATAAAACTCAATTATACAACTATCCATCGATCAGATTGGATTATCCAACAAATAAGCTCATGACTAAAACCAAAAAGGTATAGGGAATCCATAAGCCTGACTGAGTTATATTCTCTACTAATTTAGGTTAAGCAATTCAAAAAAATCAGTAGGACTTAGTTCGGTTTTGGAAAATGGCTAAGGGTATATCGAAAATAGAAAGTTGGTTAACGTCGTTAACATGACGATACCCGAGGCACATGCTTGGCACTCTCGTACTTGAACCCCTATAGATAAATTTGGAACAACCCTGAACATATATTTACGAACTTCGTACTCACTTGTCAAAAGAAACGAAAAATAAAACCGTATATACATGTATTTTTTTATTTTTTTTTCAACGAACCATACCCCCAAACTTATTCGATTATTACAATTTCACGGGTGTGGTTAAAATGAAAGAAAAATACAAGTGAGGACTCGAATGCCGAACCAATCTAAAAGTTCGCCGTAAACCCAACCGTTCACATTAAGTAGCATACACGAATCCTAACTTGATTCACTCAAATTTTTGTCTTCAGTTTAGTGATATACGTTTGGAAAGAATTCAATTGGCCATGGTAGTAGTTAAGTGTTCAAAATTCAAATGGTTTTTTCGGCTTCGACAAGGTAACGAGGGATAAATATATAACAAGGTAAGCTTTAAAGGCTCAAGCGATCAAATGAATGCCTAAATCATATCTCCCGAACTACCTCGCCTAGGATTTCGTCTAGAATTTCTCCCAAATCAAGTTCTAGAATCCCTATTGTCATGAATTTGGGTGATGGATAATCGTTTTCAAATCAATTGGATAGTTATACATTGAGTTTACGTGCTCGTGCACGTAGGAACTACCATAACTTTTACTGAAACAATACGTCAAACACATAGAACACACATGAATGAGCTTTACGCTCGACCTCTGTAAATAATCAGAAGACAGACTCATCATCGGGTAATGGCCCAGATGAAGTACAAAACTCAACAGAAAACAACAACTAACCTAAACAAACTAATCTTAAACAAACATGCATACATAGAAAACAATAAAACATAACTAACAACAATAATACATAATAAGCATACTACACATCACCCCCAACTTAAAACGGGTAATATCCACAACGACCTATCATCAATCCCAATGATACCATAAAGCATTATAATAAAGACGAGGGTTTAGAATACGTACCTGGGAAGCAAGAGAATCTTGCCTCTGAATCAAGTCGGCGAAGATGGATCTAACTTATTTTTGCCTTGGGTTGCCTCCCAAGAAGCGCGTGGTTTATTATTCTCGGCCGGCCCGACATAGAGAACGCCTCATCAAAGAGAAGTTTCTGCCCGTAGTACGTGTCATACAACACCACGTACGGGTCTTGGTTCAGTACACCCTCAAGACTATCGAGATTTGGCATTTTACGACTAGAAACTTTCAACAACACTCCTCACCGGCTCATGTACTTGGTGGGTATGAAAGGACGTTGCTAATGGCGGCGAAGGATAAGTGAGCCTTATCGGATCCTCGTAGATGTGATCATTTGGGATCGATGGTGGCATTACAATGTAGATCTCCAATGGTGAAGAATCACAATCGTCGATCCTCGCATGGGTTTTTTTCTCATTTAGATAATCATCAATGAATGCTCTCACGCTCCTCTCGCTCGTTTTCAGTTCCTTACGGTGGCTTTCACATGATATGGCTTGTTTATCTTCCAGTGCTACTGCGTCTGACTCGGCCTCAATTAAGCAGATAAACTGATCGATTTGCGTATGAAGAGACGTTATTGTCGCATCGATCTCAACATAGACTGTCTCAATATTTTTAAGATGATCCTCGTGCTCATTGATCTAGTCATTTGTTTCCCTCCAAAACGTTTGAGTCTCTCCCATAAATTTAGCTAATATTTCTTCTAGAGCGGGGGGAGACTCATCTTGTTGGTTCGGGATGTCAATCCATGGCACCGTAGTATTAAAACAATCCCCCAAGTTCTGGTGACTTGGTAAATAATTCTAACTCTGATAATCAAAGGCCACTAATTCCTCCAACGACCAAAAGGCTTCATCTGTGGTTAGTTCGTAGAAAGAGGTGATACAGTTTCCTCCTTCCACCCATGTTCTGGTTACGGTTTGTAACCCATCGAGGAAATTCAGACGTTGACATTCCCTCGGGAAACCATGGTTCAGAAACCAGAATAGCAATTTCTTGTATCGATCCCAAGCACTATAAAACGGCTTGGAATCTCATTGAAAGAAAGTATCAATACTTGTTGATCTAGCATCTTCAAGTACCCTGCATGAGAAATAGAAAACAAAACTACAAACAAAAATTATAAACAAAAGAAATGCCTAAATTAAAATCAAGTTATTTACTCATAATATCAACAACAATCTAAAAATACAATCCTTGGCATCGACGCCAAAAATTTGGTAGCGCGTGAATACATCGCTACTTTTACTGTAAGTGTACGGGTCAAATTTTAGTATAATGGAAAAAGTAGAGGTTTTCGTATTCACATGGATTAGTTGAGATTATCGTCGAGTACCATAATTATCATAACCTAACTTTATTTAGGCGATAAAAAATGGTTTATAATTAATTAATACTAAACTGAAATACTAATTTATCTAATTATACTATATTACTATATTGAGATATTTAAGGGAATGAATTATCTTGGGATTAACTTCATTTACTTAAATGTGTTTAATCTCGTTTAGTTATCAATAACGATATTCAACCTATTCGACAATCTCTGTATCATAACCTTATTCACTCCCTCTCCTGAGTGACAAGTGAATGAATATGTGACTTCGCGTTAATACCAAAGTCCCCTTCTAGAATTTTTTAGAATACATAGTTACATGAGTCTTTCCTCAACTTCATAGATTGCACACTTTCTAACTCCCTCCCGGGTTATTAGATCGTCATGTTGTGTTTAAACCCTAGTCCGAATTTGGAGTTACCTCTCCCGAGTGTCAAACCCCAATTTCTAAATATATCTAAACAAGCATATAATAAAAATACAAGAACAATAAACACAATCGCATAGCGAAGGACAATCGTTAAAGAAACACAATTCAAACAAACCACATATTCATAAATTATATTAATCTCTAGACAATATCCATTTATCTAACGGCCATAACCATATATACAATGATAAATGAGCTAAACATGCTTAAACCAATTACCAAAGTTAAGAAAATAAAGAAAGAAATGAAGGAACTTAGCCGTATTATGAAGATCTGTCGTTAAAACCTCTCCGAGATCGTTTATCCTTTTTTGCTTTGTGTTCTTCTCCTTCAGATTTGGTTGAGCATTCCCTAAAACACTCTCTGTTCCATTCTAATATATCTATGAGCTTTTATGGCTGAAGATGATGGAGAGGAGAGGATAAGGTGGGAACAAAATATCTAAAAATATCTAAAATTGCACTTTACACCTGCAAGGGTTATCGCCGTAGCGGTGGAGTTCACCGCTATGACGATGGGCATGTCGGCAAGGTCACCATTGCGGCGTGGAATAATAGGTAAATTCTTTAGACTTTCATCGCCGCGGCGGTGAGATTTTTGCATTCTGGCATTTTTACCGCCGTGACGGTGGTTTCACCGTTGCGGCGGTGGATGCAGGCTTCTGAATAATACCTTTTTGTTCGTTTTCCTACCGACTTGATCCGATTAGATTGATTTTCAATCGTTTTAGCTCATTTTCACCTCAAGCACCTTAATACAAAAACACATAAAAACGTAGCAACAATACTCAAAAACTACCAAAAGTGGCTTGGAAATATATAGGCAAAATCCTCCTATCAACTATCGTCCCCATCTCGGAAGAAGAAGAGCATGCTCTCCTTATCAATCAAGTAGTCCCGTCAGCTTCACCTATCAAACCCTATGCTGGACCACCTTCCAAGGCTGTCGGAGCAGTGCAACTTAACAATTTTGAGTGTCATTTATTTCAATTTCAAACCTGCCTCGATACGATCCTCTCCCGTCTGTCACTAACCCAGAATCGAAGGGGACTAGTTCCCCAGAACACAAACGGAGAGGAGCGCCACCTGCCACCAGTTCTTGACCGATGGGGACCGGTTCTCCGGCATGCAGGGGTGAGGACCCTCACCAGGGATCAGACTGTGTCATTCACTTTAAAGGGAACGTGTCAAGGGAACAACCTCGTCCGTGTGATCGGCCAAATAAAGAATGGATCCCAGCTCCACCAGTTGTTTTTTATTCTGCATCTTTGCCCTTGCAGTCTTGCCAGACAGAGGATTATCATGAACACCGTGATTTCCATACGGGAAGAACTTACAATAACGTCACCTGTGCGGATTGTAGAACTCTCCATGCTCGGGAGGTTGACTTCCACTTCCTTCCTGCTGAGATGTAGGGATCAAAAGTGGTTGTAAGTCACGTGGTAGCACCGCCCAGGGGGAAAATAGCGTTAGAAAGGCACGTCTCCAAAATAGAGGCAGTACTTATGCATATGCGGGGCCCTAGGGGGGGCGGTTGGACTTGCTTTAGGTATAAAATCCCCTTTCGTTGATGATATAGTATTTGAAGTGGTCTCCTATTGGTTCTATAGTCCACAAATAACCCCCTACGATGGGACCACCCACCCTAGTGATCACCTCTTTGTTTTCATCTCATTTGTGGACTTGCATATGGCATCCATGGCAGTGAGATGCAAATTATTTCCCCTTACTCTCACCAAGATGGCAAGTAAATGGTACTGAGAGTTGGCTTCTGCATCTATCTCCACATTTACCCAGCTGGAGCAGCTCTTCTTGGCTTATTTTAACTATTCTCGAAGAAGACCCAAAATGACAGCTCACCTTCTCACCCTCTAACAAGAAGCCACTAAAACATTGGGTAATTTTGTTGCCCGCTTCCACAAGCAACGTTCGAGCTATAGTAACATCCCAGACGCCATAGCCTTGAATGCCTTTATTGATAGATTACGACACTATAGACAATTGATATGTGTGATCTACCTACGTATTTCTAAATCGATTTTGTTAGTTTTTGAGTAGTTTTATAGTTATTTTTATATATTTTAATTTTTTTTTATTCTTTTTGTATTAAAACAAGTGCGTGGGGTAAAAATGTATGAAATCGTAGTGTAAACGATCAATTCGTATCGAGAACAGTTGGAGAATGGTGGAAAAATGAGTAAGACGGTAAGATTCTGCAAAGAAGCTCATCGCCACGACGGTGAAGATGCTGAGAAGACACAATTGTTGCTGGAGGACCACTGCCTAGGCGGAAATCCAGCAGATTGTTTTCTTAGTCCATTGCCTACTGCATCGCCTAGGCGAACCTTAACCGATATACCCCACCACCTAGGAAGAAAATCCCTTAGCCTAGGCAGTGGCCTCTGCACAATGGGAGATATTTATTTTAGATATTTTGTCTATTTATACGCCTTTCCTCCTTCATCCTTCACACCATCCGACCATTACAACCCTTAAGGCTTAGGTTAGGATATATATAGAGTATGAGGAGTGGTTAAACATATCCGAAGGAGAAGATCAATACGCGGAGAAGGAGAAACGTTCAGTGGACGATTTTAGCGGCTAGTCTTCGGATATCGGCTAAATTCATCCGTTTTTCCTTTTATTTCTTATCTTCTATGTATGTTTGAGCATGATTAACCTAGTTTTAATTGTATAAATGGCTATGGACTTAGGTTAAACGTGGATTATGTATGGGATTAATATCGTTTATAAAAACATAGTTTTGGTTTAGTTGCATTTCTTTGATGCTTGTTCTTCGTATTTTGAGTGTGTTTATTATATGGTTTGTTTATTATGGTTAGATTGATAATTGGAGAATACAAGGTTTGACAAACCCTGGATTCGGATTAGAATAAACAAACTCCACGATCTAACAACCCGGTTAGGGTTAGGATTGTGGACAATCAATGACGTTGGGGCAAGTCTCACACAACCTAGGGTCGTTAAGATGTTGAAGGGGACTTCTTCGTTGAATCGAAATTGCGTATTCCCTCATCTTACACTCGGTAGAGGTGGCGAGGGAGTTTTAGAACTGAGATTGTTAATAGGGTAAACACAACGCATGAAATCTATGACGTTGGGGAGAGACTCACGTGACCTAGAGTCGTTAAGACGTTGAGGAGGACTTCTTTGTTGACACGAAGTCAAGTTATATCTCTCATCTTACACTTGGGGGAGGTGGCGAGGGAGTTTTACGAACTGAGGTTTTGTGTGTAATCAATGAGGTTGGGGCAAGACTCACACAACCTTGGGTCATTAAGATGTTAAGGGGGACTTCTTCGTTGACACAAAGTTGTGTTATATCCCCCGTCTTACACTCGGGAGAGGTGGCGGAGGAGTTTTAGATACTGAGATTGTCAAATGAGTCGAACACCATTATTGTAGACTAAATGAAATGAAACACGTTTAAGTAAATAGAGTTAATCCCTAGATAATTCATCTCATAACCATCTCAATATAGTATTAATATAGTTAAAATAGTATTTTAGTATTAGTATTAATTAATTAATTAAATTCCATTTTTGTCGCCTAGATAAAGTCAGGTTATGACAATCGTGGTACTCGATAGTAACGACACCAATCCCTGTGGATAAGATACCTAATCGAAAGGTCCATTATACTAAAACTTGATTCGTACGCTTGCGGTGAAAGTGACAGTGCTTAATTTGCGGCCACCAAGTTTTTGGTGCCGTTGCCGGGGATTGTCTTGTTGATTGTTATCGATATTGTGAGTAAATAACTTGATTTTAATCTAGGCATTTTTAGTGTATATAATTTTTCTTTGTAGTTTTGTTTTTGTTTTCCTACAATATGCTTGAAGATGTTAGATTGACAAGTACTCTTGTGTTTTGTTCATTGAAAAATCTCGCCAGTCTTGAGGGCATGTGTCGGGCCGAGGACATTAAACCAAGTACTTCTTGGGTGGTAACCTAGGGTCACAAATAAATTAAATCCATCTCCATCAATTTGAGTCGGAGGCGAGATTCTCTCGCCTCCCAAGTACGTGTTCTAAACCCCCGTTATCAATATCATGCTAAATACTGTCATTGGGATCACTGATGGCTCATTTAAGACATCACCTGTGTTGAGTTGGTGGTGATGTATAGTATGTTTTAGTTTGTGTTTATGTTTTTAGTTAAATTTTACTGTTTTTATCGTTTGCATGCTTGTTTAGGACTAGATTGTTTAGTTTAGTTGTTGTTTTGTGCTGAGTTTTGACGTCATCTGGGCCTTCACCCGATGATGACTCTGTCCCCTGATTATTTTGAGGTCTAGCGTAAAGCTCATTCATATGTGATTCTGTGTGCTTAACGTATTGTCTTAGTAAAAGTTATTGTGGATCCTAAATACACGAGCACATAAACTCAAGATAGTACTATCTAATTGATTTGAAACCGATTATCCTTCAACCAATTTCATGACAATAGGGATTCTAGAACTTGATTTGGGGGAAATTCGAGGCGAAATCCTAGACGAGGTTGTTTAGGAGATATGATTTAGGCAGTCATTTTGTTGCTTGAGCCTTTTGAAGCCTACCATGCAATATCATTATCCCTCGTTACCCTATTGAAGCCTAAACGTCGGTTCAATTTCTGAACACTTAACAAATACCATAGCCGATTGATCTTTTTCCATACCTACATCACTAAACTGAAGGCACAAATTTGAGAGAATCAAGTTAGCAGTTGCAAATGCTACTTGAAGTTAGCGGTTGGGTCTAGGGCGAACTTTATATTGGTTCGGTATTGGAGTACTCACTTGTCGTTTTTGTTCGTTTTTCACACACCCCTTAAATATTACAAGTCAAATGAGTTTGGGGGTGTGTTGTGTAGTTGAAAAAAAAAATATCATTTCTTTTTGACATAACAAGTGAGTACGACGTTCTTAAATGTTTGTTCAGGGTCGTTTCTAAATAAACTATGGGGTTTCGAGTGTGAGAGTGCCAAGCGATGTGCCTCGAGTAACGTTAAGTTAACAACGTTAACCCATTTTCCAATTCCAAAAATACTCTTGGCCATTATTCCAAAATCGATCCAAGCCCTAATGATCTTCATGAACCTCTGAGCCTACATTAGTGGATAATAGATTCCGGGTCAGGCATATGGATTCCCTATACCTAAATTTTTTTAGTCATGATCTATATTTAGGAATAATCCCATCTAATCAATGGATAGTTATATGTTTGAGTTTAATCACACACACTTAAATGGGATCTAGAATGACGCTTACTATTTTTTAACGTTGAAATTCTAGAATACCACATGGTGTGATTTATATTTGAACTTGATAGGATTGGGGACCGATGAGGAAAAAATCTTTCGGTCGGTAGATGATAATCAAAACTTACACATTTTTGTTTTTAGTGTTTTTTCATTTTTAGCTTTCAATGTCTTAATTAGTTTTTATATTTTCTTGTATTGTGTAAGTGTTTTGCTCGAGGACTAGCAAAATTTCGTGTTTGGGGGTAATTGATAGGTGTGATCTACCTACGTATTTCCAAACCGATTTTGTTAGTTTTAGAGTAGTTTTATAGTTATTTTTATATATTTTAATATGTTTTTATTTTTTTTGTATTAAAATAGGTGCATGGGGTGAAAAGGTATGAAATCGGAGCGTAAATGATCAATTCATATCGAGAACGGTTGAAGAACGGTAGAAAAATAAGCAAGATGGCAAGATTCTGTAAACAAGCTTACTGCCGCGGTGTCTAGACCACCGCCACGGCGGTGAAGATACTGAGAAGACACAATTGTTGTTGGAGGACCACCGCTTAGGCTGGGAATCCACCTCCTAGGCGAAAATCCAGCAGATTATTTTCCTAGTCCACTGCCTACTCCACCGCCTAGGCGAACCTTAATCGACATACCCCACCGCCTAGGCGGAAAATCCTTTAGCCTAGGCGGTGGTCTCTACACAGTGGGAGATATTTATTTTAGATATTTTGTCTATTTACACCCCTTTTCTCCTTCACACCCTCCGGCCATTACAGCCCTTAAGGCTTAGGTTAGGATATAGAGAGAGTATGAAGAGTGCTTAAATATATCCGAAGGAGAAGATCAACATGCAAGGAAGGAGAATCATTCGGTGGACGATTTTAGCAGCTAATCTTTGGATATCGGCTAAGTTAATATGTTTTTCCTTTTACTTCTTATCTTCTATGTATGTTTGAGCATGTTTAGCCTAGTTTCAATTGTATAAACGGCTATGGCCTTAGGTTAAACGTGGATTATGTATGAGATTAATATCGTTTATAAAAACACAGTTTTGATTTAGTTGCGTTTCTTTGATGCTCGTTCTTCGTATTTTGAGTGTGTTTATCATATTGTTTGTTTATTATGCCTAGATTGATAATTGGAGAATACGGGGTTTGACAAATCCCGGATTCGGATTAGAATAAACAAACGCCACGATCCAACAACCCGGTCGGGGTTAGGATTGTGGACAATCAATGACGTTGGGGCACGACTCACGCAACCTAGGGTCGTTAAGATGTTGAAGGGGACTTCTTCATTGATTCGAAGTCGCTTATTCCCTTGTCTCACACTTGGGAGAGGTGGCGAGAGAGTTTTAGAACTGAGATTGTTGATAGGGTAAACACAACGCACGAAATCTATGACATTGGGGTGAGACTCACGTGACCTAGAGTCGTTAAGACGTTGAGGGGGACTTATTCGTTGACACAAAGTCGCGTTATATCCTTCGTCTTGCACTCGGGAGAGGTGGCGAGGGAGTTTACGAATTGAGGTTTTGTGTGCAGTCAATAAGGTTGGGGTAAGACTCATGCAACCTGGGGTCGTTAAGACGTTGAGGGAGACTTCTTTGTTGACACGAAGTTACATTATATCCCCCGTCTTACACTCGGGAGAGGTGGCGGATGAGTTTAAATTATCGAGATTGTCAAATGGGTCGAACACCATTATTGTAGACTAAACGAAATTAAACGCGTTTAAGTAAATAGAGTTAATCCCTAGATAATCCATCTCATAACTATCTCAATATAGTATTAGTATAGTTAAAGTAGTATTTTAGTATTAGTATTAATTAATTAAATTCTATTTTTGTCGCCTAGATAAAGTCAGGTTATGATAATCGCGGTACTCGATAGTAACGACACCAATCCCTGTGGATACGATACCCGATCGAAAGGTTTATTATACTAAAACTTGATCCGTATGCTTGCGGTGAAAGTGACAACATTTAATTTGCGGCCACCAACTATCATATGATTTGTGCTCCTATCTTGTGCCAAATTTTATTGCTACTCTTGCCCGAGGTACAAGCCTCTACCAAGCTGACCTCAGAGACGCTGTGAAAAGAGAGCTAGAAGGGAATCAGAAGCGAAAAGGCTGACCAGATGAAGGATCGAGCAGGGCGCAAGGATCGCGAAGGCTATAGGCGGAGGATAGGTCAGGACCTTTTCCCAGGGATCGAAGACACCTTCCATCCCCAGGGAATTTCCCATGGCTGATGTCCCTCACCGCTTCCATAACAACTATTTTTGCCAAAAATTCAGGAAGCGGAATCTTCCCGCCCGCCTTTCCTCCCAAAGGGAGACCCATGGGAAAAGCGGTTTCCAATTATTGTGATTTCTACCGTGATCATGGACACTCGATCGATGACTGCTTCTTGCTTTGAGAAGAGATTGAGGCCCTCATAGAAAAGGGGCACCTTGGTCACTATGTCTGCAAAGAGAATGCAAGCTCCAGAGACAGAGAAAGAAGTTGGCGTGATGAGCTCAAGGATCAGTCGAGAAGGAAACACCGTAGCCGACCCCCATCGAGAAGAAAGACTGAGGAATTTGACCATGAAATACACATTGACGGTGAAATCAATTTGATAGATAATGGCCTCGGCCTCAGGAGAGAGACCACATCTTCCTGGAAGAAGCACGAGGGTAAAGAAAAAAAGAAAGCCGACGAGGATGTGTATGAGGTGGGAACGATTGATGCTACCTCACACAATATCAACTCCTTCAGTGAAGCTAATCTTCGAGGGATTCATACCCCCCATGATGATGCCCTGATAATCACTGCCCTGATTAATCACTCCAGAGTTGGGCAAATTTTGATTGATGGTAGGAGTTCGGCAAATATCGTTTTCAAGTATGCTTTCGACCAAATAAACATGAGTTCAAGTTCCGTTAGACCCACTACTTCCCCCTTGTTGGATTTGGTGGGGAGGTGGTAAAGTCTGTAGGTTGGGCTTCCCTTTCCTTTACGGTTGGTGTGGTGCCTACCTCGACCACGGTCTGGGTTAAATTCCTCATCGTGGACCAACTTTCTCCATACAACGTGATCATTGGACGACCCACCTTGGCGGCGTTAAAAGACGTATCCTCCCCCTACTACCAATCTATGAAGTTCCCTACGGAAAGAAGAATGGGGAGGTGAAGGGAAACCAACAAGTTTCTAGATATTGCACCAGGAGAGCGCTTGAGAAGAAGAAATAACAATTAGCGGCCGGGACTGGGAACGACGAGGTTGAACTCATGGCCTTGACCAATCTCGAAACTGTGCCAATCGACAACCCCTGAGATGTAGAACCCTTTCCACGTCCTTATGAATTCCTGATAAAAGTACCTATTCATCCCTATATTTAAGGGAGAACCGTCCAAATTTGAGCCAAGCATAGCCGGGGACAATAAGAGGAATTAACCAATCTCCTTAGGAGGAATTACGACGTGTTCGCTTAGTCCCATAACGAGATTCCTAGGATCGATCCAAGCGTCTCCATGCACCAACTCCACACTATACCTTACTATCCTCCTGTGAGGCAAAAAAGAAGGAAGTTCCACCCAGAACGTCAAAAGCTTACTAAGCAGGAAATGGATAAATTGGTGAAATCTGCCGTGGTAGAAGATGTGGAATTTCCCGACTAGCTCTCTAATGTTGTCCTTGCACCTAAAGATGGAAACAAATGGTGCATTTGCGTGGACTTCAAGGACCTTAATAAGGCATGCCCCAAAGATTTCTTTCATTTGCCGAGAATAGACTTAGTCATCGACGCTACGCTAGGGCAGGAACTTTTGAGTTTTCTCGACGCTTACACTGGATACAATCAAATTCCTTTGTTTCCCCCAATAAAGGAAATACCTCATTCATTATGGACAGAGGCACCTATTATTACATGGTAATGTTCTTCGGCCTTCGCAACGCCGGGGCTACCTACTAAAGGCTCGTCAACAAAATGTTCAAGAAAGAGATTGGCTCGACGATGGAAGTCTACATCGACGATATGCTCGTAAAAAGCACCAAAGCATACGACCATCTCGGGTATCTCCAAAATTGCTTTAACAAGCTCTGAACTCACCGTATGAGGTTGAATCTTGCCAATTGTATCTTCGGGGTTTCAGCAGGGAAGTTCTTAGGCTATATGGTATCCTAGAGGAGCATTGATGCCAACCTTGATCAAATTAGTTCCATTCTCGAAATGGCTTCGCTGCGGACAAAAAATAAAATTCAAATGCTCATGGGAAGATTGGCCACCCTGAACCGCTTTATTTTATGATCCTCAGAGAAATGCTTTCCCGTCTTCAAGGTCCTGCAGGGCAATAAAGGATTTGAGTAGACAATGGAATGTGAGGCTTCCTTCCAAGAGCTTAAAACTTACTTCTTATTGGCACTGTTACTGAGTACCCCTAAAAATGGTGAAGAATTGTTCATGTACGTTGCTGCCTCCAGTATCGTAGTCAGTGTGGCTCTAGTTCGAGAAGAAAGAGGGGTTCAAATGCCTGTGTACTACGTAAGTTGAGTGTTAACTGACGTCGAAACAAGATATGAACATTTCGAGAAGTTGGCCTATACCATTCTCATTGCATCACGGAAACTGAGACAATATTTTCAAGCTCATATGATTGTTGTGATTACTGACTAACCCTTGCGGTAATTTCTTCACTCACTCGATGTTTCTGGCTGGCTCATGAAATATAGCCTCGAGTTTGGCCAATTTCACATCGAGTACCGGCTAAGGACAACCATCAAAGGATTGGTCCTGCTCGACTTTATTACTGAATTGAATTTCCCAGAAAAGCTTGACTCGGATGATCATGACCCTGCCTGGCTAAGGCATCATCTCGACCAGGTAGAGACGCTGGTCCCGGAAGGGGCATTTTTCCATCTCGACATAAGTGATGACCTTGGCCTAAACCATTGGCAGTTGTTCACTGATGGTGCCTCCAACATGAGGGGGCTATGGGGCCGAAATGGTCCTAGTAGCCCCTAACCAAGAAGAAATTGAATATGCACTCTGATTGGGATTCAGAGCAACTAACAATGAAGCAGAGTATAAAGCTCTTCTTGCCAGACTCAGATTAGCAAGAGAATTCAACGCCAAGAACCAACACGTCTTTTGTGACTCACAACTTGTTGTAAATCAAGTTAACGGCGAGTATGCAGCCAAGGATCCAAGTATGATCACTTACCTCAGGAGGGTAAAGAAGCTTATGGAAATTTTTGAAACAATTAAAGTACTCCAAATCCCACGGGAAGAGAATCGACATGCTGATGCTTTACCAACCTGGCCTCTGTCATGGAATTCACCTTCAAACAGAGCGTTCCTATAGAATATCTGGAGGAACCAAGCACCGCAGTTTCTAACTAGGTGACCACCATATGTGCTCTTTCTAATACGCCGACTTGGATGGATCCAATAATGGAATACCTCTTGAATGGAGCACTCCCTTCTGACTAGGCAGAGACTAGGTAAATAAGGTACAGGGCATCTAGGTACACCCTCATTGATGGAGTGCTTTATCAGAGATCCTTCTCGGGCCCATACTCCCATTACCTAAGACTAGAAGAGTCTGACTACGTGATAAAGGAAGTCCACGAAGAAATGTATGACAACCACTTTGGAGGAAGGTCCATGGTTCACAAGTTCATTCACCACGTATACTTCTGGCCAGACATGCACATGGACTCCATGGAATTTATAAAAAAGTGCGACAAATGACAAAGATTTGTCTTTCACCCCAAACAACCCAAAATAGTTCTCGTTCTTATGATGAGTCCTTGGCCTTTCGCCTAGTGGGGCATTGACCTTCTCGGTCTATTCCCCCAAGGGACCGGTATAGAAAGTTCCTCATTGTCACAATCGACTATTTCACAAAATGGGTAGAGGCCAAGATACTTACACGAATCACCAAGAAAAGAATCTGAGATTTTGTATGGGAAAGTGTTGTGTGTTGTTTTGGTATACCTAAAGCCATCATCTCTGACAACGGAAAACAGTTCGACAACAACCTCTTTGCGGAATTCTACGTCGGGCAGGGGATTCGGATCCACTTCTCATCTCTAGGGCACCCCCAGGCCAATGGACAAGTGGAAGTAACCAACCACACTATTCTCCATGGACTCAATACCAGACTTCACAAATCAAAGAAAAGATGGGTGGAAGATGTAACCCCTATTCTTTGGGTATATCACACTACAACAAGGATCCCCACAGGGGAAACTCCTTTCACAATGACTTTTGGGTCTGAGGTGGTGATTCTTGCCAAAATCGGAGTACTCTCTTCCCAGACAACAATGATCTTCAACCGGGATGAAAATGACACCTCGTTGCCCTTAAGCTTGATCTTATTGAAGAAAAAAGAGAACGAGCCCGTGTTCGTTAGGCGGCTTATCAACAAACGACGGCTAGGTATTACAATAGAAGGGTTCGTCCTAGGTCATTTGATGTTGGAGACCTTGACCTCCGGAAGGTAACCTTGGCCACCAGAGATATGACTGTCGGTAAACTCGGTCTATCCTAGGAGGGGCATATCTCGTCACCTGTATTGCCTGTCATGGCAACTATGAGTTGGAGACCGAGAATGGTGTCCTCCTAAGACACCCTTGGAACGTAGAACATCTTAAACGACACTACCTCGAAGACGAGGCACCGACGGACTTGTAAAGTTTTTTTACTTTCAAAGTTTGTAAAGTATCTCCTTATGAATGGAAGCAATATTTTGTTCAACTATCACCCGATTCTCCAAATTTTGTTGGTAGCGGTGAAGTGCAACCCCCATCTCCTTTCTGGTTGGGATGAGCCACCCTTCCCACATATCTTCAAAACGTGATCATGTTGGGATGAGTATCCCTCTATCCCATCTAGGATGAAGATGTGCCACCTCCAGTGTTTTCTCAACCCAAAACGGTGTCCCAACGTTTCGCGTCAGGAATAGTCTTCATCAAGAACCCCATCTCGGTGCACTGCGTCAAGGATGCAACCAAACCCTCTCCTTAGGTCAGTAGTATGGGCCCGGGGATTGATAGCTATCATCTTTCAATGGAGATTGCACCGATCAGGTGTGAGAACCTACAAGTAAGTGTCTTTCCCCTCACCGTCGAGCTCAGCTCAAGCAACATAAATGGAGAATGTCCATGGCAAAGCAATTTTGGGATAACTTGAACATGCTCAAAAATTAGCCTCACCAAGGCGAACCCACCTATGACCGGCTACAGGGGGCAGACCTGGGGTCACTCTCCTGGGGACTGTGAGGGCCAGATTCCATACCAAGCACCACTTCTAGAATATTAACCTACAACCTGATCTCCGCTCAGATGCTAGGTTGGAGGGTAGATAGGCTATGGATATGGTGAAACAACATGAAATAGCACTTCCCGTGAAAAGGAAACGTGATATATTCCAGAGATTTAATTCCTAGAAGGGAAGTTTGACTTCTCTTCGATTACCCATCCGAGAAGGGAAATGAAGAAAAATGGCAAAGGGTCTTGAATTTTTTCAAGCAAAAACTCAAAAAAATTGCTTCAGTACTATGGATTATCCGCCCAAGATATAGTGTTGCCGAGATCAGGAAGAAAGCCATGCGAACGCCCAATTGACCAAGTCTCCAAAAATCACCGAGAAGGGGACATGATGGTTAAAGAATGATTCAGAAATATCCTAAGTCTTCAAATATGACCGAGTAGGGGCTCCGGTCCTTCTCCGAGATAAGTTTAAAACTACAACAACTACCCAAGCAGGAACTCCACTTTACTTTTCATCAATTTCTTAAGTTAAGGTATCTTCCCATCTCGGTGTGCCCAAAGTAAGGGTGGGAGTAACACTCCACCCCCGTGAAGAGGGCCCGCCTTTATTTCCAAGAAGATAACTCACCAATGATAAACAAGAACAAAAAGATGTCAAGGAATACATTCATAAACTCAAAAACCGTAAGGAAAAACTACAAGTGTTCTGCCCCCGTTTAGGTTTCAACATCTTCTGGGTCAGCTCTAATCTCCCCCATCTCGGCATCAGCTGCCATCCCTGCTGCTTCTTCACTTCTTTCTCCTACCGCAACATCCCCCGTCCTAAGGCCGACACCTTCTTCCACATCAGAATAGTCTATTCCAATGTCGTCCACCAATAATCCAGGGTGTTGACTACGCAAGTTTGGGATTGTGTACCTGTGTCCACTCTCCACCATCTCGGGCGCCGTAAGCACATTTATGTTGGTAAAGGTAGAGGACTTTTCCATTCTTTTGAAGCATCTTCCTTGGCCATTGCAATGGCGGCGTTAAGTTCTTTTTGTGTTCTCTCCATTCTCTCCCTAACGGCGGCGAGGTCGGCCTCAAGCTTCTATAACAGGATTCGACGGGCGTTTTCTCCTTGGAAAGCTTTGTCTTTTTCTCATTCATCTATGTATTCTCATCGATTACCTTCTTCATCTCCTCCTTGGCTCTTTTCCTGTTGGTCATCATTATTTTGCTCATCTTGTGCCATCATTTTGCTTGGTTCATGTGCTCCCTATGCTGCTTGAAAAGTTGTCTACGTTCTTCATCGAGCTTCTACTCTCTTTCGTGAGCAGCATTGAGGCGTCTGACCACAAATGAAACTCTGGATAACCTTTTAAGGTAAAAAAGATGAAGAAGCTGATCATATTGTTATCTAAAAACAAGTTGTGATAACAGATCCAAATAATCTTTTAGTGTTAGCCTTACCAACATTGTATCCCTCTCCAGCTTTGCAAGGACCTGTGCATCTGTCTCGGTGCTAATTCGTTCTTTGCTCTTAGGCAGGATGATGTGGCTGATGTAAGCAGAAAACATCTTTGGATGTTCAAGGGTTCCTTCCTCCAGAAGGATGCTCGTGCGTGAGGCTGGGGTCGGGCCTGGAGTAGGAACCTTGCTTGGATGGGGGGCTCCGGAAGCCCCCCCAATCCTTACCTTTATGTCTCTCTCTACTCCGGACCGCCCTGCCTTTTTTATTTATTTATTTATTTTATTTTTCTCTTGGCCGGCTTCACGGCTGCCCTTCTCAGAAGGGGGCATAGGTGCCTGTTTAGGCAGCGGTATGGTATCCTTCCTGGCAGCGGCCTTAGCCTCAAGTCGCTGCTCCTCTCTCCTCATTATTCTCCTCAGTAAGCTTTTCGACCCAGCAGGGCCCTCTCCTACGAAACTCGTCTTGTCGATTTCCACTCCCTCCTTGTAGTCCCTCCCCTAGTGACCTCCACCTGAGGAGGGCGATCTCTCTTCTTCTCGACCTCAGCCTTCGCCGCTTCAGCCCTCTCCCTCAATAGCTTCGTCAACGCTACCTTGTTCATTTATGCGAAGACCGCATAAGAAGTTGGGTAAGTGGGGAGTGATGGAAGTAGTAAAAATTTTAAAAATTGACAACCTCTGAGAAAATGAAGTCTTACTATTTTCAGCGTCCTCCTCAATCTCTGGTATCGAAAGGCCCGGTGCACAGTTAAAGTAATGGCAATATAATGTCGACTCCAGCAGTTAGTTCACGTTCTTGTATTCTATCTCCCAGATGGACTTCCTCTGCTACTTGATCAGGGTGCTTGGTCTCACTCTCTCTCCCCTTTCCTTCTTCAGAACTATTCCAAGAAACAGAAACAAATAAAAAGGAGAAACAGTTAGAAGATTGAAAGAAATACTGTGTAAACCATTAATCGTTCGCAGATAAGGACATGCTCACCTATAGCATCCCATTCCCTGGGAATGAGGTTGACTCTCTTCTCTTTGGGACCAAACTCCCAGCCTATTCCTCCCAGAATAAAGTATTAAGGTTTTTAATTTTTCACCGATTTTTCTAAGCGCAAAAGAAATCGCCTCCGAGAGGCCAAGTAACACCACCCCTTCTCGGAAGGCATGGATTTGGAAAAAAAAATAGAGATTTGAACAAATCTAGGGATAGTTCTAGTCCTTCAACCTTGAAGATGATGAAAGAAGCCACAAAGGCCCGAATGCAATTGGGAGCAAGCTATGACGAACACAGCTTATACTCCGTGCATAGGGTCCGAATCCACAAATGGATCGGGAATCGTAAACCTCTGCATAAGTGTTCCATGTACATGGTGATGAATTCCTTAGGAAGGCGTAGGCCCTATCCTTTGGGATGGGGAGACAAGTCTCCACCCCTTTAGAGTCGTGTATATGCTCCGAGTTTTTCAGATTTTCTGCTCCATCATGGTCGTCTCAATCTCCTAGACAGGGCTATCTCTTGGGACTGCCTCCTCCCATACATCAACCTCGTCACTAGGGATTAGAGACACCTCTGTAGTGGGGCTAATGCTGGACCCAACACCATCACCGCCGTCACGACGGCTAGAGGGCTTTGCACCGCTTGAAGACCTTGTCTGTTCCTCTGGCCAGGGAAGCAAGGCTAAATAAGGGTTTATTTGATGAAGAAGGGAAAAATTTAGGGCCTTCCTAGAGGTGGTAGACCCCGAAATTGACCCAATGGCAGAAGAAGAGGAAGAAGAAGACATTTTGAGAAAATGGGGAGTTACTTGCCAGAAAGATTGATGCTCAAGTAAGGAAAAATTGAGAAAATATAAAGAAGGGTTAAGGACGCCACCTTTATATAAGAGGATGCCTGTCCATCCCAATCGTCACACCTGACAATGCCATAAAGTGTCTTGAAGAGGTGCGCCGTTTAGGGACTGTGCAGCCAAGTGTCCCCTTCCTGTCTGCTCTGCAGGAGGCACGTCTGGGCACGTCCGTTCACATGAAAAATGTGCCACTGAAGAGGCACCACTGAAAAATGCAAATGGGAGGGCGCAGACGCAATGGGATGCGCGTGTGACCCGTTCGCAACTTTTCACACCAATCTAGGGCGGGCCACTCATTGCTATTCTCAGGCCGCCCGTTTAAATTCTCGAGTTGTCCATTCTGTTCTGGGAATGATCGTTCCCATCCCGGAATCGTCCGTCTTCTTCCTGGGAAAGAGACCTGGCCATTACACAACATTACTCAAAGTATAATTAAGGTCGCTAACACCTCAAAAAGCCTGATAGAAGCGTCAAAACTCCAGAAAGGGCTTTCAATAGATTCCCCAGTCTTTCGAATTTCTTCTGAACACTAGGGACTAGGGGACTACTGATGAGTGTAAAAATGGTCACTCTAATGTAACTAACCAAAGACCTCCACGTCTCCACAATTCCTTATAAAATTCATAGCACATCAAAGGCTAAGTGTGAAAGATTCTCCGAGAAGAGAAACCTCTCCAATTGCACTAATCACCCAAAGGATTCGTCTCTCTCCAGAATAATCATCAAGACATCGCCAAAAGGGGAAACCACTCCTTATTCAGTGTTCTTCGGTGCGGCAATGCTCGTCCCTTCCTATCTTCGTTCGCCCGGGAAAAGCAAAGTCAATCTCCTCATCCTGGTCGCAGCAGGGTAGTGTCCTCCTCATTTTGTTAACAAAGTTGGCTCGATTTTTCACATTTTAAACACTCCAAATATCTCTTAAATACCCCAAAATATCCACAAACATCATTATGGCTCTCTTCCCCAACCAAAATATCTCCAAATATATTCTAAACATGGCCAAAACAAGGGCCCCTTGGCACATTCCCATTGGATATATGCTAAAATGACATCATGATATGATCTTAAGGAGATATTAAACCCATGCTTAGCCCCTAAACTAATCTCCATATTTTCTATAAAAAGGAGAGTATATAATTGGTCAAAAGTACATGAACTTTGGGAGGGGGAGGGGGGGGGGGGGGTTACACCAAAAATAGTTCACCTTATTTTAGTCTATAGTTCTCAATTTGGAAATGACTTCGATATTTCTTATAACATAATTTTATCAATTTAGTTCAATGTTAATTTGAATAAAAAATATTATTCATTGAATGAAATAAAAAAAATATTTTGTTATCAATTTTATGTTTTTACTTTGAAAAAAAAAATAGATTTTGTTTCTAATATTCTGTTTTTGTTTCGAGAATAGAATTAATAGATTTATTTTATTCTCGACTTTTTTGGAATAAAAACATGTTTTTTGTTTCTAGATTTTTATTTATGTTTCATACACAATAACATATTTTTTTGTTCACGAATTTATATTTCTAACAAAAATAAAAATTTTAAATTGAAAAAATCAAATCATGTTCCCGAAATAAAACATAAATTTGAGAATAAAATATATGCTAATGTTCTTGAAAAAGAAACAAAAATCTGGGAACAAAAAATCTAATTGTTTTCCTGAATCTGTAATAAAAATTTAAGAACAAACAAAATTTATATAAAAAAGTGGAAGTGGAAATGTGAGAACAAAAAATATGTTTCTACTCCTAAACAAAAATAAATATTTTAGAAAAAAAATTGTTTATGCTCCCAAATAGAAAACAAAAATTTAAGAACAAAAAGATTTAGTTTGACAAGGGTAAAAATCAACCACCTCTAAGTCAATTCACCCAAGCCTTCCACGTAGACCAAGCATATCATGTTTTATAATGCATCAAGAGTGTGAGTAGTAAGATCTATGTTTTGATCGACACAATTTCCTGGTCGGTCTCCTATGTTCGGTGAGTTTAAGCCGGCCAATTCTCGAAACTTGGATTATTACGCCCGAAAAATTTTCACAATCAAAAGAGGTCCAACCAATGATACTCTCGTCGGGGCACCCACCTCAGCATCCGTATTCATGTCCAGGCCGGTTCGCCCTTCGCTTTGGCAGCCCGACCCATAGACTTCTCTACCAATATTAAAAAGCCCAGGCCCATGGATCTAATCCCTTGACGCGTCCTTTTTCTCTACTAGTGTTAAGGTCAATAATAAAGTTTAAGGCCCCTAATCTCCAAAATACTAATAAGATTTTCTCCTATAAACAAAAATATGAATAGTGACAAAAAAAATAATTACTTTTGGAATATTCAAAGCATTCATATAATTTATCCCTCCGAGCTCTTACCTACATGTCGAAGGGGCTTAATTTGCCGGGCACAACCCCGGTTGGTCCTGTGTAGGTACATGCTCGGAGCTCAGGCCAGACAATTCCTAGATAAGCTCGGTCCAACACATAATCAAGGATATGTAACTCAAGGGATTTTCCTTCACATAAGATAACTTCTAGATCATCAACAACAATCTACATGGATTTTAACTAGACTATATTGCGGGTGTCAGGCATTTTCTGAAACCAACAGTTTGGTGTTGTCTGTGGGAATCACACAAAAAGCCTTCCCTAGGTCATCAAATCGTTACTCAGCTAAGATTTGATATTCACAAGGTATGATTAGATCAGTCAGCAAAGAGATCGTAATACCGCGGTGAATAGCAGCCCAAACATAGAAATGTTAAGGGTCCCCAGGCCGAATACTAGGGCTTCAACTCCCACCCCAACTAAGGAAGAACACGTACCACCCACAGGAAAATAGGCCCTTCTGCTTTGCCCTCAAGCGTCGTTGTGGGTCAGACTTCCAGGGTCGTTGAAACGTCAAGGATCAACAATTTGGAGTGTCACCTTGGCGAGTTCCAAAACTACTTCCAAGTTCTTCTCTCCTGCCTATCGCCGACCCCAACTCAGGGGGGACCGACTCTCTAGACCGTAGGGGGAGAAGAGCAACCCCAAGATTCAAGAGATCACGTGATCCACTCTCATGGACATGCTTCTAGGGATCGACCTTGGCCTAGTAACTGAACAGTGAAAGAGAGGGATTTAGCCCCCTGTTGCTTCGGGATCATCGTCTCAACTCTCACAAGGGAACCAAGCCGATAACCATCACGAGTCTCCACCGGGTTAAAAACACCTAGCCACGTTGCCTGGTCTGAGCACCGGGCTCTACGTATCCGGGAGGTTGACTCCCATTCTCTACCAGCCAAGAGTTAAGGTGGTTTCCACCCAGGTAATAATGTCACCCAGGGGTGAAGACGTCGTGGAATGTCACCTTGCCGACATGGAAACAACTCTTCACTAGCTACAAGGATCGAGAGGAGCAGCCGGACTCCCTGTTGAAGTAAGATCCACCTTTACAGATGATATTATGGAGAAAGTGGTACCCTATAGATTCTTCCATCCCCAGATGATGTTGTATGATGGGACTATTGACCCGAAATCCCACATCTCACCCATACCGGAACAACCCGTTCATAGTTTTGAGATCTAGCCCCAACCTCAATTTTCACTTTCTCCCAGCTTAAACAACTCTTTCTCACTCTGTTTAGCCATTCCTGACAAAGGTGAAAAACCATGACACACATCCTTGCTTTCCAGTAGGAGGTCGGTGAGAGCTTGGGAGATTACGTAGATAAATTTGAGATGCAGACAATCATCTGCGAAGACCCCTCGGATGTCGTGGCCCTGAATGCCTTTGTCAATGGCCTAATACATCGAAGGTTGTCTTGTGACCTTTACTCGCGTCCTACGCCAAACCTGCGTGCTGCCCTGAATAGAGGTACCAATTTCTATGAGGCAAATCTGAGAGATATCGTGAAGAGGGACTGAGAAGAGGTCCAGAAGAAAAATGGCCGAGCTGAAGAAGGATCGAGCCATTCCCAAGACTTGCAAAGACATCAAGCGGAGGGGCAATTAGGACCTCTGTCAAGGGATCGGAGGCCTCTCCCACCCCTAGGGCCTCAATAACAAAGGTTTACCCCCTGAAGGCTTCAATTGCAACAATCTTCGCAGAAAACTCTAGAAAATAGACCTTCCCTCCTACTCCTCCCCTGAGGGGAAAACCCATAGTAAAGTCTATCAACAAATTTAGTAAGTTTTATTGTGACTAAGGTCACTCTACAGAATATTGCTTCTTGCTAAAGGAATAGATAGAGGCCCTCATCAGGACGGGATACATAAAAAATTATGTTTACATGGAGAATAGAGAATCCTGGTTTAAGGAGAATAATCGCTGGTAAGAGCATAGAGGTCGATGAAAAAGGGAAAACCGCAGTCGACCTTCGCCTTGAGGGAATGAGGTTGGAGACGAGGATAACTAGTGGATAGACTGCGAAATTAACGTCATCCATGGTGGGCTTATCCTTGAGAGGTAAACATTTTCTTCCTGAAATAGGCATAAGCACAAAGTACAGAAGAATGCCGATCAAGACGTGTGTGAGGTGAGTACGATCGATACTACCTCACATAATGTTATTACCTTCACTGAGAAATATCTCCACGGGGTTCACACACCCCATGAAGATGCCTTAGTCATCGTTGATCTGATTAACCATTATAGGTGGGGCATATTCTAATTGATGGAGGTAGTTCAACCGACATCATTTTCAAGTGGGCCTTCAATAAGATGAAGGTGAAGCCCTGCGCCGTGTAGCCTATAAAATCTCCCATTGTCAATTTTGGAATAGACATCGTCAGCTTGCCTGGATAGATTTCCCTACACGTCATGGTAGGGTCCAAGCCTAGGTTGACCACGGTTGGGACTGATTTTCTTATAGTGGATAGGTCTTTTGTTCCCCGTATCACCAAATGATGAAGTTTTCTACTGACCACGAGATTGGAAAAGAAAGAGGAAATCAGGATTCAGGTAGAGCATGCACTTGAAGGGCCCTTGAAAAGAAGAAATAATAACTACTACCCAGGCCTAAGCTCGGATGTCCAAAGCTCATGGCCTTGGATGGTGATGCCATCGATCGATGATCGCTGAGAAGAGGAGTCTAGCCCCGACCTCATGAAGACCTCTTGGAGGTACATATTCATTCTTCTATCGATGGAAAAACTGTGAGAATAGGTGCTAAGCTCAACCTCGAACAAAGGACCGAGCTCATCAACCTGATATAAAAGAACTAGTCTTTGCTTGGTCTCACAAGAGCTATTGGGGATCGATCCTGGGGTAGCTATGTACCAGCTGCATGCTCATTGAAGAGGAGATAGATAAGCTCATAAAGTCTGATGTCGTGGAGGAGGACATGGATAAGCTCATAAAGTCTATGTCATGAAGAAAGTCGAATTCCCAGACTGGTTATCTAGTGTAATCCTCGCTCCTATGGACGAGAACAAGTGTTGTCTTTGCGTAGATTTTAAGGATTTAAACAAGATATACCCAAAGGATTTCATCCCCTTACTGAGGATAGACATTGTTATAGACGGCACCGTCGGGTATGAGCTCTTGAGCTTCCTTGACGCATATACCGGTTGAAATCATAATATCCCCATGTTATGTCCTGATAAAAGCAAGACCTCATTCATCATAGACCGAGGGACATATTGTTAAAAGTTCATTTCATTCAGGCTGTGCAATATCACCAATGGTTGGTAAAAAAGATTGCTGATCCTAAGATTTTGATGGATAATTAAATATTGATATTTTTATGGAACTAACAGTTTTGTTGAGAGTTTCAATTTATTAGTTCTATTGAATATATTATCATGAATAAGTTGAGAAAAATACTGAAAAGATACCAAAGAGACTAACAAAGATGATGAACATTAAGAGACCGAAGACTTTGAAGAACCTAGGGGAAAATAACTCAGGTTAAATTTTACTCTTAATGTATCCCGAAGAAACATTTATTTAAGAAGTATAATTGATTAAAATTGAATTTAAGTATTTAGTAGAATTAACTGAGAAAAGAAATCGATTAAATGAGCAAAAAAGTCGACGAAATTTAGTAAAAAATAATTATCTAGCATTATTCGCTCGACCTACCTGAGAGGATCGGTTAACTGATGAGTATAGGTTGGAATATGTTGAAGTCTCTGAATCGATCAATCGACTTAAGGTGTAGGATCGGTCGACTTATAGAAAATAGTTGAACTTTCTGAATTATTCGGTCGATAGATAGGTCGACCTATGGCCAAAGAATGAACTCTCTGAATCGTTCGGTCGATAGGGAGGTTGTCTTATAGAAGTATTTGAATCGTCCGGTCGACTGATGTCGACCTATGGGTAAAGTGATTTTAGCTTGGGCTACGTTTTGAATCGGGCGGTCGACTGATAGATATTGGTCGGTCAACCAATGATCAATTTTAGGATTTGAGAAATTTGTGGTTTTGATCTAAAAAGTAGCCGTTACTAGTCATTTTATGGTTAGGATCTTAGAGATATCTTAGGGATTTGATGGATTTTGAGATATATAATTAATATTTTAATATACCTATAGATATAGTTCAAGTATTTTGGATATTTCTAAATTTGGTTCATGTAATTCTTTCTATCATATCTAATTGAGATTGAGAAAAAGTTTGAGGGACTAAATTGAATGTTTTAAAAGATATAGTAAAGTGAATTATACTAGGATTGAGTATTAATAATATAAGGGTCTATTGGAGTAATTATTTGTCATGAAATATGGGAACTAGCAATTAGAGAGCTTGTTCTAATCCCATATAAATAGACATGCGTTTTTGAGGTTTCCATAATCCCAATCATTCAATTCTCAAGAAATTGCTTATCATTATTTATTCGGTGGATTCCTGGTGAGATCGTTTCAAGTTATTTGCTATTTATTTTTATTTGATATTACTATCTATTACTTGGAAATTTGATCTTTGAAATTGTTTTTATGAATTTTTAAATTATTTTGGAAACAATTTCTTGAGAAAATTATGTGCTAAATTGCTTGCTACCAGTTTTCTTTAAAAATCAGATTTTGAAATTCACATTTTACTTATATCACTAGTTTTGGGACATTAATTGAGTTCAAATTTATCTAGAGTGGTAGAAGTTTCGAATGGAAAAATCACTTATCAATTTTGTAATTGGTGAGTTGAGTGTCAGATTAGATACTAGTGGGAGTGTCGAATCAAGAGGTAGCTGGTTTCAATCTCTTCCGATAAAGAGATTGAGGTTTTAATCGTTGCCTAGAGTATAAAAAGATTATGTGTCAATTCTTCCTTAATAGAATTAATTTGTGAGTGAATTTGTAATGATTCAATCCTTACCGAGTAAAAGGATACTTGGAGTGTTTTCATGTGAGGTTTAATTCTTAGCCTCAATATAAAAGAATTAGGTTAATCTTTAGCCTGTAAAAAAGATAGGATTACTCTTGAGCCTATGAAAAGGAATTGTAAAGGTTGATTCTGAACCTGCGAAAAGAATCATTTTGTAAAGGTTTGTTCCTATCTAGTTAAAGGAATTATAGTGATTAATGAGTGCGACTCTCCGCAGAGCTCGAGGGATTGGATTATCTAAGAATAACTTGGTCAACCCGTATAAATTTCTAGTGTGCTGCATTCTTTAATTTATTTATATTTGTGTTGTTTGGTGTGCACCTAGTTGATATTATATTTTCACTACTATAAAGATAATAATTAATTTAGGATAAAAATTAATTATTTGATTTTTTGAAGTATTATTATTCGGATTAAATTTTTATCTACCCAATTCACTCTCTTTTTGGGTAGCTTATTGGGCCAACAATTGGCATTGGAACTGGTTTTAGTTCGATATGATTCAAAGTATAGCTAAACACGATCACGAGGGGTGCCCTTATTCTGATATAATTCACACTATTAAACACAATCACATGGAGTGTCTTGATTTTGAAATTATATGCACTACTGTTGATTCTACTTCTTTTGATAGTCATTGTTCTGCTCGTAAGACTGATCGAAATCGCAATGATGAGAATGCAGATAAGGCTATTGAGATGCTTATTGCTCTAATGTATGTTTTTGGAAAAGAGAATTTTAAACTTGAGCAAAAATTGCAACTCTTAAAAATAAAAAGTTTAGTACTATCAAATCTCTCCAGAAAAAGAATTTGGACAAATATTTCGAAACTGTTGAGTTTAGAAATGTTTTATCTGAAATTGGTAAGTTGTATGGCGAAATTGAGTCTCTCGAAGATGAGACTAAGGTTTTAAAAAAATGATTTTCATGATCTTCAACAAAATGATTCTAAAAGAAAAAATCTTAAAACTTTGAAAAAGGCCTTGAGCATTGAGTTGGATAATTCAAGGTGTGAGCTTGATACAACTCGTGTGAAAATCCATTCTGGTGAAAATCAGTGCCAAATTCTTAAGAATGATCTTGAATTTATGCATAAAAAAGAATTTTGGTCTATAGGTAAAAATTAGCACCAATGAGCGATAACTTGAGAAGACGCAAAAGGAGCTTAAAGAAGCAATGGATAAATTAAAGGATATTGAGAGTACTAAACCTGTTGAAAAACCAATAGTCCATAAAGTTGTTTCTCAATGTTGCCAGCAATATCGTGCTCCCGTATGAAACAATGACTATCCGAAGAGATGTGCTAACAATATTAAATGTTTTTATTGTGGAAAGTTTGGTTATTATGATTTATTTATTTATTTATTTATTGCATGGTTATCTTGTCGAATCCAGAAACAACTGGATACCAAAAAAAGAAAGTTTTGATGCAGGTACCAATCGGAGATTTAGACAATTTCAAAGGTACAATGAATATTACGTACCAACAAGGAGAATTGAACAGACACGAAGGTATAACAAATATGCCATGCTGACGAGGGAACCAAAGTACAATGTACCTAAGAAAAAGAATAAGCACATGCTAAATAGAAGAGTAAAACAGTAACAAGCTCAATATGTGAGAGCTGATAAAGCTTATCCACAACAAACGGAAAGATACTAGTACAAGAAAAAGACTATTTACAAAGTCGTGCCAAAACAGAATGGAAAAAGCAGCTTAAAGCACCAAACAAAGGTAAAGAAATTCTTACTGAACCAATCCAGAAAATTGCCACTACTAAGAATGAAGAAATTAAAGGGACAAATCAAGCAAAAGAAAAGTTGGTGGAATCAAAGGATACCAAGTCAGAAATTAGCAATCCACCAAAGGGACACACACCAATTACTCCCAAGGATGATCCAGGTATGTCAAATTTTTTAAAGTTCAAGTTTATTAATTTTGTTTGGGAGACTGAGCCTGTTTATTTTGAACTTTAGATGTTTGTTATATGTGGGTATGTGTGTTTAAATGTTTGAGTTATTAAGAATATTTTTTATTTAAATATGTGAATCAAAATAAGAGATAAAAATTGAGCTAAGTTGATCAAAGTAGGGTTTAAATGCACTAAAAGACGAAAAGATCAGTATGGTAAGTTGACCGATAGTGTGGTGTCGGTCAACTGAGAGTAGCAGGCCGGGAAGAGTAAAAAGCATTGCATCCATCTGTCGACCGACTCTAAGTGGGAGGTCAATCGATCTTTATGAGATTTAAAACCCCTTTGGCTGTTCATTTCATTTCATTTCATTCGATTTCAAAAACCCTTTCTCTCCAAAACCATTCATTTCCCAAGTCTATTCACTCTTAAACTTCATGAAATCAGTTCAATTTGGCTTGGATTTGAAGATCTTTGGGTCAGATCTGAAGGTCTAGGGCTTGGATCGGAGATTTGGAGACTCTTTGCTTCGCGAAAAGGTTAGTTCTCTCTCTATCCTTTAAGGTTTTGGCTGCTTCTCCGTTTAGGGTAAATCTTTTGGATAATTTTGGTTGATTTGTTTCAAATTTGTGAGAAAATGCCTAAAATCAAGAGGCGTGCTAAAAGATCTAAATATTGTAATGCCTATTTTCAAAAAGATGAGCAAGAAATTAGATACTATGATGAGTTTGTTAATCGAATGGTTATGGGTTGCAAACCCATAGATTTTGTTGGTTTAAAAGAGAAAAATATTGATATTGAAGAGTATTTTGGAGATTTGGGATGAACCGAGTTTGTCACCCAAAGAAATGAATGGATGTCAATGTGGGTATGAATGTTTTACAGTAATCTCACATATAATGATGTTTATATGACATCCTTTGTTAAAGGAAAAAAAGTTAGGTTTGATAGTGACGTATTGAGTATTATTTTAGAATTGGAGAGAGGAAATATGTTTCCGTTTAATACTCCCTATTGGCTTTCATTAAATTTTAATAGAATAAAAATAACACAAAAAATTTACTTGGAGGGTGACAAAGCAGGATCATTAACCCTCGAGCATCGATTCATTCATTTGGTGCTAACCTATACGATTGTACCTGGAGGGAGAAGTCATGCAAATGTGAATGACTTTGATTTTTATTTGATAAATGAGATTGTTGAAGGAATAAAGTTAGATTTGGCACATATCATGATAGATCACATGAAATATCACCTTCAAAAACCCTCTGGAGTGTTTTCCTATGTTGATGCGCTTCAAAGGGTGTTTGACCATTTTGGAGTGGAAATTGATCCTGATGAAGAAAAATTCAAGACAATGACATCTGGGTGGATTAATGTGGGAAACGTTTAGCTAATAGGATATGATTATAGAGAAAATATATGGGTGGAGAAGAGAAATGAGAGAAGACAGAGAGTACAGATTGAGGAAGAAGAAGATGATGAGAATGAAATGAGCTCGGATTAGAAGATAGATTTGCTTTGTGAACAGGTTGATGATCTTCGTGTACATGCAAAAATGATGGAACATCGGATGGATGGGCTAGAAAAGAGTATGGCCTAAATGAATACGCATATGGAAGTTGGATTTGGGAAAATCACGGGAAATCTGGAACAAATTTTCTAGTTTATGCAGTCATCACATTATGCATACCAGTAGCAATACAGTGCACAACAACATTTCACAGGCCAGACCATGTTTGGAGCACAGTAGTCCTTTGGGGGACTATCTATGGCAAGGCCATATAGAGCAGGACCGTCAACGCCATTTTATCAACAAATGCCTTCAAGCTCAAATGTTCAGCCGATTGTTCAGTATCCTCAGCAGCCAGCTACCAGTCCGATGGGACTATAGTATCCGTTTACCGGATGAGATCTTCATTAGACTTTATCTTCTACTTTCATTATGGATGTGTTAACTGGACAAGTCCCACATTAGCCTGTTGGTCTGTAATAGCTAATTTAGGGTTTTTGTGAAACTTAACTTTTAGTGTGTGGATTTTGATGGATTAGCTAGACTTGATCTACTTAATGAAATTTTTATCCCTAATAATGATCCACATGGTGTTTGTCGAAAATGTTTTTTTGTTCTTAAAAGTTGATTTGTTAAAATGGGTTTTGATTCTTAAAATTTATTTTATAGAGTTTTATAAGTTGATGTGCTTTGATTACTTTAGATTTACTATTTCACGTATATTATATGTTTGCCTAGAGTAGTTAAGTTTACTTGTGATCCCCATTTTTTGAGATGACAAAGGGGGAGAATTTATTGATGTTTTGTTGAATATCTTAAGTGGAGCTTGAAATATTTATCATGTTTTGAAATTATTGAGAAGATTATTTGTGCTTTGTTGAATATTTTATGATTCTCTTTATGATTGTGCTTTATTGAGTTAAAAAAATTCGTCCTCGGATGTAGGGGGAGTGTGGTTTTATATTATTTTGACAAAAATATCAAAGTTAGTTGTCATCATAAAAAAGGGGGAGATTGTTGATCATAAGATTTTGATGGACAATTAAATGTCGATGTTTTTTATGGAACTAACGGTTTTGTTGAGAATTTTAGTTTATTAGTTCAGTGAATATATTATCATGAAGAAGTTAAGAAAAATACTGAAAGGATGCCAAAGAAACTGACAAAGATGATGGACATCAAGAGACTGAAGATTTTGAAGAACCTAGGGGAAACCAACTCAGGTTAAATTTTTACTTTTAATGTATCCCTATTAGGATCACACTTGACATAAAATATTTTTACAATTAGGTGTATCTTTAATAGGATCCTAATTAGCTAACATATTTTCTCATATGTGTAATTAAAAAAGAAACGTTGATTTAAGAAATATAATTGATTAAAATTGAATTTAAGGATTTAGTGGAGTTAACTGAAAAAATAAGTCGATTAAAAGGGCAAAAATGTCGAAGAAATTTAGTAAAAAATAATTATCCAACATTGTTTAGTCAATCTACCTGAGATGATCGGTCAATCGATGGGTGTAGGTTGGAATATGTTGAAGTCTCTAAATCGATCAGTCGACTTATGGTGTAGGATCGGTCGACCTATGAAAAATAGTTGAACTCTCTGAATTGTTTGGTTGACAGATAGGTCGACCTATGGCCAAAGAATGAACTCTCTGAATCATTAAGTCGACAGGGAGGTCGACCTATGGACGTCTTTGAATCGTCTGGTCGACTGAT
The DNA here is from genome assembly GCA_016647705.1 of Eucommia ulmoides. Lineage (NCBI taxonomy): Eukaryota > Viridiplantae > Streptophyta > Magnoliopsida > Garryales > Eucommiaceae > Eucommia > Eucommia ulmoides. The sequence continues at coordinate 47,219,615 of CM028338.1, forward strand.
GGATAGGTGGCAGTCGACCTATTAGCGAAGCGATTTTGGCTTGGGCTACGTTTTGAATCGGGCGGTCGACCGATAGGTGTTGGTCGGTCAACCGATGATCAATTTCAGGATTTGAGGAATTTGTGGTTTTGATCCAAAAAGTAGCCATTAATAGCCGTTTTATGGTTAGGATCTCAGAGATATCTTAGGGATTTGATGGATTTTGAGATATATAGTTAATATTTTAATATCTCTATAGATATGGTTCAAGTATTTTGGATATTTCTCAATTTGGTTCATGTAATTCTTTCTATCTTATCTAATTGAGATTGAGAAAAAGTTTAAGGGGTTAAATTAAATGTTTTAAAAGATATAATTAAGTGAATTGTACCAGGATTGAGTCTTAATGATATAAGAAGTCTATTGGATTAATTATTTGTCATGAAATATGGAAACTAGCCGTTAGAGGACTTGTTCTAATCCCATATAAATAGACCTGCGTTTTTTAGGTTTCAATAATCTCAATCATTCAATTCTAAAAAACTATTCAGTTCTAATGCTTTCTAAGAGTGATCATTCTGAGATTATACTGAGAGTATTGTGAGAATTGTTTTGAAATTTATTCTTGAGAAATTTTGGAGTGGATTATTGCTGATTGTCGATTTGAAGTTTCATTGTTTATCATTATTTATTTGGTAGATTCCTGGTGAGATCGTTCCAAGTTATTTGCTATTTATTATTATTTGATATTACTATATATTACTTGGAAATTTGATCTTTGAAATTGTTTTTCTGAATTTTTAAATTATTTTCGAACAAATTTCTTGAGAAAATCTGTTTACGTGTTAAATTGCTTACTACCCGTTTTCTTTAAAAATCAGATTTTGAAATTCTTACTTTATTTTTATCACTAGTTTCGGGACATTAATTGAGTTCAAATTTATCTGGGTGGTAGAAGCTCCGAGTGGGAAAATCACTTATAAATTTTGTAATTGGTGAGTTGAGTGTCAGATTAGATACTATTAAGAGTGTCTAATCAAAGGTTAGCTAGTTTCAATATCTTCCGGTAAATAGATTGAGGTTTTAATCTTTACCTAGAGTATAAAAGATTAAGTGTTATTTATTCATTAATAGAATTAATTTGTGAGTGAATTTGTAACGGTTCAATCCTTACTAGGTAAAAGGATACTTGGAGTATTTTTGTGTAAGGTTTAACTCTTAGCCTACGTATAAAAGAATTAGGTTAATATTTTGCCTGTGAAAAAGATAGGTTTATTCCTGAGCCTGTGAATAGGAATTGTAAAGGTTGATTATGAGCCTGCGAAAATAATAATTGTGTAAGGGTTTGATTCCTACCTGGTTAAAGAAATCATAGTGATTAGTGGGTGCAACTCTCCGCGGAGCTCGGGGGACTGGATTAACTAAGAATAACTTGGTGAACCAGTATAAATTTTTGGTGTGATGCATTCTTTAATTTATTTATATTTGTGTTGTTTGGTGTACACCTAGTTGATATTATATTTTCACTGCTATAAAGATAATAATTAATTTAGGATAAAAATTAATTATTTGATTTTTTGAAGTCTTATTATTTGGATTAATTTTTTATCCATCCAATTCACCCCCTTCTTGGGTAGCTCATTGGGCCAACAAAGAAGTTTAAGGAGATGATCAGGCAAACTATGGAAGTTTACATATATGACATGTTGATTAAAAACAACCAAGCTCATGACCATCTCGGGCATCTCCAGGCCTACTTCAATAAACTCCGAGCCCATCGCATGAAGTTCAACCCAAGCAAATGCATATTTGGAGTGTCTACGGGCAAGTTCCTTGGGTTTATGGTATCCTAGCGTGGCACCGACACCAATCCTGACCAAATTAGTGTAGTGCTTGGTATGACCTTACCACGCACAAAAAAAGAAGTCTAAATGCTTATGAGAAGGCTGACAGTACTTAATTGATTGATCTCCAGTTCCTCTGAGAAGTGTCTTCTATTATTCAAATTCCTTCGGGGCAATAAGAACATCGAGTAGACCGAGGAATATGAAACGGCCTTTTCTGGAGCTTAAAAAATACCTCTCCTCGTCTCCTCTGCCCAACATGCCAAAAACATAAGAAAAGTTGTTCTTCTACATCTCGGCATCCACTACGGTGGTGAGCACGATCTTGGTGAGAAAGGAGAATGGCGTTCCAAGTCCGATGTACTACTCTAGTAGAGTACTCATCGATGTTGAGACTAAGTATTTACGTTTTGAAAAGCTGGCATACACCTTGTTGATCACCTCGAGGAAATTAAGGCAATACTTTTATGCCCATACCACCGTTGTCCTGACTGATCAGCCACTAAGGCAAATTCTCCATTCTCCATGTCTCTAGGTGGTTGATGAATTATAATTTCGAGCTCGAACAATTTCATATCGATTACAGACCAAAGACAGCTATCAAAGGCCTGGTCTTAATAGATTTTATTGTCGATGTCACATTCCCAAATGATTAAACGGGTATCGACCAAACCACTCTCGAGGATATATCCCATTTTTCTAATGAAGTCAGTAAATCCCCTAGCATGAAAACCATCCTATGACCAGACACTTTGCAACTATTTGCAGATCGTTCTTCTAATTTGAATGAATTGTAGACATTACATTTTGACCACCCTACAAAAAATTTATGCTTTATTTTATACTTTATTTTATTTTTATTTTTAAAGAACAATTAAAAAAAATAGAGAAAAAAGAAAAAGAAAAATGAAAAAAGAAAAGAATGATAAAAAAAACTAAAAAAAAATGGGAAAAAAAAGTTTTCTTGTCAAAATGGGATTAGGTTTCCTTTTCCCTTTACTTTTAGGTTTTGTTTCATTTTTCTTGTCGAATTGAGACTAGGGTTTCCTAGGATTTCTAGGATTTTTCACTCCATATCCTTCCTATAAATAAGACCCTCCTCCTCATAGTTTAGACACAAAAATTCAGAGAAAAACCCTTTGGGGACATTCAAAAATTGAGAGAAAAAACCCCTTAGAGAGTGATTCTCATCGTAAACCCTTTCAGGAAGCTGTCTGTGAGAGAGAAAAAGCCTAAGCATCGGGGTTCTTGGCCTAGAACATGTGTGTTTTCTATTTTTAATCTTTTTTTTTTAAATTTATTTTATTCTCTTCGTAATTTAAATTCCTGCAAACTTTATTTTTTATATTTGTCCGATGACTCGATGAAAAATGCCGGGATGAGGTTCCCTATTCTCAATATGAATCTTTGAGCGTTTAGACGATGACGCTCGCTGTTTTTTTTTTTTTTATTTATTTTATTTCTGTATTTTTTTTTATTTTGTTTGTAATTAAAAAAAAATAATAATAAGTAGTCCGATGATCCGATGAAAATGCCGGGGTGAGTTTCACGCGTTGAGCGTAACCCCGAGTGTTAGGTGAAGGATGTTTCATTTTTTATTTTCTGTATTTTCTTATTTTTTTATTCTTGTTATCAAAACCCTAAAAATAAAATAAAAATAACAAAATCTTTGTTTTAAGGAATTAATCCTTACGAACCTTAAGGGGAATCCAACAATTCGATAAATCATGGGAGAGTTTTCCATGGCTTCGTTTCCATTCCCCAACTCTAGTAGAATTTAAAAATGAATGGTTTTAGAAAATCTCTTCCCTCGATAAATGTTTTGTGGGATTTCGTTTAAGCTTCGGGAAAATTAATTCCGACAAAATTGTTTCCGCAAATCTCCCCTTGATTCTCATATCCATAGAATTCGAGGAATTTTCAAAACGGGATTTCTTTAAATTAATCGGACAAACTCAAAGTAGACTTTTTTGCATCCACTTAGCATGTTTATTTCTTGTATCATTTAGACAGCATGTTTAGAACACTTTCACCACTTATACATATATTTTTTTTCATTTATGCTATGAATCCATACTACTTTTCATATCTAGTTATGACACGTGCACTGCTTATATTTTATTTTTATTTTTTAATCAAATAACTAAATCATTGTCACGCATAATTACGTTAGTTCACGTAGTATTTATCTATTCGATTCCCATATTCATTTCAAGTTTGCATCGACATATTTAAACCAAACCCTTTAGTTTTTTTTAAGGTGCTTTCGCATAAAAAATAAAATTCATATAGATGTTAGTTTTGCATTCATGTTTTCATTCTTATTCATCTATTTTTTAGTTTGCCTACTTAAATTAAAGAAATCTCTCAAAAACATACATAAAATGCCCCGGGAACCATCATTATCTAATTCTTAATATTCGATAAGAGGTTATACCGGGGGAATAATCCCAAAAATACAAAAACTTGTCCCACCTTATTTGTGGAAATACCAAAAATATTTTATAAGGGATTGATTTCAAAAATAAAATAAAACATTCGAATTAAACTAATTAGACTTAATTTGACATAAGGTACCGTTTTCGGATGGGCGTCTTGGGGTGACTAACACCTTTCTCGAGTGTAACTAATGCCCAAACCTTTAAATGAATATTTGGTTTGACCGTATTTTTTTGGAGTCAAATTTTTACTTGGGCCTTTTGAATTGTTTTCTAAAAATTTGGTGACCTAGCACACCATTTAAATCCAATGTTAGGTGGTGACTCCTTATTTTTAAAATGAACTAAATATATTTTTTGAGAAAACGGGCACTTTAAAAACCCATATCCTTAAGCCTAATTATTATTTAATATTCTTTTCATCTTGAAAAAATGGGGCGCGTCAGCTGGCGACTCCACTGGGGAGAATTAGAGGGTCAAGACTATTATATCCAAATAAATTAAAGGGTCAAGCCTAATATATCCAAATAAATCCAACTATTCTATGTCTGAATGTTATATTTTATTTTATTTTTTTATATTTTTCATCTATTTTTGTAAATAAGTTGTGGTGTTGGATCATTTTCTTCTTTTTTTTTTTTTTTTTTTTTTTTTTTTATCGGGCTCTTGTATTATTGTAAACCCTCCGATATGAGTATGGTCGTCTTGTATCCATATTATCCGAACGGGATTCTATGAATAGAATGCATGTAAAAGGGTTTTAATTGATAAATTGATGATGTCTTAGGAAGTTTTAAAAACTAAACGGCTTCAAAGTTTCCAATACCGATTAAGTAATGAAAAAAAATTCATATATTATTATCTGTTTTGATCGATCATTATTGGAATTGAAAACTTCGAACTCGAATGAATTTTAAGACTACCTAAGACCCACGTGGACTAATAAATGGGCTTGTTATAAGAACAGAACGAGACAGAAAAATTGGTCCCAGAAAAGCAATTCCGGTTCCCCCTATCCGAAGTTCGGTCTTTACTCGCAGTCGGGCCCAGACTCATTCTAGGACGACATCATAAAGTAATCCTGAATCTCCCCGTATGGCCCAAATGGCTCGAATGCAGGAAACCATCGACATTTTGAGGGAAAAGATCAATGAACTTAGTCGACTTCAGGAGGGGCCTGTCCTTCGTCTAGTGAAACTCATGTGACTGAATCACAAAATGGAAATCCTCCAAGTGTCGGGATGGAAAACTTAGTGCCGAATCCGAACCACGTCGGTCTGAACTTCGTGGTACTGGTCTACTATAGACCTCAGATGATCCCTCACCCTCTCATATATGGAGCGCCAGCATATCCTAGCCAGGGGCATGTCTATCAGGCCTCACCCAATGGTCCGACCCCCTTTACACCGCAAATCATCATTCACTTGGAGAGGTTCCTTGCTCCACCAATAATCCGATAGCCAATCAATAGGCCCCGACCATCGAAATCGAAATCGAAAACAAAAAAAAAAAAAAAAAAAAAAAAAAAAAAAAAAAAAAAAAACTTCTAAAATGCGACAAAACCAGGGTTCTTGTTTATTTTTAATTTTCTAGGTGTTTTTGATAAAATTGGGAAATCTTGATTGCAATATAGAGCCAAGCCACGATCCAATGGGATTAGAAACAAAGAAATATTTTGTTTTGCTAAACGATGGTGAGATCCAAAAGGCTCCTAACCAAATTCGACAACAATTCCAGAGTACCAGGGGATTCGAAAGTCAAGATTGGTATCCATTGTCCTAACGATGCTTTGATATATTGTTGCAAGCTGATGAAGCTATCTCTGGTGGTCCTTTAGTGATTGATAAAACTGGGTGTAAATATCCTGGTTCGCCTGCTGTCCGAGTTACCCAATGGCGAAAAAGGAACACAATCATCCCAGGCCAATGATCCCAATGAAAAAAAACTCTCAAATGTTGCAAGAAGGTCTCAATTTGCAAAGAAGATCAAGTTCAGTGATAAGCTCGGCTACCCCTGAACCATTGTAAGTTCGCTCATCCATTTAAAAAAAGAAAAAAAGAAAAAAAAAAGGAAAAAAAAAAAAGAAAAAAAAAAAAGAAAGAAGAAAAATAAAAGAAAAATAAAAGGGAAAAACAAAAAGTGGGGTAACCAAGCAAGAAGCGTTATTACAAATGTGGAAGAGATTTGAAGAGGAAAGAAAAAGGATATATTGGTTTGTTTAAGTTTTTCGCCTCAGTCCAAATTGGCGGGCAAACGACATTTTTCGGATTCGGAATTTGATGGATTTGAATGGAATCAGAATTTGTGAAAAGAAACATTAGTCGTGATCTAAAAATGTTTTGGAATCATATTCCTCTGCAATCTAACTCAAGATCTCACAGAAAATCATATCAGGCATTGAAGGTACTCCTTTAGTAATTTTTGGCATTTACCCATTTTTGGACTAAATCAGTTTTGCAGGACTTGAGAAAACACAAAGCATGCAGGAGTATTACAACCCCAAGCATCAATGCATCTAGAAATTTGAAAAGACAAGAATCCAGTCGTGCAAGCCAAGGAAACCTTGATAAAGGCATGTTAGGCCCTCCCATGAGTTGAAAAGTAAAATCTCGTAAGTCGAAAAAAACATTCATCGAATCACCCGAGGCATATCGGGCCTTGAGTTGGAAAGTAAAGCCTCTAAATTCAAATGAAAGAATCTCCTGATACTGTTCCGATCCAAGTGCTATCAGCCAAAGCGATTACGACCGAAAGGGGGGGGGGGAACAGAATTGCAAGTCATCAAAGGTGATAAGTTTTTCAGACTAAATTTTTGTGTTACATGTGTTTTTCTTGTCCGCTTACAGAGATCTCAAAAGGACTAGAAGCATGGATTTCCCTATCACTAGGACTTCTTACCTTCTGACTCAAATTGGAGACTCTTATTGCTGAAAATTCATAAGCTCTAAATGAGCATCCAGGTATGGGTTTTGCCCTGAAATGAGCATTCAGTGAACTACACTAAACTTGATTCTCAGCGTAATGCTAACGTACGTAGGCAACCTGTAAAAGTTTGATCATTTGAGAGTTATCCCTAGCCAAAGGTTGGGGCACATTTTATATCTTTACTCTCTCATTTTTGCTCAACCACAAGCTGGGGCATATTTTATTCTTATGAACTTTCTTTTGTCCCCCAACCAAAAGGTTGGGGCTTGAGCCATTTTCTATCACTCTAAACGATCCTCTAAACGGACACTTGTTCGTCATGAGTATCATCATGAGTCTCTTTTTTATCACTCTAAACGATCCTCTAAACAGACACTTGTTCGTCATGAGTATCATTATTACTTTAAACGATCCTCTAAACGAACATTTTTTCGTCATGAGTCTTTTTTTCATTACTCTAAATGGACATTAGTTATGAGTATCATCACGAGTCTTTCTTTCATTATTATTACCCTAAACGATTCTCTAAATGGACATTTGTTCATCATGAGTATCGTCGTGAGTCGTTTCTTTTTTATTACTCTAAACTATCCTCTAAATGGACACTTGTTCGTCATGAGTATCGTCACGAGTCATTCTTTTATCACTCTAAATGATCCTCTAAACGGACACTTGTTCGTCATTAGTATCATCATGAGTTATTTTATTTTATTTGTTCTGTCGTTGGAAAATACACTTTGAAAAAAAAATGGGACGTTCAAAATGACATAGTCTTTTGTCTCTGTCAAGCAAGTGGAACTTGCATGACAAAGAGGAACAGCTGTAGACACGACATTTTTGACCATCCCGCAAAAAAATTATGCTTTATTTTAAAATTTATTTTATTTTTATTTTAAAAAAAAAAATAGAGAAAAAAAAATAAAAAATGAAAAAAAAAGAAAAGAAAGATAAAAGGAAAAAAAAAAAACTGAAAATAAATAGAAAATAAAAGGTTTCCTTGTCAAAATGGGATTAGATTTATTTTTTCCTTTCCTTTTAGGTTTTGTTTTCTTTTCCTCGTTGAATTGGGACTAGGGTTTCCTAGGGTTTCTAGAATTTTTCACTCACATCCTTCCTATAAATAAGACCCTCCTCCTCATAATTTAGATAAAAAAATTCAGAGAGAAACCCTTAAGGGAGATTAAAAAATTAAAAAAGAACCACCCCATTTAGAAGAGTGATTCTCAAAACCCTTTTAGGAAGTCGTATGTAAGAGAGGAAAAGCCTGAGCGTCGAGATACTTGGCCTAGAACAGAGGAAAAGCTAAAAAAAGTAAGTCGTCTGATGATCCGATGAAGATGCCGGGGTGGATTTCCCGTGCTTAAACCTAACCCCGAGTATTAGGTAAAAGATGTTTTAGTATTTATTTTACTGTATTTTTTTATATTTTTATTTTCTGTATTTTTTTTATTTCATTCTTCTTATCAAAACCCTAAAAAATAAAAAAATAAAACATCAAAAAATAAATAAAAAAATAAAAAAATCTTTTAATTGTAGGAATTAATCCTTACGAACCTTAAGTTGAATCCGACGATTCGATAAATCGTGGGAGAGTTTTTCATGGCCTCGTTTCCTTTCCCCGACTCGAGTGAAATTTAGAAACGAATGGTTTTAGGAAATATCTTCCCTCGATAAATTTTTTCATGAGATTTCGTTTAAGTTTCAGAAAGATTAATTTCAACTAAATTGTTTTCGTGAACCTCCCTCGATTCTTATATCCATACAATTTGAGGGAATTTCAAAGAGAGACTTCTTTAAATTAATTAGGCAACCTTAAAATAAATATTTTTGCATCCATCTAGTATATTTACTTCTTGCATTATTTAGATAGCATGTTTAGTACACTTTAATCAATCACATTTTTTTTCTACACATAGTTTTTTTTTTTTTAATTTCATAAGTCCATGTTACTTTTTCATATCTAGTCACAACACGTGCATCACTTACGTTTTTTGTTATAATTTAATCATTGTCACATATAATCAGGTTAATTCATGTAGTATTCATATCAATTTGCATTGACATATTTAAATTAAACCCTTTAGTTCTTTTTTGGTCATTTTTGCATATAAAATAAATTCATATAATTTTAGTTTTTGCATTCATATTTCATATTTATTTACTTATTTGAATTTTTCCATTTAAAGTAAAGAATTCTTTAGGAAACATATATAAAAAAAAACCCGGGGACAATCATTGTCGAATCTTTAATATTCAATAAGAGGTAATACCGGGGGACCATTCCCAAAAATCCAAAAACTTGTCCCACCTTATTTGTGAAAATACCAAAAAGATTTTATAAGAAGGAAATAATTTTAAAATAAAATAAAACATTCGGACTAAACTAATTAGACTTCATTAGACATAAGGTACCGTTTTCAGAAGGGCGTCTTAGGGTACCTAACACTTTCCCCGAGCATAACTGACTCACGAGTCTTTAAATGAATCTTTGGTTTGACCGTGTGTTTTTTGGAGTTAATTTTATTTAGGCCATTTAAATTGTTTTTCTAAAAATTCAATGACCTAACACACCATTTAAACCCAATACTAGATGGCGACTTCTTATTTTTTTAAATGGCCTAAGTATGTTTTTTGAGAAAACCAGCGCTTTAAAAACCCCTATCCTTATTCTATTTATTATTTAATATTATTTTAATCTCAAAAAATCGGGGCACGTCACGGATGTGGGGCCGAAATGGTCCTCATAGCCCCTGATAAAGAAGAAGTAGAATATGCTCTCCGATTAGGGTTCCAAGGTACGAAAAACGAGACAAAGTAAGAAGTCATGCTCGTAGGACTGCGATTAGCACGAGCTTTTAATGTGAAACCTCTCCAAGTCTTTTGCAATTCCCAGTTCGCGGCCAACCAAGTGAATGGGAACTGCCTAACTAAAGACCCGAGCATGATCGTCTATCTTGAGAGAGTAAAAGCGTTGTTAAAGGGTTTTAAAAAAGTTAACGTTAGCAGATTCCCTGAGAAAAAATTAGGCATGCGGACCCCTCGGCCAACCTGGCCTCGACGGTAGAATACACCTTGAAAAGGACCATACTTGTAGAATAAATGGACAAACTGAGCACGACAGTGTCAGATGAGGTCGCGACCATCTGCGGGCTTAGTAACAAGTTATCCTAGTTAAACCCAATCAAATATTTTCTCGAAAAGAGCACACTACCTAGCAACTGAGGTGAGGCTAGAAGGATGAAATATTGGGCTACAAGGTATACCGTCCTCGATGGAGTATTATATTGTAAATTCTTCTCGGGCCCTTACTTCAGATGTCCCCCACCTGAAGAGGCTGAGTTTGTAATAAGAGAGGTTCACGATGGGGTATGTGAAAACCATGCAAGAGGCAGATCCCTAGCTTAAAACGTTTTCTAGCACGAGTATTACTGGCCCAAGATGTTGGAAGATGCGAGCGAATTCGTGAAGAAATGCGACAAGTGCCAGCGGTTTTCCGCTCACCCCCACACCCCACTGATCGTGCTGGTTCCTATGACTAGCCCTCGGCCATTCGCCCTGTAAGACCCCGATTTCGTACATACGTCAATTTAGTTGCATTATTAAGCATTCAGAAAAATACGAGGGGGAAATATGCAAATTAAAAATTCAAATTAAAAGTTTAGGGGTTAATTTGCAAATTTAGAAACTTTCAATCCAAACTTTGGGAGGTAAATTGGCATTTACCTTCTTTCTTAAAAATTTTAAGGGGCGAAATTACAAATTAAGAAAATCATAAATGATGAATTTGGATTAAAATAAAGATTTAAAGAATGAGGGAGAGAAAAGAGCAATTTAACAAAAGATTTTTAAAACACACACATATATATATATACACATGTTTGTGCATGTGTGCATTGAGAGCCAGAGATAGAGCAGAGAGAGACCGACGACGTGACAATCGAATGATCAAGCTCAATCCACTAATTACATGTATATATATGCGTCCATGTAGTAGTGATCATGAATGGTAAGAGAAAAATCGAGAAAAAAACTCAGAAAAATCTAGAGAGAGAGAGAATCGGAGGGGGGCCATCGGTTTTCGTGATCGCCGATGGTGGTGAGTTCTCCGGCGAGTATTGTGGTCACCGTTCAGTGTGTCATTTCGTGCGTAAAGGGTTTGTTCAGGCATTGGCTGGGTATGTGTATGAGTGTGCTCTGTTTTTCTGTTTCGTGCCAACAGTGTGTGTGTATGTATTGCCATTATTACTGTGTGTGTGTTTTTCGTTGGCTGTGTGTGGGTCTGTGCAACTGTGTGTGTTCTGCTCAGCCGGTGCATGTGGGTAACTGTGAATATGTGTGTGTTTCCTATTTTCAGTTGGTGAAGTCGTGGGTGTGTATGTGTTCCGACGGTTAGGTGGGTGTGTGGTGATGTGTTCTGTGTGTGTGTTCTTCAGTGTGTGTGGCTCATTCGGAGGGGTGTGTGTGTCATTGTTGGCTTGCTGAAAATAAACAGCACAGGAAGATGAAGAGAGAGAAAGAGAAAGGTCGGCGGTCGGTTCGTCGTCGGTGGGTTGCCGTGCCCTGTTCATCGTGTGCATGTGTGTGGGGTGTCGTGCGTGCTCTGTTTTGTTTCAGTCCGGTGTATGTGCGTGTGTGGTTATGTGCATGTGATCGGATCTATGTATATGTGAGGTTCGTGGGTGTGTTCGATCAAGGGTGTATACGATCATCGTCGTTTGTTCGATGATTGCATGTGCAAGCCGTCGTCGGCAGTGTACATCGGTGTGGGTCATCGGTCGGTCAGCGTTGTCTGTGGGAGTGGTTGTTGATGTGAGCGTGGGTGTGAGGTCGCTGGCAGTCGGTGACATTAAGAAAAGAGAGGGAGGGCCGACTAGAATTCAAGCGGAGCAGAGAACAGGAAACAGAACGAAAAAAGGAAAATAAAGAAGAAGGGGAAAAAGAAGAAACTACACAAATAACCCCAACAAATTCAAAATCCATCTTGCAACCCGTGAACGATTCGGAACGAGTAACGTTTTTCGTTAAGTTTATTTTAGTTTTATTAAATTAAATTCTAGCATCAAAATTTTGTGACCACAATAATAAATTTGGGACTGTTCGTATTACTAAATTTTATGCAGTAATTTTTAACGGAATAAAATTAACCGAATAATAATTTTACATAATAAAATGTGGGGACGGGGGAAATTGTGAAACTTAGGGCCTACATTGCGTGATTAGGTTATTTTTGCATAAAATATTAATTTAGGCCATGTCACTATTAGGTTCACAGGCAGCGGAGTCTCGATAGGGAGTAGTCAGTGAAAGTTTTGCAGAGCGGATAGTCAGGTAAGTGTACTGTCTTCTTGCCAAACTATATCTATATATATATGATGGAAAATGGTTGTAGTTAAATTAAATTATTTGAAAATGATATGAATCAAGCAGATTTCTAGATGAGTTGAGAAAATGGATTTTCGATGAATTGTGTTAGTTTCGAAAGGAAGTTGAAAATGGGTTTTCACGAAAATTTGGTGGTTTTAAAAGAGAGTGGAAAATATTTGTTTTTCTAAATATGTATGGTTTTCAAAAAAAAAAAAAAAAAAAAAAAAAAAAAAAAAATGGAAAAGTGGTTTTGGTAAAATCAGACGTTTCCTTTTAAAAGAAAGTGAGAAATATGATTTTCGGATAAAAAGTCAGTTTTGGAAAAGAGAAGTGGATGTGTGATCTGACGATGTTGATTAGACGATATTATTATGTTGTGATTTGATGATGATGTTATTAATTTGACGATGTTGTTAATTAGATGATGTTATTGATTCGTAATTTGACTATGTTATTGACTTTACGATACTATAGTATTTATCAGCTTCGGCAAAGTGATGATTATCTGCTTCGGCAAAGTGATGTTATTGATTTGAAGATGCCATAGTATTTATCCGCTTCGGTAGAGTGATGTTATCCGCTTCGGCGGAGTGATGTTTATCTGCTTCGACAGAATGATGTTAGACGTTTATACTACGCAGTGATTATCCGTTTCGGTAGAGTGATGGGTGTCCGTTAGGAAGGCAAATCCTACGGGTGGTACGGTATCGTTGCAACTCCTGATCGTGAGGTTAAAACGATCACTAGGGTTGGCCAGTATGTGTTTGAGATGTGTGTTTGAGTTGTGTGCTTAAAAAGTGTGTTTGAAATGTGTGCTTAAAAAGTGTGTTTGAGATGTGTGCTTGAGATGTGGTGTTTTAGGTATATTGGCTGATTTGATATTTATTATCATGGTGATTAGTATGATTTTTGTATTAGTTGGATTGGAATGGAACTTAATTATGTTGCTTTATTTTTTCTGCTTTTATACTAGGGATTTTACGAGCTATGTGGTATTTATAAATTTATGCTTGATCCATTTAGTTGTTTTAGAATGAGTTTTTATTATTTGAGATGTTTTTACTAAGAAGGCAGTATACTCGCAGGTGAAGCAGCTAGGAATCGGTTCCCTATTGGCCCTAGGTAGAGTTCTACGATGGAGTCGTGTGGAGGGTTGAGATGAGCTTTCTTAGGCAAACCTATGAGGAGTTCATGGTATTATATTTAGCTGTTAGTATATTTGGGGAACGGGTGTGTTCCCATAACAGAAATATGTATAGCTTCATATAGATGATGGTTTATTTATATATATGCATATTGTTGTGTAATAGATGGTTAGTTGGTTATTTTCGGTGATGTCATGATGTTGTCATGCCAGCCCGGGATGTCGGGATTTCAGGATGGGTCGTGACACGCCCAATGAGGCATCCACCTGCTCAGTCTTTTTTCTCAAAGGACTGGTCAGATGACGTTTCTGGTAATTGCATTCAATTATTTCATGAATTAGGTAGAAGCCGAGCCCTTAGCTTTGATCACTAAGGAGAAAATTAGGGATTTCATGTGGAAGAGTATCATTTGTCGATTTGGCATTCCCAAGGCCATCGTATTGGAAAACGACAAACAATTTGGCAATAACCTCTTTACCGACCTTTGCAAAGGATTAGGGATCAGTACACACTTTTCCTCCCCGGGTTATTCTCAAGCGAATGGTCAGGTCGAGGTCACCAATTAGACCATCTTACAAAACCTGAAGACGAGGCTGCATAGATGTAAAGGCTTGTGGGTCGAGGATCTCTATCCCGTTCTGTGGGCATATCACACCACGACCAAAACCCTAACAAGAAAAATGCCATTTGCAATGACTTTCGGGTCTGAGGCCGTCATCCCGGCTGAGATCAGCGTGTCGTCACCGAGAACGACAACCTCCATCGACCTAGCTGAGAACTAAGTAGCCTTGGCACTGAACTTGGATCTCCTAGAAGAAAAGAGAAAGAGAGAGAGAGAGAGCTTGGTTACATTAGGGAACTCATCAGCAAATAGTAGCGAGGTACTACGATAGGAGGATCTAACCACGTTGCTTCGACGTCAGTGACCTTGTACTCAAAAAAGTATTCGTGGCCACGAAGAACCAAAATGCCCGGAAGTTTGGTCCCACCTGAGAAGGACCATACAGAGTCACCCGCATAGCTCGGTCCAGTACCTATGAGCTTGAGACTAAAGTGGGAGTCCCCCTGTGACACCCTTCGAATGTCGAACACTTCAAATGATATTTTTGTAGAGAAGAAGCACTGATGTAAAAATAGTAAAAATGTTTAATTCTGAAGTACGTATTGAAGTAATCTATCAATCAAATAAGTGTTCCTTTAAATGTGTTCTCGACTCTTGAAAATCTACTAAAAATGGCATCCTGGCGCAAACTTCCGAGGGTGATAACCAAACCCTCTACTAGGTTAGTAGTTTGTACACGGGGATAAACCATTGTCATCCACCAAGGGTGGGACATCGATCAGGCCTACAGACCTACAGCTAAGCATCTCCTCCCTCACAGGTAACCCCAGTCAGGCAATATAAAAAGACGACACTCCTGCAAGGACCGACTTGAGATAACCTGAAACAACTTAGGGATGAGCCTGACTACGGAGAACTCACCGATGACAGGACACTAAGAAACAACTGAGGTGTTGTAAGTCTTGAGCACTGAGAGGACCATACTTAGGTCAGACGCCCTTGCAATTGAACCAACTTCCTGAGCCTGGTAATACCAAACTTGTGTAGGCGGGGGGAGGGGGGGAGAACGATGAAGTGTGATGAAGGCTAAAAAACAAACCTAATTTTAATGCTTGAACGAGATTTTTTTCTTCTCGGTATGATGCTTGATTGAAGTTTAACTCTTCTCGGTATTGCACTTGATCGAGGATTAATGCTTCTTCGTGTTATGATTTGGTGGTTTTAAGTCCAATTATTAATTAAGTTCTATTAGGTATTAAAACCAAGGCGGGAATGATTTTCTGCCCGGTTCTTAAAGTTACGAATTGGATTACATGATGAAGTTTCTTAAAATTCTTCCAAGTGATTAAACATGACTAATCTAAGTCCTGACTATGAGGTCGATTACCTTAGGCCAGTGTGTTTGGACATGACCTAGTTACTATTGTGAAATTGTTATTCAAACAACAAATAGAAGCATACAAGTGATGAAAATAGACCGGCCAGACAAAACTACCGAACAGATGAAGATTTACCGAGCAAAACGTGGGCTTCATAGCTTCAAAAAATTATATATACAAGTTGGGATTCAAAGTCCGGTACAAAGGCCTAAGCTAAATGTGGGCTTCATTGCTTCAAAAAATTATGATGTAACAATGTAGATCCATATATACAATATTTTTGTTCAAGTCCTTCAACTTTTCAATTAGCTCAATTGAACCCTTATGTTTTCCAAAAGGAAAAATTATATTTTAAACCCTCTAGGTATTGACACTTTTCTAAACGGTCCCTCTCCATTTGAGCGTTTTATTTTAAACCCTTTAGATATAAGCACATTTTTAATTTGTTATTCTGTCAGAAATTTCATCCAAACTAATAGGATTTTGAGGGCAAAACCGTCATTTTATATTTTTTTATTTTTTAATCATTTTTTATCTTTTTTTTTTATCTTTTTTTCATTTTCTTTTATTATTTGACCCCCCCTCTCTCTCTCCCGCTCAAGACTCTCTCTCTCTCTTCTTTTTTTCTCCTATCTCTCTCTATTCATCCATCTTCCTTTCTCTTTCTCTCTCATCGCTAGTCGGAACCACCCTCTGTTATGGGAGGTGGCACCCCCTGTTACGAGTAAGGAACCACTCCATGTTTCGGGAGTGGAACCACCCTTGTAACAAACGGGGGTGAACCACCAACGAAACAAGAGAGTGAACCACCCCATTTCGAGGGGTGCCAACCCCCTATTTTAGGGGTATTTTCACTTTATTCAACAGGGGGTGTATCACCCCCTCTTGAAAGGGGTAAAAATACCCACCAAAACAAGGGGTGTTTTCACCCCCTGTTGAAGATAGTGTTTTCCCCCTTCAACAAGGGTTGTAATACCCCCTGTTACGAGGGGTGAAAATACCCCCGGGTGGTAACACCCCCTGTTCGGGGCGGTGGGGAAAAAGAGAGAGGCAGAGGGAGGAGGGAATGAGGAATAGAAAGAGAGAGACTGAGGGAAAGAATGAGGGAGGGAAGGAAGAAGGGAGGGAGAGAGAGAGAGAGAGAGAGTTGAGCGGAAGAGAGAGAGAGAGAAATGTAGGGAAAAAAGAAAAAGAAAAAAGGGAAAAAAATCATTAAAAAATAAAAAATAAAAATATGTAAAATGACGGTTTTGTCCCTCTATTCTATTAGTTTTCACCGAATTTATGACGGAATGACCAATTAAAAATGTGTTGATACTTAGAGGATTTAGAATGAAATGCTCAAACGGAGATGGACCGTTTAGAAAAGTGTCAATACCTAGAGGGTTTAAAATGTAATTTTTCCTTTCTAAAATGTGTCGATTAAACATTAATGTCAATCGTTCTCGCTAAATTTCACAATTTTTTTTTTACAATTAATGTGTTAATTGGTTAACTCATTTTAAATTATATGTAATGATAAAATAGACAAAAATGCTTACTTGAGACACTTGAAAAATGTAATGGCTCAATTGAGATAGTCAAAAGTGTAGGGGTATAATTGAAACAATTGACAAGTACTAGCTTTACCATTAGGGATGCCACTGGTTCGGTTTTGGTTTGGTTTCATATAAAACCAAAACCACTAGAAATTTATCAAACCAAAATCAAAATCAAAACCGTCAGTTCGGTTTTAAAACTAAACCATTTAAATTTACCCAAAACCAAAACCAAAATCGCAAAACCATTTAACCATTTAAGATTTTTCCATTTTATAAAAATCAAAAATAAAGTCAAAACCGCATATCGTTGTGTTTTATATATAAACAAAAAATAGCTAAAATATCAACCAGTAACTACAATTAAAAGGGTTAATTACACTTTACCCCCTTATGGTTTGGCCCATTTGCATTTTATCCCCTTGTAGTTTAAACGTCGCTACTTACCCTCCCTGTAGTCTTGGACTTAAGTGCAATGGTTACATTTTTCGTTAACTCTAGCGGTCAATGGACGAAAGTCAACGAAAACCTGTTAAATAGTATGAAATGACATTTATACCCTTAAAAAAATCTGGTAAGGACTATTTTAATACTATTTAAAAACTTAAAAAGCCATAAATATATTTTCTCTATCATCATCTTCTTTCTCCAACTCCCATCTTACTCGCCGGCCAACCTCCGACTGCGATTCCCACTCACCTACGAGACGGAGTAAGAGAATCCCAAGTACCCATCTCCGACTGCGATTCCGTTGGATGGCCATGCTCGGCGGTGCTTCTCATTCCATAATTGTTGTCGTCGCCTTCTTCAGCCACTGCCATCATTGTTGTCTTCTCTAGCCATCGTTGCGTCGTCGTCTTCACTACCATCTTCGTCTCTCCTTTATCGTCATCTTCGATTTCGATTTTGAAATAAAAAATTTGTTTCTATTTCGATTTCGAAATCGATCCCTATTTCTTTGTGTATGTGTGTGTGTGTGTGTGTGTGCGCGCGTGCGCACGTATGCATATGTATATGTATATGCGTGATGAGTGGTGGTGGTTCGGCCCAGATGTTTGGTGTGGTCAGTGTGGATGGTTGGTTTGGGGGTGGCTGGCGTGGTGGATGGTGGCCGGTATGGGGGTGGTTGGTACCCAGAAAAGAGAGAGATAATAGGTTGGAGGATGTGTGTTCGGAGATGGGCGGAAGAGAGAGAAAGAGAGAGAGAGACGTCGGAAGCTTCGCCGCAGCCACCGTCGTCGGGAGAGGAGAGAGAATAGAGAAAATTTTGGTGAAGAAATACCTTTTGACCCTCTTAATTTTTGAAAATTTTGCAAATAGATCCCTTGAATTAGTTAGAACAAAATGACAAAATTACCTTTAATTTCAAAGTGAACAGACACAATTACCCCAAATTTTAACCGTTGCACTTAAGTCTAAGACCATAGGGAGGGTAAATGGCGATGTTTAAACCACAAGGGAGTAAAGTGGAAATAGACCAAACCACAAGGGGGTAAAGTGTAATTAACCCCAATTAAAATTTATAAACAATAACCATAATTAAAATACTATAATATGCCACAACAATCAAAATCAAATTCTACAAAGCAAAAGCAACGACGATTTTAATCCTGTAAAAAACAAGTAAAGATGTGAGAAATGCAGTTCAATAACTGAGTAACATGCTCATCAAAGTGTCCACTAGAATGAGAACTAACATATTCTCAAAAAATATGTAATTTATAATGCAAAATGTTTTACCTCAACATACGAATCTTCCGTATCCGCTTCATCATCAAGTATTGTAGAGTAACTCGAAGTTGCAACACCTATTAATAAAAAATATGAAATAATAAATAATACCTTACAAAAACAATATGAAAAAAAATAATAGAATTAATTATTCATAGATCACCTTTCATTTCCTTAATCCATAACCAACTTTGTGCACACATCAAAGCTTCTAAAGTTTTTGGATGAAGTCGATTTCGATGTGGACTTACTAACTGACCACTAGTACTAAAAGCAGATTCCGAAGCAACAGTAGAAATGAGAATTGCTAATATATCTCTAGCAATCACTTAAAGAGTCGGATACTTGATTCCATTCGTGTTCCACTAAGCTAATATGTCAAAATCAGTTACTCTTGGTAAAACACCATGTCCTAAGTATTGATCTAACTCAGATTTGACAATTATAGCACTATTTTGTTTTTCATTCATAAACTTCTCATAATCTTGAAGATCATCTCCAAGTACAACTCGATCTTGATGACCATAAGGTGCGCCATATGAACAACCACCATCATCACTCTTATCTTTGTCCAACCTAGACTTTTGTTGATATTCTTAAAGCAAATCATAAAAATAACTTCGAATCTTCTCAATTTCAAAAAAGGCTTCACTTCCATAAAGTTTCGAAAAATAGTACTCTAACAAAGTCATTTTAAATCTTGGATCCAACACCGACGCAACCCCCATTATCCCATGTATTTCTAGCCAATACTTGTCATATTTCACTAGCATACGTGTTGACATCATTGTTACAACATCATTAGAACAATTAACCCAATCAGATAATGTCATCTTAATCTTGCAAACTAAAGCAAAATATAAATTAGTAGTAGGATATTTTGTCCCAGAAAATAATTCGGTAAGATCATAAAACAACTTCAATCTCTGACAAATATCCCTTGCTAACTCCCATTCTTCTTCAGTAGGGATCGACTTATACTGACTCTCACGTTGTTTAAGACAAGGGAAAACATCTTTATACAACAAAGCAGTTTCAAGCATCAAATATGTGGAATTCCACGTAGTTGCACAATCAAGTCCTAACTTTTTAGTACATGAAATACGCAATTGATGAACAACTTCTTCAAATTTTCCTTGTCTTTTGGTGTTGTTGTCCAATAAACTATGTTAGCCTAAGCAGTTTCAATCATAAGATTCCCGGATTAAAGTGATTTTGACTATAACACACACATTTGACGTTTTAAATATGCTAACAATGATTTTGAATATAGAATATCCAAACACCATGAAAACATATCATGAAAGTTAAATCAAGTCGAAAAGGTATGATTTACATTAAAGTAATTTTTCATTTCGACAATACTCGCGGGATATTGAACTCAGAACTCTATAGGACACACACACAACGTATGTGTTCATAATTGTGATATACTGATCTTATCATGTCCAATATACTTATATATCACAATGTGAAGTATGCGTTTGATCATTACATGCTATATCGGAAAAAATATCTATTGATCATAATTATGCGAAATCAGAATTTCATGTACTTAATATGATCATTGAGTTTTTGAATTATATAAACATCATGATAATAATTGTTACATGATTTATAAAGTGTTTATAATAATAAACGATCATAAACTAAGACCAAAAACCCAAAACGGACGAAAACGTCATGTCGCAGGGATTGCAGCATAAGTAGTCGACTACTTATGCCAGAAGTAGTCGACTATTTTCGAGCAGAATGTTTTCTCTCTTCTGCTCTATTTTCGACTTCACGTTTTGGCGTCGTATGCTTGTTCTAATTAATGTATGATAATTTATATGCCTTATAATGATTATATAATATGTTTTCATCATTCAATTTGATCAATACAATGTTGAATTAAAAAGAAATTGATCAAAACATCTTGAAACATTTTAGAACTCAAAATGCAGAATTTTGTCATGAACTCAAATTTGGATTTTCATATCATATTTTGTTCGAAACGTTCAAATCATATCATTGGATGTTAGTTTAATATGTCTACATGATATATGCATGATCAATTGATATGTTTATTATTACATCTATGATTAATTGACAAATTGACTCAAATGGTATGAAAATTATGTTTCTATCATGTTAAATGAATTCTAAGTGTTCAAATGCTTTAAATGCTTATATGTGCTTAATTAGATTGTATAATTATATGATATACATTATACAATATTTATATGAATGATCAAATTCATAATCATATAAATATACAAGTATAAATCGTGAATTTGTCAAGACAACCAAGTGGGAATACAAGATATCATTTTGACTTAGTGGTATGATAACTCAATTAATGCAAGCCCATACCTTGTCTTCCACAAATGTGAAAGGCATTTTATCTTGAATAAACTTGATGCATATTTCAAAATTGAGGAGCCTAAACATTTAATGATTCATATCCAATTTTGAACAACTGTATCATGTTTTGTCTACAATCATCATTATCACTCATACTCAATTATATACATTGTATATGTGATATATGACTGTAATTTTCCACTACCTCAAAGACATGAATGGACCATGGGTCCTTTGCAGTTAATTATACTATCTAAGCATTAAATGAGATTTGGAAAAGGAAAAAGAATCTTGACAAATCTACAGAGATAATGGAGAAGATCCTATGCAATTTGAAAGTTGAAATTTGAAGAAGATTTCCAAACGGTCTTTTGGATCTCAAGTTCTTAAAATGTGATTTCCTTCTACATTCTCTACATCTATAAAATGAGAGAAGATTGTTGAAGGAAACCAAGCTATGAAAGTATCAATCAAGTGAACTACAAAGATTAAAGTGATACTACCAAAGGCTTCCAAGCTAAAATCTGTCCAACAACAATTATACTCTTCTTGATTCATATTTATTAAGTGTTTATTATATTTGCTTCACACACATAGATTCTTGAGTTCTATATCTTGTGAGTGTTGAAGCTCTATTTTGTGAGACGGTGAGATTTTCATTGTAAATCTTGAGTAAGGGTTTTACTCAAGATGAGAGATTTGTGAGTGGAATATATTCACTCTATATTGTAAAAATTTGGGATACGTACTTCTCCAGCGGCGACTTAAACAGTTTGTTCTTCACCCGTAAGAAGATCAAAGATAGTGAAATTCTCGAATGAGCTCGGGGGAGTGGACTAGGCAAAGGGTGTTTACCGAACCACTATAAAATATCGGTGTCAATCTCTCTAACTCTACTCTTTACATTTTTGCATATATTTGTGTTTGTGATTATTACTCTTATTTGAATATCCGTTGTGCACTTAATCACATTAACACTTAGTTTATATTGAGTAGATTTTAAATAACAAATTATTTGCCAAAACCTAATTCACCCCCCTCTTGGGTAATTCTTGGGCCATCAATTGGCATCAGAGCTACACTTGCTTAATAAGATTAAAATCCTAGCAAATCGATCATGGCAAATTTCGTTGCAATTACCCTTCCTGAAGGTCAATCCATGCATAGACCTCATTTGTTTAATGGTAACAATTATGTGTTTTGGAAGGCTAGAATGATAACATTTTTACAAGCTACAAATTATAAAGCTTGGAAAGTTATTAAAATGGTCCACATACTCCTATCAAAACTAATCTTGATGGATCTACTACACTTAAGGTAAAATCAGAATTTGATGATAGGGATACCAAATTAATTTCTATAAATGCCCAAGCTATTAACCTTCTTTATTATGGTTTAGATGGTCATGAATATAATAGGATTTTCGGATGCTTATCGGCTAAGGAGATTTGAGATACTCTTATGATTACTCATGAGGGTACGAACCAAGTCAGGAAATCCAAGATCAACATTCTCGTGCACTAATACGAACTATTCAAGATGGAGGATGGAGAATCGATCATGGAGATGTATACTCGCTTTACAAATATTTGTAATAGCTTGAATGCACTCAGAAAGCCATACTCAATGTCCGAACGAGTACGAAAGATCCTTAGAGCTCTTCCCAATGCGTGGGAACCAAAGGCAACGGCCATCTCGAAATCCAAAGATCTAAACAAATATTCCATTGATGAACTCATTGGTAACTTGACCACTCATGAGCCGTCATTCAAAGGCTACGAAGAAGAAGGTAGAAACTAAAAGAAATGAATATCCGTAAAAGCTATTTTTGATGATGATGATGACGATGATAGCATAGAGAGCGAATCCAAAAGTGAAATGGATATCTTGGCAAGATGACTCAATCAGCTCAACCGGAGATTCTTCAAAAAGAAGAAATTCAACAAAACTGATATAAGCAAAGTTGAATGTTATAAATGTCACAAGTTCGGTCACTACAAAACCGAATGTCCTCAACTCAAGGAGGATCACAAAAAGCCAAAGAAACATCATTACAAAAACAAGAAGAGAGCTTTCAAAGCAACTTGGGATGACACCAACTCAAATGACTCGGAAAGTGATAGTAGTGGCGAGGAGGCCAACTTACTTGCACTCATGGCAAAAGAAGATGAGGTAACTCCTACTTCGGAAACTTGTTCATTAGATGAATATGATGAGTTACTTGATGCATATGAAGAATTAAAAGATGAGCTTAAAAATTATTTTTCAAAAATGATAAATCTTAACAAAACAATAGCTACTCTTTCAAAAGAATTGGAAACAACAAAATCTGAAATTATTTCTTTAAAACAAGAAAATCATTCTTTAAAGAACCGTGATCTTGAAAAGAAAAATATTTCTTTAAAAAATCAAGTTGATGATTTAACCAAAACAGTCTACAAGTTTACTAAAGGTGAAAATAATTTTAAACTTCTCTTGGGAAGTCAAAAGGGTATTTTCAACAAAGCCGGTTTGGGTTTTCATCAACATAAGAAACAAAAGAAATTTCAGATTTTTTTCTCTAAAACCAAAAAATTTATAAAATATTTTTATTGTAACAAAGTTGGTCACGCCATTGATGTTTGTAATGAAAGAAAACTGAAAACTGAAAATATAAAGGTAAGAAAGATTTGGGTACCAAAGGGAAGCTTGGTTCCAAAGACTAACCCTCTTGGACCCAAGTAAAACGGGTACCGTTTAAAAATTATTTGAGGTGCTCCTTACAGGTTAGTTTTAAAGAAAACATAAGCAAGGACAAATGGCTCCTAGATAGCGGTTGCTCACGACATATGACGGGCGATAAAAATCAATTTACATCTTTGACACCTAACGATGGCGGACATGTGATGTTTGGAGACAATTCTAAGGATAAAATCATTGGTATTGGTAGAATTGGTAAAAATGATTTTATTATTGAAAATGTTTTACTTGTTGAAGGCTTAAAATATAATCTTTTAAGCATAAGCCAACTATGTGATAACGGTTTTAAAATAACATTTCTTGAAAATCAATGTGTCGTCAAAGAAGATGATGATCACAAAGTTTTATTTGTTGCATCACGTTTTTGAAAATATTTATACATGTTCATTTGATGATTTATCTTCACAAAATATTTCATGCCTAAATGCTTTAACCGAAAATAGTTGGTTATGGCATAGACGTCTAAGACATACTAGCATGGAACTTATTTCAAACTTATCTAAGAATAATCTTGTACGTGGATTACCAAATGCAAAATTTGTTAAGGATAAGATATGTGATGCATGCCAACTTGGTAAACAAGTTAAAAGTTCTTTTAGGAAGAAGAAGTTTACTTTTATTACTAAACCATTGGAACTTTTGCATCTTGACTTATTTGGTCCTAATTCTGTTGCTAGCTTAGGTGGCAAACTTTATGCATTTATGATTGTTGATGATTATTCTAGATATACATGGGTTCTACTACTTGCTAAGAAAAGTGATGTTGCTTACGTGTTTGTTAAGTTTTGTTAGCGTGTTGAAAATGAGAAAGGTTTTAGCATTAACAATATCCGAAGCGATAGAGGAAGAGAATTCCGAAATGATGAGATTGAAAAATTTTGTGACAAACAAGGTTACGGACACAATTTTTCAGCCCCTAGAACACCTCAACAAAATGGCGTTGTTGAGAGAAAAAATCGCTCTTGACAAGAAATGGCTCGGACTATGTTAAACGAGCATTTTTCACCGCAATACTTTTGGGCGGAAGCCGTGAGTACGACATGTTACGTTTTGAACCGTGTTTCAATCCGTAGAGGCTTAAATAAAACTCCATATGAGTTATGGAATGGTAAAACCCCTATTATCTCATACTTTAAAGTTTTCGGTTGCAAATATTTTATTCTTAATGATAAAGAAAATCTTTCAAAATTTGACGCTAAATCCAATGAAGGTATTTTTCTTGGTTATTCAACAAATAGTAAAGCTTATAGAGTATATAACAAATGTACACTTATAGTTGAAGAATCAATGCATGTTATTTTTTAGGAATATAACCCATTTTCACCAAGAAATGATATAGATGAAGAAAATATAGATTTGATAGAAAAATCAACGAAAGAAGCTGAAAACACTGATTTAAGGCTCGTTGATAATGACTTAATGGAAGTACAACCTTCCAAGAACACGTTACCTAAGGCGTGGAAAAAGGTTAACATTCATCCATCCGATCAAATCATTGGTGACATTGAACGTGGAGTAAGTACTAAATCTTCTTTGAGAAACTATGTTAACAATTTTGCTTTCCTATCTCAAATTGAACCTAAAAATATTTTTGAAGCTATTGACGATGAATCTTGGATTCTTGCAATGTAAGATGAGTTAAATCAATTTGAGAGGAATAATGTTTGGCCTCTAGTACCAAGACCTAATGACCATCCCGTAATTGGAACAAAATGGGTTTTTAGAAATAAAAAGGATGAATCGGGTGTTGTTATTAGAAATAAAGCAAGATTGGTAGTATAAGATTATAATCAAGAAGAAGAGATAGATTATGATGAAACATATGCACCGGTAGCTAGATTAGAAGCTATACATATGTTACTTGCTTTCGCTTGTGCCAATGATTTCAAACTTTTTCAAATGATTGTTAAAAGTTCATTTTTGAATGGTTTCACTTCCGAAGAAGTTTATGTTGAACAACCTCCTGGTTTTGAAGATGAAAAGTTTTCAAACCATGTTTTCAAACTATCCAAAGCACTTTATGATCTCAAACAAGTTCCTAGAGCATGGTATGAGAGGTTAAGTAGATTTCTCTTAGAAAAAGGTTTTAAATGTGGTTAAACCGATATAACTTTATTTATTAAAAAAGCTGAAAATAATATCTTACTAGTTCAAATCTATGTTGATGATATCATTTTTGGAGCTACTAATGATATCTTGTGCCAAAAGTTTGCTAAGCTTATGCAGGAAGAATTCGAGATGAGTATGATGGGAGAATTAACATTCTTTCTCAGATTACATATTAAGCAATCAATGGATGAAATATTTATAAATCAAGTAAAGTATACTAAAGACTTATAAAAAAATACGGAATGGAAAGCTCAAAGGTATATAATACACCTATACTTCAATCAAATTAGACGCCGATAAAAACGGTAAGAAGGTAAATGAGAAGGAATACCAAGGTATGATTGGTAGTCTCCTTTATCTTACGGCAAGTAGATCGGATATCATGTTTAATGTTTGTCTATGTGCTGGTTTTCAATCTTGTCTTAAAGAATCACATTTAACTATTGTTAAACCTATTTTTCGATATTTGCTTGGTACATGTGATTTAGGATTATGGTATCCTAAAAATGATTGTTTTGACATGCTTAACTATTTTGACGCTGATTTTGCTGGTTGCAAAGTCGAGCGTAAAAACACTAGTGGTACTTGTCACTTTCTAGAACACGCATTGGTTTCTTAGTCAAGCAAGAAACAAAACTCAGTTGCATTATCCACGGCCTGAATATGTCGTGGCTGAAAATTGTTGTGCTCAAGTGCTATATATGAAACAACAATTGGGAGATTTCGGTATTAATGTTGGTTGTGTTCCAATCTTATGTTATAACACTAGCTCCATTTATTTGAGTAAGAATCTTACTCAACATTCACAAACTAAGCACATTGAAATAAGACACCACTTCATTCATGACCACATTCAAAAAGGCGATATCACATTGGAATTCATTGACACTAATAATCAACTAGCCGATATCTTTACTAAGCCTCTAGGAGAAGAACAATTTTCAAAAATATTACGTGGCTTAGGCATGATGAGACAAAAAGATGCTTTGAAAGAATGAAAATTTTCAAAATTTCCACTTGAGAGTAAATATGCTATAAATTGTCAAAAATTACTTCAATCTTGATTTAAAATATTTAAAATGGTTTTTCACTGGTATATATTTTTTATGTGTTTAAAATGTTTTTAAAATTATTTCAAAACCATGTTCTTCAAAATGATCAAAAATCTAATTTTGATAGACTTGAATCCCTGAGGCAAAAACGAAATTTGGTTATGAGTAATATTGATAAATTCTAAATTAATTAGGATTGATATATACTTCAAAAAACCATACAAAGGCTAAATATTGAATAAATCAATCCAATTAGAGCATAAAACAAAAACAGATCAAGCCGACTACCTGCTGAAAATGTTACAGCATAAGTAGTTTACTACTTTCATGATAAGTAGTCGACTACTTATCCTAATAGGTGGAAAACAGTGTGTTCGAATTCATTGCAAATCTTAAGGGTTAGGGTTTATTTCATCCGAATTCTTTGCCTATATAAACAAGTATTCGCACATCACTTCATTCCTACTCTTAAAAAAGAGGCCAACCTTGATAAATCTTGAGAGTGATTGAGAAATTGTCCAAACCCTCGGTTGAATTCTTGTGTTCTTGAGAAATTCAAGCAATGGAACCAAGGAGATCAAGGAGAAATCAAGAACAAAAGGCAGCCCCGATTATTCCATTCGATAACTATTATTTCTCACGTCCCGAACATGAGGAACAATTTCGCTCCGATTTCTCTCACCGTAAGGTAATACCCGGTCATCCTGTTGATTTTGAATCTCTTTCAAATCACAATCTTCATACTCGTACCTATTTTAATCATGCCAGTTGGGATTATTTTGTTGGTATTTCATCACCACTATATTTCGTTCTTGTCTAAATGTTCTATGCGAATCTTGTTTATGAACGTGGTGTTTACACTTCCTATGTGAATGGTGTTGAAATCTCTTTTGGTAATAGCCTTCTTGCTAATATATTTCATTTACCTAGAGGAGATATTAAACCCAAGATCAATAACAACTGGTTGTCAATCTACTTGAATTTCAATCAATGGAATGTCTTGGCTACTCTTTGTGAACCACATTTTCGTCCTGGTAATCGTAATTCCGTAGCTGATTTACCACTTGAATTTCATTTGATTCACTCTATAATCAACTACTCCATTGTGCCTAGAGCCGAAAGTAGATCTCATATTACTTTCTTCGATCTTTTCCTTCTAAAGAGCTTTCTTGACAACACTAACATTGATCTTGCATTTGTCATTGGAAAGTATATGTTGGCTCAAAAGAACAAAAGCAAAGGCTCTTTGCCTTATGGAATCGCTATCACCGCCATTTTCAATCATTTCCAAGTCCCACTCCAAAATAAAAGTCCATCTTCTATCATTACTCATCATGAAATTCTTGACCATTCAACCGTGTTGAAAATGGGTTATCAATTTGTTAATGGTCGTTTTTGAAAAAAGAATAGAAAAGTCAATCACGAAGTTATTGGTTTTGTACTCACAAATGTTCTGGTAGAACTAAGACATACCGATGCTTATCAATGAGGTGCTGAAAATGTAGAAGAAGAAGAAGAAGAAGAAGAAGAGGGAGATGACGAAATGGAGGACGCACCACCACAAACCGGTGGAACTTCGACTTTTGAAGTTGGAGAATGTTCCAATGCTCTGAACTTTAACTATAATGATCTTATTACTCGTATGGACAACATGAGCACAAGGTTTTTCCACACCCTTAATGATTTTTTTTATCAAAGTGTTCCCAAATATCACTAGTCAATTTTTATTTTATTTTTTGAAATATCAATAGATGTCATATCATTATCCATTTCTCTTTGAGGGGGTGATGATGGAGAGTTACCAAGTAGGGATGCCACAAAAAACCTAATCGATGGGTAACCGAGAGAAATCGAATTGAATGGTCCGGTTTTAAAACCGACTAAATGATTTGGTTGCGGTTTTGGTTCTGAAATTAGCAACCAAAGCGGTTTTGATTTTGGTTTTGATTTTGGGATAGAAACTATGAAATTGAACCGCGAAATCGAACCACAAAACCAAATCTCGAAATCGTGAAACCGATATTTTAAAAATATTTTAATACATATATACCCTTATTTTTTATATATATTTAAATTTTAACGTTCATATATATATATATATATATATATATATATACACACACACACACACTTTTAGCCCCTCTCACTACAACAAAAACTGTCTGTTAGGACAAAATTGAAAGTATTACATAAAAGTAAATTTAATATTTTTAATATTGATTTTCTTATTATTTTATTAAAAACTAATATATAATCAAATATTTAAAGGGAAAAAAGTAATGCCCGATAAAATTAAATCAGTGAAAAAAAAAAATTAATATTCTATATATAATATAAAGGGACAATAAATGGTGCCCTAAAAAAAAATTATATTAGGGTATAATTTTGTGTCTTATTGTAATTAAATAATTTAATTATAGGTCAATTAATTGTGCCCTAATAGATATAATAAAATCAATTGAAAAAAAAAAGATAAAAATGAGAATCATCGATCTTTAGAAACGACGTCATTTTGTTCTTGGTGCCAAACCAAAACGACATCATTGTGGCCATATTTTAATTATGGTTATTGTCTAGAAACTCTAATTATCGTTACTGGTTAAAAACTTTAATTATGATTATTTTGTGTGCTGTTTTTAAGACTTTATGTTTGATATTTTAATAATATTTTTGTTTATATATAAAAAACAATGATTTGCAGTTTTAGTTTTTATAAAATTGAAAACTCTTAAATGATTTTGCGGTTTCCCGGTTTTGGTTTTGGTTTTGTGTAAATTTAAATGGTTTGTTTTAAAACCGAACCAACGGTTTTGGTTTGATATATTTTTACTAGTTTTGTTTTTGGTTTTATATGAAATTGGATCAAAACCGAACCAGTGACATCTCTATTACCAAGTGATAGAGAAGAATCAATCAGTGTGGTAGAACTATCACATGGTGTAGATTGTTGTGAACTTTATAATGCTTTAGAAGACATTGTAACCTATACCAATAAAAAACGAACTCAAAATCTAAACCAAATCAAAACCAAAACTCAAATATTCTAGATCTATTTCAAAATAAACACAAACCAATGTTTCCAGAACCGGAGGACGGCGGTGGTTTCGACTTCTAAAGCTGATGATGGTGGTGGGCTAGCGGCGACTGAGGTCCGGATCTAGTGGTTGCGAGCCATCGATGCTGATGAGAGAAAGAAAAGAGATAGACGAAATAAACGGAGAAATAAAAGAACAGATCACAGATGACATGAGCCGAACTTTCTTGAAATTACATGTGGTTCGGAATGTTGACGACGGTGGTGAGCCGGTGGCAGCTAGGGTCCGAAGTTGGTAGTTACGAGCCTTCAATGCCAAATTGCTGATGAGAGAAAGAGAAGAGATGATCTGATGGAGGAGTAAAAACTAAAAATTAGTCGGCTATGATTTGTGAAGTGAAACCCTATCACCTTTATATAGATATATATGAGTCTGCTATGATTTGTAAAGTGAAACTTAACACCCTTTTTATATTATATATATATATATATATATATATATTGATGAGGGTATTTTTGGGCACTTCTGAGTCAACACTTGGGACCCATCCACGTGTCCGTCGTCGTAATGATAAGGATACATTCCGAAATTCATAACGCCACGTTAGACCATGCACCGACCACGGCTTCTCTCTGGACCCTCATTTGCATCCAGGGAGGAGCGAGGAGCCTTGCAAAGACGTTCCGTTCTGAGCTCTGCACCGTGCCCTAGGTGATCAGTTTCAAGGACTCAGTTGTTTACCTCGATCGGCTCCCTCTTCCAGCTTGTTTCTTCTCCAAGACACCACGGATCTCCACTCTCTTCCACCGGCTCACAGCCACGGGCCTGACAAAGGCCCGTGGGCTTTCCCAAATGGGCCCAAAAGCCCAAGCCCAACGATTATCTCCTAAACGCCCCAGATTATCGGCTAAACACAGGATTTTAACTACTTAACCGTGTTTATGCCCGACTAATCATCTCCAACGCCTATATATATCAGGGGCTATGTAAGCCTAAGGTATGTTTGAATATACTTACATTACGCGCGAGTTCATTTGTTTACTTGCTATATTTTGTATTTTTTCTCTCTGAGCACTGATTACCACGCCGGAGGGGCTTCACCGGAACAAACCTCGGTCTGAGCCTTCTGCAGGTACACTCCTTGAGGAGCAAGACTTTGGACACAGCAGGTCAATCCTCCCAGAACCCAACATAGCTCACGCGAGGACTTTTTAACTGACGAATCCACCTCAGTAAGAGGACCCACCTGTCATCCGACTGGACCATACTCGAGGTGTGTATCAGTTTTATGCATCAACATATATATATATAAGATAAAATTAGAGCTAAAAGTATAATAAAACACACACACACTTATATATATATATATATTAGGGTTAAAATGTAAATATATATAAAAATAAAGATATATATGTAATAAAAATATTTCTAAAATATTGGTTACGCGGTTCGGTTTCGTGGTTCGGTTTCACGGTTTCTATTTCAAAAGCAAAACCAAAATCAAAATCAAAACCGATTCGGTTGCTAATTTCAAAACCAAAACCAAAATCAAGCCATTTAGTCGGTTTCAAAACCGAACCATTAGGTTCGGTTTCTCTCGATTACTCATCAGTTTGGTTTTTTGTGGCACCCCTAATCAAAAGCGCTCTTTTTTCTTTTTTCTTTTTTTGATGAAACTAGCATGGGTCTGCCCATGAGAAATACATCAAAAATAAAAATAATACAAATTTCTTTTTTTTTTAGGTGTTTTTTTTTTTTTTTTTTTTTTTTTTTACTATTTTCAATTTATGATCGCTATTTTTTTATATTAGATTTCTTATGTTTGGGCATTTTATTTTTATTTTGTTTTTGTTTTTATGTTTAGTCACCATTATTCAATATATTTCTATATTTTTATTTTTATTTTTAATATTTTGTTTTTGGTTTCTATCATAGACCATAGACGAATAGGAAATTAAATATGAAATATGAAGATGTAAAATATAAGAGTATTTTATCATGGGCCCCAAAACTCATTACTAATTTATTCTTATACCCATGTAGCCATTTAAGTTTTGAGAAAAATTCAATTGGTATATATATGATAATTATTTGTTGTACAGTAACATTTATATTCGACATTCATTATGTTATTGTTGATATTGTTACTGTACAACAATATTTGTATTCCCTATTCATTGTGTTTCTATTAATATTGTTGTTGGGCAATAATATTTGCATCCCCCTATTTATTATGTTGCAATTGATGTAGTGAGAGAATATGTATTTGGATTTTTTTTAAATAATAAATAAATAAGTAGTGTTTTGTCAATATGGGCTAGGAAGTGGTGACCCATTTTAATTTTAATAATAAAAGTGAAGTTCTCTCTAATTTTTCCAAAATATAATTACAATCAAATTTTGAGGGTAAAAATCTATTTTGAACATGTAATTTGCAAGACAATTACTTATTTCCGAATATATTAATACTAAAACATTAAAAAGTAACGGCTAATTATGCTAAAATTTTAATCCTAAAAGTAGTAATTTATTCAATTTAAAAATTGATGTGCTTAATTATAATGTCAATTTATGTTTCTTCCTTTCAATTTGGAAATTAATGGAAGAATACAATATAAATTACAAAAATAAAAAATATAGTTATTTTGTTAGAATTGTGACTACTAACAGATAAGATCAGATTCTATTAAAAATAATATATTTCGGACTAATATGAAATTTTGAAGAAGTTAAAAGAAATATATATTTTAGAGTAATATGCAAATACTAAAAGTTAAGAAAGAAAATATAAATATTCTTAAACTTCTAGGCTTGTAGTTGTAATTTTGAATAAAGAATATAAAATTTTAGAAAGATGACGAAATTGGAAAGCTTCTCAAGCTTTCCAATTATGCTGTTACTCAATTATGCTCCTCAAGCTGCTAAGGGTTTCTTTTATATTAACTACAGATAAGTTGTCAAGTTGATGACCCCTGTTGGGTTTATATAGAATCCCACTTCACCGGCTCACAAGTTCAATATATATTTGAGAGAGAGAGAGAGATGGGTAGGAGCCGCTGCAGTGTAAAAGAAGGGATGAAGAGAGGGGCATGGACTGCAGCGGAAGACAAAATTCTGAAGGACTACATTAAAGCCAATGGTGAAGGAAAATGGAGAAACCTACCCAAGAAAGCAGGTGAGAGGGTCTCTCAATTTTATTTTTACGCATGCTTGAATTCTTAACCTTACAGAGGTCCTTCAACTGCTTTAACTTAAACATATCTTGCCGCTTGAGCCACATTATATTGGTTGAGAAGGTCTCTCATATGATTAATGCAAAGAAGTACCCAAAACTTTAAATACATTGCTCCCTAGTGAATTGATGCAGTTGCACTCTTGCCCTTAATTGTTTAATATTGATAATTTAGCCCCTAATGAGTTTCTGCTAGTAAATATGTAGGTCTGAAGAGATGTGGGAAGAGTTGTAGACATCGGTGGACAAACTATCTAAGGCCGGATATCAAGAGAGGAAACATAACGGATGATGAAGTTGACCTCATTATAAGACTTCACAACCTCCTTGGAAATAGGTCATTTGCTTATTATATATCTCCTACTTCCAAACATAATCTCACCGTGTGAGTTTGTGAGGGGACATTATGAGTCCAACATAAAAAAATAAACAAATAAATAAAAAAAGGGTTAATTACACTTTACCCTTGTGGTTTGGCCAAATTGCACTTTACCCCCTGTGGTTTGAAAATCGCCACTCACCCCTCCTGTGGTTAGATTTTCTAACCACTTACCCCCCCTGATGTAAGGGGGTAAGTGCACCAAATATTTGACCACGGGGGTAAGTGGCGATTTTTAAAGCATAGGGGGGTAAATACAATTTGGCCAAACCACAGGGGATAAAGTGTAATTAACCCATAAATATATACATATATGATTAGTTTTTGTTCAAAGCGTAAAATAGTTAATATAATTTTCTTCGGGATTAGTGGAAAATAAGATCATGTTTGTTTAGTGTTTATGTTTTTAGAAAATTTGAACTTAAGTGGAACATAAATAAGTTTTTGATTCTCATATTTCGGCTTTCTATTTTTATTTTTATTTTTTAAACGGAATCATATATTTGAGAGCAAAATTATTAAATTAGGATTATGACGAAATAGTTTTTGAATACAACTTGCTAAACAATGTTGTTGGTATATATAGCAGATGGTCTCTAATAGCTGGAAGGCTTCCAGGGCGAACAGACAATGAAATCAAGAATTACTGGAACACTAACATCCACAAAACAATGAATGGTCAGCTTCCAAGTTCCACTTCGAATCGTAAACCTCCTAATCCGTCGAAAGAGAATCATAATCACATGACCAAACAATCTGTTATTCCTTCATCTTCAACGATGTCGTGTTCAACTCTTGTTTGTACTAAGGCATCAGGGTGCACAAGGGCTTTCACTACCGAGGAATCACATAAAGCTCAACCTCTACA
The DNA here is from genome assembly GCA_016647705.1 of Eucommia ulmoides. Classification (NCBI taxonomy): domain Eukaryota; kingdom Viridiplantae; phylum Streptophyta; class Magnoliopsida; order Garryales; family Eucommiaceae; genus Eucommia; species Eucommia ulmoides. The sequence goes on from CM028338.1 coordinate 47,254,280, forward strand.
CGACATAATGGTGGCCCCTGAGAAGCAAGAGTTGGTGACTCCAATTGCTTCGGATGGATATAACTCATCAAATTTCACCATGGATTTTGAAATGGACGAGAAATTGATATTTGATTTTCTAAATTCGGAAAATAGCACACTTTTTAGCTTCGAAGATGGGATGAAATGCAATGGTAACCCAAATACAGATGACATGAGTTGTTGGACTCCATGTCCTAACCAAAATGGCTTATTTTCAGGAGAAATATTTGTGGAAGATTTCGATATTGAACCAATGACATTCAATATCCACAAAACAATGAATGGTCAGCTTCCAAGTTCCACGTCGAATCATAAACCTCCTAATCCATCGAAAGATAATCATAATCACATGACCAAACAATCTGTTATTCCTTCACCTTCAACGATATCGTGTTCAACTCTTGTTTGTACTAAGGCATCAGGGTGCACAAGGGCTTTCACTACCGAGGAATCACATAAAGCTCAACCGCTAGCTCTACACGACATAATGGTGGCCCCTGAGAAGCAAGAGTTGGTGACTCCAATTGCTTCAGATGGATATAACTCATCAAATTTCACCATGGATTTTGAAATGGACGAGAAATTGATATCTGATTTTCTAAATTCGGAAAATAGCACACTTTTTAGCTTCGAAGATGGGGTGAAATGCAATGGTAACCCAAATACAAATGACATGAGATGTTGGACTCGGTGTCCTAACCAAAATGCCTTATTTTCAGGAGAAATATTTGTGGAAGATTTCGATATTGAACCAATGACATTCAACATCCTCGATACCAAAATGGACTGGCTTAAAAAGCAGTAAAATAAATCGTTGTCTTATTAATTAATTGAATTAAATAAATTCCGATTTAAAATTTGTCCAAACGGATCAGGTTTTCGTAGAGGACAAATTCGGATTTCATTGTAGAAAATAATCTCCACAATAATTTCTTAATGTTAGTAAGTGATTATCTGAACACTGTTGGAAGAAGTGCGGAGATTAATGGTATTGTATTTGGTTTCTGGTCAGCCCTACTCTTTTGTACTAGAAAATAAAAGGGTCTTGTATTTGGTTTCTTGTGCTCCTCATTTGTAAATTAATATTCCATATAAATATAATGTACTTTCAATATTTTTTCGTTGTCTTTACAATAATATGCTACAAATATTGAACTAAATACCATATATGCTATAAATTATGTTAAACACCTGTGTACAAATGAATAAAATATTTATTATTGTTTCATTTACTTTTTATATTATTTCGATGAAATATTTAAATGATACTAATAGTAAATTTGATATTCTTTCTTGTGGGTTTTTCTTTTAAAACTTAGGTACTATTTGTAAAGTTATTTTTTTTAATTAATTTTCAAAATAAAAGCATTCATTCAACGAAAAAAAATTTATTTTTACTTCAAAGTAAAAGCAAAAAATAAAAAATGTACTTGATAGTGTAGAAAGAATATCTTACTGTTTTTTCGATAAAACTAAATATTGATTGTTGCGAGTTGATAAGTACTGAAATTTAAGTTCTGAAATGTAAGTGTTAAATTGATTAAATAATTTTCTTTTGAATATTTTGTTCAGGAAATTTTTATATATTTTTATAAATTCAAATAAGATATTAAGAAAATATGATATGTTATTTAATTTTTTCAAACAATTCACATTATCCACAATTCAATAAATAAAATAAAAATATAATATAGAGAGAAAAACATATTTGGTTGATTGATGTGTGTAATCACCGTCTTAAGGAGATATGTGTTCGCTCTATGCACAAAGTTGAATGACTAATCTTTCACAAGATACAATAGTATCTCTAAAAAGAATACTTTGCCTTGATTCATTAAATTAGAGTACAACTTTATACAAGAGATTTCTTATAATCAAGCTAAACTAATTTAGGAAGAGATTTCCTACAATCAAGGCAAACTCAAGTACCAAAGTAAAACCCAAGAACCAAAAGAGAGAAAGAGAGAGAGAGAGAGAGAGAGAGAGAGAGAGAATTTTTGGGCTAAAACTAAATGAAGATAAAATGTCGCTTAAATGAACGGATATTTGGAGGAGAGATGTGATGGATAATTTTGTCAGAAGTTGGCGTCAACTTTTTTTTTTCCAAAATTGAATTTACGAACAATATTTTATTTATTGGATTCTTTAAAAATTATTTTATTTTAAACATACACTTGTACAAAAGAAAAAAGAAAAAAAAATCAACAATTTAATAGACAACTTATATTTTGCGTTTTATTAACACAACGTAATCATAATAATTTCCTACAAAGGAGATTCCAAATTCTTGAGAGGATATTTATGTGCGACAGGTTTTAAAAGTAGGGTTAGAAGGGAAGTTAGACACTGTCACTACAGATTACACCCCCAATCAATGGAAAGCAACCAACAATCCCAAGCAACACTTTCTTCTCTCTCTCTCTCTCTATTATAATTTAAATGTCGTCTTCTTTACTCAACTTTTAGGGAAAGTAGTTTTTTTTCCCGACTAATGGCTCGAGTGTTCAATTGGTCCCTCGTATTTGAAAGTCGACACACTGAGTCCTTAACATTTCATTTTCATTCTAAATTGACATTTTTTTTAGGTCAACATTGACAGTCAACATGTAAGTAAGGGTATTTTGATCATTTCATATTAAAAAAATAAAGATAATTTCATCATTTTATTCAAACTAATTTAATAGGAACTATTTGTAAATTATTCAAAACTTAATAGTAAACAATATATTTAATTATTTTCATCCAAACCCCCTCCCCACACCCACTACCACTGATTCGTGCCCCTACCCCAACCTTACCCTTTGTTTCATTCCCCCAGCCCCTCCCCCTCCTAGCAACGAAGAACCAACCACCACCACCGCTCCAACTGTGAACTACCACCACCGCTCATTCAAGCTCTCTCTCTCTCTCTCTCTCTATTTCTCTCTCTCTCTCCTCTTCTCTCTCTATTTATCTTCTATCCAAAGCCCCACCCATTTCCTTCCTTTTGTAAACCTAAGTAGCAGAGATGAAGTGGCCCCAAAATGGGTTTAACACTCTCCCTCCCAAATTCAACGAAAATCTTGCTCAGTTCCAAGATCCGACGGCAAGGTATACGCTGTGGGACATTGGTTCATTGATAATCGTGTCTCCTCCCGATGACTTTGATAATGACGGTTGTTAGATTCCTGTTCTATATCGTTTATTTGAGAGTTCTCAAACCACTATATAAATCAAAGGAGTTACTCCATTTAACACTATATGGTTTTAAGTTGGAACCTCCTAACATGGTATCAAGAGCAAGACTTTCCTAGATCTATTCTCCCTAAAATTTTCACAACCCTAAAGAATTCTGCTTCCGTTGCTTCTCTTTTCTCCCGAGGCTTTCGTCATTACTGTAGGCCTCAACACCGCCCCGGTATCAACAACCACCATACCACCATCTTCATCTTAAAGAGACAAACACAACTCCACAAAAATCACTGCCACCGGAGAATCCACGCGCTCTCACGTGCCTCCCAAACCTTGCAGTATCTCTCAGCCTCGCCATATCAGATTTTGGGCTCTACCGCCTCCACCAGTGCCCCAAATCCATATCATAATATATAATCGAATCCGTCTCGATGAGGTGATTCCAACAACACAAAATAATCCCGATCCAACACAAGACACACTCTCACGCGCCCCAAGAAGACTTACTTTTTCGATTCACGAGCCGCCACTTGTTCAAGTTCATTCTTGCTGCCAGTTCAGGCCTTTTTTAACCACTTTTATGCAAACTTGGACCTGTTCCTAGGGTTTTTCAACACTTTGATTCTGTTTTCGGCCTCAGTTTTGTGATTTGAGACTCACAAAATATACTTTTCTTTATATTTGTGTGGTTTCTGTGCCGATTCACTCGTTTTTCGCCTGGTCCTTAAAGATTCAATATCAGTTCTTGAACAATTTCAGTATTATGGAGTTATCTATGATTTCATTTCATCAAATTCAGATCATACAATATAACTCTCTTTATATTGTTGATTCGGTTCATCACGGAGATTTGATCGGTTCAAGGGGCCCTCAATCGGTTCTTCACGAGTATAGACCAATTCTTGGACAATTTCAGCATTATGAATCCATTTGTGACAACAGATTCTCCCGGTTTAACAGCAATGCCTATGGGTTCTTAGCTCATTATCAATGCTAAAGAGCGTTCGGATCCTACCTCCACTATTGTCACCCTGTCTATTGCAGATTTGGCCTCATTCCTCATTCATATCTTCAACAAAAATGGTTATGGTACAAACTTTTCCCCTACTCTCTCACTTACTACAGGTAACTCTTTTTGGTTCTTTTATTTCTGCCTATTGTAATCACATGACATCTGATCCTAATATTTTTTCAGCCAAGCTCTCTACGATGAATATCTCTTGTATTCATACCACTAATGGTTCTCAAATAACTGTTACCTATACCGGTCAGGTTTTTACTTCCTATCTTTCTATTCTTGATACGTATTTGATTCCAACAATCACCTTAAATCTCTTGTCTGTTAGGCAACTTTGTGAATTGGGATTTGAAGTCATATTTTCTAATAGTGGTTGTCGTGTGCAGGATCCTCAGACAAGAGAAACTCTTGGGACTGGTCGTAAGGTTGGATGCCTATTTGAACTTACTAATTTGCACCTTGCATCTCCAACTCTACCACTAGCACAACCACATGTCCCTTCATCAACCTATGTAATCTCACCACCATCGTCACTATCCTCTTCCTCATCCTCATCCTTATCTCCACAACCACCAGTGTTTCTCCCACTATCCTAAATTTGGTATGCTCGTTTAGGCCACATTTCATCTAATCGACTCAAATCGTTTATCTCTAGCGGTCAGTTAGGTTCAATTCAGCGTGAGTCTTTTAAATGTATCATTTGTCAACTTGCAAAACAACCAGCCTTACCTTTCAAAGAAAGTCAATCTATTTTGCTTGCACTATTTAATCTAATTCATTACGATATTTGGGGGCCTTTTTTTCCTTCCTTGATAGATGGTTATCATTACTTTGTTATCTTTGTGGATGACTACTCTCGATATACATGGTGGTTTCTTATGAAACATCGATCCAAACTATTTCAAATATATTATGAGTTTTCTTCTATGATTTAAACCCAATTTTTTAGAAATATCAAAGTTTTCCGCTCAGATAATGCAATGGAATACAAGGATCCTGTTTTTCTTAACCTGTTTTGCAAAAATAGCACGTTCCCCCATCGCTCGTGTCCTAGTACATCCCAACAAAATGGACAAGCCGAACGCAAACATAGACATATTCTTGACACAATTTGTGCTCTCCTCATTTCTTCATCATGTCCTGAGCGTTTTTAGGGTGATGCTGCCTTCACAGCCGTTTACATAATAAACCGTGTCTTTTCTACTACAATCCAAAATCAGTCTCCACTTTAGCGTCTTTTCGTTAAACCTCCCTATTACTCTGAACTCAGAGTCTTTGGTTGCGTTTGTTTTGTTCTTTTCAAACCACATGAACACAACAAACTGGAACCAAGGGCTCGTCTGTGTTGTTTTCTTGGATATGGCATCGAACATAAAGGATATCGATGCTGGGATCCCATTTCTAAAACCCTTCGTATCTTGCGACATGTCATTTTTTGGGAACATCAAATATTTTCTTCCTTATGGTTATTTGATATATCAACCCTCACCAACTTCAAATTCTTTACTGATCCATCTATCGAGTTATTTGCAGAAGATACAGTTCCAAGTACTATTGAGTCTACTCTTGCACCACCAGTAAAGGCCAGCCTTGCACCTTATGCTGAGTCCACCCTAGAACCACTAGCTAAACCCACTCCAGAATCAGCAGTTGATCTCACCCTTCCAATTCCAACGACCATGCCTGAGACTTCTCTTATGGCCGATGATCCTGTACCGCCTTCCTTTAAGACCCATGCCCTGGATCACCCCCGCCACTCTACTAGGGTAACTCATCCTCTATATTACATTTCTAATTTTCATTGTTTTTCCACTATACTTCATCTGCATGAGCCTAAATCCAATAAGGAGGCTAGTACTAATCCACTTTGGCAGAAAGCAATGGACGAAGAACTTCAGGCCCTCGCCAAAACTCATACCTGAGATATTGTTGATCAGTCCCCTGGAAACACTCCTACTGGGTGCAAATGGGTGTTTAAGATCAAGACGCTTTCTGATGGCTCTGTTGAACAATATAAAGCCCGACTTGTTACCAAGGGATTTGCTCAGAAAAATGGCATTGACTATGAAGAGATATTTGCTCTAGTGGCGAGGCTAACATCTGTCCATATACTTCTTGCCATTGCCGCTATTGGAAAATGGACTCTCTTTCAAATGGATGTCAAAAATGTATTTCTCAATGGCGATCTTCTTGAGGCAGTCTATATGCATTCCCTTCTCAGCCTGGTTGCCCCTCGAAATAAAATTTGTCGCCTTTGTCGTGCCCTATATGGTTTAAAACAAGCTTCATGTGCCTGGTTTGCCAAATTCAGCACTACTATTCATTAGTTTGGGTTCACACCTAGTGCTCATGATTCGGATTTGTTTATTCGCCATATTGTCAACGGTATTATCCTTCTTTAACTATATGTGGATGATATAGTTATTACTGGAGATGATCTACGTGGTATTTCTGTACTCAGAAAGTTTCTCAGTGGCTAATTTGAGATAAACGATTGTGGCGTGTGCACTTATTTCTAGGCCTCGAACTCTCATCTGTTTTTGATAGATATTTTCTCTCTCAGGCGAAATATGCCTCGGATCTCTTTTCCAAGGTTAGGATCACTGACTTAGACATAGAGATATTTCAAAGATACGCAATGATAAGGTCGAGGGAGGCGATTTCGTTGATCGAGAAGCAGACACAAGCGTTATTCGGGAGGTAGGATATTAAGGTTTCGGAAGACGATTCGTTTGGCGCGAAGAGTGATAAGGTAATTTTGGTGACGTTTTCAAGGCTGACGATACTGGTATTGGAGGTGGTAGCTTTTGGGTCATTCTTGTAGGACGCGGAAGGGCATGTGGAGTCCAAATATCACACCATCAAGAGTTAATTGCAAGAAACCAAAGATAGCCTAAAGAGAGGTATTGTTTCTTCCAATTCATAGTTGAACAACAATCTATTATTTTACATGTGCTAAGAAGTGAGAAACTTTGGTGTTTGTTCATCAAGCAGTAGGATGAAGATGAAGATCTCTTTTTTCTTTTTCTTTTTTTAAATCCTCTGAATATTAATTGTAAATTTTGACCAAATGGCTTTTGACCTTTTCTTTAAGGTGTCCAATTTTTTGTTAATTTATTATTTTGCTTAAATTTGGTTTTGAAGTGAAATGAATATTGTGATATAGAGAGAGTAGTGGGTTAGTGGGTCTGGGTAGAGAGAGAGAGTAGTGGGTTTGTGGGTAGAGAGAGAGAGAGAGAGTAGTGGGTTTGGGGGTTTGGTTATTCAAAATACACATTTGACCCTAAAGTTTTAAATAAAAAATAAAATGACCCCAATTAAAAAATTAAAGTGTATAAATGTAATTTAACAATAATTAACATAAAACTTAATAAAAGGGCCAATTTGGAACGAAAATGAAATGTTAAGGACCCAATGTATCTACTTCCAAATACTAGGGCTAATTGAGCACCCGAGTATCAGGGACCAAAAATGTCATTTTCCCCAACTTTTAAACTATGCGCCCACACTAATAACAGATATTTCGTAATACTATTAGGGAAAAATGATCTTTTTGGTCCTTGACAAATGACTCAAGTGCTCAATTGGCCTCTGTAATTTTGAAGTCAACACATTGGGTCCTTAACATTTCATTTTCATTCCAAATTGGTCCATGAGCAAGATTCTATTAAGTCAAACTGATAATCAACATTTTATTAAGGGCATTTTGGTCATTTAACGATCCCAACTCATTTCCTTCTCATTTCTATTGATGTTTTCCGCGATTTTCTTCCTTGGCAGCCTCCTATAAATACTCTTCCCTACCCATCTTTATTATTTGTTCTCTATTTTCACCCTAAAAACACATTTTTTTTTTCTTTGTCCAACGAAAATAATGGAGAATCAACAAATTTGTGATTGTGGGAGGAAAACAAAAATGGTAACTTCTTGGACTACACATAAGCCTGGATGGAGATTCTACTCTTGTAGAAATTACAATTAGGTATTATTTTTCATACCATTTTTCCCAAATATTTAAAAAAAATCTAATTTTATTTTCTAGGCTAGAGATAATGGCTATTTCTTGTGCGTTGATCCTCCTATGTGTCTAAGGTTAACGGAAATAATATCATGATTATTAAGGAAAAAATAATGTTTTAAAAAAAAAAGAAACATTTATTTTTCTTAATAATCTCGGTATTATTGTCGCTGACCTTGGACACATAGGAGGATCAACCCACAAGAAATACCCACAACCTGTAACCTAGAAAATAAAATTAGATTTTATTTTTTTAAAATATTTGATGAAAATGGTATGAAAAAAAATAATACCTGATTGTATTTTTTACTAGACTTGAATCTCCTTCCGAGATTATGTGCAATCCAAGAATTTACAATTTTTGCTTTCCTCCCACAATTATAATTTTGTTGATTCTCCATGATTTTCTTTTTTCGACAAAGAAGAAAGAAGAATAAGAAAAGGTGTTTTTAGGTTGAAAATAGAGAATAAGTGATAAAGATGGGTAGGGAAGAGTATTTATAGGCTGCTAAGAAAGAAAATTGTGGGAAATATCACCCGAAATGGGAGGGAAATGAGTTGGGATTATTAGTGACTGTAATGCCCTTAATGAAACGTTCACTGTTAGTTTGACTTAACAAAATCTCGCTCAAGAGAAAATTTGGAACAAAAATGAAATGATAAGGACCCAATGTGTCGACTTCCAAATACCAAAGGCCAATTGAGCAATGAGTCATTTGTCAAGGACCAAAAAAGTCATTTTCTCTACTATTAGGGATAAGACATAGACTAAAAAAGACAACATTTAATTGAAAATAAAGTTATTCCACATTAATAATAGATATTCCATATATATATATATATAGACTAGCGTATAATCTATGTCTGAAGGCATACACTAAAAAAAGATAACATTAAATTGAAAAAAAAAATAACTTTAATATTTATGAAATAAAACAAAAAGATCAGTTGTAATATTCAATAAAGTGTTCTATACCAAATATCTTTTGAGAATATGGTTCAAATCATTATTCATTCATATTCCATTATATAAATACGTTGTTTTGCTAGTTGTTAAGAAGATAATTAATCACTTTTCATAAACTATTTTGCAATTTGTTAGAACAAAAATAATAATTAAACTGGAATTCATGCCAATGAGTATTCAAAAAACAAATATAATGCATCTCGGTGTTTGGTCCGCCAAACAATTAAAAAATTGTTGGTGGTGATGCTATTACAAAATTTTCAATCTAATATTTTATCTTTTTTATTTTAAATTAAATTATTTTTTAGTCTTTTACAACTTACCTTTTAATGTTTAGTTCCTATTAATCATAAAAAAATAAAGGATGAATTTCAATCAAACCACATATCCTTTAAAAAACTAACAACTAGAATTTCTGTTATTTGACACTCATTCTCATTGGCTAAAACTAATGTCAAGACCCATATCAAATTTATTTTCAAGTGAATTGGCCGACATTATCATTTTTAATGAATTTGTCCTTATTGAAGTCATTGTTGCACTAATTATTTACCTTTACTGATTCTTTTTTCTTCTTCATTTTTTGGTTCTTTTTTTTTTTGGTTTTCTTTAATTCATACTTCTTATTTTATGTTTTTTTTCCCTTTCTAATATAAATTTTTTTTATAACTTTTTAATCTTTTTTTTTCTATTTTTATTCTTTTATCTTATTTTTCACTAATTAGGGTTCAAATACGAAAAAAAAAAAACAAAAAAAAAATAATAAATAATAAATCAAAAGTAAAAAATTAGAAACAAACAAATAAATAAATAAACTACCAAAAAAATATAATCCAAAAAAAAAATTGAAAAAAAAAATTGAAAGAGAAACAAATTAGATAATAAGAAAAAGAAAAAAAAGGAAATAAATAAAAAATAAAACAGAGAGAGAGAGAGAGAGTGGAAGGTTGTGTAGAATCGAAAGGATAGAGAGAAAACACATTATTTTCTAAAATAATTTCTCAAAATTTTGATGCAAAAAATATAGTTTTCATATTTATATATAATTAACTAAAAAATTACAAAAGAATAAAAAAAAATTATTATTATTAATTTAATTAAAATTTCATTAAATAATTTCTCAAAATAGGGAGGCAAAATATGTAAGAAAAATATAGTTTCTATATTTACATATAATTAATTTTAATTAAGAAATTATTAAAGAATAATTAATTATTATTTTAATTAAAATTTTGTTTACATAATTTCTCAAAATATGAATTCAAAATATACAGGAAAAAGTTTCATATTCACATATAATTAATTTTTATTAATAAATTATTAAAGAATACATTTTGTTCTATCGTTAGTGATTTAATTTTTTAAAATTATTTTTCAAAATGTGAAGGCAAAAATATAGTATTCATATTTACATATAATTAATTTTAATTATTAAATTATTAATGAATAAAAATTATATGTATTGTTATTAATTTAATTGGAGTTTTTTAAATTGTTAGTTAAAAAAGGTTATCTTTTCCCCAGATTAGGTATAAGATATAAACGGTTAAATATAAACATATATTTTATATTTATGTTATATTTTTGTTTAATCTATATCATCTTTTGTCTTTTGAGACACCAGATAACCAAGAAATGTCTTGCACTCTTGTGTCCGTGTTGTATTGTATAATAATAGCTTATGACCCATGTGTAAAGGCACAGATGTAAAAATATGAAGCCAATTTAATATTATTATTTTTATTTAATTTCTATAAATTTAATGTTTCAGTATATTACAATTTAATGTCCATATATTATTTTTATAATTTTTTCAAATTTAATGTTCATAATTTTCGTATATAATATTTAGTCTTTTATATTGGGGTTAGTTATACTTTATCCCCTGTGGTTAAGGCCATTTTGCAATTTTTCCCTATGGTATTTTCGTCACCACTTTATCCCCATGTATTTAGGCTTTATTGTACTTTACCATTTTGTTGATTCTAAGATTTTGATTAACAATTAAGTATTGATGTTTTGGTGGAACTAATGTTTTGATTGAGTGTTTCAATTTTAAAGTTCCAGTGATGAAAATAACGAATTAAATGGATGCTAAATGATGATGTTGAAGATATTGAAGAATTAAGAGTTTGAAGAAATTAGGAAAAACAACTCAGGTGAATCTTAACTCTTAATATCCTAATTAAGAACACACACATGGTACAAAATGTATTTTATTATTTATGAGTGTTTTGATTAAATAAAATTATTTGCTCCTATGTGATTTGAAAATAAATATTTTCGATTGACTAAAATGGAATATAAGAATATTAGTGGATCTTATTTAGAAGCGAAAATGGTCAAAGGGGTGAAAACGTAAAAGAAAATAAGTTAAAAATGTGTTTAGAACAGAAATCCAGAAGACATCAGTCGACTGATGAGTCGACCGGACCAAGCTACTGAAAGATCCTGTATCTCTAAGTCGACCGACCAAGAGGAGTTGAAATCTCTAAATTTACAAGTCGACCAATAGGTCAACAGGTGAAGGAAAGACGAACTCTCTACATCTACAAGTCGACTGGCAGGTCGACCAATGAACGCCTTGGCTAAAACCTGAATCTACCAGTTGACTGGTCGGTCGACCGGATACGTTGTTTTAGGATACTGTTTTATCCAAGATTATATCCAAAAGAAGCCGTTTTTGGTTGGGATTTGAGAGAGATTTCAGGGATATTTTCTACATTTAAGATATGGTTCACATATTAATTAAATCCTATTAATATGGTTAATTGAATATTAATGTGTCATACCCCACCCCGGACACCCGTCACCTATGGGGCCGGTGTGACATTAACACGACATCAACTGAGCGACAAACCAAACTAGAAAGCGACAGTATGCATTCATAATTATACAATCACAAAATCAGGCCATAAACACCTTCTCTAACTAGGGACACACCCGTCCCGGAATTTTAATAACAACGGAAGATAAAAACAATAATGAACCTCTCCTAGGTTCGCCTCAGGCAGCACCTCCCGAAATACGCCCTCGCTATACCATCGACGAACTCCACCCAGTGCTAGTAGGGGACCGACTCCTAGCTATTTCACCTGCAAGTGTACTGTCTTCTTAATAAAAATATTTTTATTTTTAAATTTAATAATAATACCTTCTAAATAATACAACATTTAAACATGGATCAAGCATAAGTATATCGATATCACATAGCTTGTAAAAGTCTTCATAATATATGTAGTGAAAATAAAGTAATATATATAAGTTCCATTTTTAAACCATCCAGTATAAATATCATACCAATCACCATAATAAATAATAAATCACCCATTATAAATATAACATCACATCTCAAACCACCACTCCTCCACAACACACACTGGCTAGCCATAGTGATCGTTTTAACCTCACGATCGGGAGTTGCAATAGTACCGTACCATCCATAGGATATGTCTTCCTACAAACACTCATCACTCTGCCTAAGCGGATAATCACTGCGCAGTATAAACGTCTAACATCACTCCGTCGAGGCGGATAAACATCACTCCGCCGAAGCGGATCACATCACTCTATAATATCGTCTAATCAACATCGTCAAATCACCAAATAATTTTTAAAAGCATCTAATTTAAATACAACTATTTTCCATCATAGATATGTATACAAATAATTTGGCAAGAAGACAGTACACTCACCTCGTTTCTTATGCTACAAAAATCGCACCATCCAAAGCCTACCGAGGTGTTGGCGTCTGCGAACCTAGTAATGATAGTGCCTAAATTAATATTTTATGTAAAATCACCTAGTCATGTAATGTAGGCCCTAAGTTCTGCATTTTTCCATTCCCTATATTTTATCTATGAGAATTGTTATTATCCTAATAGTTTCGTTCCGTTAATTATTGCATAAAAATCTTGTAATATGAACGATCCCAAATTTATTATTCCGGTTACAAATATTTTTATGCTAAGATTGAATTTAACAAAACTAAAATAAATTTAACAGAAAACGATATCCATTCCGAATCGTTCACGGGCCGCGAGATGGATTTGAATTTTTGTTGGGGTTAGTTGTGCAATTTCCCCTTTCTTTTTTTTTTCTCCGGTTCTTGGTTCTTTTCCAGACTCAACGGCCGGCCCACTCTCTCTCTCTACTGTTGCCGACCGTCGGTGGCGTCCCACTCCTTTCCGATTCTCACTGTCGACCCTGCACCACCTACAACGTCAATCAAACACCACCACTGGCTACCTCACAAGCTAACCCGTACACCCACCAGATCACTGCTCACACACCCACACACGTTGCGACACACATACACCCATATACACAACTACACATGCAAGCTCAATGCTAACGATACGCCACAGGACCAACGACCCCTGCCGACGGCGACATACACACACAGCGGCACACCGTAGCTGCACCCAACTCACACCACCGCCACCGCCGTTGGTCGACCTCTCTCTCTCTCTCCGTCTTTGTTTTTTTTTTCTTTCCTGGGTTCTCATCAACACAACACACATACGCACATACACACACACACTAACTAGACAATCAGAACACATACACACAAACCCACACGCTGTCGGAAGAAGAAAACAGAGTACAACCCACACTGCCAGAAATTTACTGACCCAACTCGCAACACTCATGCATGCACCCACCCACCAAAATAATTAGAGGAATTACACATAAATACTCACCAGCCCGACGATCGTTGATGATTGGACGGCGATCACTAACTCCCGCTCACCGACGATGCTAAGAACACACACTGCCACGCCGTTAACGAACTACGCCACCGGCCGGACCACCCTCTCTCTTTCTTGGAACTATCGACGATGTCCACACGACGACGCACACCCCTGACAGCCACGACCACGCTGCCGGAGGAATGCCGATTCAAGAAAAATCGATGACCCTCACTCCGGTCCTCTCTCTCTAGAATTTCTCTAATTTTTCCCCCAGATGGGGTATTTATTGCATGAATTTATTGGTTAATCTGATCCTAAGCACGCCACGTCGCCCCCTGATCACTCTCTCCTCTGGCTGGTTTGATCGTCCGTCGCACACACACAGCGGTTATATATATATGTATATTTAAAAAAATAGTTAAATTGCACTTTCCTCCCTCCAATTTCTTTAAGATCTTAATTTCACTAAATTTCTATTTTTAATAGTTTCAAAAATTATAATTTTACCCTTAACATTTTTACTTTTTGATTTTAATTGCCAATTCAAATCTCAAGTTTAAATTTTTATGTTTCTAAATTCCCAATTTGACCCCCAACTTTTGATTTGAATTTTAATCAAAAAAATTTACCCTAAAATTTTCTACTGCTCTATAATGCAACTATTTATGACGTACGTTCTACAATTTAGGTTTTACATAATGTTTCTCAATTTGGTACTTAAAATTGATTCTATTCTTATTAATTGAGATTGAGAAATATTTAGAGGGTTTAATTGAAAGATTTGAAAGTTGTTTTTAAGTGAATTAAACCTAAATGAAGTCGTTATAATATATGGGGTCTATAAGTGATATTAATTGTCATGACACATGTAAATTAACCGTTAAAAGGCTGATTTCATACTCCTATATATTGACCTGCGAATTTCTTATATCAAGAATCATTTATTGAGAGAGCAAAAAAGGTTAAGATCATTCTTGAGCTATTATAAGAGTTGTCATACTAAAATATTGTGAGTTTTTCTGAGAGACGATCTTGAAGATCAATTACTATTAATCTTTGCTGCTACCAGATTTAAAATTACATCGTTCTAATAATTCTTTTTGTGGATTCCAGATGAGATCTGTCCAATTATATTCTTTTATTGCATTATCTGATTATTATTTGGAAATTAATCTTAGAAATTAATTCTGATTTTTGAAAAAAATATTTTTACAAACAATTTTTTGAATCTGATTACGTGCTCAAATTTGCTACCCATATCTTGTTAAAATTAAATTTTTCTATCTCATGTTTTTCTATCACTAGATTGGGATATTAATTGAGTTATTATTTATCTAGGGTGGTAGAAGCTCCGAGTGAGATTTTTTGCTTATCATTTTGTATTGGTGAGTAATGTGACGAGTTAAATACTGTTGGGGGTATTTAATCAAGGGTAGCTGGGTTTCATTATCTTTTTGTAAAAAGATTGAGGCAGTGATTCTTTCTGGATAGAATTGCATTTTGAGTGATTTGTAAAGGTTCCATCCTTACCTGGGAAAAGAATAGTTGGAGTGTTTTGTGAGATTTTGATTCTTGAGCCTTAGTGTTAAAAAGAATTAAGTTATTCTCCAGCTTGTAAAAAGTAGAGGTTATTCCTAAGGCTTAGAAAAAGAAACTGTAAAGGTTATTCTTGAGCCTGTAAAAAGTAGAGGTTATTCTTGAGTCTTGGAAAAGAAAATTGTAAAGGTTGATTCTGAGCCTGTAAAATAATCATCGTGTGGGTTTGGTTTCTACCTTTAAAGGGATCTTGGTTTTAGTGGGTGCGAACTCCGTGGAGCTCGGGGGACTGGATTAGCCAATAGTAGCTTGGTGAACCAGTATAAATCTTTTGTGTGTTGCTATATTTACTTTGCTAATTTTTATTGTTTGGGTGTGCACTTAGTTATTTATATTATTCGACTATAATATAAAGATAATAATTAATTTAGGATTAAAATTAATTATTTGATTTATTGAATTTTATTCTGATAATTTTTTAGAATACCCATTTCACCCTCCTCTTGGGTATTCTATTGGGCCAACAATTGGCATTAGAGCTGATTTAGCTCGAATCTTTTAGCTAACAAAGATCACATGGTACACATAGTAGGCACACTAGCTGAGGGATAGTCTATGCATCGACCACCCTTGTTTGCAAGTGAAAGTTACTCGTTTTGGAAAGACAAGATGATAGCCTTTCTTCAAGCTACAAATTACGACGTGTGTCTTACAATTGAGGATGGTCCATTCATTCCAATAGAAAACGGAGTTGAGAAAAAGAAGGAACAAGTCACTGCTTCCGATAATCAGAAACTCTCCATTAAGTCTCAAGCTATCAATATTCTCTTTTACTCTTTAGACGCTAACGAATATTCTAGAGTTTCAGGTTGCAAATCAGCAAAGGAGATGTGGGATAAGTTACAAGTCACCCAGGAAGAGACAAGTCAAGTGAAGCAGTCAAAAATCAATGTTATTATGAGAAAATTTGAGCTGTTCAGAATGGAGGAGAATGAATTGATTCACGAGATGTATACTCGCTTCAACAACATATGAAACAATATGAGTCAACTCGGAAAGCCATACTCCATGGAGGATAGAGTACGAAAGTTGCTAAGGTCATTGACAAAAATATGGGAGTCAAAGGTGACGGCAATCAAGGAAGCCAAGGATCTTGGCAAATATGATATTGATGATCTCATTGGCAATTTGATGACTCATGAATCGACGATTAAAGGTTATGAGGATGATACCAAAAATAGCAAGAAAAAATCATTAGTGCTAAAACCTCAAAAATTTGAAGAAGAGTGTAATAGTGGTGATGAGAGTCTCGACAGTAAGCAAGAGAAAGACGTGGCATTTCTCACGAAGAATTTTACAAGAATGGCTTGGCGTACATTTCGTGGAAGAAAGATCTTCAACATAAACAAGGTGGAATGTTACAACTGCCATAAGACAGGCCACCTCTAAACTGAATGCCCCAAGCTAAAGAAAGACAAAGAAAAAAAAAAATGAGAAGAAGAAAGTAAAGAAAAGTACGAAGAAATCAACAAAAGTCACATGGGACGACTCGGAGTCGAATAGCTAAAAAAACTCAAGCAGTGATGACTCGTCTGTGATTGCCACTGAATTTTAGGTACCTAAATGTTCAAGTTCTTGCCTTTATATTTTGATGAATTATTTGATATTTATCAAGAACTTTCGCATGATTATAAAATTCAGTGTTCAAAATTATTATCTTTCAAAGTACAATTAATACATTGAACAAGCAAGTGATGGATTATGGATCTAAAAATGTTGAATTGAAATCCAAGATGTTGGATTTACGTTCAATTGTTCTCAAATTCACCAGTGATGAAAATAATTTGAAAATGCTTTTGGAAGTTTACAAGGTATCTTTGATAAAGCCAGTATTGGATTTCAGAAAAATCTTAAGCAAAAACGTTTTCATAAATTCTTTTCTGAAAGTAAGGATCTTGTTAGATATTTTAAATGTAACATTATGGGGCATACTATTCGTAGTTGTTTTTTAAGAATATCTAACTGCAGGCAAGTTTGGGTTCCAAAAGAAACTAAAATTATTGGTAGGTAGGCGTGGAAACGCGCCTCTACTTACTTTCGCAAGTATACGAGGTCTAAAGTTTTAATATAGTGGATCTTGAACATCGGATATCGTTCCCACAGAGAAAAGTGTGAATAATTGAATTGAATACCGTAATTGACGTAGTCTCATGCTATCCTGACGACGGAAGACATGAATTGAAATTAAACTAAGCTAAATTACAATTAGTGGGTTAATCCTAACTAAGTTGATTAATTAGGGATTGATTTCGTTCACTTAATACATGTTTGGTTTCGTTTAGTTAACAATAACGGAGTTTAGGTATCTGACAATCTCAGTTCGTAAACTCCTCCGCCACCTCTTCCGAGTGTAAGACGAGGGAATACGCGACTTTGTGTCGACGAAGAGGTCCCCCTCAATGTTGTAACGACTCTAGGCCGCGTGAGTCTTGACCCAACGTCATCGATTGCACACTAACTAACGCCCTCCCAAGTCGTTAGGTCGTAACGATGTGTTTACCCTAATCCGAATCCAGGGTTACCTTTCCCGAGTGTCAAACCCTAGATTCTCAAATCCAACCCTAATACCGTTACATGCATATTAAGATCGTCATCAAATGATAAACACAATCGGAATTAAAACAACAACCGTTAAAGAAACGTATATTAAACCAAACGAGTATTTACACAATTACACCTTTCCCTAACTAATCTCTAAATTACACTAACATGTTCTTAGCCAATACAACATTAAATCAAGAGGAGATCATCAATATCAATAATAAACATTAATACAAAGATGGAAATAAGGGAAGACAAGCCAAATCTCAAAGTGGAGTAGTCTACTTTCGCCAAAAAACAATCCTTCCGAGCTTCTTCTTCTCGCTTGATGAACTTCCTCTTCTCGCTCTTCAAGGATTAGCCAAGAACACTACCTAAAACTAATCTAATCTAACTAAGGTGGAAGAGAGATCTCAAGAACAACCAAGCCCTCTCCCACGTCTAAGGTACGTCTAAAGGGTGTCTCCTCTTTTTAGCAATTGGGGGAGAAAAGGGTTAAATAGGCAAGGTTTGGAAATATCTTCAAAATATCTGAAAACAGATATTTCTGTGCAGAGTGTCACTGCCTAAGCGGTGGTTCACCGCTTAGGCAGTGGCTTTAAGTCGGTTAACTTCTGTCGGTAACTTCGCCTAAGTGGTGGTTTTTCCACTTAGGCGATGCATGCTGGCACAACAATCTATCATTTTCTCGCCTAAGCGGTGGTTCAGCCCTTCAGCAGTCCAACATTCTGCCTCTTTTCCGCCTAAGAGGTGGAATTTCCGCTTAGGCGATGGTCTTCATTCACCGAAACCCTGTTTTGCACATTTTGTTCACTTTTTCTCCACCGTTTTCACTTGTTTAATGCCTTTTAACGTCCTTTCCCTGTTTTACACTAAAACAAAATTAAATATAACTAAAACGCTTGAAAACTAACAAATTCGGTTTAGAAATACATAGGTTTTTCACACCCATCAATTATCCCGACTAACAAGATCAGACACACTTAGATTAGGTACCATCTAGGAACTCTTTGAGGTGCTTCTTGCTGGTTATCACTAAACATCTATTTACAAGGACAAATTGTTCCTAGAAATAATTAGTTGTTCTCAACACGTGATAGGGAATAAAGAAAAATTTACGTCTTTCACACCTAAAGACGAAAGTCATGTGATTTCTGGAGACAAGGCCATGAGTAAAAAGTTAAGCTTAAATGAGATGGTAAAAATTTCTAAGACTTGTGCTTTACATATTCCTAGGTTGTCTTAGAATTATTGCATGATTTCTTGATATTATCTAAGTGATAAATATATTATTTGTTGAATTTGAGATAAATGCATACATCAGATTTATGATTGAAAATTTCATGAATTATTAGTGAAATACTCTTCCTGTCTTAGTGTATTAATGATTACATGTTTCTAAATTCTAAGAAGATATTAATTGATATCATGCTATATTGCTGAAATGATATGATTATTCACCTATACATGAATATTATTCATTTACAATTTGATAGAGGAAGATTGCATGCTCAGAAAGATGTTTTTGGAGTGGATTTTGTTGGATGGAGTAGACTTGATATTTTTCTATAAAAATGATTCACATAGTGTTGATGTTTTGTGCTTAAAAGTTAATTTGTTAAAATGAGTTTTGATTTTTAAAAGTTGAATTTATGAGTTGATTCAATGTGCTTTTAAAAGAGTTATATATATATGGATTTAATTACTTTAGGATTATTCTTTCAAGAATATTATATGAATGCCTAGAGTTATTTGTGTGTTCCCCCCTCTCTAAATTTTATTTTTGAAGATGACAAAGGGGGAGAAAGTAGTGATGTTTTATTTAGGAGGAGTATGTTTAAATTTGTGCTTTATTATTGAGTATCTTTAATTTATGCTTTATTGATAATATTTTCATTCTTATGCTTATATGAGTTAAAAGAACCCGTCCTCAAATTCAGGAAGAGTGTGGTTATATTTTTATTTTAAAGAAAAAATCAAAATTAATTGTCATCATAAAAAAATGGGATGATTGTCGATCCTAAGATATTGATGAACAATTAAGTATTAATATTTTGGTAGAACTAATGTTTTGATTGAGTGTTTCACTTTTAAAGTTCCAGTGATGAAGATAACAAATTAAATGAAAGTTAAATGAGGATGTTGAAGATATTGAAGAATTAAGAGTTTGAAGAAATTAGAAAAAAATTACTCAGGTGAATCTTAACTCTTAATATCCCAAATAGGAATACACACATGACAAACAAATGTATTTTATTAATTTTGTGTGTTTTGATTAAATGAAATTATTTGCTCCTATGTGATTTGAAAAGAAATATTTTTGATTGACTAAAATATAATATAAGAATATTAGTGGAGCTTATTTAAAAGAGAAAATAAGTTAAAAACGTGTTCAGAAGAGAGATCCAGAAGATATCAGTTGACCGGACCAAGCTGCTGAAAGATCCTATATCTCTAAGTCAACCGACAGGTCGACCTACCAAGAGGAACTGAACTCTCTGAATTTACAAGTCGACCGATAGGTCGACAAATAAAGGAAAGACGAACTCTCTGCATTTACAACTCGACTAACAGGTCGACCGATGAACGCCTTAGCTACAACTTGAATATACCAGTCGACTGGTCGGTCGACCGGATGCGCTGTTTTAGGATACAGTTTTATCCAAGATTATATCCAAAAGTAGCCATTTTTGTTGGGATTTGAGAGAGATTTCAGGGATATTTTCTATATTTAAGATATAGTTCACATATTAATTGAATCTTATTAATATGGTTCATTGAATATTAATGTTTCTCAATTTAGTACTTCAAATTGATTATATTCTTATTAATTGAGATTGAGAAATATTTGGAGGGTTTAGTTGAAAGATTTGAAAGTCGTTTTTAAGTGAATTGAACCTAAATGAAGTCGTTGTAATATAAGGGGTCTATAAGTGCTATTAATTGTCATGACACATGTAAACTAATCGTTAGAAGGCTGATTTCATACTCCTATATATTGACCTGGGAATTTCTTATATCAAGAATCATTTATTGAGAGAGAGAAAAAGGTTAAGATCATTCTTGAGCTATTATAAGAGTTATCATACTAAGATATTGTGAGCTTTTTTTAGAGATGATCTTGAAGAGCAATTGCTATTAATCTTTCTTGCTATCGGATTTGAAATTACATCGTTCTAATCATTCTTTCTGTGGATTCCAGGTGAGATCTTTCCAATTATATTCTTTCATTGCATTATCTGATTATTATTTGAAAATTGATCTTAGAAATTGTTTCTGATTTTTGAAGAAAATGTTTTTACAAACAATTTCTTGAATCTAATTACGTCCTCAAATTTGCTACTCATATCTTGTTAAAATCAGATTTTTCTATCTCACGTTTTTCTATCACTATATTGGAATATTAATTGAGTTATTATTTATCTGGGGTGGTAGAAGCTCTGAGTGAGATTTTTTGCTTATCATTTTGTATTGGTGAGTAGTGTGATGCGTTAAATACTGTTGGGGGTATTTAATCAAGGGTAGCTGGGTTTCAATATCTTTGTCTAAAGAGATTGAGGTAGTGATTCTTCCTGAATAGAATTGCATTTTCAAGTATTTGTAAAGGTTCCATCCTTACTTGGAAAAATAATAGTTTAAGTGTTTTGTGAGGTTTTGATTCTTAAACCTTAGTGTTAAAAAGAATTAGGTTATTCTTGAGCCTGTAAAAAGAAGAGGTTATTCCTGAGTCTTGGAAAAGGAAATTGTAAAGGTTATTCTTGAGCCTATCAAAAGTAGAGGTTATTCCTGAGTCTTGGAAAAGAAAATTGTAAAGGTTGATTCTAAGCGTGTCAAAGAATCATTGTATGGGTTTGGTTCCTACCTTTAAAGAAATCTTGGTTTTAGTAGGTGCGACCTCCATGGAGTTCGGGGGACTGGATTAGTCAAGATTAGCTTGGTAAATTAGTATAAATCTTTTGTGTGCTGCTATATTTACTTTGCTAATTTTTGTTATTTGGGTGTGCACTTAGTTGATTATATTATTCCGCTATAATATAAAGATAATAATTAATTTAGGATTAAAATTAATTATTTAATTTATTGAATTTTATTTTGATAATTTTTTAGAATACCCAATTCACCCCCTCTCTTGGGTATTCTACTAGGCCAACACTTTTATTGTAGGCCTAACTATAGGGGTAATTTGATGATGATAGTAATAAAGTGGAAAAAATGTCTAACCACAAAGGGCAAAGTGATAACGCAAAAACCACAGGGACAAAGTGCAAAATGGCAAATCATAGGAGGTAAAGTGTAATTAACCCTTTATATTATTTATACAAAAAAATATATTCTCTCTCCACAGGTATATAATAAAAATATATATTCTATCTTCTCAATTAGGTATAAGATACATATATATAAGGTTAAATATAATTGTATTTTTATTTATGTTAAGTTTTTGGATCAATCTAGACCGGTATTTATCTCTAGAGATAGAGAACGACTGATATTTGTCTAGAGAATTTATATACGTTCTGTTTTATTATATAGATATATTTATAATGGTATTTACAAAGTCATTTTAATAAGCTTTGTAACTTAATTACGATACTAATGTTTAATAAATATGTAATTAGAAAGTATAATTTTAACCCTTACAAATATATATTAATAATAATTTTATTAAATAATGTGAAAGTGTAAAAGTGAGGAGTAACCAAAATGCCACTCTTTTTCTCTCTACACGCTCTCTTTATATACATTACTCGGTAGAGAGTACATGCGACGCATATGCATGTTATCTATTTGATTTGACAAATTTGTAATATTTTACATTATTTATTCATTAAAGATCACACTGAAAATATGTATATTAATTTTTTTTTGAATTAATGAAGACATATGGTATATATAAATTTTTTATTTTTTATAATGTTAAATGTTGAAACTTGTTTAAAACTATAAATGAAAGTCAGTTCATAGAAAGAAATGATAAAGTTATAGTTAGTTGAAAAATTGAAATTAATTTAATACAGACATTATATTTTAGATTAAATGATGATAAGAAAAAAAAATACATAAATATAGTACGAGGTAAATTTATCATGTCTACTAATTAGGGATATAATTGTTACCCTAAAACCCAACCCGACCCAACCCACCCTACTAGATGACAGGTCGATCGGTTATGAGTAGTTTTTTTTCTTCTACTCGAACCTAACATGTTCAAACTCAAAAACACTTTGTCTCGGGTACCCATCTACCCATACCCGATGTACCTGAACTCGCCCAAACCCAAAACCCAAATATTATATATTTACCAAATAACCCCTAAAAAACATGGCATATTACAAAAAGACCCCTACATAAATATAACTCTAATCAGATTCAAATCATTCCATTTCCAAATTCCAACCCTATTGCCACTCTTCTCCTCATCTCTCTCTCTCTCTTTTTCAATCCTAGAGTTGTTGTCGTCTATCAACCCCAATAGATGATTCTTGTTTCTATAATTCCTATGTTATCTAACAATCTCGTTGTGGATGGTTCTTGCGATACTGTTGTTCATCGTTGTTGATGGCTCTTTCTCATTCTCCATCTCCTGCTTCGATCTAACAATCTTAAGTTTTTTTTTTTTTTTTTTTAATAAGTTTCTTGATTGTTTCTCCATCTCCATCTCAAATCTACAAATTTTTTTAGATCTACAAATATTTAGTATTTCATCTTCGTTTTTTGTTCTTGTTACCCAACAACAGACCGACTCGACCAAGTTCGAAGTAGATCGAGGTAATGAGGCCACACAATTAACTTCGGTCGGGAGAGCTACCAAAATTAATCTTCGGGTTGGCTGACTGAAATCCTTCAACCCCGATCCGACCGACTAATTTATACCCCTACTATTAATAATAAGCATGTACACATGGCATGATCAAAAGATTACTTCTATAGAAAAGAACTGCAATTTTGAAGCCGTTTACAGCGTATTCTCTTACATATATTGTTTATCTTTTATGACAAAAAATAAAATAATTGATAAAATAAATTTAGCAATAAAGTGTTGAATTGTGAGATTCAATAAACGACACATTTGAAAATATCATAATTAAGATGACTAAATAAACCATATAATAGTAATAGAGTCGCATGAATTTCAATTGTTGTTAGATAATATCGTTGATTTATATTATATGTTATAATTAAAATATATAAATAATTGATAAAAATAATCTCATCAAATGTATGAAAGTACAGAAAAATAAAATTTATAACTATTATGAAAGAAAAATAAAATCGATAACTATTATGATAGAGTAAAAATGAAATCTACAACTATCAAAAGTATCAAATTAATATAAATTTTGTTCTAAATAGAGTGAAAAATATCATATATTATTTTCAACATGTATTTTAAAACTACTTACAAAATTCTTAAATTAAATATCCAAACTTATGTCTGTGGTTAGATATTTTTTAAAATTATTTTTACATTTTATATTTCGATTAAATAGTTTGAATGTTTCTATATACCAAATAGTTTTATTTTTAAGTATGCAATACAAAAATGGGTAAACTAATTTTTTAAAATTTTTAAGCTCAATTTGTATATTTACTTTGTGTATAAAATTGTTGTACAAAAAAACTTGTCTATGTTGACATTATATTATTATAATATATACAACAAAAAAAATAAAAAATAAAAAATTGTCTTTCTTTTAAAAAATAAAAAGTGAACTTTTTATACATATAAAATAGTCAAATCGATAATATAAATAAAATAGGTAAAAAAGTTGACCCATTAGTTTTTACAAATTTGGAGGACAAATATATAATTTTACCTATGTAAATGAATAGTAGAGCAAACCTTTCTTTATATAATATGTATAGATATAGATTGGTCTAGTATTGTAATTATTAGTAAAAATCGTTTAGTTGGATGGGATAGGGTGGAATTGAATCGTAATTCCATTCTTGATTTCGATTATTTTGTTTGGTTGTCCAATGGAATCAAAAATTTAATTCAATTGGAATGAAAATGTAGATGGAATTGGATTCCATACTTCATGGGACCGAATTGGATTCCGCAGTTCATGGTGGTTTTTTTTCTCGGCTTACACCTAAAATAATTCACTTCATTTTGGTCTATAATTCTCAATTTGGAAATGACTTCAATATTTCTTATAAATTAATTTTATTAATTTAGTTCTATATTAATTTGAATAAAAAATATTATTCATTGAATGAAAGAAAAAAATATATTTGTTCTCAATTTTATGTTTTTATTTTGAAAAAAAGAATAAATTTTATTTCTAATATTCAGTTTTTGTTTCGAGAATAGAATTAATAGATTTCTTTTATTCTCGACTTTTTTGGAATAAAAACATGTTTTCTGTTTTAAGATTTTTATTTATGTTTCATACACAATAACATATTTTCTTATTCACAAATTTATATTTCTAACAAAAATAAAAAATTTAAAGTGAAAAAAATCAAATCATGTTCCCAAAATAAAAACATAAATTGGATAACAAAATATATGTTATTGTTCTCGAAGTAGAAACAAAAATTTGGGAACAAAAAATCTAATTGCTTTCCTGAATTAGAAATAGAAATTTAAGAACCAAAAAAAAAAAATTAAATAGAAAATAGAAATGGAAATCTGAGAAGAAAAAATATGTTTCTATTCCTAAACAAAAATAAATATTTGAGAAAAAAAAAATATTTATGCTCCCAAATCGAAAACAAAAACTTAAGAACAAAATGATTTTAGTTTGATGAGGGTAAAAATCAACCACCTCCGAATCATTCCACCTTAGCCTTCCACATAGACCAAGCGTATGACTTGTCATAAGGCACCAATAGTGTGAGTAGTAAGATTTATGTTCTGATCAGAACAATCTCTTAGTCGGTCTCCCCTGTTCGATGAGTGTAGGTCGGCCAATTCTCGAAACTTGATGATTACACCCGAAAACTTTCTACAATTAAGAGAGGTCCAACCGATTATACTCTGGTCACTGTACCCACCTCAGCGTCCGTATTCGTGTACAGACCGGCTTACCCTCTTCTTGGGCAGTATGGCCCACGGACTTCTCCACCAATAATAAAAAGCCCAGGCCCGTGGCTCTAATCCCTTCACGTGCCCTTTTTCTCCACCACGCATCATGTTAAGGTCGATAATCGAGTTTAAGGCCCCTAATCTCTAAAACGCTAATCAGTTTTTCTCCTATAAAAGGAAAGATGAATAGTGACGAAAGATGTCATTACTTTTAGAATGTTCAAAGCATTCATGTAATGTCTCCCCCCAAGATCTTACTCTCACGCCAAAGGGCCTTCGCCGGGCACAACCTCGGTGGGTCTTGTACAAGTACATGTTCGAAGCTCAGGCCAGAAAATGCCTAGATAAGCTCGATCCAGCACAAATTCAAGGATATAAAACTCAAAGGATTCTCCTTCATATAAGATAACCCAGATCATCAACAACAATCTACGTGAATTTTGACCAGACCATACTGTGGGTGTTAGCCATTTTCCGACACCAACAGTTTGGCGTCGTTTGTGGGAACTGCACGAAAAGCCTTCCCTAGGTCATCAACTCCCTACTCAGCTAAGATTTGATGATCACCAAGTATGGTCACATCATTTAGTAAACATATTGTAACACCGTGGTGAATAGCAGCCCGAATATAGAAATGTCAAGGGTCCCCAGGCAAGACGCTAGGGCTCTAGCCCACACCCTGGTTGAAGAAGAAAACGTACACCCACAAGGAAACATATGCCCTTTTGCTTTTCCCTTAGGCATCATTGTAGGTTAGACTTCTAGGGTCGTTGAAGCGTCAAGGATCTATAATTTAGAGTACCGCCTTGGCGAGTCCCAAAACTAATTCCTAGTTCTTCTCTCTCGCCTTTCACTGACCCCTACTCAGGGGGACTGGCTCTCCTGATCGTAGGGGAAGATAAGTAACCCTAGGAGTCAAGAGATCACTTGATCCACTTTCATGGACATGTGCTCAAGGCCCGACCTCGGCCTTGTAACCGAGCAGTGAGGGAGTGAGATTTAGCCCCCTTGCTACTTCGAGATTATCGTCTCAACCTTGATAAGGGAACCAAGCCGAGAACCATCACGAGTCTCCACTAGGTAGAGTGTCTATCTATGTCACCCGGTCAGAGCACTGGGCTCGACATGTCTGGGATATTGAGACGATGATCCCGATCTGAGCACTGGGCTCGACGTATCTAGGAGAGAAAAAGTCAAGGTGGCTGCCAGCCAGACAGTAGTGCTGCCCAGGGGTGAAGACGTTGTGGAACGTCACCTCGCCGATATAGAAAAGTCTTTTCACTAGCTACAAGAATCTAGGGGAGTGGTTGGACTCCCTGCTAAAGTAAGATCCCCTTTTATGGTTGATATTATGGAGGAAGTGGTACTCTATAGATTCCCCTATCCCCAGATGACTTCGTATGATGAGACTGCTGACATGGTAGACTACCTCTTAATCTTCATATTCTACTTGGATATACACACGACCTTAGTGGCGGTGCGATGTAAGTCTTTCCCTCTCACGCTTACCGGAACAACCCGTTTATGGATCTGAAATCTGGCTCCAACCTCAATTTCCACTTTCTTCCAGCTTGATAAACTCTTTCTCGCTTGGTTCGGCCACTCCCAAAGAAGGCCAAAAACCATGACACACATTCTTGCAATCTAGCAGGGGGTCAGTGAGAGCCTGAGGGATTGTGTAGATAGATTTGAGACGAAGACAATCGCTTGCGAAGACCTCTCGAATGTTATAGCCCTGAACACCTTCATCGATGGCCTAAGACATCGAAGGTTGTCTTATAACCTCTGCTCGCGTCCCGCACCAAACCTGCGTGATGCCCTAGATAAAGGTACCAATTTCTATGAGGTCGATCTGAGACGCATCGTGAAGAAGGATTGAGAAAGGGTCCAAAAGAAGAATGGTCGGGTTGAAGAAGGACTGAGCCATTCCCAAGGCTCAGAAGTCTTTAAGCGGAGGGGCGATTAGGCCCTTTGCATAGGGATCAAAGGCCTTTCCCACCCCCAGGGCCTTGACAGCAAGGGTTTACCCCCAGACGACTTCATTTGCAACAATCTTCATAGAAAACTCCGAAAAAGATATCTTTCTTCCTGCTCCTCCCCTGAGTAGAAAACCCATAGGAAAGTCTGTCAACAAATTTTGTAAGTTTTATCGTAATCGACGTCACTCCACAGAACATTGCGTCCAGATAAAAGAATAAATAAAGGCCCTTATCAAGAGGGGATACCTCAAACATTATGTTCACAGGGAGAATAGAGAATCTTGATTTGAGGAGAATGATCGCTGGGAAGAGCACAGAGGCTAGAGAGGAAAGAGAAACCATAGTCGACCTCCGGCCCAAGGGAATGATGTCAAAGATGATGAAGACCAACGAGTGGATGGCAAAATGAATGTTATCCACGGTGGGCTCAGCCTCGAGGGGAAAAAAAAATTTTCCCAAAAGAGGTACGAGCACAAAATGAAGAGAAAGGCGGATCAGGACGTCTATGAGGTGAGTACAATCGATGCCACCTCGCACAACATTATCACCTTCCCCGAGAAAGATTTTTGCGGGGTATACACGCCCTGTGATGATGCCCTAGTCATCTCTGTTCTAATCAACCATTATAGGATAGGGCACATTCTGATCAACAGAGGTAGTTCAGCTGACATCATTTTCAAGTAGGCCATTGATAAGATGAAGATAGAACCAAACACTGTGCAGCCTACAAAATCTCACTTATCGATTTTAGGAGAGACATCATTAGCTCGCTCTAATAGATTTACCTACCTGTACCACAGTCTGGACTAAGTTCCTTTCGTGGATAGGCCGTCTCCTTAGAATGCTATAATGGGCCGCCTAACTATTTATGCCCTAAAGGTCGTCTGTTCTCTGTATCAGCAAATGATGAAGTTTTCCACTAACCATAGGATTGGAAAAGTAAAAGGAGATTAGGAGTTGGCCAGAGCATGCACCAGGAGGGCTTTTGAAAAGAAAAAATAGCAACTACTGCCTGGTCGTGAACTCGGATGTCTAGAGCTCATGGCCTTGGATGGTGATGTCGCTCATCGACGATTCCTGAGAAGAGAAGCATGGTCGTCAACCTTATAAATACCTCCTAGAGGTACCTGTGAATCTTTTTATCGAGGGGAGAACTATGAGAATAGGTGTTAAGCTCAGCCTCGAACAAAGGACCGAGCTCACCAACTTGCTAGGAGAAAATTACGATATCTTTGTTTGGTCTCACAATGAGCTACCAGGGATCGATCTTGGGATATCCATGCATCGGCTGCATGCTGATGTACATTACCTCCAGTTAGGTAGAAGCATAGAAAATTCCATCCAGATAGGTAAAAGATCATTGAAGAGGAAATGAATAAGCTCATAAAGTCTGATGTCGTGGAGAAAGTCAAATTCCCAAACTGATTATCTAATGTAGTCCTTGCTCCTAAGGCTAGGAACAAGTGGCGTCTTTGCATAGATTTTAAGGATTTGAACAAGGCCTGCCAAAGGATTTATTCCCCTTGTCGAGAATAAACATTATTATAGACATTACCGTCGAGTACGAGCTCATGAGCTTCCTCGACGCATATGCTGACTATAATCAAATCCCCATGTACCGCCCTGATAACCAAGACCTCATTCATCACAAACCAAGGGATGTATTGTTACAAGTTCATACCATTTAGGTTGTGCAATGCCGGGACGACCTACCAATGGTTGGTCAATAAGATATTTAAGGAGAAGATCAGGCAGACCATAGAAATTTATATAGATAACATGTTGGTTAAAAGCAACCAAGATCAGGACCATCTTGGGCATCTCCAGGCTTGCTTCAACAAATTCCGAGCTCATCGCATGAAGCTTAACCCAAGTAAATGCATATTTGGAGTGTCTGCGGGCAAGTTCCTCGAGTTTATAGTATCCCAGCGTGGCATCGACGCTAATCCTGACCAGATTAGTGTCGTGCTCTAGATAGCCTCACCTCGCAACAAAAAAGAAGTCCAAATGCTCATGGAAAGGCTGTCAACTCTTAATCGATTGATCTCCCGTTCCTCTAAGAAGTGTCTTTCATTTTTAAAAGTCCTTAGGGGCAATAAGAACTTAGAGTGGACCAAGGAATGTGAAATAACGTTCTAGGAAATTAAAAAGTATATCTTGTTATCTCCCCATCTCAACACGCCAAAAAGAAGAGAAGGGTTGTTTTTCTACATCTCGACATCTACCACGGTGGTGAGCGCAGCCTTGGTGAGAGAGAAGAATGGCATTCAAAGTTCGGTGTACTACTCTAGTAGAGTACTCACCAATACCGAGACCAAGTATTCATGTTTCGAAAAGCTGGCATAAGCCTTCCTAATCGCCTCAAGAAAACTAAAGTAGTACTTTCAAGGCCATACTATCGTTGTTCTGATCGGTCAATCACTGAGGTAAATTCTCTTTTCTCCTGATGTCTCTGGGTGGTTTATAAAGTATAGTTTCAAGATTGGATAATTTTATATTGATTACCGCCCAAGGACAGCTATCAAATGTCATGTATTGGCAAATTTTATCACCGAGTTCACCTTTCCAAACGATTAAACGGGTACCAACTAGAAAGTTCTTGAGGATATATATTTTCTTATAAGGAATTCGATGAATCCCCTAACACTGAAACCGACCTAGGATTAGGCTCCTAGTAACTGTTCATGAACGGTTCTTCTAATTTGAAGGGATATAGGGCTAAAATGGTTCTTGTAGCCCCTGACAAAGAAGAAGTAAAATATGCTTTCTGATTAAGGTTCCGAGATATGAAAAATAAGGCACAGTAAGAAGCCCTTCTTGCAAGACTATTATTAGCGCGGGATTTCAATGTAAAACCTCTCCAAGTCTTTTGTAATTCCCAGCTCGTGGTCAACCAAGTGAATGGGGACTAACTAGTTAAAGACCCGAGCATGACTGCCTATCTAGAGAGAGTAAAAACATTGTTAAAGGGTTTTGAAAAAGTTAAAGTTACATAGATTCCCTGAGAAGAAAATAGGGATGTGGATGCCCTAGCCAACCTGGCATCGGTGGTAGAGTATACCCTGAAAAAGACCATACCCGTAGAATATCTAGACGAACCGAGCACAATGGTGTCAGATGAGGTCGCGACCATCTGTGTTCTTAGTGGTAGCGGAGTATTACGTCGCCACTTTCACCATAAGTGTATGGGTCAAGTTTTAGTATAGATGGGAAGGAGTAAGGGTTGTCGTATCCACAAGGATTGATTGAGATTATTATCAAGTACAGCGATTGTCATAACCTAACTTTATTTAGGCGATAAAAATGAAGTTTATAATTAATTAATACTAATACTAAGTTAATTAATCTAATTATACTAATATTATATTGAGATGTTTTAGGAAAAAGATTGCCTAGGAATTAACTTCATTTACAAAAACGTGTTTGGTCTCTTTTAGTTTACAATAATGGAGTTCGACGTATCCGACAATCTCTGTATCGTAAACTCACTCTCCACCTCTCCCGAGTGTAAGACGAGTGAATATGAAACTTCGTGTGAACGAAAAAGTGCTTCTCAACGTCTTAACGACACTAAGTCACATGAGTCTTGCCCCAATGTCATTGATTGCATACTTTCTAATTCCCTCCCGGGTTATTAGATCGTCACGTTGTGTTTACCTAGTCCGAATTCGGGGTTACCTCTCCCGAGTGTCAAACCCTGTATTCTTTAATTATCTAAACAAGCATAATATCAAAGAATAACGGTAAACACAATTGAAATAGCGAAGAACAACCATTAAAGAAACACAAACTTAAACAAAATCCATTTAACTCATGGCCATAACCATTTATATAATGAAAACCAAGCTAAACATTCAACAACCTACCAAAGTTAAGAAAATAAAGAGAGAAATAGAAGAACTTAACCGTAGTCCGAAGATTTGCCACTAAAACCATCAAACGATCGCTTCTCCTTTATTGCAACGTGTTCTTCTCCTTCGAAATTAGTTGAGCACACCCCAAAACACTCTCAAAATATTAGCATCCCCGCTCAAACCATCGAGGGTGATAACCAGACTCCCCACTAGGTTGGTAGTCTGTACCTAGGGATTGATGGCTATTATCCACCAAAGGCCGAGCATTGATCAGGTCTAAGGACCTACAGCTAAGCATCTCCCCCCTCACAGTCGACCTTAGTCATACTATATAAATGGACGACGCTCTTGCAAGGATTAACTTAAGATAACCCGAAAAGGCTCAAGTATGAGCCTGGCTACGGAGAACTCTCTGATGACTGGCCACTAGAAAATAACTGAGGTGTTATAAGTCTTGAGGACTGAGAAGACCATACCTTAGGTCAGACGCCCTAGCAATTGATTTGACTTTCAGGGCCTGATAATATCAAACTCGTATAGTCGGATGGGGAGGGAAGAACGATTGTGTGTGATGAAGGCCAAAAAATCAACCTAATTTTAACACTTGAATGAGATTTTGTTCCTCTCAATGTGACGCTTGATTGAAGTTTCACTCTTCTTGGTATTGCAATTGATCGAGGATTAATGCTTATTCGTGTTGTAATTTGGTGTTTTTAAGTCCAATTATTAATCAAGTTCTATTCGGTATTAAAACTAAGGCTAGAGTGATTTTCTACCCTGTTTTTAAAGTTATAAATTAGATTGCATGATGAATTTTCTCTGAATTCTTACAAGTGATTAAACATGATCGATCTAAGTCCTGACTGTGAGATCGGTTCCCTTAGGCCGATGTGTTTGGATAAGACCTAGTTACTATTGTAAAATTATTATGCAAACAACAAATAGAAGCATACAAGTGATGAAAATAAACCGGTCAAACAAAACTTCCAAACAGAGGTAGAATTACCGAGCAAAACGTGGGCTTCATTACTTCAAAAAATTATATATACAAGTTGAAGTTCAAAGCCCGGTACAAAGGCCCAATATGTGCAACCAAAAAAAACTACAAAAAAGTGTCCAATGTTTCTATGGTTGAAGTTACTGTGGTGGACCGACCTAAGCATCCCCGTCCTCAACACTGCCGACCCTAGCCTCATTGCTTGGCCCGCCAGTTGCCTCTTCGACTTGATCGACCTCAACTCTCCCGCCTTCCTCCTCCGAGTCCAAAAACCTCATCTTGATCTCGTGGTAGGGGAACTGAAAATATTGGCATCGAAATAAGAGGATGATGGCCTTGTAGCCATCCTCCATTACGTCGGCCCCAATATCGAGCTTGAAGTTCTCAAAATCCTAGCTGGCCTTCCAGCGGTCTACAGCCCCACGTTCATCTTAGGAAACGGCTTCTTGTTTCTTCTCCTTAACGGTACCTAGCCGGTCAATCATCCTAGTGAGGTCATCCTTTAGCTTGTCGGCCAGATTGCTCAGCTGGCCCTTCTCCTTGGTGAGCATCTTTATTTGGGCCTAAATCTTCAAGTCGTCGGCACTCAGCTCTTGCATCTTTTCATGAAGGTTGTTTATGCCCTTCACCGTGTTGGATTTCTCCTCGATAAGGACCTTTTTTTCTTGTTTACCCGGTACAGGTGGAGGCCCATATCAACCACTTTGAAGAGGTTCTGCATTCAAAAAGGAAAAAGCTATCAGTGAAGGTGAAGAAAATTGTCTAGTCACAAAAATTTACCAGGGTGGGGACCTACCGCCATGGCATTCTTGTAGTGATCGATAATCAACTTGGCATCGCTCTTGGAGGCAACTTTCTGGCGATCATCAAGGGGGTAATCTTGTGGACTGGAGATGAGCTCAAGAAAGTCCAGAATCCATTGCCTTAGCTTCAGGCTGGTGTCAGGCACCAAGAAAGATTTTCTCTTCTCCTTGGGCTTCGATTGATCATCATTTCTACTCCACTTTGACCTTGGCTCAGCCTCAACCTCGGTCATCTTTCTCTTCTCCTTATCCCGCCTCTTAGATGGGCTAGGCATGTCCCCCTTCACCAAGATAGGGGATACTCCTGAGATAGAGATTACCTTTTCCAACGTCGACCTCATCGGGGTGTGATGGGAGGTAGTCCGGGCTGAGAAGTGCTCGTATTCTTGAGCGCCCTCCCCGGCCTGAGCTTCTTTTTAAGAACTGATAGCCTCGGTAGCCTCCTTGGCATGTCTCTTCTTCATGATTCTTTTTGGGGCGGCTCGATCTATGACTGCAAGGAATATAACCCGGTCAGATAGTGAGAAAAATATCAAGCAATTTGAAAGGACCAAGAAGAGAGGAATAGCTTACTGTGGAGTCTTCGTCGAAAACTAGCTCAGGCAGATAAGGATCATTCCAGAAATACAAGACGTATAGGGTCGACTTTATTATCTCTTTGATGTGGGTAAAGAACATCGTGAGAACTTAGGCTCTGTCCTCAACAAGTTCTGGGCTGAGGATATTTTTTTTCTTTGATTTCTCTGATTCTGCGAAAACATGAAAAAACACAAGTTAGACGTGGATACCAAGCAGAAAATTCAACTTATGTCAAGACATACACTTACCCACTTTACCCCAATGCCTCTGGATAGGGTAGTCTATATCCTCTCCCTAGCCGAACTCCCGTCCAGTTCCCCCAAGGAATAAGAATTTTAGTTCACAACCCTTGACCGACTGGTTGTATCCGCCCAAGAACTTTTACTGAGTAGCTATGTAGTACCACCCCTAATCTCTAGGAATGGATTTAGCCAAAAACAAGAGCTTGAAAGAGGTCGATGAATAGATCGACCCCCTCAGCACAAAGATAATGTAGGAGACCACAACCATTCTCATGTTGTTTAGAACGAGTTGTGATGGACAAAATCCGAGCTCCCAACAGATGGCATAGATCAACAAATGAATGTGAAAGCACAGGTCGGCCAAGAGCTAGTTCATGTACACCGTGATATACCCCTTTGGAAGTGCACAGGCACGATTCTCAGCCCAAGGAACCCTCAGTTCCACTGAGCTGGGGAAGGAGTATTTGCTACTGTTCTTTTTTACCTCTTCCTCCGTCAAGATGGATTGTATCCCCCAGATTAGGATCTCTGGGGGGGACCTAACAAACAGGTCAGTCAGGGTTGATGTTGGCTACCACACCTTGACCCGACGGAGTAGAAGAGAAAGGAGTCTCCAAGACGGTCAAATCTAATAAACCAGGCTCATCGGTAGGATTCAAACCGAGCTCAATATCACGATCTCCGGAGGAACTCGCCCCTCCTAGGCTGTGGATCAACCGACCTTACTGGTCGTAACTGGAGGACTATGAAGGCTCTGTATCACCGGACTCATAGGTCCTATTGTATGATAAAGACATCCAGTCAACCTCTTCTAGAGACAAACTGAGTGATAGGTGTGAAAAACCAATCTATTTCGAAACCAAATTTGTTAGTTTTCAAGCATTTTAGTTATATTTAATTGTGTTTTAGTTTGTTTTAGTGTAAAACAGGTGAAGGGACGTTAAAGGGAGATAAACAAGTGAAAACGGTGGAGAAACGGTGAACAAAATGTGCAAAATAGGATTTCGGTAAATGAAAACCACCGCCTAGGCGGAAAAGAAGCAAAATGTTGGAGAGCTGAGGTGCTGAACCATCGCCTAGGTGAGAAAACCACTGCCTAGGTGAGAAAATTCCAGAATGTTGTGCCAGCAGCCACCGCCTAGGTGAAGATCTAACAGAAACTTAATCGACTTAAAGCCACCGCCTAAGCGGTGAAACTCTGCACAGAAATATCTGTTTTCAGATATTTTGAAGATATTTCCAAACCTTGCCTATTTAACCCCTTTCTCCCCCAAACCTGAAAACCCCTTAGACCCTTACCCTTAGACGTGAGAGAGGGCTTGGTTGTTCTTGAGAGCTCTCTTCCACCATAGTTAGGTTTAGATAATTTAGGAAGTAGTTTAGATTAGTTTTAGAGAGTGTTCTTGGCCAATCCTTCAAGAGCGAGAAGAGGAAGTTCATCAAAGGAGAAGAGAAAGCTCGGGAGGATTGTTCTTTGGTGAAAGTGGACTACTCCACTTTGAGATTTGGCTTTTCTTCCCTTGTTTCCATCTTTGTACTTAATGTTTATTCTAGATATTGATGATCTTATCTTGATTTATTATTGTAATAGCTAAGAACATGTTAGTTTAATTAAAGATTAGTTAGGGATAGATGTAGTTGTGTAAATACTCGTTTAGCTTAATATATGTTTCTTTAACGGTTGTTGTTTTAATTCCGATTGTGTTTATCATTTGATGACGATCTTAGTATGCTTTTAATAGTATTAGGGTTGGATTTGAGAATTTAGGGTTTGACACTCGGGAGAGGTAACCCTGGATTCGAACTAGGGTAAACACATTGTTACGACCTAACGACCCGGGAGGACGTTAATTAGTGCGCAATCGATGACGTTGGGTTAAGATTCACGCGGCCTAGAGTCGTTAAGACATTGAGGGAGACCTCTTCGTCGACACGAAGTCACGTATTCCCTCGTCTTATACTCGGAAGAGGTGGCGGAGGAGTTTACGAACCGAGATTGTTGGATACCTAAACTCCGTTATTGTTAACTAAATGAACTCAAACATGTATTAAGTGAACGAAATCAATCCCTAGTTAATCAACTTAGTTAGGATTAACCCACTAATTGTAGTTTAACTGGGTTTAATTTTAAATCATGTCTTTCATCGTCAGGATAACATGAGACTACGTAAATTGCGGTATTTAATTATTCACACTTTTCTCTGTGGGAACGATATCTGATAGGTGTGAAAAACCTATCTATTTACAATCCGAATTTGTTAATTTTCGAGTACGTTTATAGTTATTTTTATTATGTTTTAATTAGTTTTTATTTTTGTGTATTAAATCAGGTGTGTGGGGCCCTCTCCAATCTCTCTTGGTTTTTTGAGAACCTTAGGCTATACTTAAGCCTAGGTTTAGGAGTTTTAGTGGTAGAGCTCACATCCCGAAGTGGAGAAGATGGCGAATCGATCGTAGAGCGTTCTTAGCGGTTTATCTTCGGACGAGGCTAAGTTCTTCGATTGTTTTTCCTTATTTCTTTATCTTAGGAGCATGTGAGCATGTTTAGTTCATTATTCCATTGTATATGCATCTACGGCCCCGAGTTAAATATGGATTGTAGTAGGGATTAACACTATATTTATAAATACGTTGGATGATTTTGGTGTTGCGTTTATGTTTGTTCTTCGTAGTTTGATTGTATTTATCGTATTGTTTGTTTATCATGCTTAGTTAGGTAAATGGAGAATACGGGGTTTTGACAAATCCCGGATTCAGATTAGGATAAACAAACGCCACGACTCTATAACCCGGTCGGGGTTTGAATCGTGGACAATCGATGACGTGGGGCAAGACACACGCTACCTAGGGTCGTTAAGACGTTGAGGGGGACTTCTTCGTTGACTCGAAGTTGCATTATATCCCTCGTCTTACACTCGGAAGAGGTGGCGATGGAGTTTTAGAACGAAGATTGTCGATAGGGTAAATACAACGCGACGATCCAATAACCCGAGAGGGAGTTGGATTGTGTGCAATCAATGACGTTGGACGAGACTCATGTGACCTAGGGTCATTAAGACGTTGAGGGTGACTTCTTCGTTGACTCGAAGTCATGTATTCTCCCGTCTTACAATCGGAAGAGGTGGCGGTGGAGTTTACGTACCGAGGTTGTCAAATAGGTCGAACACCGTAAACGTGAGTAAATCGAGATCGAACACGTATTTGTAAACACGTTAATCCCTATGAAATTCTTCACCCTAAAACATATTAGCATATTAGTGTAGTTAATTTAGGATATATTAGTATTAGTTTAATTAATTAAATACATTTGTTTTCGCCTAGATAAAGTTAGGTCACGACAAACGCGGTATTCAATAGTAACGACACCAATCCCTGTGGATACGATAACCCGATCTTAACGATCATACTATACTAAAACTTAGACCTCGTATACTTGCGAGTGTAAGTAGCGGCGTGTTTCGCACCCCTACCAATATCCGATCTTCAAGATCCACTATATTAAAACTTAGACCTCGTATACTTGAGAGAGTAAGTAGCAGTGTGTTTCACGCCCCTACCAAGTTTTTGACACCGTTGCTAGGGATTAGTGTGAATTTTATTGAATATTGCCAAAGATACGCGGTAACGGCTCAAGACTTAAGTTTTAGATAGGAGAAGCAAATGTATCGTATTCTAGTCCCGTCAACGCACCAAGTTTTTGGCGCCATTGTCGGGGAATTGTGTGAATTTTAAGTTGATCTTGCGACTAAGTGGTCGATTGTTAATCCTGACATTTATTTTACTTTGTTTTTAATTTTTATTTTTGCTTCACTGTGTTAGTTTGATCAAGCCGTGCGAGAAAGGATGAAGAAGGTTAATTCTCAATCTCGAGATCGAGCTTATATTGAAAATGATAAGGACTGAGAGGAGAAGCCGACTTCAAGCCATGATCTTGATCCGACTGAGCATTTGAGCCCAAATTCCTTGTCTATGGGGAATTTTGGTGAAAAATACTTAGCAACACGAAAGTCCAGCTGGGGACGGTAAAGCAAGCGCTATATTTTTTGAAATGAAATTTAGGGTATCAAATTACCCGATTTTTGTTACTATTTATTTTATTATTCATTCTTTTTGAAAGCCGGCATATCTTCGGAATGTGTTCAGAAGTGAATTTAGGAGTATGGACGTTTGGGGAAGTGTTTTAAGTTTAAACACGTTGAACAAGCGAAGTGAAAACGTACAGGGTGGAGTCGTATTTTGAAAATTTGAGAAAAATATGAAAGTAGGAGTTCTAGGCCCACCGCCTAGGTGGTAAAAATACAGGATGCAACAAATTTTGAAAATACGCTCCACCGCCTAGGCAGATTAGCAACAGAACAAAATGTTTTTCATATTGGTGAAATTTCGCTTAGGCGGAAAAACCACCACCTAAGCGGAATTTCATCAGAAAGTTTTTTTTAAAGGAAAGGGCTCCACCGCCTAAGCGGTGGACCTTCTGTAGTTAAACAGCCCCTGTTCGTTCAAAAATTGAAATCGCAAGTTTTTTCCCCAAAATCCTCCACCTTCTCTCTAAAACTTCACTTCCAAACCGTTCCAACACTCAAAAATCATCATTCCATTACCAAAATTTGTGTTTTCCACCCCAAATCATCCACCACAAATCAATTTTCAACCCCATTTTCGCGATTTTCTTTATCACTTTGGGATTTTGGTTTGATTTTTTGTGATAACTTAGTTTCTATGGATTGTTAAATTGTGTGAAACAAAATTGCATGCTACATTGTTCATGTTTTGTTGAAACACTATGATTAGTGTGTGGCCAGATCAAATCCACAGGTTCATGTGTGATAGATTCAGCATTGCTTCCGCACTTTTTGCAACCACCACAATTTCCATTCCGATGTAATAGTGGTGGAGAGGAATTTCTTGTCAGGTGAACAGTAGGGAAAAAGTCTTATTCCCTAGGTATATGTTCAACCCGTTTTGTTAGCATGCATGCTATATGTTTATTAGGTTCGCTGATATTGGAACTCTGCCATGTTCAGGCCTGGATGGTATAGAATGGATGATTAGTTTAATGGATGTTCATCCATTTTGATTTTTTGTAGAAAATAATGAACTATCATTATTATTTTTTGAACAAAATGCAAATTTTTGTTGTACAAATTTATGTTTATGTATGTATTTTATTATTTTGAATGTTTTAGTTTTTAAATTTTTAGTTTAGTTTAGTTTAATTTTTGTTTTTGCATGTTTAGTGTTAGATTAAATTATGTATGTTAGTATTAGATTCAGTTTAGAATTGTGTATGTATGAAGTTGTATTAGTATGTTTAGATGTTGAGTTCATTTGGGCCAAGACCCGATGATGAGAATTATCCCCTAATTGCATATTGAGGTCGGGGGTAATACCTTCCTTGTGTGTTTTATGTGCTTAACATGTCGATTGGGTAAAAATTATCTCGATCCAAAAATTGCACGACATTTGAACTCAATGTTTAATTATCTGAACAAATTAGACATTGATTATCCAATATTAAGCTCATGATAGAAAATGACGAAACTAGAACGTGATTTGGGGGAAACTTGAGGCGGAATCCTAAGTAAGGTAATTCCGGAGACGTGATTTAGGCCGTCATTTTTTTCTCTTGAACCGTTGTAGCTAACCTGAAAATTTTCATTCCTTATTTCCCCTATCGAAGCCAATAACGTAATCAATTCTGTAAACGTTCAAATTTTTCCTTTCATTTAAATTTTTCCTAACCCAATGTCGCTAAGCCTAATTTTCAAAATTGAGTAAAATCAAGTGAGCGGTCGGGTTTCGGATGAATTTTAATTGATTCGGTATTAGTGTATTCACTTGTCACTTTCGTATTTCTTTTTTGCACGCTCCTAAAATAAGTTTGGGGGGTGTGTTTTTATCATTTCTTTTTACATATTCCTAAAATTTTATAAACTCGAATAAGTTTGGGGGTGTGTTTCTCTAACTTCTTTTTGCACTCTCCTAAAACTGTAATAATTCGAATTAATTTAGGAATATGTTGTTAAAAAAAATGTGAATATAGTTTTTATTTTCTTTTCTTTCGACAAGTGAATACAAGGATCTTCAGTTCTTATTCAAAGTTATACTTTAAATGTGTGGGGTCAAGAGAGAGGATAGCGACAAGCGATTTTACCTCAGGTATCGTTCAAATAAAATAATTATCTATTTTCAATTCCAATGATACTCGTGGTCGTTCTCCAAAGCCAAACCAAGCCCTATTGATTTCTGTGAATATCCGAGCCTACATTAGTGGATAGTAGACTCCAATCAAACATATGGTTTTCTTGAAATCTTTCAACGGTTTAAGTTATGAGCTTAGCGATTGAATAATCCAATCCGTTATTTGAATAGTTACACATTTGAGTTCTCACACACACACTTCAAATGGATCTAGAATGATTTTTATTGATATTGATAGTTGAAATTCTAGAACACCACTTGGTGTGGGTTACTTCCCGAACTTGATCAGAGTTAGGGATGTTAAGGGAGGAACAAATTGGTCCTTTCGATTGAACTTTATATTTACATGCATATACTTCTTTCGTGTTAGTTTAAGTTTTTCATTTTAGTTGGTTAGTTTATTAGTTAGTTTAGTTTAGTGTTAGTGTTTTGCTCGAGGACTAGCAAAATTCTAAGTTTGAGGGTATTGATAGGTGTGAAAAACCTATCTATTTTGAAATCGAATTTGTTAGTTTTCAAGCGTTTTAGTTATATTTAATTGTGTTTTAGTTTGTTTTAGTGTAAAACAGGTGAAGGGACATTAAAGGGCGATAAACAAGTGAAAACGATGGAGAAACAGTGAAAAAAATGTGCAAAACAGGGTTTCGGTGAATGAAGACCACCGCCTAGGCGGAAAAGAGGCAGAATGTTGGAGAGCTGAGGTGTTGAACCACCGCCTAGGTGAGAAAACCACCTCCTAGGCGCGAAAACGCCAGAATGTCGTGCCAGCAGCCACCGCCTAAGCGAAGAAACCACCGCCTAGGCGAAGATCCAACAGAAACTTAACCGACTTAAAGCCATTGCCTAAGCGGTGAACCACCGCTTAGGCGGTGACACTCTGCACAGAAATATCTGTTTTCAGATATTTTGAAGATATTTCCAAACCTTGCCTATTTAACCCCTTTCTCCCCCAAACCTGAAAACCCCTTAAACCCTTACCCTTAGATGTGAGAGAGGGCTTGGTTGTTCTTGAGAGCTCTCTTCTACCTTAGTTAGATTAAGATAATTTTGGAAGTAGTTTAGATTAGTTTTAGAGAGTGTTCTTGGCCAATCCTTGAAGAGCGAGAAGAGGAAGTTCATCAATGGAGAAGAGGAAGCTCGGGAGGATTATTCTTTGGCGAAAGTGGACTACTCCACTTTGAGATTTGGCTTTTCTTCCCTTGTTTCCATCTTTGTACTTAATGTTTATTCTAGATATTTATGATCTTCTCTTGATTTATTATTGTAATGGCTAAGAACATGTTAGTTTAATTAAAGATTAGTTAGGGATAGATGTAATTGTGTAAATACTCGTTTAGTTTAATATATGTTTCTTTAACGGTTGTTGTTTTAATTCCGATTGTGTTTATCATTTGATGACGATCTTAGTATGCTTGTAATGGTATTAGGGTTGGATTTGAGA
The DNA here is from genome assembly GCA_016647705.1 of Eucommia ulmoides. Lineage (NCBI taxonomy): Eukaryota > Viridiplantae > Streptophyta > Magnoliopsida > Garryales > Eucommiaceae > Eucommia > Eucommia ulmoides. Next base: position 47,296,437 of record CM028338.1, read on the forward strand.
ATCGAGGGTTTGACACTCGGGAGAGGTAACCCTGGATTCGGACTAGGGTAAACACATCGTTATGACCTAACGACTCAGGAGGGCGTTAGTTAGTGTGCAATCGATGACGTTGGGTCAAGACTCACGTGGCCTAGAGTCATTAAGACATTGAGGGAGACCTCTTCGTCGACACGAAGTCGTGTATTCCCTCGTCTTACACTCGGAAGAGGTGGCGAAGGAGTTTACGAACCAAGATTGTTGGATACCTAAACTCCGTTATTGTTAACTAAACGAACTCAAACATGTATTAAGTGAACGAAATCAATCCCTAGTTAATCAACTTAGTTAGGATTAATCCATTAATTTTAGTTTAGCTTAGTTTAATTTTAAATCATGTCTTTAATCGTCAGGATAACATGAGACTACGTAAATTACAGTATTCAATTATTCACACTTTTCTCTATGGGAACGATATCCGATCTTCAAGATCTATTATATTAAAATTTAGACCTCGTATACTTGTGAGAGTAAGTAGCAGTGTGTTTCACGCTTCTACCACTGTGCTCAATATGCTAGAGAGGGGATACCGAACGAGTCCACTTAGAAGGGCCAGACCTCAACGGGTTGTACCCAAGAGCGAAAAAAGAAACAGACACGAAGGAAGAGAAGAGAAGAGTACCGTGGCCGAGAGAAAAAAAAAAAGTACTCTGGGAACTCTGGTGTGAATAAATGGGCAAGAAAGGAAGGTTCAATTTATATGCGCCTTGTCCAACCGAAATATCACGTTATCGGACGTCGTATAGTACCCCGATCCTCACGCCTGTCAGAAGGTACAGGCCACGTGTCGCTCATCCAAGGAGTTGTAGTGAGATTTCTCGAGGAAGCTAAGCGATAGCCAACCGAGCTCCTCTCCAGTACCAAGCAGGATCTTCCCGAGAATGAAGTCCTATTTTTCATCGAAACACAAGCAAAGTAGAACCCCTAGAGTCTTGTGTTCCACCTCAACACTAAGGGCTAGAGGGCAATTGATGAGGCTAAAAATCAACCACCTCCGAGTCATTCCACCTAAGCCTTCCACGTAGATCAAGCGTATGACGTGTCATGAGGCATCAACAGTGTGAGTAGTAAGATCTGTGTTCTAATCGACACAATCTCCTGGTCGGTCTTTCCTATTTGGTGAGTTCAAGCCGACTAATTCTCGAAACTTGGATGATTACACCAGAAAACATTCTACAATCAAGAGAGGTCCAACCGATGATACTCTGGTCGGTTTACCCACCTTAGCGTCCGTATTCATGTCCAGGTTGATTCACCATCTACTTTGGCAGCACTGCCCCATGGACTTCTCCACCAATATTAACAAGCTCATGCTCATGGTTGTAATCCCTTCACATGCCATTTTTTCTCCAGCACGCGTCGTGTTAAGGTTGATAACCGAGCTTAAGGCCATTAATCTCCCAAACGCTAATCAATTTTTCTCCTATAAAATTAAAGGTGATTAGTGACGAAAGAGGTAATTGCTTTTTGAATATTCAAAGAATTCGTATAATTTCCCTATCCCCTTCTCCCCCCGAACTCTTATCCTCACGCCGGATGGGCTTTGTCAGGCACAACCCCGGTGGGTCCTGTGCAGGTACATGCTCGGAGCTCAGGCCGGAAAATGCCTAGATAAGCTCGGTCCAACGCAAATTCAAGGATATAGAACTCAAGGGATTCACTTTCACAAAAGATAACTTCCAGATCATCAACAACAATCTACGTGGATTTTGATCGGACTATACCGTGGGTGTTAGCCATTTTTCGACACCAACATAATTGTTGGTAGATTTTGAACACATTTTTCACATGGAATATTACTCATATTTTGTATTCATTATTTTAAAAAAAAATATATATATATATATATTATTAGATATCTAATACCTAATACCTAGAATTGGAAGAAAAGACTTGGGAATAAACAATAGCTCATTATCATCTATCTTTCTCATCCCCTTGCTCTATCATAACGGACGTCCCACAATCAATTGAAACTCCCACTCTAGTCTTCTATCACAATGAACATCATCATTAAATCCATCCACTATCATAACATTAAATTAATTCACCCACTACCACCCACTATCATAACATTAAACATTAAATTAATTCACGCATAACTCCCACTCCACGAATTTCCTTCCCCATTTCATATCTTTCTCTCCTCTATTTATCTCTCTCTTTCGCTCGCTCATCGCCGTGCAGCTAGATCCAGCGGTACAACTGTCGTATTTGTCCAGCTCCGTCATTTTGTCTCCGTTTATCACCATAACCGTGATTCCATTTCAACCGCTACTAATTGTCACTAGATTTGTGGGAGGAGGGTCGCCAACGGCGAACGAATGCAGAGGTGCCATTGGCGAGCGGATGCAAATCTTAGTCGTCGTTCATCACCATAACTACAATTCCATTCAACCATTGCTCATCGCCACTAGATCTGATTAGATTTGACATCTAGATCTAAGTAGATCTTTAGGAGAAGCACCGTCGGTGGCGAGTGAACGCATAGGTGCCTATGGTGAGCAACGCAGAGGCGATGATGACAACATAGAAGTGTGAGGCATCGACAGAGCCTGTGACGGCGACGGTTGCTGTGCCAACAGTGGTGTCTATGATGGCGACGGTGGCTATGGGTTTGGAAAGAGTGGCTGAAACAGAGAAAAAAACCACTGTGAGTTTGGAATTAGATGGAATAGGAAATTATTTTTTGGGTTTTGAAGTGTTGGGTAGTTTTGTAATTAGATTGTTTCTTAATTTTGTTATGTAGAATTGTTTTTATACACATCAAGACACACATTTGTGTATTTTATATTATAAGATGGAAATGTTGATCGGTTGTAGTGTAGAAAAAGAAACACATGCAATATACAAGAAAATTATAAAAGGAATGAAATAATGTCTCCTTACTCTCTTTACTCGGTCAACATCTTTTTATTTTTATTTTCATTATTAATATTTTAATCCTAAATTCTAATTGAGTCATCCTCTCAATAAAGATAAATTATTAAAAAATACAATAGAATGGTAGATGAATAATTGAACATATATATATATATATATATATATATATATATATATATATATGTGTGTGTGTGTGTGTGTGTGTGTGTGTGTGTGTGTTGGGGGGGGGGGGGAGAGAGAGGGGGGGTTATAGAGGTATACATAATTACATTTTTGTTTGTGGATGTATGCATAAATATTTATATAATTGTCAATTTTTTTGATAGGTAAAGGTTTACATAATTAATTTTTGTTTGTTTGTTGATTTATAAAGTTTTCATAATTATTTTTTTTTGTTTGCCAGAGAGTAATTGTTTATATAATCATTTTCCCTTTGTGAGTGTGTGAATGTTTATATAATTATATTTTGGTTTTAGACTTTCCGAATGATAAGAATAACTTAAACATATCTATATTTTGGTTTACGAATGTATTTATTATAATTAATTATATGTGATTTTATCTTTCTTCTCTTCTCTCTCTTTAGCCATTTAATAAAATTATTTTTCTCCATATATTATTTGTATATAAAATTTATTAAATTTTATTTGCTCAAAAGAGTAATCCTATAATTTTAACCAAATTTTAGAAACTATTAAACAATATAAAAAAAGAAGTTAGATCATTTCTGAAACTATTATTATAGAGAACGTCAAATTTTGAATTTTTTTTTTAGGAGTTTATATATTTTACATTTACTTTTTCCTAAAAATCAATATGAGTGATGAACATTAATAGTTTTAAAGATTGACATTACCAATTTTTAGGTTATAATTTTATTTTTATTTTTTAGTATTAAATGTTTTTGGTTATATTTTGATAAAATATATTATTACAAAATTCAAAAGATAAATTTTACGTTTTTATAATATTCAAATAAAAATATATATTATAATTATTTTTGAACCGTACATTATGCGGATCTAAAACTAGTAAGAAACTAAAATTAGAAGATTACACTTGAGAATGAATAAGAGCTCACAAAACCCTTTTATCTTAATTCTCTCTTTAACATTTTATTTCAATAAGTTTTAAATGATAAAAAAAAAATACTATAAATGTTTCACTTACTATGTTTGTATTTAATTTTATGTATAAATTCTTTGTTTCTCATATAAGTGTTGATACAAGTAATGATTCTTTTTTCTTTTTATGCAAATAATTTCATACTTACTATACTTTTTATTAAAAAAAAAAATTTCTTTTTTCATTTTTTATATTCATTGTTTTTCATATAAGTGTTAGTAGAAGTAATGATTTTTTTTTTTTTTTCTTTTTATGCAAATAATTTCATATACAAAACGAGATAAAAAGTAAAAATATAATAAAGAGTAAAAAATATAACAATTAAAAAATCCACAAGCCCATTATTTTCTAATATGAGTGAAAATATTACTAAATAAAGTCTCAAAACTTCACCTAACAATTCAAAAAAAAATGTAACTGAATGAAATAGTTTATATATAAATTTTAACTAAATTTCATGAATAAAAAATATTTAGTTCTTAGAATAATTTTAAATTTCAAAAAATCAATAGCAATTCTCTTTAAATACTCAAAAAATTATAACAAACAATCATTTGATCCCAAAAGTAATTAAAAAATTGAATTGGAAATGTATTACATAAACCAATAATATTTAATTCTTAGAATAATTTCAAATTTAAAAAATTCAGCACCAAGTATTGTTTAAATACTAAAAAAAATGTGTAGCAACCAATAATTGATCCGAAAAGTAATAAAGAAAAATTAGAATTGAAAATGTATTACATAAACAAAATTTAAATACAAAAATCGAATTTGTCCAAAATTGTAATTATTTTAAGAGGGTTATTAGAATAATTCTTTTATTAGATAATTTTAACTAAATTTTTAATAATATAGTAACAAGGATAAATAAGTAGTTTTATACTTAACATCAAATGAAATGGATGTCAGATATATTTTTTAAATGACATGGGACATCGTTATAGGTTTTTCAAATGATAAGGGGCATCAGTGAAATTTACCTATATGGTTTATATAGTTGTTTTTATTATAATTAATTATATGTGAGTATATAACTTATCTCTTCCTCCGACCCTTTCTCTCTGTCCATCCATTTAATAAAATTCTCTCTCTTCATCTATTAATTACATATAAATTATTTGCTCAAAAGAGTACTCCAATATTTTTTAACCAAATATTAGAAACTATTAAATAATATAAAAAAATGTCTATTATATTATTTTAAAACTATTATTGGATTTTTTTTATTTTTTATTTTTGAAAAGTCTCTTTAGGAGCGCTTTTTTTTTTTTAAATTCAATATGAGTGATGACATTAATAGTTTTAAAAATTGACATTAAATTATCAATTGTACGTTATGTCTAACATTCAACTAAAATTTATATATTAATATAATTTTTTACTAAATCCGCATAATATGCGGGTCTAAAACTAGTATTTATGAATGAATTTAATTTTAAAATTAATATGTAAAAGAGTATTCTTGCATTATATTCTTTTAAATATGTAATAATAATTAAATAAGAAAATAGAATAATAATTTCAATGACAAATTAATTCTATATTTTTTATCTGATTTCGTTTGTTCCTGTTGTCCATCCAACCAAAAACACGTTCATAAAGTTTTGGCGCAAACATAATACACTCCCCACCCCCGATCCGACAGAGATGGAAATTGTTGAAGATTGCGCTTAAAGCAAAGGACTAATAAAGGTATATTCCCCGGCCCCGAGTCCGACAGAGATTGACATTGTTTAATATTCCGCTTAAAGTAAAAGAATAATAAAGGTCACGAGTAAATAATGTAAAAGTGTAAAAGTGGGGTTTCCTCCCGTACTGTTTTTTGTCTTAGTTACTTTTTTGGTTAATTACACTTTATTCTCTTATAATTAGACTATTTTATACTTTATTTTTTTATAATATTAACGGGAGAATAAAATAAAACAAAAGTCTAACTACAAATAGTAAAGTGGTAACGCAAAATACTAAGAGAACAAAATGCAAAATAACTTAACTATAAGAATAAAATGTAATTAACTACTCCTCTTTTTTTTTCTTTTCTTTTTTTTCGTTCTTTACTGAACTGTCAATTTTAGTTTCCAACAAACTTTCAAAGGGTGATGATCCCGAGAAAGTTTATCTATGAAGAAACATTTAGAATCCAATCCACCTAATTTTAAGGAGTCTGATATTTTTACTGTCAACACACGGTATTAATTTATAAAAATATAAAAAATGATTGGAGCATTAATTATTGGATTTCACTACTATTAAATCCTTAAAGCATACCTTAATAATTAATTTTTATTTTATTTTTTTTAATGGAACCGTTAACAAGAAATCCTCATATAAGGATAAAACTATTAAATACACATGTTATATTCAACACGAGGGTCGTGTTACATTTAACAGAATCTCAGATCGTGTTACATTCAACACAATCTTGTGTTGAATATAACACGAAATCGTGTTACATTCCAATTTTTTCATTTAAATTGATAATTTCTCTATGCTACATTCGTGTTACATTCATTACAATCTCGTATTGAATATAACATGAAGTCGTGTAACATTCCAATTTTTTTTATTTAAATTGATAATCTATCTATCCTACATTCATATGCTTGGTTTTTATCAATACAAATCGAATAAATTCAACCAAACAAACACTAAATTCCATTCAAAGCAATCTAAACAATTCAATCCAAATAAATCAACCAAATCAATACAAACCCTAAAAAATACCACTTTAATCAACCAAATCAATACAAAATTGCAATGACCTAGAAATTCGACCAGATTTAAGCCGTCAAGATGAACAAAATCGAGATGACTACACTCAAAATAACAGCAATTAAGAGCAGAAAATGAGATCGAGCAAGATCAAAAGCAACACACTCTTCTCTCGAAACAGGAATTTCTCCAGCGAACAGAAATTTGTTGATCGATTTCCCCATCCCAATGGCCTCCTTCCTTCACTCATCATAGACTGCTCTCCCTCGCTCATCACTCATCCTCGTCGCGACACTAACGAAATCTCAACTGATGGCGATAGCTTCGGATCTAGGGTTACTAGTTGGCATCGGCGGCATGTAAGAGATCGGTAGATCTGGTGGTGGCATGAGGCTAGATGGAGCGTGGCGGCAATAGTGCGAAGTCGAAGCGAGGGTTGCGGCGGCTAGATCTATGATCGCTTCAGAACTGCGACGACGATAACTTCGGATCTAAAGGTTGCTAGTCGGCGCCGGCGTGTGGGGGGAGAGAGAGAGAGAGCGTTAATCACGTCCTTTGACCCTAACACCAACAACACCATTCTTGCTCCCTATTAATTCCCACTCCTCAAATTGGCTCTCTCAATCGAGCCCTAGAAGATCTGCTAGGAAGAGTCAGAGTCAGATTTTGTTTTTCTTATCACCGAAGTTCCTCCATGTCGGCTGTGTGGTCTGAGAAGATAAAGAATGAAGGAAGAAGGGTAGAATCGTCATTTCAAAATGTTTAGGACTATATTGTGCAAACCTGCGCTTTTTAAAGGACTATCATGTGCAAAAAACAATTAGTGGGGCTATTTTGTAGAATTAGCCTTTTAGGAAGACTATTTGGTATTTTTTTCTTTTTTAATTCTTCATTCTCGCTTTAAATATGTTATATTTTTATTTTAAAAAAATATATATATTTCTTTTTTTATTTTAAAAAAATGATATCTTGTAACTTTCTACAAAAAATATAACTTAGTAGCATAAACAATTTGGAATTTTTTTTAGGGCCCCAAAATTTTAAACACATTTCTTGTTACTAACCAAATCAAATTGGTGCCTAAAGTACAACCAAAAAAAAAAAAAACAAGAAGAGAAAAATCATTATACAAACAATTTCCATTGATATTTTTGTAATTCCCACGAAATTTAGTTTCCATTAAAAAATCCGATAAATTTTATTTTTTATTCAAAATATGCAATTTTTAAGGTGCCATAAATACTCTTACACTTGTTCTATTGAATTTTATTTTTTGTTATTATTCCATCGAAAAAAATAGAATATAAAAAAGTATTATTTTTTAAAAATGTTAAAATTATTTAATACAAAATATTTTTATAAACAAATTAATCATAAAAAAGTTAACGAAAATCAATAAACGTTATTTCACCAAATTTCTATAATTCCACCTAATATTAATAATTCTTTAAAAAAAAAAATTAATTTCACATTACTAATAATTCTCTAAATATAAAAAATCCACTAAAAAAAACTCATATGTTTTCATCTACATAAATCAAAAATTCAAAAATAAAACATTGATAAAAATTCAAACCGCGAAAGTGAAAAATCATTTATGTATTTCCACATAATAATAATTTGAAAATTCACTAAAAACTCAAATGAAAATCCCTTAAAATTATAGAACCCTTGAAACATTAGTTTCGAATGGAAGAATTTAGAAACCGTGCCAACATCAAGCAAGTATTTCCCTTCCACATTCTCCTTAAAAAAAAATCCATTGAAAGACAAAATTGGAGAATCCATGAATTTAAAAATCTAAAAAACAAAATAAATAAATAAATAAAAATAAGCACATAATTGAAAATAGTAAATAAATATAAAAAAAAAATGATATATCGGTCTTCAGTGGTGGTGGTGGTAACAGCTGGACAGAAGCGAGTGAACGTGGTAGTGGCTGCGCGATAGAAGTTAGCATAGTGGTAGTAGCGCAACAAAAGAGTGAGTGGTGGTGGCAGCAAAGGTAGTACATGTGTGGTGGTGGCGCTGATGACATGTTTTAAGTTAAACTTGGTTAGATGTATCATAGATATGCTTCAAATATGGTGTTCAAAGATAGAAACGATGAAAAAAAGTCAGTGTAAAGCTCAATTTTGTATGTGCATATTTCTATTGGGTTTATACCAATTACCGTTCTTGTCATTTGGCATTAAACCAGATACCTCCCATGTCATTTTACAAATACTAATCACCCCTTATAGTTTTACAATTGAAACCACTTACTCTCTGTTGATCCTAAGATTTTGATGGATAATTAAATGTTGATATTTTTTGTGGAACTAATGATTTTATTGAGTGTTTCAGTGACAAAGTTCCATTGACGTTTTAATCATGAAGAAATTGTTGAAGAAAGTTATGGATACAAGAGACTGACAAAAAGAAGAGTATTAAGAGACTGAAGATTTTGAAGAATATGGAAAAAAATCAACTCAGGTTAATTTTCACTCTTAATGTATCCTTATTAGGATCACACACAACACAATTAGTTAAACATATTTACTCCTATGTAAAATTAAAGAAGAAATATTGATTTAAGAAAGATTAGAAATTAAAATTAATTTAAAGTGTTAATTAAGTTAACCGAGAAAAGAAATCGGTTAAAGGGGCAAAAACGTTGAAAAGTTGAGTTAAAAATTGATTAAGGAAGAAGGAATTCCAGCTAGATCGGTCAACCAACCAATATGGTTCGGTCAACCAATAAGAAGAAGTTGGGAAATGGTTCAGTCTCTGAATCGTTCGGTCGACAACTAGGTCAACCTATGACCAAAGGTGAAACTCTTTGAATCATTAGATCGATAAACCAAAGTAGAGCGGTCAACCTACCATAGCTGGATTTTGGCCTGTGGAACTCTCTGAATCGTTTGATCGACAGACCAAAGAGTAGCTGACGATTGACATGCTAAAATTTTGGCTTGGCCTACAACCTGAATCGATCAGTCGACCTGTGGTGATTGGTCGGTCAACCAATGGTTCGGTTCCAGATTTAGAGGATTTCGTGGATTTTTTTCAAAAATTAGCCGTTACTAGCCTTTTTATGGTTAAGATCAAAGAGATATCTTAGGGATTGGATGATATTTGAGATATGTAATTAATATTTTGATATCCTTATAGATATGTTTCATATAATTTAATTATTTCTCAAATTGGTGCATGTAATATTTTCTATTTGATCTAATTGTGTTTAAGAAAATATTTGAGGGACTAAATTGAATATTTTAAAAGACATAATTGAGTGAATTATACCGCGATTGAGTCATAATAATATAATGGGTCTATAAATGCAATTAATTATCATGATATGTGGGAATTAACCGTTGAAGGGTTTGTTTCAATTCCATATAAATAGACTTGCGTTTTTAAGATTTCAATAATCTCAATTAATCAAATTTCAAGAGCTATTTAGTTCCTGAGTTTTCTGAAAGTGATCATTCTGAATTCATACTGAGTGTATTGTGAGATTATTCTTGAGAATTGTTCTTGAGAAAATTTGTTGTGGATTATTGTTGCTATTGATTTGAAGTTTCATTATTATTCATTCTTTATTCATTCGGTAGATTCCTAGTAAGATCATTCTAAGTCTTTCCTATTAATTGTTGTTTGATATTATTGTTTACTACTTGGAATATTGATCCTTAAAATCGTTTTTCTAAACTTTAAATAGATTGAATTTTTTTTAAACGATTTCTTGTGACAATCTGATTATGTGTTAAATTGTGTGCTACCCGTTTTTATTAAATTAGATTTTGAAATTCTCACTTTATTTCTATCACTAGTATCGGGACGTTAATTGAATTTAAATCGATCTGGAATGGTAAAAACTCCGAATGAGAAAAAACTTATTAATTATGTAATTGGTGAGTTGTGTACGGATTAGATACTATTGGGAGTATCTAATTATGGTTACTATTTTCCCGTGAAAAGAGATAGGTGTTAATTCTTCCTAAATAGAATTAGATTTTTGAGTGAATTTATAAATGTTTCATCCTTACCTGGGAAAATGATACTTTGAGTGATTGTGACGTTTGATTCTTAGCCTAAGGTATAAAAAAATTAGGTTTGATCCTTAGCCTATGAAAGGATTAGGTTAGTCTTGAGCCTGAGAAAAAGATAAGATTATTTCTGAGCCTGGGAAAAGGAATTGTAAAGATTGATTATGAGTCTGTAAAAAGAATCATTATGTAAATGTTTGATTCCTACCTATTTAAAGGAATCTTAGTGGTTTAGTGAGTATGACTCTCCGTAGGACTCAGAAGACTGGATTAGCCAAGAGTAACTTAGTGAACCAGTATAAATTTTATTGTGCTGTAATTTTTACTTTATTTATTTTTAGTTATTTGGGTGTGCACCTAGTTTGATAACACACATCGACTGTTATATAAAGATAATAATTAATTTAGGATAAAATTAATTATTTGAATTTTCAAGTGTTATTTATTTGATAATTTTTATTACTACCCAATTCACCCCCCCTCTTAGATAGCTCACTAGGCCAACACCCTCGTTATAGGGGTGGTCATGGGTCCACCCAGCCTAGCCCTATTTTTATAGGGCTTGGGCTTTAGTTTTAATCCTGGGCTTGGGTAAGGCCAAATTTTTTTAGTGCCGGCCCGGCCCTACCCAATGATAATTAATTAAAAAAATTACACACACACACACACACACACACACATATATATATATATATGTATGTATATATGTATATATCAAACAAACCCAACCCTAGTTCATGTGACAATGTTAGCTTTGCTTGATTTCATGTGAATGTGAATAGTAATATTAGTTCCTATTTTTATAGAGCTTGGACTTTAATTTTAAGCCCATCGGCAAGCCTTAAGCTTTAATTTTCAAGCCCAATCAAATTTAGGGTTAGGGTTGGGTAAGGCAAAAAAAAATTAGGGCCGGTCCGGCCCAACCCGACCCGATGATTCTTAATTAAAAAATATATATATTTATATAGACATCAAACAAACCCAACCTTAGTTCATGTGACAATGTTGGTTTCACTTGATTTCACGTGAATGTGAATGACAATATTAATTTAGCTTGATTTTAAATTTTAGTGTTTATGTTTATGTTTTACCATTTACTTTTTAAATTAAAAAAAATGTAGGGTCGGGCTTGGGCTTGATTTTTATTGCTAGGGCCAGGCTTGTGCATGAAAGTAGGGATCGATCATAGGGTCATGCCAGACTAGGGCCTAGTATTTTTTTGTACGGTTAATTACACTTTACCCCCTGTGGTTTAACCAATTTGAACTTATCCCCCTGTGGTTTGAAAATCGCCACTTACCCCCCATGTGGTCAAATATTTGGTGCACTTACCCCCTTACATCAAGGGGTAAGTGGTTTGAAAATCTAACCACAAGGGGGTAAAGTGTAAATTGGCCAAACCATAGGGGGTAAATTGTAATTAACCTTTTTTTGTAATACCCTAGCTAAAGCCTTGCCCAAGCCCGGCTCATGACCACCCCTACCTCTTTATGACATAAATGTCCTTCTGATATTTTAAAAAATTATATTTTTATTTTTACAAAAGTTTAAACACCCATTTATTTTTAAAATTATAATTTTTACCCTCAATTTTTTAAATAATTATATTTATCTCCCACCCTACCACACTCTCTCACTTCCCACCACCGCAGCCCACCACCCACCGCCACCACCCACCACCACCGCCCATGTCCACCTCCCCACTGCCACCATCACCACCACCACTGTCAAAGAGACAGAGAGATTGGTGGTGGGGAGAGAGGAGAGAGGAAGATGTTTTTTTATTTATTTTTTATTTTTCAATAAAAGTGTAAAAAATAAAAGATAAAAATATAATGGATGGTGGTAGTGGCTGGTGGCAGTGGCAGTGGCAGTGGTGGTGGAGGTGGCGGTGGATGTGGAAGTGGAGGTAGATCTAGCAGTGGATGGTGGGAAGTGAGAGGATGGTAGATGGGAGGTAAATATTATTATTTAAAAAGTTAAGGGTAAAAATTAGAACTTTAAACATAAGGGGGTGTTAAGGAAATTTTTATAAAAGTAAAAATATAATAATTTTTTTAAATATAAGAAGGGCATTTATGTCATAAAGGGGGTAAGTTATTTCAATTGTAAAGCTACAGAGGATTATTGGTATTTATAAAATGATAAGGGAGGTATCTAGTTTAAGGGCAAAAGAATAAACCCTATATTTATTTGTATTTTATAACATTTAGAAAATATTTTGGTGAAGTGTGTTATTTTAACCCCATTGGTTGGGCCATTTTGCATTTTGTCTCATGTGGTATTTTCATCATCACTTTGTCCCCTGCAGTTAGACTTTGTTACACTTTAATCCCCTGATGTAGACCTAAACTATAGGGGCAAAGTACTGACAAAGAGGGTAAAATACAACAAATGCCTAGCTACAGGGGGCAAAGTGGTGACGTAAATACCACAGGGGGACAAAGTGAAAAATACCCTAACCACAGGGAGGTAAAGTGTAATTAACCCTATTTTAAATTTCACATTATGATATTTAAAAACTTAGTTTAAAGATCTTTAGGGAAATGTAATAATTTAATTTGACTTTTAAAATTTTAGGAGATAATTGTTATTTTAAAATATTAATTTTAACTTTTGAGCTTAAATGATTAGAGACTCAAGTGATGGGATTTATATTATTTTTTCATAAGTGACAAATGGGACTATGGATAGGGCTTAGAAATGGGTTAATAGCATTTTACCTCTCTGTGGTTTGGTCGATTTGCACTTACCCCTATGGGTTTTTTTTTGGCACTTACCCCCTATGGTTTTGGACTAAACTGCAACGGTTTAAATTAGGGGTAATTGTGTCAATTCGCTTTGAAATTAAGGGTAATTTTGTAATTTTTTTCTAATTAATTGAATGGGATCTATTTGTAAATTTTGTGAAAATTAATGAGTCAAGGTGTGTTTTAAGATACTATTCATCATCTTTCTTCTCTCTCTCTCTCTCTCTCTTTTCTAGGTAGCAACCACCCCCACACCAGCCACCATCGATTGCGCCGACCACCTCCAGCCCAACCATCTACACCATCTAACCCAAACCCAACTATACATATATGTCGGCCACCATTCACCACGCCACTCCAAACATTCTCGTTGCACCCTCATGCCGGCCACTATCCACCATGCCACTCCAAACATCCACGCCACACCCCCATGCCGACCATTCTCCACCACACCGGCCACTCCAATATCCACGGCACACCAACACAACCACGGCAAACCACCACCACCACCACCTCCACGCATCATGCATATATATATTAAAAAAATGATCTTTACTCGTATTTGCAGATCTAAGCAAAGATCGGTAGATCCGAGCATGGATCTCATCAATGGACAACCATCGATTGTTGAATCGAGAGGTACTGATCGCCGTTGGAGATAATCTTCGTCGCCGCCATTTCTTCATCGCGGCGGTTTAGGAGCTTCTTTGAACTCTTACAATTGGCTAAAGATGATGGTGACGGAGTAGCGAGAAAGACGTCGATGGCGATGGAAGAAGACGACGATACGAATCAGGCTAAATCTAAACTCGACAATAATGGGTAGTGTTGTCGTGGCGGCGATAGATCGACGGGGGTGGATACCTACAAGAAAATAGCAAAAGGAAGAGAATAGAGAGAGAGAGGGGATAACTCTTACCTTCGACGATGGGGGAAGACGACGACGCGTTGGTGATGGCAACTGTGACTACCGCATGGCGAGGAAGATTAAATACAAATTTAAAAGTTAAAGGGTATAAAATATAATTAAATGTCATTGTTTTATGGAACTAATATTTTTATTGAGTAGTTTCATACTCAAAGTTTAATAGGCTGAAATGAGAAAAAGAATTGGTTGAAAAATCCTTGAAGAATTCATGATGGGTGCAAGATGAAGACAATAAAGATTTGAAGAGTATTGAAGATAATTAGGTCAAAACAACTCATTATCACCATGTTCTGAATGCAAGCCAAATTAGGATCACGCATGACACTTGAAAATGAATAAATATTATGCGTGTCTTAGTAAGAAGTAAGAAGTTTAAGGTTTTAATATCATTTTTATAAAAATATTTTTGGTTAAGGGTCGAACTGAATAAAATAGTTTTAACATTTGAAATAATGGATTTTCAGGGCAATTCAATTGACACACAAAAGGGGTCAGTCAACTAACTAAAACAGTAGCTTAAGGAAGCAAAATAGGCGATCTACTGGCCAATTTGGCCAACCGACAAGTAGGGTCGGTCGGATAACGAATCTAGTACCTGAAATAATTAAAAAAGTGAGTATTATACTGATCCAATCGGTCAACCAATCAGACTAGCCAATAGTCATAATGCTGACTGTTGGACAAGGCGATTGACCGGTATGATGATCGATCAACCGGCAGTTCGCAGTCAATTTTTTTACTGACTCAATTTTTGGGTCAAACCTCCTTGTTTTTAACAATTTTAAATGAGTTTTTTAAGGGGTTTGAATGTTTTACTTATATATGTCATATATTATTTATTTTTTATTTATTTGGTCCACATATTTAATCTATTGTTTAAAATGATAAAACTACTTCTTGTCTTTAAGGATTTTGAATTGAAAAAGTTTTGGGAACCAAATCGAGCTTGTCTGAAAGTAGTTTTAAATTAAACATACTTATGTTGAAAGTATATGATATATGGGGTCTTAGAGTGTCATAAATGACGTATCTTTTGAAAACTAGCCATTATAGATCTAGTTCAAAATCTATTAATAGTGACCTATAGCTTTTATAAAGATCAATCAAGAACAAAGAGTTTTAATCAACCTATACTTTTAAGAGAGTGATTTTTGCTGAGATTTTTAAAAGAGAATTATTTTGAAAGAGTTCTTGATCGGAGTATGCAAAAGTTTTCATCATCGGTTTTATTCTTTACTGAGCTATCTTACCTGTTTTCTAGAAATATCGGCGAGATCTTTCGAAGTTAATTAAAGTACTTTCTTAGATTATCTATTTGATTACTTGAAATATTTGTTTTAGAAAAATCATTTTCCTCTTTGAAAATCTTGAATATCTTAAGAAGCGATTTTTACCTACAAAATCTGATTAACTTTTATTTGTGCATAAATTGATTAAATCAGATTTATACCTGGTAGGGCGCAAAATGCGCGCCGCTACTTACACTCGCAAGTATACGAGGTCTAAGTTTTAGTATAGTATGATCGTTAAGATTGGGTTATCATATCCACAGGGATTATTGTCGTTACTATCGAATACCGCGTTTGTCGTGACCTAAGTTTATCTAGGCGAAAAGCAAATGTATTTAATTAATTAAACTAATACTAATATATCCTAAATTAACTACACTATTATGTTAATATGTTTTAGGGTGAAGAATTGTATAGGGATTAACGTGTTTACAAATACGTGTTCGATTCCGATTTACTCGCGTTTGCGTTGTTCGACCTATTTGACAACCTCGGTATGTAATCTCCACCGCCACCTCTCCCGAGTGTAATATGGGGGAATACATGACTTCGAGTCAATGGAGAAGTCCCCCTCAACGTCTTAACGACCCTAGGTCACGTGAGTTCTCGCCCAGCGTCATTGATTACACATAATCCAACTCCATCCCGGGTTATTGGATTGTCGTGTTGTATTAACCTTATCGACAATCTCCGTTCCCAAAACTCTCTCGCCACCTCTCCCGAGTGTAAGACGATGGATATAACGCTACTTCGAGCCAACGAAGAAGTCCCCCTCAACGTCTTAACGACCCTAGGTCGCGTGTGTCTTGCCCCATGTCATCGATTGTCCACGATTCAAACCCCGACCAGGTTATAGAATCGTGGCGTTTGTTTACCCTAATCCGAATCCAGGGTTTTGTCAAAACCCTATATTCTCCATTTATCAAATTAATCATAATAAACAAACAATACAATAAATAGAATCAAACTACGAAGAACAATCACAAACGAAACACCGGAATCATCCAAACAACGTATTTATAAATATATATGTTAATCTCTACTACAATCCATATTTAACTCGAGGCCATAGCTGCATATACAAGAAAATAATGAGCTAAATATGCTCACATGCTCCTAAGATAAAGAAATAAGGAAAAACGATCGAAGAACTTAGTCTCGTCCGAAGATAAACCGCTAAGAACGCTCAACGATCGATTCGCCGCCTTCTCCACTTCGGGATGCGAGCTCCACCACTAAAAATCCTAACCCTAGGCTTAACTATAGCCTAAAGGGCTCAAAAATACAAGAGAGGGAAGAGAGGTTGCCGGCTGATAGGTGTGAAAAACCTATCTATTTCTAATCCGAATTGGTTAGTTTTCGAATATGTTTATAGTTATTTTTATTATGTTTTAATTAGTTTTTATACTTTTTGTATAAATCAGGCGTGTGGAGCAAAAATATAGGAAACTGGAGAAAAAATGATGAGATCAAACCGAAGGCGAGTCAAAGTTACGGTGGATAAACAAGCAAGGAGACAAAAATATGAAGGAAGCCCACCGCTTAGGCGTCCAGACCTCCGCCTAGGCAGTAAAGATGCTGAGAATGACAAAAGGCTACTGACAGCCCACCGCCTAGGCAGGAAATTACTCCGCCTAGGTGGAAACCCCAGTAGACATTTCCAAGTCCACCGCCTACTTCTTCGCCTAGGCGGTCACCAAACCTGCAAAGCCGGTACAGGTGCTGTAACTTCAAGTCTATTTTGGACTATGATTAAATCCTATTTTGGAAATATTCAAAACATGGAAGTTATAGATATTTTTCTTAGATTTCCATAGGTTTTTGAATCACCTAAATCGGAGATCGGATGAAGAAGTTATAGCCAAAACAAAACTTCAAACCTGCAGTAACTTCGCCTAGGTGAATTTTTCTGCGCCTAGGCGAATTTCCAGCAGAAAGTTAACCGACTTAACTTCGCCCAGGCGAAAATTCTGCAGCACACTCTTGATATTTATTAGATATTTTGAGATCTTTTGGGATATTATTCTCTCTTCTCTCCATATCTCCCCCCACTCAATTTTTTTTTTTTTTTTTTTTTTGTTTCAAATCAGGTTCGAGTGGTTATTTGCATTTTTTACTTGCAATCAGGTTCAATTGATGTAATTCTATTTCCATTAGTTTTTTGTGCACAATAAGCATTTTAAATGTTGTATTGTATAAAGAAAGGTAGTCTTTTCTTTCGAAAAAATTAGTTAACTTTAAATTATTATTTATTTTTATGTTGGTTAAAAAACCGGAGTGTTTGGGAATGTTGTATAAACAAAATAAGTTATGTTATTTTTTTAAAATGTTGGTTATTGTTGTGTTTACATGAAAGACCGGAGTTGAGAATTTGAGAAACCAATGGTGTTTTGTCATTTTCTTGAATTGTTGGCGAAGTTTTATTGAATTGTCCACAGTTGGACTTTGAATATGTTGTATAAATAATTAGAGTTGTCATTTAAAAAAAAAAAATTGTATATGTATTATTATTTTGTGTCTAATTGTGGTACATTGGAATTATTTGACAATTAAAAAAAAAAAAAACAATTTGATGATTTATTTATTTTATTATTTAACTCCAATTTTATTATTATTCAATTTATTATTTTTTTACTCTAAAATATGTAATTAAAGTTACGCCATTTCAAAGCTATATTTTTTTTAAAAAAAAATTAAGGTATATGTTTTAGTTCGTGCCTTCAGGCACGGGTTATCTGTTAGTTTATTCTATAAATCACGATGTATTTTACATTTGAGATATTTTTAACCCTTGAATTAGATATTTAAGGGCCAATATTAAAATATTTCAGGATACATTTTCATCCCTTGGATTAGATCCAACGGTTGAGATCAAACACAATTTTAAATTGTTATAATTTTATATCATATAATATCTCTAACAAATTAACAACCTATTCCAAAATACCTCACACAAATCTATATAATATATAGGATATAAGAAGTTTTACAAGCAGTCACCCAAATATTTTTCACCCCCACTTCCTAGTTTACTAAATTAAATTATTTTTTAACCCTTTAAATTTTACATTTATAAATTGTTAGCCCAAAGATCTATCCAAAAGGGGGGTTGAATTGGGTAGTGATAAAAATTTAAACGATAAATTTAAATCCAAGATATCAATTTCCCTAATTGATTATTATTTTATTAAGCAGCAAAAATATATTTATCTAAGTGCAAATCCAAACAAATAGAAAAGTAACAATGCACTACACAAAAAAAAATTCGGGTTCGGTAAGATACTCATACCTACGTCCAGTCCCTTGAGCTCTACAAGGATTTCGCAATCCACTAACCCTTTAATTCCTTTCCTAGTAGGAACCGAACCCATAAAATCATGATTCTTTTCATAGGCTTAGTCAACCTTTACAACTCTAATTCTTTTCACAAGTTTAGAATCAACCTATAACACTCTCACATTATTACACTTATCTTTTTCACTCCTTAGGAATAACCTTTACACTTTCACACTTTCCATTTTCACAGGCTCAGGAGGAACCCTATCTTTTTACCAAGCTAAAAACTAACTTATTTCTATTATAGGAAGAATCAAAACCCAATCCGTTTAATAGGCTAAAGATCAAACCTAAGCTTTTTCACAAGCTAAAGATCAAACCATGACTACCCTGATTAGACATAGTAGATACTGTCCCAAATATATCTAATCGACTCTTTCTCACAAATACAAAAAATCAACAATTTCTTCCCACATGAGCTTCTACCACCTAAAAACAATTATCCTCAATTAATTTCCCGAATACTACGTGATAGAATTACATAAGGTATAAATCTGATTTAATCATTTTATGCACAAATAAAAATTAATCAGATTTTGTAGGCAAAAATCGTTTCTTAAGATATACAAAATTTTCAAAGAGGAAAACGATTTTTCTAAAACAAATATTTCAAGTAATCAAATAGATAATCTAAGAAAGTACTTAATTAACTTCGAAAGATCTCATCGAGATTTCTTGCAAAACAGATAAGATAACTCAGTAAATAAAACCGATGATGAAAACTTTTGCGTACTCCGATCAAGAACTCTTTCAAAATAACTCTCTTTTAAAAATCTCAGCAAAAATCACTCTCTTTAAAGTATAGGTTGCTTAAAACTCTTTGTTCATGATTGATCTTTATAAAACGTGCAGGTCACTATTAATAGATCTAAAACTAAATCTATAACGGCTAGTTTTCAAAAGATATGTCATTTATGACACTCTAAGACCCCATATATCATATACTTTCAGTATAAGTATGTTTCATTTAAAAATACTTTCAGACATGCTAGATTTGGTTCCCAAAACTTTTTCAATTCAAAATCCTTAAGGACAAGAAACAGTTTTATCAGTTTAAATAATAGATTAAATATATGGACCAAATAAATAAAAAATAAATAATATATGACATATATAAGTAAAACATTCAAACCCCTTAAAAAACTCATTTCAAATCGTTAAAAACAAGGAGATTTGACCCAAAAATCGAGTTAGTAAAAAAATTGACTGTGAACTGCCGGTTGACCAATCATCATACCGGTGAATCGCCCTCTCCAATGGTCACCATTATGACCGTTGGCTAGTCTGATCGGTTGACCAATCAGATTAGTATAATACACATTTTTTCATTATTTCAAGTACTAGATTCGTTAGTCGACGGACCCTACTTGTCGGTCGGCCGAATTGGCCAGTAGATCACCCATTTTGCTTCCTTAAGCTACGGTTTTGTTTAGTCGACCGACCCCTTTTGTCGGTCAACCGAATTGCCCTGCCCTGAAAATCCATCATTTTAAATGTTAAAACTATTTTATTCAATTAGACCCTTAACCAAAAATATTTTTATGACTTAACACTTTATAAAAATGATATTAGGACCTTAAACTTATTATTTCTTACTAAGACACACATAAGCCTTAAACTTATTATTTCTTACTAAGACACACATAAGA
Source organism: Eucommia ulmoides (assembly GCA_016647705.1). Lineage (NCBI taxonomy): Eukaryota > Viridiplantae > Streptophyta > Magnoliopsida > Garryales > Eucommiaceae > Eucommia > Eucommia ulmoides. The sequence continues at coordinate 47,317,179 of CM028338.1, forward strand.
TTTATTCATTTTCTAGTGTCATGCGTGATCCTAATTTGACTTGCATTAAGAACATAGAGATAATGAGTTGTTTTGACCTAATTATCTTCAATACTCTTCAAATTTTTATTGCATTCATCTTGCACCGGTCATGAATTCTTCAACGATTTTTCGACCAATTCTTTTTCTCATTTCAGCCTATTAAACTTTAAGTATGAAACTACTCGATAAAAATATTAGTTCCATAAAACAACGACATTTAATTATATTTTGTACCCTTTGAGTTTTATATTTGTATTTAATTTTTTATATTTTTATCTACATTTTTTACACTCAATATAGTGGCTTTTAGGCATGGAGAATCCATATTGTGTGTGTGTGTGTGTGTTATATGTGAGCTTGTGAGAGAGTGTGTGTGTGTGTGTTATATGTGAGCTTGTGAGAGTGTGTGTGTGTGTGTATATATAGACACACACACGCACTATAGTATAACCCATGCCTAAAGTCATGGGCTTAAAACAAAAAGAAAAAAAAAAAATACAAAAAATAATATCTTTAAATTTTTGACATGATATAAACTTTGTTTAAACAAAATTTCATACCTATTTTATTTGAACATTAATAATAACAATCATGCATCAATAAATAACTAACAACTGAGATCATTAAAATTCAAGAAATGTCCCTTAACCACTTTAGCAAATAAAAAACAAGAGCAAATTAATATTATGTTCTATCTAACAACAGTTATGACTAAATGTTTAATATAATGACAATATATCATATTGATTTGTTCTACTAGCAAAACTATAGATATAAAAGTGATAATATAAGCCAAGAATATGCAAAATGAAGGCTAAAATAGGCAACATCGGGCGATAAAAACTAAGAGCATTTACATGCCTACCAATCCGCTACCTAAAAATCTATTGGTTCCGAAACTATGTGCTTCCAGGGAGGTCGCTTCCACCAGCAAACTTGCGGTTTAAGCAGCGTATGGCTTTATCTTCAAGCCTGTCAAATACATATAGAAAAAGGTTCAATTAGAAAGAAATGAGTTATAAGCACATATTTTTTTCTCTAAATTTTGTTTTTACTTGGTCGCAAACATGACATAAACGTGGTTTTCCCACCGTCAAAACCATATGCAACACATATTTGAACAACGAAAACTAAGGCCCGTTTGGTAACCGTTTCCATTCCCGAAATTCCCATCCTATTTCTAGATTTTTGGAAATTTTGTTTGGAAATAGCGTTTGGTAATTTTTGTTTCCGTTTCCATTTTATTTCCATTTGAGAATTGTGCCCACTTTTTTCTTAAGAAATAAGAAACAAAAAAAATTGTTTCTCATTATTCCCATTCCATTCCCAAAACACATGGTCACTGTTCACCTGCCGGCCGACCACCGTCCGCTGCCGCCGGCGACTGTCGCCAGTCACCGTCCTGCCGGAAATTTTCCGGCCACTGTCACCCACCCGCCACCGCTGTCCGGCCATCGCCGGCGACGGCGCCATTGCCTTCCGGCCGTCGTCGCCGGCGGGCGCCATTGCCTTCTGGTGTTGCTGGCGACGGCGCCACAGCCGTCAGGCCAAAACCAAAAAAAAAAAAAAAAAAATTTAGGATAAAATCGTTACCAAACATAATTCCCTTCCCAAAAAAAAAAAAAAAAAATTATCGTTACCAAACGCGATTCTACTCCTAAGAAAAAAACAAAATTCTCATCTCATCTCATCTCATTCCCATCCTACTGTTGGAATGAAAATAGAAGCGGTTACCAAACGCCACCTAACTAAATCAAGCAAATTTATGGTGCTACCACAATTTGGACTAGTTTGTTTATTATTTCTGTTCCCAAATTTTTATTTTTGTTCCCAAAAAAATGGAAACATAAGCATAAATAAGGTGACAAAAAAATGTTTGGCTGCCAGTTTTTTCAGGATAGTTTTCTGGGCGAATCCTACAAATGTCTTTTACAACATTGATATTTATATATATATATATGTGTGTGTGTGTGTCAAAAGAAAAAAGATGAACTTGCATATGTTAGTATGCAGACCGAGAAATTAGAGTACAATATAACAATAACCCAAAACTAAAAAAAAAAAAAAAAAAAAAGAAATAAGGGAAAAAAATACCAAGACCCATTGGAAATATAATCAAGCAAATAATTAATCAAGCTAAAAAATCATAACAATTTTCCTCTTTTGATGTCCAAGTATCAAAAAAAAATTGCATATTCAAGGAAATTATTGACGTAAACTCAAGCACGTAACTTCATTTTTCCTTATCCCATAATATTAAGTACATAAAGACTAAATTAGAAATGTAAACCGATAAAACTCATATATTTTTACAAATCTCACACAATTGTCTAGGGTCAAACTTAGGAAAGAATAAAATAAGAAATAAACTAATTAGAAAATAAAAATAAAAATAAAAATTGTGGCTTGTAGATAAGAATGAGCTAATTAGGGACGAACATTTGAAAGGTACAATCACAGACCTAATAGTCACAAAAACTGTAGAATTGCCCCTGTCAATTGCGTAGACCTTAAATTTTTTTGAGACAGAGACAGGATCAGTTAACTTTAACTCTTTAATGGAGTATATAAATCCAAAAAATTCAACCCAATTGTACAGAATATTAGAAAGGGCTTACATCTTCGAACAAATTTTGAAAAATAGTAAAGGACATTGAAAATGTTAAGATTGAATATGTAAAATTACAAAAGTACAATTAAATCGAAACCCTAACTGAAGGATATGCGAGCAAGGTGGTGGGCTTGGTTTTCCAGAGAGCAAGCGAGCAAGATATAGATAGAGAGAAAAGTGAGGATGGTGGGTCCATTCGCTAAGACTGACAAAGAGATGGAGGAGCAAGATCGCGAGATTGGGAGAGAAGAGAAGCAAAGATGAGGAGAGAGAGAGAAAGAGAGGGGGGGGAGAGAAGGAGAGGCTGCTAGATCAAACGCGATGAGAAAGCTGAGACACAAGTAGTGGCGGCGATGGTGATGTGATGGCCTAATATTTTTTTGTAAAACATCAAATTAACAATTACACAGAATCCCACATAAAGCTAAATCTTAATTTATTATATGGGTTTGGCCCATGTGGCCCATTAGGGCAAAACCCTAACCCCTACTTTTCCTATAAATATGTGTACATATCATTGTATCCTCTAATCTCTCTTTCACATATATCAATATATGATTCATATTCTCCCACTTCTCAATCATTTTAACATGGTATCAAAAGCAAGTCTTTCCTAGACATGTTCTTCCTAAAATTTTAGTAACCCTAAAAGCTTCCGCCGCTACCGTCATTATCCTCCCAAGACTTTTGTCGCTACTGTAGCCTTCATCATCGCTCTGGTATCAACAACCACCATACCACCATCTTCGTCTTTCAGAGATGAACACAATGCCATCAAACATACCACCACTAGAGATCCGACGCGCTATCACGAGCCCATAACAGCCCGCAGTACTACCACATCTCACCGTCTCGAATTTTGGACTCTACCGCCTCAACCAGAGCTCCAAATACATCATACAATATACCATTGGAACTGTCTCAACAAAATAATTCCAATTACATAAAGAACCTCTAGATCTGACACTTCACGTGCCTTCACGCGTAGCCTAAGTGTTCCTAAACTAGATTCACGTGCCACCTCCACTTGTTCCAGCATACTCACTGCCATGTCAGCCTTAAACGTCACGTCAATACCACCTCAAAGCCACGTCAACGCCACCTCAACGCTTGACTACCAAGTCGTCAGCTGACCGCCACATCACCAGTTTGCTCCAAGGTAACTTCTTTGACCAATTCAGGCATATTTAGACCGATTGTTCGCAAAGTTGGACCGATTCCTAGGTTTTTCGACGTCCTAATTCTGTTTCCAACCTCCGTTTTGTGATTTGAGGCTCATAGAATATACGTCTTTTTATATTTTTGTGTTTTCAACATCGGTTCACCTCCCTCTTTGCGCCTATGGATGAATCGGACTTACCACGGGTTATCACTACTATTCTAAATTAATCTCATTATGTTGTGTGGGCTCAAGAAATATCTGGTTTCTTCCATGGACGAAAATTGGGGCGTTACGTGACTGGAGATATTATTGAACCCAAGAAGAATAACGACGAAGATGCTGACAAATATATTGACTGTCTAAAGGACTGGGATAGCAAAAATCACCAGATTCTGATATGGTTTCGTGCCACCATTATCCCAGAGATCAAACCTCAATTTGGTACACTCCATACTGCCAAAGAAACTTGGGATCTTCTTTAGCACTACTACACTAGGACAGACATCTCAAATCAGAATCATCTTCTTTCCACCATCCATAGCATGCGCCAAGAACCTGAGCAAACTGTCAACAATTTCCTATCTCAGATGACTGCCATAAGGAACCAATTGGCCCTCACTGAGCCAACTTGGGAATGCACAAAAGATGTCAACGTTCATGGAAAGTATCAAACTGAGACATATATTATACAATTCCTAATGGGCTTGAGAGAGGAATTTGAACCTGTACGAGATTCAATCCTACACCGGGGCACGATACCTTTTCTAAACGACGTCATTTCTAATCTAGTCAGTGAGGAAACACATATTGCCATATTTCAAGGATCTCATAAAAATGTTGCCCTTGTAACACCAGTTGCTCCTGCAGCACCAATCGCTTTTGTCATGCCAGTTTCCAAGGATACCCTATCCCAGAAGTCCTTATACTTCAGGTATTGTCATTCACAATGGCATGAATTACTCAAATGTCCTTCTTGCCTGTGTAAAGTATGCAGAGACCCTGGTCACTATCTTACATATTGCCCTAACCTTCCATCTGAAAATTCGTCCAATGGGAACTAATATCGCTCTCGAGGCTCTTGCAATCAATTCAATTCCAAGCCAAAGAATGTTGCTACTGTAGCCACTGATGCTACACCAACTTCAGACAGATTTATAACTGATTAGAGTGGTTTTTGCACTGCTCTTACCGAGGCCCTAAATAAAATTAGTAACAATATAGCCATGTTAGCTACACAAAGTACATCTCGATGGTATTTTAATTCTACCTGTTGCAATCACATGACTTCTGATACCTCTATCTTTTTCTCTAAAACTCATGATGAGCATGCACCTACTATTCATACTGCCAATAGATCAAATATGTTGGTCAGCCATACTGGACATGTTGGCAGTTCTCATTTATCTCTCCCTGACACATATTTGGTCCCTAATCTTACACTTAACCTTATATCTGTTGGACAACTATGTAATCTTAGACTTTACTTGCATTTTTCTTCTACTAGTTGTCATGTGCAAGACCCTCAGACATGAAAACTCCTTGGAATTGACCGTAAAGTTGGACACCTCTTTGAGCTCACTCTTCTCCAAGTCCCATCCTCACTATCATCAAACCAATCAACCGCATCCATCCTAGCACTCTCACCCATGGAATTGTGATATTTTCCGGTAGGTCATACTTCATCCAATCATCTACGTTCTCTTATTTCTAGTGGTTAGTTAGGTTCATTTCAGTATGAGTCTTTTCATTGTATTCACTGTCAACTTGCAAAACAATCGGCTTTACAGCTTAATGAGAGTCAGTCTATTTCTCTTAGGCCTTTTGATTTAGTACATTCTGATATTTGGGGGCCTTCTCCTCATGCATCAATAGGTGGTGCTCGCTATTTTGTTATATTTGTAGATGACTATTCTCGTTATACGTGATTGTGTCTTATGAAAAATAAATCAGAACTCTTTCAAATATATTTTGATTTTTCTTCTATGGTTCAAACTCAATTCTCTCGAAATATCAAAGTTTTTCGTTCAAATAATGTAATGGAATATAAAGACCCTGTTTTTCTAAACCGACTTCACAAAAATGGCACGTTCTCCTACTACTCGTGCCCTAGAACCTCCCAACAAAATGGACAAGTCGAATGCAAACATAAACATATTCTTAACACCGTTTATGCTCTACTCATTTGTTCGTCATGTCCTGAACGTTTCTGGGGTGACACTGCCTTAACCGCAGTGTACACAATCAACCGTGCACCTTCTGCCACAATTCAGAATCAGTCCCCATTCGACCGTCTTTTCGGTAAACCTCCTGATTACTCTAAACTCAAAGTTTTTGGTTACGTTTGTTTTGTTTTTCTCAAACTACATGAACACAACAAATTGTAACCAAGGGCTCACCTATGTTGTTTCATTGGATATGGTATTAAACATAAGGGGTATCAGTGCTGGGATCCTATTTCTAAAACTCTTCGTATCTCTCGTCATGTCATTTTTTGGGAATATCAAATGCTCTCTTCCTTACGGTCATTTGACATGTCAACCAATACTAACTCCAGATTCTTTACTGATCCATCTATTGAGTTATTTCTAGAGAATCCAGTTTCAGGTACTGTTGAGTCTACCTCAGAATCACCAGCTAATATCACCCATTCCGTTCTGGAACCACCAGGTGATCCTACCTCTCCAAACCCAACTCCAGCACTAGAACTATCGGTTGACCTCATCCATCTGACTCAATCGGTCGTACCTGAGGATACTCCTATGTCTGATAAGTCTGCACCAACTCCCTCTGATAGCCATCATCCATATCACTCCCGCAGATCTACCAGGGTAACTCATCACCCTTCTTATCTTACTGATTATCATTGTTTTTCCACTATACTTCATCTGCATGAGCCTCAATCCTATAAGGAGGCCAATACTAATATTCTTTGGCAGAAAGTAATAGATGAAGAACTTCATACCCTAACCCAAACTCATACCTAAGACATTGTTGATATGCCCCCTAGAAAAACTCCAATTGGGTGCAAATGGGTGTTTAAGATCAAGACACTTTCCAATGGCTCTATTGAACAATATAAAGCCCGACTTATAGCCAAGGGATTTGCTCAAGAATATGGAATTGAATATGAAGAGACATTTTCTCTAGTAGTGAGGCTCACATCTGTTCATATACTCCTTACCATCATCGCCATTCGAAGATGGACTCTGTTTCAAATGGATGTCAAAAATGCAATGAGGATCTTCCTGTGGAAGTCTATATGCGTACCCCTCCCAGCCTGGATGCCCCCCGAAATAAAGTTTGTCACCTTCGTCGTGCCATATATGGTTTAAAACAAGCTCCACGTGCCTGGTTTGCCAAATTCAGCACTACCATTAATCAGTTTGGGTTCACACCGAGTGCTCATGGTTTGGCTTTGTTTATTTGCCATACTGCCAATGGTATTGTCCTTCTCTTACTGTACGTGGATCATATGGTTATTACTGGAGATGATCTATATGACATTTTTGAACTCAAAAAGTTTCTCAGTGGCCAATTCGAGATAAAAGATCTTGGTGTACTCACCTATTTTCTTGGCCTCGAAGTCTCATCTGGTTCTGATGGATATTTTCTCTCTCAGGCCAAATATGCCTCGGATCTCCTTTCTAAGGCTGGGATCACTGACTCAACTACTACTACTACTCCTTTTGAGCCGAACGTCAGACTTACCTCGCTCGATGGTTCACCTCTTCAGGATGCCACTCTACATCGCTAATTGGTTGGAAGTTTTGTATATCTTACTGTCACCCGCCCTAACATTGCCTATGTCGTTCATCAAATCAGCCAGTTCTTGTCCGCTCCTCGGACCACCCATTACTCAGCTGTTCTTCGATTTCTTCAGTATGTCAAGGGTACTTTATTTCATGGGCTTGATTTCTCAACTCAGTCTGCTCCCATTTAATAAACTTATTTTGATGCCGATTGGGTCAGAAACTCTGTCGACAGACGTTCAACCACTGGTTACTATTTTTTTTAGGCAATTCTCTTATTTTCTAGCATAGAAAGAAACAAACTGTGGTTGCTCACTCTAGTACTGAAGCTGAATATCATGCTATAGCTAATGCCACTCAAGAACTTCTCTAGCTTCGATGGCTACTCGCTGTCATGGGTATTTCTTCTACTGCTGCCACTACTCTTCACTATAACAACAGAAGTACTATTCAGATCGCTCACAATAATGTCTTCCACAAGCATACAAAACATATCGAGACTGATTGCCACTTCATTCGTCATCACATTCTCCAGAATATGGTTCGTCTACAATCCGTCAGTTCAACCAATCAGACAACCGATATTTTCACTAAGGCTCATTCACCCAGACGCTTTCACTCTCTGGTTTTCAAACTCAAGTTCACCTCTCACTTACCACCTTCAGTTTGAGGGGGGATGTTAATGTATTATATGGGCTTGGCCCACGTGGCCCATTAAGGCAAAACCCTAACCCCTACTCCCCCTATAAATATGTGTATATATCGTAGTATCCTGTAATCTCTCTTTTACATATATCAATATATGATTTATATTCTCCCACTTCTCAGTCATCTTAATACTAAATATAGGTTAAAAGCATAGTGAAGGGATTAATAAAAACTGGGTACTACAAACCCAAAACCATATGAATAATCTTAGCAGAGAAGAAAACTACCACAAACACTAATAGTAAGAGTTAAATTCAACATAACAAATACAATTAAAACAACAATCAAATTAATCGAATAGACCTAAACCAAGTCGTCACTTGACTCATCAACCTGTTTTTCCTTCATCTCCTCTTCCTTGGCGATAGCTTCCGCTAAAGCTCCACCAGGAGCAGCAACAATGGTGGTAGCCACCATAAACTTGCTTGGATCCTAACATTACAAACCCAATCCAAAAATAAATCACATGAAAAAAATAGAAAATAAATTACTGAGACTGTGAGTTTTGTTCATTCCGAACATTTGTTTTTTGCATGGATCGAATTTTAAAGAAAATAGAACAATTTAAAGTAAAATTAGTCAGTACCGGAATTTCAACCCAAATAATACGCCTCTGGAGGTGAATCAATGTTGGGCATGACCATTGCCGATGGTGTGTTACTAGAACATGGTCTTATTAGAAACCGTAAAAATGAGGGGAGCAAAAATCCGCCATAAATAACACCTTCAATCAAAACGATCGAATTTCAATTTATTTATTTTTTTGAATAATTTAAAGTAAAATTTGTTATGCTCGAAATTGAACTCGAAGAATCGATCTCCGAAGGTGAATCCGATGTTGGTCATGGATCACCTGAAATCAATGTACCAAGTCCCAATCATTGGAATCTTAGGGTGGAAAACTGTCATTGAGAAGAGGGGTGTACCTAAGTGGTGGAGGCTGACAATGATGGGCGCATAGTTGCGTTGGCGAGACGATGGTAACGCTAGACGACACGATGGCGATGGATGAGGGAGAACGAGATGGAATGGGGTGGATCTGTGATGGTACATGATTGTGCAATGGAGGGAGCCTCCGCCACCATCGCGAAAAAGAGATAACATTTTGTCATTGCTAGAGAGAGAAAGAGAGAGAGATGAAAGGATGCTGGCGTTTTAGGAAGAAGAAAGTTAGCGTGGGAAATGAGTGACTGGCAAAACCTAGAGATAGAGGGATGGAGAGAGAGAGAGATTAATAGAGTCTAAAGGTTTTAGGAGGAAGAGAGTGACTAATAAACCCCTAATTGTCAACATATGTGTAAGAAAATTGATCTATTGGTCTAAAAATGTGTAGGTGTTTGTCTCTTGATCCGACGATTGTGTTTATAAATGAGTTGGTCTATTGTGTGTGTGTGTGTGTGTGTGTGTGTGTGTGTGTATGGTTATGAGTTATACTGTGGGTCTATATATGAATCTATAGATATATTTAATTGGTGAGAAATTTAATTTAAAATAAATTACAAAATTTTATTTTTAGTATTTTACTGACTAATAGATTTTATTAATAGTTCGTTAATACTTTTTTTTTTTTTTGTGTAAATTAAATGACTAATTGATAAATTTTGTAGATATATCTATTAATATTTGATTTTCTACAATTAATATTAAATTGTTGAAAAGATGTTGGTTAATTTTAATAAATTTTATATAAATTAGAAAAATTATTTCAAGCTTGAAAAATAATGCATTTATTTAAGTGCGTCGTGCATTTCATCCATTTTATTTCATATTTAGATAAATTCTTAGTTTTACACCTTGTCGTGTGTTAGACTTCTAAATGATCCTATCGACATCAGCTTTTTGACAATAGTGTGTCAATATTACAGTTACCAAGGTAAATGTATTATCATATATGTAAATTGTCAAATTATATTTTCATATTAAATTGTAAAAAAAAAAATGGATAATATTTATAACGTTAGATTAATCAAGTAAAATTTTAAATGTGAAAAGTGTTTTTATTATGATCATGCTATACCATGTGTCTCGATATGAAGACATGTCTTGCGAGATGTTGGTCCTGGCAAGAGAACATGTTCTGTAGAATGTTGTATGTCCAAACAAGAGAACATATCATGCGGGATGTTGTTGGACCTGACAAGAAGACAATAGGTTGTTGATATATGTTGTTAACTATCAGTATGATATGATAATTTATACCACATGTGTCCTCTTACCACTGGAGATATTAAATGGTCTTGACACTGGCAACCTTATATTACACAAATATACAGGTTATGGTACCATCATAACTCTTGATGGTGAGTTAAACGATTCTATGGCTAATATGAAAATATGTGTGTGGTATTTTACACTTAAAAAAAAACTAAATATTCGGACAATATTTTTAGAGAGAATTTGTTGATAATGTCCTTTAAATTCTTATTGAGACACTCAATCATAACGTCCTTATAATATTTATTTAATAAAACACGTTTTAAAAAATATGAAATAAAGAATGAAAAATTATCCTAATAAATATAAATTAATACGATAAAATAATTGTCCTTATAAGTTATTGGGACATGCTTTTATGAGATATCTTTTAACTGTCTCAATACTAAATGCGTTCCAAAATTTTATATGTTAGGACAGATTTAGTGCCCTTACATGAATTTTGTTGTAGTGTTATTATGTAAAAGTAAGTTGATCAGTTGATTTAAATTTAGTTGTTCCATTATGATGATATATTTGTAGAATTTTTATATTGCTCAGTATGTGGCTATATTTTGTTTTAAAAAGTGAATTATGATAAATGTATTTGATTCATAATTATTTTTATATTATAAAGATAGTACATCGATAAAATATTTTATCTCATGTATTAATCCAAGTAGAAATTGGTCCACTACAGGCGTTAGATAGAGTCACAGTATGGTGTGGTTTTTGAGGCAATCAGGGGTAGTTGACAACAATATATAGGTTTGGTCTTTGGTGGTTTGTCATAAGGTAGTTGTATATGTATAGTTAGTGTGTTTTGATTGGTCCAATGTGATATTTAATACGGCCTCTATGCCACTTTGATTTTGCGTGAGTTTGTAAAATGTTGAAAGTTTATGTTAGTTCTGAATCAAGTATATATATGTCTTTTCAGGTTATATTTATTTGGCTGGATATGTCAAGTCGAGGTCACGCCTTACCTCTGTCGTGGAATTTGAAGTGGGGTGTGATAGTTTAATATACATAAACGCGTTTGGTAAACACGTTTGTGTTCCCAAAATTTTGAGAGTAATTTAGGACTATTTCCTGAATTTCTTAACAATCCGAGAAACAATTCACTCCCACAAAACTATTAATTCTCTCTACTACCCCGCCGCCCACCACCACCACTACGTTGGCTACCATACATTTACAATTGTAACCAATCATATTTCTTTTCTATTCTCATAAATTAAAAGAAACAGTTTCAGGACAACGGTCATTACCAAACATGTTTCTATTTCCAAGATACTTCAGAACAGAAACAAAATTCTCATCTCATCGCATCCAATTTCAATTTAATGGAAGTTGAAATAAAAACGCTAATCAAACGCCACCTTGAGGGCCCAGTTAGGTCTTTATATAGAATCCTAATTCACCACCTCCTACAAGTTCAATATATATTTGCTAGAGAGAGAGAGAGAGATATATGGAAGACAAAGTTCTTAAGGACTAAATTAAAGCTATTTGTGAAGGAAAATGGAGAAACCTACCCAAGAAAGCAGGTGAGAGGGTCTCTCGTATGATTAATACAAAAAATACCCCAAACTCTTAATTATTACACTACATTGCTCCCTAATAAATTGATGCAGTTGCACTCTTACCCTTAATTTTTTAATATTTTTTATTTAGCTCCTAATGTGTTACTATTAGTTAATATGTAGGTCTGAAGACATAAGGGAAGTGTTGTAGACTTCGATGGTCAAACTATCTAAGGCCGGATATCAAGAGAAGAAACATTACCGATGATGAAGTTGACCTCATCATATGACTTCACAACCTCCTTGGAAATAGGTAGGACTATGACTAAGTAGTTTTTTAATACAACATTCTTGTTGGCATCTATAACAGATGGTCTCTTATAGCTGGAAGACTTCCTGGACAAATAGACAATGAAATTAAAAACTACTGGAACACAACATCAGCAAAAAAATAAATGATCAAATTCCAAGTTGCAATTCGAATTGTAAACCTCCTAATCCGTCTAAACGGAAGCGTAATCACATGACTAAACAATTTGTTATTCCTCTACCTTCAATGATATCGTGTTCAACTGTTGTTCGTACTAAGGCATCAAGGTGAACAAGGGCTTTCATAACCGAGGAGCCACATTAATCTCAACTGCTAGCCCTAGACAACACAATGGTGGTCCGTGAGAGGCACGAGTTGGTGGCTCTATTTTCTTCGGATGGAGATAATTCATCAGATTGCACCAAGAATTTTGAAATAGATGAGAAATTGATATATGATTTTCTAAATTCGGAAAATAGAACATTCTTTAACTATGAAGACGAAGTAAAAGGCGATGGTAATCCAAATGCAGATGATATGAGTTGTTGGTCTCCATGTCCTAATCAAAATACCTTATTTTCAAGAGAAATATTTGTGGAAGATTTTGATATTGAATCAATAATGACTTCGAATCTCCTCGATACCAAATGGATTAGCTTAAAAATCAGTAAAATAAATCCTTGATCATATATCTTATTAATTAATTAAATTAAATAAATTCTGATTTAAATTTGTGGATTATGTTTTCCTAGAGGACAAATTTGGATTTCATTGTAGAAAATAATCTCTACAATAATTTCGTAATGTTAGTAAATGATTATTGGAACATTGTTGTAAGAAGTGTGGAGAATGGTACTAGCTATTATCATTTATACCTCATTTATTTGGTTCTCTAGTCAAGCCTACTCTTTCTGTAGTGGAAAATAAAAGGTCTTGTATTTGGCTTCTAGTGCCCCCCCAATTGATGATGCTTACAATCATAATTGTAAAATCATTGGTTTTTTGGAAATTGCACCCCATCTTAATCATTTGTAAATTCATATCCCGTATAAGTATATAATGTAAGTTTCAATATTTGTCACATAGCCATTTGCTTATTATTTATCTCCTACTTCTAAACATAAGCTCATTGTCTGTCTGTGAGGGGACATTATGATTCCAACATAAAAAAATATGATTATTTTTTGTTCAATGGGCAAAATAGTCAATATTATTTTTTGATGGGATAAATTAACTTACTTGAAAAATTAATCGAATAAGAATGCACGCCAGAAATTAATTTTATTCTTTTTTGTGTGAACTTAGTAGAAATTAAATTAGAGTGATACTTGAATCAGTACACTATAATCACAATCACATGAAACAAACGATTTCGGCGTGAAAAACCTCTTCAATGCAAGGAGTAAAAACCACGGGAACGAAATCCACCCAAAATCTTCACTATCACAAATAATAGGAATACAAATCCTCTCTAGTTACACCTTTATGTATACAACCATAATACTTCAAGATCAAAACAACATTGACAATGAACAAAATCTACAAGAGCAAAATGAAAAGATCTAACTAAAACAAGGGTTCAAAGCAACTCGAAATTGTCCCGCCGGAAACAGTAGTTTCCAAACTCAAAATACGATCTCCATTATTCAGATTATAGAAATAGGAGTTGCAAAGTTGATGTCCAAATTTCAGCCTAATTGGACAGCGGATTGACCTCCAATTGGCGTTTAATCGGAACTGCACAACTAAAACTTTTTCTGGACAACTTTTTCTCTCTTTTTCTCTTGTTGCGTTTTTTCTCTTGTTCCAACCCTAAAAATACTTTTTCTATTTTTCATGTTCTTCACATAAATTGGATCATCTCCACATGTTGGAAATTCCAACCCAACAAATCTCATCCTTTTCGACTATGTGGAGAGATTCGTCATTCTAGCGATCAAGCAACAAGTCTCAAGCTTTCATTTTGCTAGAACCTTCATTAACATATCGGCACCATTTTCATCCGTGTAGATTTTCTTAAGTTTTAACAACTTGTCATTAAGAGTTTCTCTTATCCAATGGTACATGACATCAATGTGTTTCGACCTCGAATGAAATAGTTTTTTGCCAAATAGATAACACTTTGACTATCGCAGAATAACACATATTGCTCTTGGTTGAAGCCAAATTCTATCAAGAAATTCTTCATCCATAGCAACTCTTTGTAGACTTCTGTAGCTATAATGAACTTTGCCTATGTTGTTGAAAGTGCAACGCATTTTTGCAACCTTAACTGCCACAAAATAACCCCATCTGCAAATGTAATCAAATAACCTGAAGTAGACTTACGAGCATCCACATCTCCTTCTATATCTACATCTGTTTAGACAACAAGCACTGGCTTTTCATTTCCAAAACTGTGTCTTAGCTTGGAAGTGCCTCGAAGATACCTCATTATCCATTTTACTGCATCCTAATGCTCTCTTCCTGGATTTGAAATAAATCCGCTAACTACACCAACTACATGAGATAGATCTGGCCTCGTGCAAACCATTGCATTCATTAAACTTCCAACTGCTGAGGCGTATGGAACTCTTTCCATATTTTCTTTCTCTTTGTCTGTAGAAGGACACTGCTTAATGCTTATCTTAAAGTGAGTAGTAAGAGGTGAACTAACCATTTTAACCTTACTTTATCTTGGTCATATCCAATAAATACGCATTGTTGCATTTTGACATCAAGTTTAGACTTCTTATCTTTGGGAATATATGGTAGCGCGTAAATTACGTCGCTACTTTCACCTCAAGTGTACGGGTCAAGTTTTATAAAATAGTGAATGAGAAGGGTTGTCGTATCCACAGGGATTGGATTAGATGATCGTTGAGTATCACAATTATCATAACCTAATTTTATCTAAGCGACTCAAATTTATATTTTTGTTAATAAAATAATATACTAAACTAATTAACTAATTAATCTAATATACTAATATTGACGTTAATGGAAATAAATTGACTAGGGATTAACTTCATCCACTTAAAAGTGTTCGTTTCAATCTAGTTTACATTAACGGCATTCATTCTATCCGACAATCTCGATGTTGAAATCTCATTCACTACTTCTCCCGAGTGTAAAGTGGATGAATATGTGACTTCACGTCAATGCCGAAGTACCCCTTGAGCATCTATATGATACTTAGTAACACGAGTTTTACCCCAACGTCACGGATTGCACATTTTCTAATGCTCTCCTAGATCATTAGATCGTCGCGTTGTGTTTAAACCCTAATCCGAATCTAGCGATACCTCTCCCGAGTGTCAAACCCCGTATTCTCAAAATCAATCCTAATACCATAACAAGCATATTAAGTTTGTGATAAAACGGTAAACACAATCGAATAAACATGAACAACCATTAACGAAACATAGATTTATTCAAACAACGTTTTTATACACGAATGGCTCCCTAGACAATATATGTTTAGCTATACATGGTCATAACCAAATATACAACAATAAACAAGCTAAACATATACAAACCTATCAACCAAACTAAGAATAAAAGAGAGAAACGAGGAGACTAGCCGTTATCCGAAGAATCGATGCTAAAACCGCTCCGAGAACGTTTCCTCCTTCTTGGCTTTGTTATCTTCTCTTGGTTGAATGACCTTAGAGCTCTCAAGACCTCCCAAAAACATTTCTCATGTTTGGGGAGAAGAGAGAAGATATATATAGAATTCAAAATATCTCAAAATATCCTAAAATAACCTCAAAGATCTGTTGTCGAACCACTGCAACGGTGGGGAAGTTAGTAGCCTTCTACCAAATGACCACTGCAGTAGTGGTTTCACTGCTCCAACGGTAAAGAGTTTCACAACTCTCTGTATTTTGACCGCTGCAATCGTGGTTTCACTGCTACAACGGTGGAGAGTTCGGCAACTCTCTGTATTTTGACCGCCGCAGTCGTGGTTTCACTGCTACAACGGTGGAGAATTCAACAACTCTCTGTATTTTAACCACTGCAGCGGTGGATGCAGGTTCTAAATATAGACCGTTTTGCTCTTTTTCTCCACCGTTCTTCCATCGACTTGCTCATTTATGGACCGTTTTTGTCCCTTTTCACCCCATAAACCTAATTTATAACAGAATAAATAAAAACGTATTAAAACATATTAAAACACTCTAAAAATACTCGAAAATTACCAAAATCGGCTTGGAAATAAATAGATGAAATACACCTATCAAATAACCCCAAACTTAGAAATTTACTAGTCTTCGAGCAAAACACTCAAAAAAAAAAAAAAAAAAACACAAAACACAACTAATTTACTAACACAAAAACTAAACACGAATAAAAACACAAACTACCTAAACATAACGATATGCAAGTTTTGAATTCAACTAAAGACTAAAAAAAAAAATCCCACAACAACCCTCAATCATATCGAGTTCGGGAGTAAAACGCACCATGTAATGTTCTAGAATTTTGACATTCAATAATGGTAAACATCATTCTAGATCCTTTCAATGTGTGTGTGCAAAACTCAATAATATAACTATCCAACAATTGAATTAAATTATCCACCAGTGAAGCTCACGACTTAAACCGTAAATGATTAGGATATCCATACGCCTGATTGGGTTCCACTCTTCACTAATGTAGGCTAAATAGTTCATAAAGATCAAAAGGACTTAGTTCGGTTTGGAATATTTGGCCAAGAGTATATCGGGAATATAAAACAAGTTAACGTCGTTAACTTAACGATACCCAAGGCTCAATGCTTGGCACACAATCTCGCTCGAACCCCCATAAATTAATTCGAAACAACTCTGAACATCTATTTAAGAACGTCATACTCACTTGTTAAGAGAAATATAAATTTAACTATATTTACATATGGGTTTTTTTTTTAACGTACCGTACCCCCAAAGTTATTCGATTATTACAATTTCACGGGTGTAGTTAAAACGAAAGAAAAATGACAAGTGAATACTCGAATGCCAAACCAATCAAAAGTTCGCCCTAAACCCAACCATTCACTTCAAGTAGCATAAATAAACGCTAACTTGATTTCACTCAAATTATACTTTCAGTTTAGCGATATAGGTTTGGAAAGAATTCAATTGGCCAGGGTATTTGTTACATGTTCAGAATTGAAATGGATTTATAGGCTTCGACAGGGTAACGAGGGATAAACATGTAGCATGGTAAGTTTCAAAGTCTCAAGCGACAAAATGAATGCCTAAATCATGTCTCCTAAACTACCTCGCCTAGGATTTCACCTCAAGTTTCCCCCAATTAGGTTCTAGAATCCCTTAAATTGTCATGAGTTTGGCTAATTGATAATTGGCCTCAAATCAATTGAATAGCTACATGTTGAGTCTACGTGCTCGTGTAAATTAGAATCCACAATAATTTTCACCAAAACGACATTTCAAGCACATAGAACACACATGAATGAACAGTACTCTTAACCTCGAAAAACAACCAGAGGATAATATCATCATCAGGTAATGATCTAGATGAACGCAAAACTCAGCACATAACAACATAACAAACATAAACATACTACACTGAACAAACATGCAAACAATTTAACTAAAACCACACAACTAACAAAAAGAACACATACTAACATACTACACATCACCCCCAAACTTAAAACAATCAGTGTTAACAATGACCCAATCATCGATCTCAACATTTAAAATAAAGTTTGTCGACGAAGAGGGTTTAGAACACGTACCTGGGAGGCGAGACAATCTCGCCTCCGAATGAAGTCGGCGGTGATGGATCTAATTTATTTTAGACTTGGGTTGCCTCCCAAGAAGCGCTTGGTTTATTGTCTTCGGCCTGACATGGAGAAGTGCTCGTCAAAGAGCGGTTTTCGTCCATTGTAAGTGTCATACAACACTACGTATGGGTCTTGGTTCAAAACGCCCTCAAGACTAGTGAGATTTGGCATTGTAAGGCTCGAGCTCTCAACAAGACTCATTTCTGGTATATGTGCTTGGTTGCCTTGGATGAACAATACTAGAAGTAGTGGAGAACAAGTGAGCCACATCGGATCCTCGTAGATGTGATCATCTTGGATAGGTGGTGGTATCACAATGTGGATCTTTAATGGTAAAGAATCAGAATCTTCAATCCACGCTTGGGTTGTCTCCTCATTCAAATAATCATCAATGAATTCTCCCAAGCTCCTCCCACTCGTATCCGGCTCCTCACAGTGGCTTTCATATTCTGGTTCGATTTGTGTATCTCTCAGTGCCACCATTTCTAACTCGACCTCAATAAAGCGTATAAGTTGACCGATTTGCGTCTGAATAGACGTTACGATCGCATCAATTTCGGTGCAGGTCATCTCAATATTGTCAATACAATCCTTATGCTCGTTTAGCCAGTCATTTATCTCCCTCCAAAAATCCTGATTCTTCCCCATAAATTCTGATAAAATTTCCTCAATGGTAGGGGAAGACTCCTCTTGCTAGTCCAGGGTGTCAATCCATGGTGCCAAAATAGTGAAACTATCCCCCAAGCTTTGGTAGCTTGTTGAATAATTCCAACTGTGAAAATCATACTTCGCCATGTCTTCCAACAACCAATAGGTTTCGTCTGCGGTTAATTGGTTAAAAGAGGTGGTACTATTTTCTCCTTCAACCCAATTTCTTGTTGTGGCTAGTAACCCATCGAGGAAGTTTAATAGTTGACACTCCCTCGGGAAACGATGATGCAAAAACCGGAACAGCAACTCCTTGTATCGATCACAAGCACAATAAAACAGCTCGGAATCTCATTGAAAGAAATGCAACAATACTTGTTGATCTAGCATCTTCAAGTACCTTGCATGAAAAAAGAAACAAAACTATAAACAAAAATTATAAACAAAATAAATGCCTAAATTAAAATCAAGTTACTTACTCACAATATCAACAACAATCTAAAAACCAATCCTCAACGACGACACCAAAAACTTGGTAGCGCGTAAATTATGTCGCTAATTTTACCACAAGTGTACGGGTCAAATTTTATAGAATAGTGAATGAGAAGGGTTGTCGTATCCACAGGGATTGGAATAGACGGTCGTTGAGTACCGCGATTATCATAACCTAATTTTTTCTAGGTGTCTCAAATTTATATTTTTGTTAATAAAATAATATACTAAACTAATTAATCTAATATACTAATATTGAAGTTAATGGGAGTAAATTTCCTAGAGATTAACTTCATCCACTTAAACGTGTTTGAGAGGGTGAAAATACCTATCTACTTCTAAGCCGAATTTGGTAGTTTTCAAGTGTTTTAGTAATATTTTATTGCGTTTTTGTTTGTTTTTATGTAAATCAGGTGTAGGGATGAAAACGAACGATAAACAAGTAAAACGGTGGAAAAGCGGTGGAAAAAACGATGAAAAGAACAAGGTTTCAAAGCAGCAAACCCACCGTCGCAGCGGTTAGGCCACCGGTACGGCGGTGAAAATGTTGGGAGTGCAGAAATATCACCGCCGCAGTGGTGAAAGTCCAGAGAGTTTGGATATTCTTCATCGTCACAGCGGTAAAGTTAGCTGACATACCCACAGTCACAGTGGTGAATCCACTGCCGCAGCGGTCACTCTGCACAGATTTTAGATATTTTTAGATATTTTGGAGCCTTTTATTTAATCCACTTGTTCTCCCCTTTGCACAAAACGTTCCATACTTGATCTTAAGCATTTCTTGAGAGCTCAAAGAGGATATTCAACATTTAGAGAAGATGAAGCATTTCAGGACCGATCTTTGGTGACAGTGGACCACTCCACTCTAAGATTTGATTGTTCTTCCTTTGTTTCTATCTTTGTAACTTAACTTTTCATAGAAAATGATGATGAATTCCTTTTATTTTAATGTTTGTATGGCTAAGATCATGGTAGGCTAGATAGATATTATCTAGGGATTGATGTAACTCATATAAATACATGTTTGATTGAATATATGTTTCTTTAACGGTTATTTGTCTAAATCCGATTGTGTTTACCATTTTATTATGATCTTGATATTCTTGTTAAGGTATTAAGGTTGGTTTTGAGAATACGGGGTTTGACACTCGGGAAAGGTAACTCCGGATTCAGACTAGGGTTAAACATATCATTACAATCTAACGACCCAGGAGGGCATTAAAAAGTGTACAATCCATGAGGTTGGGTAAAGACTCATGTAACTAAGGGTCGTATAAACGTTGAGGGTGACTTCAGCGTTGACACGAAGTCACATATTTGCTCACTTTACACTCGGGAGAGGTAGTGAGCGAGTTTCAGATACCGAAATTGTCGGATAGGATAAATACCGTTATTGTTAACTAAACGAAGCCAAACATGTATTAAGTGAATGAAATCAATCCCTAGATAATCCATTTAATTAGAATTAACCCAATAGTTTTTAGTTTAACTTAGTTTTTAATTATTCAAACTCAAACATTTGTTGAACCGTCAAGATAATATAAGATTATGCAAATTGTGGTATTCAATTAATCAAAAACGTTTCCCAGAGGACGATATCCGATCGAAAGGTCCACTATATTAAAATTAACCTCGTGCACTTGTGATTAAATTAAGACATAAAAAAAAGTCGTGTTCAGTGTTCATTTCAATCTAGTTTACATTAACAGCATTCATCCTATCCAACAATTTCGATATTGAAATCTTATTCACTACCTTTCCCGAGTGTAAAGTGAATGAATATGTGACTTCAACACTGAAATCCTCCTCAAGCGTCTATACGACTCTTAGTCACATGAGTCATGCCCCAACGTCACGAATTGCACACTTTCTAACACCCTCCCAGGTCATTAGATCATCGCGTTGTGTTTAAACTCTAGTCCGAATCCGATGTTACCTCTCCCGAGTGTCAAACCCCGTATTCTCAAAATCAATCCTAATACCATAACAAGCATATTAAGATTGTAATAAAATGGTAAATACAATTGGATAAACATGAACAACCATTAACGAAACATAGATTTATTCAAACAACGTTTTCATACACGAATTGTTCCCTAAACAATATATGTTTAGCTATACATGACCATAACCAAATATAAAACAATAAACAAGCTAAACATATAAAAAACTATCAACCAAACTAAGAATAAAAAAGAGAAACGAGGAGACTAGCCATTATCCAAAGAATTGATGCTAAAACCGATACGAGAACGTTTCCTCCTTCTTGGCTTTGTGATCTTCTCTTGGTTGAATGGCCTTGGAGCTCTCAAGACCTCCCAAAAACGTTCCTTGTGTTTGGGGAGAAGAGGAAAGATATATATAGGATTCAAAATATCTCAAAATATCCTAAAATATCCTCAAAGATCTGCTATCGAACCGCTACAGCGGTGGGGAAGTCAACAGTCTTCTACCGGATGACCGCTGCAGTGGTGGAGAGTTCAACAACTCACTGTATTTTAACCATTGCAGTAATGGAGAATTCAACAACTCTCTGTATTTTGATCGCTGCAGTGGTGGATGCATGTTCTGAATATAGACCGCTTTGCTCTTTTTCTTCATCGTTCTTTCACTGAATTGCTCGTTTATTGACTGTTTTCGTCCCTTTTCACCCCAAACACATGATTTATGACAAAATAAATAAAAACGTATTAAAACATATTAAAACGCTATAAAAATACTCGAAAACTATCAAAATTAGCTTGGAAATAATTAGATAAAATACACATATTAATATGCACAAAAGCCTTGCATCCAAAGACATGTAAGTGATTGTAAGTAACTTTCTTCCCTGACCTAACTTTATCTGGAACATCAAACTCTAAGGGAACACATGGTGTAACATTCAACACATGTACAACTATGCCCAAAGCCTCACCCCAAAAAGATCTTGGAAATTGTACTTGTGAAAGTAAACATCTCACCCTTTCAACTACCATTCTGCTCATTCTCTCTACCAAGCCATTCAACTGAGGAGTCTGACATGGCTCAATTTTTCGAAAGAAAAAGAATATTAAATCATAAGAAGCTTAAAAAGAGGGTTTTTTTTAAAGCGTCGATTTTCTAAAAAAAAAATACTTAGGCCATTTAAAAATAAAGAGTCGCCACCTAGCATTAGATTTAAATAGTGTGCTAGTGGTAGCGCGTGAAATACGCCGCTACCTACTGTCGCAAGTATACGAGGTCTAAGTTTTAATATAGTGGATCTTTGAAAATCGGATATCGTTCCCATAGGGAAAGTGTGAATAATTGAATACCGCAATTTACGTAGTCTCATATTATTCTGACGATTCAATTAATTATTCAAATTAAACTAATTAAAACTACTCCTAAGGATTAATTCTAATTACACTAATTAACTAGGGATCGATTTCATTCACTTAGTACCTATTTGGCTTAGTTTAGTTATCAATAACAGTTATTATCACATCCAACAATCTCGGTATCTATAACTCACTCGCTCCCTCTTCCGAGTAAAAAGCGAGTGAATACATGACTTCGCATTAACGCCGAAGTCCCCCTTGAACTCTTTTCCAAACATATAGCCACGTGAGTCTTGACCCAATCTCATGGATTGCACACAATCCAACTCCCTCCCGGGTTATTGGATCATCGCGTTGTGTTTAAACCTAATCCGAATCCGGGGTTACCTCTCCCGAGTGTCAAACCCCGTATTCGTGGTTTATCGTAATAAGCATAATAAATGTGAAATAAAGGAAAGCACAATTGGAATTGGATAACAAACCATTAGAATAACTTATATTCAACCAAAGAGATATTACATGAATTACATCTAACCCTAACTAATATCTAACTAAATTAACATGATCTTAGCCATTACAGTATTAAACCAAGAGGAGATAATCATCATCAATAATAAATATTAAGTACAAAGATGGAAACAAGGAAAGAAAAATCAAATCTCAAAGTGGAGTAGTCCACTTTCGCTAAAAAACGATCCTCCTGAGCTTCCTCTTCTCCATTTATGAACTTCCTCTTTTAGCTCTTCAAGAATTGGCCAAAATCACTTCCTAAAACTAATCTAATCTACTCCTAAATTATCTAATCCTATCTAAGGTGAAAGAGCTCGCCAAACATAATAGGGACTAAGACAAAAATGGGGAAGAAAGGGGTTAAAGTAAAGGTTTGGAAAATATCTTCAAAATATCTAAAATTAGATATTTCTCATAGAGTGTCACCGCCTAGGCGGTGGTTAAGTCAGTTTAGGTTCTGATGGATCTTCGCCTAGGCGGAGGAATTTTTGCCTAGGCGGAGGTTAAGTCGGTTAAGGTTATGACGGATCTCCGCCTAGGCGGTGGTTTTCTCGCCTAGGTGGTGGTTCAACAATCCAACTTCCTGCTTCTTCTCCGCCTAGGCGGTGGTCTTTATACACCAAAACCTTGTTCTTCATGTTTTGTTCACTGTTTCTCTACCGTTTTCGCTTGTTTATCACTTCTTTTCATCCCTTTACCCGTTTTACACTAAAACAAACTAAAACAAAATTAAATATAACTAATACGCTCAAAAACTAACAAATTCGATTTAAAAGTAAATAGGTTATTTCCATTTATCAGCTAGGTCACCGAATTTTTAGAAAATAATTTAAAAAGGCCTAAGTAAAATTGACTCCAGAAATAAGGTTAAACCAATTATTCATTTAAGAGCTTGGGGGACGGTTACGCTCGGGAAAGGTGTGAGGCATTCCAAGACGCCTTTCCAAAAATAGTACCTTATGTCCAATTAAATTCAATTAATTTAAGTTTGAACATTTTATTTTATTTTGAAATATTTTTCTTCTTATGAAATATTCTTGGTATTTTTAAAAAATAAGATGGGACAAATTTTTATATATATTTTTTGGGGAATGTTCCTCCTATATAATCTCTTATCAAATATTAAGGATTAAACAAGAATGGTCATCGGGGGGTATTTATATATGTTTCTGAGATTTCGTTATTTTAAATAAGCAAACTAAAATAAGTGAATAAGTATGAAAATATGAATGCAAAAACTAATATTATATGAATTCCATTTTATTTATGCAAAAGTGACCTAAAAAACTAAATGGTTTAATTTAAACATGTCAATGCAAAATGATTTGAATACTAGAATTAAACAGGGAACATTACGTGAATTAACGTGATTATGCGTTGCAAGGATTTAATTATTTAATATTTAAAAAGAATACAAGTAGTGTACATATCATGACTAAATGTGAAGAAGTAGCATGGATTATGAAACATAAAAAAATGCATGTAGTGAAAGTGTCCTAAACATAACGTCTAAATGAAACAAGAAATAAATATGCGAGACGGATGCAAATAATGTTTATTTTAAGTTTGCCCAATTAATTTAAAGAAATCTCGATTTGAAATTCCCTCAAATTCTATGGATATGATCATCGAGAGAGGATCGCGGAAACAGTTTTGTCGGAATTAATTTTTCAAAACTTAAGCGGAGTCCCACGAAAAGATTTACCGAGAGAAGAGATTTCTTAAAACCAATCGTTTCTAAATTTCACTCTAGTTGGGGTATGGAAACGAAGACACGGAAAACTCTCTCACGATTTACGAATCGTCGGATTCATCTTAAGATTCGTAAGAATTAATTCCCATAAACTAAGATTTTACTATTTATATTTTTATGTTTTTTTATTTTTCTAGGTTTATGTGTGTGTGTGTGTGTGTGTATATATATATATATATATATATATATATATATATCAAGAAATACATAAAAATAAATAATGAAAATCACCATTCACCTAAAACTTGGGAGATTAAGTTTAAGTACGAGAAATCCATCCTGACGTTTTTATCAGATCATCGGATGACTTGTGTATTTTTATTTTTATTTTATTTTTAAGTTTTTCTTTTATGAATTGCGACAAATAAAAAGAATGAAAAAAAAAAAAAAGGCGCGAGCTATGGGTGTCCTTGTCTAAACGCTCAAAGGTTCAGATTTGAGAATGGAAAATTTCATCTCGGCGTTTTCATCGAGTTATTGGACAATTAAAAGAAATAAAACTTGTAGGAATTTAAACTGCGAGAAAAGAAATAAGTTAAAAAATTAAAGATAAAATAAAAACATATTTATTCTAAGAAGTTTAATACTTATCAGGAACCAATTAATTTTCAAGGAAAAAAATTAGCACTGTTAACAAAAATTAGTCGTAACTATTTTTCTTTTTCCACAACGAATAAAACCCTCTTTGTATTCTTTTTTAATTTAAAATTTTATATTTATTTATTTTATTGAATTATATCTAAAACAAATAGTTTTGTATGTCTTCACAAATAAAAAATATTTTATTTTTCAAAAATAAATATTAATAAAGAATTATTTTATAAATTAAGTAAAAGGGTCAAAACACTTTATTCTAAAACAAAAGGGAAAATCGGCGATTAGTCCTATTTTTAGGGTTTGATTCGCGATTAATCATTTCTTATTATTAGGTTTTGATTTAGTCCCTTAGATTGGGTTTCACTTGAGTTTTAGTCCTGCATTGAAGGGATTGTAAGGATGTTGCGGGATTATAGGGAGAACTTAGTGAGTAAATTAGGTTTTATAGTGAATATTAGCTACATGTAACGAGTATTAGTTACAATTTCATAATTGTTATTTTTTCACATATATCTGTGTATTTTTTATTACAAGTACTTATATAATATTAGTTACATATTACAATTACATATATATATGTGTAGTATTTTGTGATATTTAACAAATATTGAACACACAAATTAGTTTAATATTAATTACATGTATTTGTATACATTTAGTTATTTATAACTAATTACATATATTTTGTGTGATTTTTGTTACATCTAATAAAATTTTACATACAAAGTTATTACATGTTAAGAGTGAAATAAAAGATCTCTCGCCGAATGTCCAAGAAAAAATGATTTTGTCACAATTTAATATATAAACAACCAAGGTTACAAAACTTATCCATTCTCAAAATTTAGTTTAATTCTATTTATAGTAAAATAAGAAAATAATATAGAAGAAACTCAATTTTTTTTTTTATAACAAATAATATAACATTCAAAAATAAAAATAGGGTTAATAGCACTTTATCCCCGTGGTTTGACCCATTTCCATTTTACCCCCTATAGTTTGAACTTCGCCACTTACCCCCCTTTGATCTTGGACCTAAGTGCAAATCTAACATTTTCTGACAAATTTGATAGAAGTGACACTCACGCGCCATTTATGAAGCTGGGCTTGATTTGGGCATGATTTCTCTGTAAATGACAAGGTGTAAAGTGCAAAATGGACCAAAACACAAAGGGTAAAGTGCAAATGGGCCAAAACATAGGGGAGTAAAGTGCTATTAAATCAAGGGTAAAATTAACATTTTAACATTTCCGTCAACAGAATTAGTGTTGCACTTAGGTCCACAAACCACAAGGAAGTAAGTGGTGATGTTTAAACTATAAGGGGGTAAAGTGCAAATGAGCCAAACTACATGAGATAAAGTGTAATTAACCTATAAAAATATCTAATTTTTATCATTCCTATTGAAATAAACCATATTGTATAACTTATAAAACAACACTACACAATTTCAAGAAATCATTTAAAAAAATCTCATGTTCATCCCTAAGATGTTAGTGTCGTATAACATGGTCTTAAGGATGTGTTTAATCCTTAATGATATCAAAACATAAAAACCTCTACAGGGTAGAGGTCACATGTACCTTTGGGGCAATCCTAAGTGAGAGTTGTCTTGAGACAATAATTATGGGATTGGACTTTCTCTGGTGACTTTCATGAGAATCAAGATGCATGTACATGACTATAAAAATACAAAACCGTGAACATGATTGACATGCCCCCAAAATCCAAAACGGATTTTTGTGTTTGTTTTTCAAAAAGAATGGAAATTTTAGGAATGTGTTTGGATTTTTCTTAAAATGACTTGAATGAGCCGATATTCTTAAAGGAAATTTGGGATGGATTTTTATTTAAAAAGGAAAAAAAAAAAGTCACCACCCAACACTGGATTTAAATACGTGTGTTGGATCACCTAATTTTATCGAAAATATTTTTATTTATATTAAATGGCCCAAATTATTTAAAGATGACTCCTAAATAAACTAGTCACAACCAAGAGTTCAAAATGGTTCGAGGGTTTAGTTACATTCAGAGAAGATGTTAAGCACCTCGAGACGTCCAATTAGAATATGTTACCTAATATTCATTTATTTAATTAAATAAGACATATATAAACTCTCTAGATAAATCTCAGTCTTTCTTTACCTCTAGATATAAAGAACGATTCAGATTGATCCAAAAAATTAACATAAATATAAAATATTTTATATTTTTATTTGAATAAAATAATTTAAAGTTTTTTTTTTATTAAAAACAAAATGTAAATAAAAAATAGAAACTCATGTTCGGGAACTCATCGATGGTAAACAAAAATGAAAACAATAAAAAGCAAAAATAGAATTCAAAAAATGAGAAAAATAAAAAGTAGAAAAAGAATAACAATAATAGACTACATCTTGTTTTACCACCTCCGTGCTCCGTCTCCCTGCGCCGCCTTCGTGCCCTATCTCCTTGCGTCACCTCTGGCTTCTACTCCTCCGTCTCCTACTCCAGTTACTTCTCCATCTCCGGTCTATTAATATTTTTTAACTGTTTATTATGTTTCCTCTTCATTGATTACAGATTTTTTTCGTTTCCTCTTTATTTGTTCTTGTTTAATTTATTTTTTTTCATGTATTTTTTTAATTTCTGTTTTTTTTTTATTTTTGCTCTTCTTTAATTTATGCTCCTGCTACTTCTCAAATGCTTGTTTCTACTCCTAGAGAACCTGCAACAAAAATCCACAAAATGAATAATTTGTGAACGAACAGATAACAAAAAAGAAAAAAGGAAAAAGCCAAACCCAATTCACCCGAACCTGATTGGCTGTTCAGCTCAGTGACTTCGGGTTCAGGGGTTCGGGTGGGTTGGGCCACTTAAAACAGTCTGGGTCGGCCCAGACAATGGCGGAGAGAAAGAGGCATCGACAATGGCGGAGCTGGTGTTGGCCAAAAATGGCAGAGACGACGGTGACCCTAGGCTCGGTGAAGAAGAATAAACAAAGAAGAAGAAAATGAAAGAGAAAGGAAAAAAAAAATAATAATAATAAAAACAAATAAAATAGAAAAATATAAATTTGCAATTGTAATCCTTATTTCGTCTAATTTAACAGCTAAATTAGACAGAATGACTAATTAAAATCATAATTAAAGATACAAGGTTCAAAGTGAAATGCACCAAATTCATTGAACTGCATATAAATGTGTCAATAGTTAGAGAGTCAAAAATAAAATTTGCCATAAATCTTAGAAAATCCTATTTTTCATTTTGGGTATATTTAAAAAATAAAAATCACTCTCTCTCTCCCCCTAAACCCTATCCATTACCCTCCATCCCTCTATCTCTCTATACTGCGCACCACCACCAAATCGCCGGCCATCACGACAACGCCACCACCCCTCACTATCCACCGCGACCTACTACCACCAAAACGGCTGCAGCCATCCACGATATCTATTGCAGTGACGACGACCATCACCACGGGCTCCTCATCACACTTCCACCACTGCTACAAAGACAACCAAGACCACTAGAAGGTCTCTATCTCAACCCACCCACCCCCCCCCCCCCCCCCACCCCCCCCAAGATCAGGAGAATTCTAAATGTATTTTTTTTTTTAGCAATTTGATATGAAACAAAGAGGAATAGTTGCGAAAATTCTAAAATTTTGCTGCATATTTATATAATTTTTTTAGAAATTTGTTGCATATTCATACATTTTTTTAATATAAATTTGATTTTTTTGTATTTTGTTTTACATCTCTCTATATATATATGCATTTCAAATCTGGAAAATCTTGTTTTTTTATTGCAAAATCCATATTTACGTTTATCATAGCGGTGGTGCATGTCTAGTGGTGGTATAATATTTGATGCGGTGGTTGTTCATGATTATGGTGGTGGTGAATTTTTGTGGTGATAAATGTTGTTGTGAGAGTGGTAGGCAGTGGTCAGGGTGATCATGGTGGTGGTTAATGTTTGGTGTTGTGGTGAATGTTTGTTGTAACAGTAGTGGTGGTAGGCAGTGGTCGCGATGGAATGATTTTTTCTATGGTAGAGATGGTGAATGTTTGTTATATTGGTCAGCGGTAATTGTGGTGGTGGTGAATATTTGTTGTGTTAGTCGACGATAATTGTGGTGGCGGCGAATATTTGTTGTGTGGGTCAACAGTAAATGTGGTAATAGTAAATGCCTATTGTGGCAGAAACAAACTGAGATCAATTTTATCAAAGAAATATCATCTATTTATTAAATCATATTTAAGAAATCTTGATATTTAAAAATGAATATAAATATAATTTCACCCTTGACCAACTATGCCTAATATGTGATGTTTTGAAACAAGGATCGATCCGTCCGATTCGACTGGTTGAATTGTCACATGGACTTGTTTCCAGTCCGATTAATCGTTCTCTCTCTCTCTCAGTTGAGTCATCCAGTCCCAGGCCCCCAAGTCTTTAGCTCTTCCCGATCTCTCTATCTCTCCGTCCCAATCTCTCATTCTTAGTCTAGACCATTCTCTTAGTGTAGTTTTGGCATCCGTTGACGTTCCAACGATGATGCCCTCTCAGTCGCAGCCTCCAACGGCAACGTCCTCCCCACTCCTCGGCTGAGTAGCTCCCAACAGAGATCCCTAGCTGAACAGCCTCCGACAGTGATCCAGGTAAGGTCTTTCGGTAAATCGATTCACTTCACACAGTTTACAGTTCAGTTTTCAATTTCATTTCAAATTTTTTATTTATTATTTTTTAATTTTGTTTAATTTTCATATTCTTTGTTTAATAAGGTTAATGTGTTTAATTTTGAGGAAATTTATTATGTAATATGTAAATCGAAAAATAAACTATAATGACCCAGTTTCTCAATGTCGTCACACGGTTTCTCCCCTTGGAGAATTGATATCAAAACCGAATAAGCAATATTTCAGAATAACCAATATTTTATTTTATAAAAAATCTGAAAATTTTACAATTCGATGACAATAATTATATTCAATTTATCAAGTCAATTGTAGTACGAAAATGTTAATATATTCAAATTGAAACCAAAGGAACCAAAGCAAAATTTCTATCAAACTTCAAGAGTACAAGCTCAAAACGGAAACTCCAATTTGCACCATGATTTTATCATAATAAATAATCCCATACATACATATATTCCATACATATATTTAATTAATTAATAAAATTTATATTAATTAATATGGAATTAAATAATTCAACTTCTCCTAAAATCCGAATTATACCGAATGCATAATTTTTCAATTTTATAATGCAAATGTATAAATTCTCCGGTTATACATATATATAAACAGGTTTTATAATTATCGATTTATCGGATCAATTTTACAACAGTAAATAATAAATATAATTATTACAAATTAAATAAAAATTTAAATAAAATTCCTGGCGCAGTTTCATTCTCATCAGCCCTGCAATAAAAACTGTGGGGTTGTGAGCAAGAGCTTAGTAGAATTTTTAACCCCTCTAATACGTGTATCTAATGAATACAATAAATAAATACATAGACATATTTTTCATATAATTTTCATATAATAATCCTAAATATTTCATAAAAACTGACAATTAAAAATTTAACAACCACCTTAGGATGAATTGCATAATCAAGATAGAGAGGTTAAATATAAATATTAAAAGAATTAGAAAATTCACCTGAAATCCGAGCTGAAATTTGAACTGAAAGACTCAAAACCATTCAAAATATATATATCCCCTAACTTACGAATCCTAATATATATATGCTTAATAAATATCTCTCCTCCTCACTTTTCTTAACATATATATATATATATATATATATATACACACACATACACATGATAATATGACAACACATATCAATTTTTTATTTTTTATATTATTTTATTTATTTATACTTATATCCCTCTTGAAATAAAGAAATATTAATTATATCCCAAAACTTTTAAATTATAGTTCAAATAACACAATAGTCTCAAAACTTTAAAAAATCAATTTAACATTAAAAACATTTAACCCCCAAAATAATAAAATATTTATTTATACTATAAGTAATATATCAAATAATCTCAAAAATAACAAGTACTCATCTATACAAAACAACCCTCAAAAAAATATTAAACTTATATAAAATATTTTTTTTCAAAATATAAATTTTCGGGGTAAAAAATAAACCCCCAACTACCTTAATAAAGTTTTTTCCCATTATTTATGTATACATTCTGTTAAAAAATCAAGACGTGAACATTCATATTTTCATTTGTCTAATTTTAAACATTTTAATATATATTTTTAGCTCTAATTTTGCTGTTGTGAATGTTCATTGTACTTTATATGAACAAATCAACAAAACACAATCTCGGTATGAACATTCACCAAAATCAACCAATTTTTTTTTTTTTAAAAAAAAAGGTAGATCAACAAAAAAAGAAATCGGTGTGAACATTTTATCAAACCACATGAATGGGTAAAAACACCACGAACAACAAATCAAAGACATTGAAAACCCCCCCAAAATCAATAAGAACAAAATCGGCATGAACATTCACCAACCATGTTTGCCTAGTGACCTATCCAAGAGAGGGGATGAATTGGGTAGTTCTAAAAATTAAACAAATAAAACTTTCAATACCTAATTAACAAATAATCAATTTTTCCTAAATTAATTATTATATTCGTTACGCAACGGATAAGTTTAATTCTAGGGGCACACCCAAACAAAATATAAAGAATAATAACAATGAAGCACACTAAGATATGTCCTGGTTTAGCAAACTAACCTTGCCTAATCTAGTCTCCCAAGCTCCACGGAGATTCGCAACCTCTAAACCCATAATTCCTTTAATGGTAGGAATCAAACCCATACAACGATTCTTTTTCCAGACTCAGAATTAACCTTTACAATTTTTCTTTTCCCAAGGTAAGAAAAAACCTTATCTTTTTACCAAACTAAATACTAAGTTAATTCTATTATAAGAAGAATCACAACCTCACAACTCTGACAAGTATCATTTTCCCAGGTAAAGATTGAACATTTACAATTCACTCCAAATTAATTCAATTTCAGGAAGTATCACAACCTAATTCTTTTCAAGGAAAATAATAACCTAACTTTTTTATACGTTAGGATAAAGATCAAACCTCATCCATTTTCACCGAAAAATATCGAAACCTCGCTACCCTGACTAGATAGACCCAATCATATCTAATTCACTCAAACTCACAAATATAAAAAATTATGAGTTTCTTCCCATCAGGAACTACTACCACCTCAAAAATAGTTATACTCGATTAATGTCCCGAAATTTACTAAGTAATAGAATTACAGTGAGGCTAATTAATATCTAATTAATAACAAGTATGGGTAGTATAAAATATAGCACGTAATCAGATAATAACACAAAATCGTTTTAAAAAGATTTTTATGCTCTTAAATTTGAAAACGAATTTTTCAACAATCTTAAATCCAAGCGATCAACAATAACATGAAATTTAAATTAAGAATAATAACTAAGAAAGATCTTGGAAAACACCTAAGAATGAAAACAAGATCACAAGATAGCACAAATCGATGATGTCAATTCAAAAGCACTTTAGCTCAAGAACTTTAATCACAAAGTCTCTCTCAAATAAACTCAGCAGAATAATAACTCTTAGAAAAGCTTAGGAACAAATAGTTCTTGATTTTTTTTATCCAATTTTCGCAGTTCTATATATATAGAATAAGATCAAGCCTTCCAACGGCTATTGTTACAGGATATGCCTCTAAAAGGCACCTATAAACCCCATATAATATATTCATTCAATTGTGGTGTATTTCACTTAAAAATAACTTTTAAAACTCCCAATGAAGTCAATAAAATATTTCTTAAACATCAATCGCAAAGATAGGAAATATTTAGTTCCTAAAATTAAGAGAATCTTTAATTATATGGACCAAATCAATAGGGATATCAAAATATATGTACCATATCTTTAGTAGGTTCAAATCCCTCGAAATACTCCCTTGAAATTATAAAAAATGGCTAGTCAAGGATAGTTTTTGACTGAAATCCCAAATTCCTCGAAATCTCAACCAAAACAGTCGGTCATCGACCCCTGCCTTGTCAGTTGATCGATTAATTCTTCATGCAAACCAGTCTAACACCAAACAGGCAATCGGTTGACTGATCTCCCCACGATTGGTTAACCGATTGATTTAGGGAGTTTTTCCAGTCAAAATACACCATAGTCGGTTGACCGATTGCCCTCAAATCGGTTAACCGACTAGTTCAGAAACTCACTTTTCTAGTCTTAGACCCATCAGTTGACCGATCCCTTCTTAATCGGTTGACTGATTAATGCAGGATCTTCACATTTGGCTCCAAAACCTCACTATTTCGATCAATTGACCAATCCTTTTCGAATTAATTTACCAATGATGCTGGTTAGTCAATTTTTTTACCAATTTCTACTCCAAAACTCATCATTTAATTCAATTAACCAATTACTTTTCTCAATTAACTAAATTAACCCTAAATTTCAACTTTAAACATGATTTACACTTAGGTCAATTTTCATTTTTCAATATCATATAGGAGCACATGTTTGAACACTAATTAGGATTCTAAAAACCATCAAATCAAACACACAAAAATATAACTCATTTAATAATGTCGTGTGTGATCCTAATTCGGGTTGCATTAAGAGTATAAGAGTATTAAGTTGTTTTCACTTAATTTCTTCAGAATCTTCAATACTTCTTCATTTCTTCATTATCCATCTTTGCACCCTTAATATTTTCTTCATGATACAATCTTTTAATGGAACTCTTTTTCTGAAACACTCAATAAACTCATTAGTTTCACCAAAAACATCCACCTTTAATTGGCCATCAAAATCTCAGGATCAACAATCTCCCATTTTTTTGTGATGACAATTAACTTTGATGTTTTTCTTCTAAACAAACATATAACCATGCTCCCCCTAAATCCAAGAACAAATATTTAACTCATTTAAGCACAATCATGAAGATAAATTCAAACAATTCAATAAAATCCCAAGTTAAGCAATTTAACATAAATCTATCTTTAATCAGTGCAATACTTAGGCAAATAAATTCATAATTCTTTTAAAGCATAATATCACCATGATCTCCCCCTATGTCAAACAAATTTCTCATTAAAACATCAACCAACTTCTCCCCCTTTGTCATCTCAAAAAGTGAGGACGGAGAACAAAAACGTGTTTAACCTCGTTTAAATATCTTGATAAAATATTTTTTCTTAATAAAACTTATCAACTTTTTTAATTTTCAATAAAGGGAATGGAAAACATTTAACGAATAACACTCATTTTTAATCATTAGAATATATGTGGATCATCATAAGAAATAAATATTAAGCATAACCAATCATGTTCAGACAACCACAATAAACTAATTACTACTTAGTCAAGTACCATAAATCCTAGATTAAGTTATTACAGTCCAAAGTACCAAGGTGAGACAAGTTCAAATTACATAACACTACTGAGAATGATAAAACATAAAATCTAATGAGGACCTTGTCTCATGAATGGGTAATACGACCCCAGCGGACTAGTCGTCGGCTACTGTGGATACTTACCACCAGGCTGAATGCTCGAACTTGAGTGTATCTATTGATAATACAGAATTGATAATCCTGCCCCTGATGACCTTGCTACAGTGGATCCTCCAAAGGATTGTTGCGCTCCGAATTTAGTGTGTCCGCTATAATGTTGCTAGGCGCTAAACTACTGCTAGCCGGTAGTGAGCTCTGCATGAATTGGAACATGTGTTCCATATTGCCTATGATCCTCCCAAATCCAGCCTCCATAGTCTCTGTGATCATTCCGTATCCGCTGTCCATGGACACTCTCATCTCAGCCATACCGTTTTCAATCCCGGACATTCGATAATCAATCGTCTCCGTGAATTCCCAGAGATCATCAACTTGATCTCAAAGCATGTCCATCTTTTGATTTGAGCTCAACTCTTCCTCAACATTTTCTTCTTCTTCTTCAACCACCATTTTTGGTCTCTCTCCACCATCTTTTTCACCCATCTATTCCTCTTGAATTCATACCCCATTAGAATGCAATTACTCACATTTATCCATGCCTGGCTCATTGTGAAGAATTTCATTTCTTTAGGATCAGATTCCACTTCGAAGTGGACAAATACTTGTTGGCCCAGTGGAATACCCAAGAGGTGGGTGAATTGGGTATTTAAAAATTATCAGAATAAAAACTTTAAATCAAATAATTAATTTTAAGCCTAAATTAATTATTATACTTATATCATAGCGGAATTAATTAATGAACTAGGTGCACACACAAGCAGCAAAAATAACAAAGTAAATATTACAACACACCAGAGATTTATACTGGTTCATCAAGCTACTCTTGGCTAATCCAGTTCCTCCAAGCTCCACGGAGAGTCTCACTCACTAAAACTAAGATCCCTTTAAAGGTAGGAACTAAACCCATACAATGATTCTTTTATAGGCTCATAATCAACCTTTACAATTTTCTTTTCCAAAGTTCAGAAATAATCTCTACTTTTTACAAGCACAAGAATAACCTTTACAGTTTCATTTTCCAAGGCTCATGAATAACTTCTACTTTTTACAGGCTCAAGAATAACCTAATTTTTTTAACACTAAGGCCAAAGAATCAAAACCTCACCAAACACTCCAAATATCCTTTTACCCGGTAAGGATTGAACCGTTACAAATTTCACTCAAAAATCACAATTCTATCCAGGAATCACTACCTAAATCTCTTTACAGGAAGAGACTGAAAACCAGCTAGCCCTGATTAAATACCCCCAACAGTATTTGACCCGTCACACTACTCACCAATACAAATTGATAAGAAGAAAATCTCACTCGGAGCTTCTACCACCCCAGATAAATAATAACTCAATTAATATCTCAACTAGTGATAGAAAAATGTGAGATAGAAAAATTTGATTTTAAACAAGATATGGGTAGAAAATCTTTCAATTAAGTCCCCTAAATATTTCTCAAACTCAATTAGATAAAATAGAAATGATTTTATGCACCAATTTGAGAAACATTAAAAATTAATGAACCAAATCAATAGAATTTATATTTCAGGTGAAGCATATCTTAAATATAGAAATATCCCCAAAATTTCTCTCAAATCCTAACTAAAAACGGCTACTTTTGGATATAATCTTGGAATAAACAGTTTCCTGAAACAGCGCGTCTAGTCGACCGACCAGTCGACTGGTAGATTCAGGTTGTAGCCAAGGGCATTCATCGGTCGACCTGTCTGTCGACTTGTAGATTCAGAGAGTTTGTTTTGCCTTCACCGGTCAACCTACCTGTCGACTTGTAGATTCAAAGAGTTCAGCTTCTCTTGGTCGATCGACCTACCTGTCGACTCATAGATACAGAGACTTCATGCGGATTGGTCTGGGTAACTTACCAGTCGACTTGTGTCTTCTGTATCTCTGTTCTGAACCCATTTTTAACTTATTCTCTTTTATGTTTTTTCCACTTTAACCATTTTCTCTTCTAAATAAGCTCCAATAATCTTCTTATATTCCATTTTAGTCATTTAAAATTATTTCTTTTCAAATCACATATTGGAGCAAATAATTTCACTTAATCAAAACACACAAAAATAATAAATACTTTTTGTGCCGTATGTATGTTTCTAATTGGGATATTAAGAGTTGACATTTACCTGGGTTGTTTTCCTTAATTTATTCAAACTCTTAATTCTTTAATATCTTTAACATCATCGTTTAGCATCCATTTAATTTGCATCTTCATCACTGGAACTTTAAATCACTGAAACACTCAATTAAAACATTAGTTCCATCAAAACATCAACACTTAATTGTTCATCAAAATCTTAGGATCAACACTCTTTGAAGTGCATCGGCATAGGGCAGCACTCTAAAGAGTTTCTTTAGATGATATCTCATATGTTCTATCATGATGTGGGCTAAATAAAGTTTTCTCCACTCAACAATCTCATTCAACAAGTATAAATCAAACTCATTCACATTCGCATGACTTCCTCCTCTTAGCACAATTGTATATGTAATCATCGAATGAATGAGGCGGTACTGAAGCGATAGCGATCCCGCTCTATCTCCATCCAACCCAAACTTATTAGTGATCTCATTTCTATTAAAATTCGTCGCAAGCCAATGAGTGGTATTATAGGGAAACACATCTCTTTTATCCAAATTCAAAAAATACCTAAGCTCTGCCGTATCAAATCTAATTTATTTCCCTTTAACAAACGACCTCATTTGATCATCCCTAAGTGTAATATTGCTATAGAATATATGGATGACCATATCAAAATGCTAACATATTGTTCACAACTTTTCGGTGGTCGGATATGGATGGCGGTGTTTGGATCGGCACAATCACCGAATCTTCTATTCTGCACGATCTGGCAATGGCCAACAGGTGACCTTCCATTCTAATTTCATTCTTCACCGATTTATGTTCATAAGGGTCTCAAAAATGGCCGGATCTGGCCGATCAAACTCCATAAATGACCAGATCTGTGTAGTTTTTTTTAACCTAATTTTTTCTTACGAATATTTTGGGAACAAAATTTAGTATTCAAATTTAAACCCATATCAAACGGTATATTTATAGGGGGATGAGCAATGGTGAATTATTTATTTGATATTGGTGAGGATGGAGAGGGGAATTGATGAAAAATTGATGAGGAATTGGTATTTGAATGTGCAGGTATTGTTGATTGCTCAGGATTTTATTGGAAACATAAAGATGATGGTGGGGTCCATGGGCAATTGATGATGTTTGAGCTAGAGCAATGGGAAGAAGGCAGAGCAATGGGAAAGAAATAGGAATTTGAATCCTATGGTAGAGGTAGAGGCAGCAAACATTGAAGAATTAAGGAGAAGAGGATTAGACCAAACTCTTTTTAGAATTGGAATTCTATAATTACAGATGGCAAAGATTGAGTAAGTGAAGAATTGACATTGGAATCTATGTTGAATTGATTGTATTTCATGAATCGATTATATTTCGAGGTGTTTTCAATTGAAGCGTTCTATTTTAATTTTGAATATGTGTGCAGTATTGCATTTTTTGGCACAATATTTTTTCAGATATGGATATACAAGTATAGCTCTTGCTTAATCTCCTTTTCAAGTTCTATTAATCTCTCGCTTACTCTCAATTGTGTTATGAAATCATTAGCTTCCTATTCATTAGGCGAATAACTTACTATTGAGAAGAGTGAATTTCTAATTGTTGGGAGTGAAACTTAGTATTTTGTTGTTCATTTTGCAAGGGGCGACCAAAGTCAGGTAGATTCGGGTAATTCATGTACTATACTTATTCGCAATCAATTCTACAACCATTTTTAAGTACTTTATAAATTGATATGTATCAATTCGGCAAGAGTAGGGCACGGGGACGATGCAACAAGCATGGCTCTGGATAATACTTCATCAAATGAAGTGGGACAATATGTTTTGGTTTCATAGAATTAGAGTCTTTGAATTGGAATTAGAAATGAACGCATGTAAAAATCTTAAAATTCAAATGTTCATGTCTAAGACCAATCACATGGCTTCAATTCCATGCCACCGAACACAACCTAATGATTCATTAGTAGTTTATTAAGGTGTAATATGCGAAGACTGTTGTGCATGTTATCGAGTAAATTATTTTTTGGGTTGAAATGTTGAATTCTTTATGTGTGATTTTTTTGTTTCATAATGACTCCTTTATGTGTAACTTTTGGTTCAAATGTTGAATTCTTCGCTATCTAATGCTATTAGATAGGGAAAAAAAAAATTGATTTGATTGTGCTTTTTGGTTGATTGATAGTGGTGAATCGACGGCCATGTCATCACCTGTTCCAGTGCGGGTGGTTGTTCATGAGAGGTAATGTGTGTGGGGGAACATATTGATTTATTATATCCAAAAAAAAATTCTTTTGATTTTTTCTATTTTTTCATTTCTCTTTTAATTAAATCTATTTTCTATTTTTCTATATGTTTATTTAGGTGGATATGTGACAAAAATCTATAGTTATTTTTCTCTATTTTCATCATTTATAATTTGTGATGCATTTGGCAATGTAATAGGCATCAATTTTGGTTCTTGGTCGAAGAAATTTCGAACATGAATCTCGCCTACAAACTAAGTGCAGTATGTAGTTCCAAAATTCATCAAATCCTCACTCACTATTATTTCTTTCTAATTCATTTTTCAAATTAGCCCTCCTAAATCTTAAATATGTGTAAGTGAATTAGATGCTAAATCAATCTTCTTACCAATTTTTTACAAGGTTTAGCTCGAGTATATGTTGAGAGAAATGTGAAATAGAGAATGTATGGATTAAATGTATGGTGTATTTCAACTGAAATTGATGAATTTTGACCTAAAACTAGTTCTAATTTGTTTTTCTAGATTATATTGGGTCCAAGAAATTGAAATGAAACAGGTATGGGTTGAATCGATTTAATTTCATGTGTTTTAATCCAATTTGATCATTCTCACCCTTTGATTTGTTTAGGTAATATACTTTTGATCTTGACCATTAGAATTTTTATATGCTCCCCTCATACTGTGATGTGAATTTTTGTTTTTGCATCCTAATACTGTAGTTTATTTATCTTTTCAAGTTTGTTTTCATTTTGATCTTTAATTTGGGTTTCCATTTTGATATCCAGGTCTGGCCTCAAATCTCAATTTTCAGCCTTTAGGTATTTCTCACATCCGTTGATCGCATCTCACAAGTACTCTCCTCTCTCAGTTCTCAGATTCACATCTCTCCCGCCATTTGATTTGTTCACATATTTTCTTTTCTGTTTTTGCAGTTTTCATAGAACAGAAGCAAAAAAACACAAACAGATAACCAAAATTGAGGTTGCAAATTCTAATTTTTACGTTATGTTCCCAGATTTCTGTTTTCGTCTCAAACTTATCTTCCTTACATTTTGAATTTAGTTTATGCTATTGTGTGATTTCAATTAAAACAACAAGTTTCGCATTTCATTTTCCTTATATTTCACAATGTTTAATTTTTTTGTCAAAATTTTAACCAAATCTCGAATTTCATTTTCAACTAATAGATCTGCTTTGAAAGTTCTAATTAACAAAATTTTTCATGCCCGTGTTCAATCCTACTGCCTCTTTTGGGAGAAAATTTTAAATCTAATCTGAAAATTCTAATTCACAAACTCATCTTTTTTTACATGTTGGATGATTTATGTGTTTACACCTTATGAGAATTATGGTTTCGTGAGGAATGATGTTTTAATTTTGTTCTTTTACACGAGTTTTAGTGCAAATTTTTGGGAACAAAATAAAATGGTTCCATTTCTATATCCTTTTCCTTTAAATATTTATGCTTATTTTTATCTAGATCCATTTATTTCTATCATTTACACACCCCCACACATTTATATTGTATCATATTTGCGTGTGTATTTTATCAATTGTATCGCTATATGCGTGTGTTGTTGCATTCCTATTTATAGGGATATAATTTGTATGATTTTTTGAATTATTTTCTTCAAAAACCTTAGCCAAACTTTGTGGTAAGTTTTGAATCCATTGATGTTCGTATCTATTTAATTTATTTTTACCTCTAATTTGATTTTAATTTTTGTTTTGAAAGGTCTGATTAAAGTACGATTACTGCAATGAATTTGGTGAACATGTTGCTATTTTCTAATTTATGTTATATTTTTAAGGTTTTGGATATCACTATTCACAATCCCTTGCCTTTCTGACATTGAAGGAATCATAATGGAACCAATTCTTCTCACTGGCAATTTCACTTTATTCTCCACCGCTAGCGACCAATAGGTAAGCGTTGGTTCCTTCCTGCCCCTCACATTTGCAACAACCAATGGTCTAACATCGCTATCCAATTGTAAGTTTTGAATGCATTGCCCCCCATTTCTCTCTCTCTGTTGCTCTCTTTTGCAATTTCCGTATTATTTGAATAGCTGAATATCTTTGTTATCGATATTGATTATGTTGTAATTGTAATATACATTATTAGTTGGTGTTGGTGATGGTATTTAAATGTTAATTTTTTGTTGATATTTTAATAAAACAAATGTAGAATGTTGTATAAATAGAAGAAATGCAATTAAGTTTTTTTTTGTTTTTTTGAAAAGATGGCTTCAAATGCTATGTTGTTAGGAGTGATAATAAAGATGATGAATATAAGTTTTCTCTTCTAATTACTTAACAATTAATGATAACTCCCACCATGATTTTTTTTAAAATTTTATTTTTTTCATTGTTTTTAGCATGTCGGTCTGAACGTATCAAAGTAATTGCATTTTACACCCATTGTGTTATTTTTATAAGCACTATCTCCATGTGCCTTAAATTGGAGTGCAAGGGTTGTATTCCAAGTTAAAGTTTCAAACCTTAAGATAGGGTCGAGGTAGGATAGGGTCTGATCATATCTATTTGCCTTTTACGAGTCAGGTCAGACATAAGAAAAAATTTGTTATTTGGCAAAATTCTGTTATTGGATACGGGTATTGAAATGTTCGAAATGATATTTTTAATAAAACGTGTAGAATTAACAAACAAGATTTTTATTTTCAATTTTTTTTTTTTTTACACTCATACCTTTAGACATGAGTTTTGCCCTAGTATATATATATACCAAAAAAATATCCTTCAATAATTGTGGCATATGATTGTAAGGACTAAATGACAAATTGGAATATGAATTTACAAATGATTTAAGATGGGGTGCAATTTTCAAAAAGGGTTAATAGCACTTTACCCCCTTGTGGTTTGAAAATCGACACTTACCCTTCTGTGTTTAGATATTTATTGCACTTACCCCCATATATCAGGGGGTAAGTGGTTTGAAAATCTAACCACAAAGGAGGGTAAGTGGCGATTTTCAAACCACAAGGGAGTAAGTGCAAATCAGTCAAACTATAGGGGGTAAAGTTTAATTAACCCTTTAAAAAATTGTAGCATATGATTGTGGGGACTAAATGACAAATATTGAAATTCACATAATATTACTTATATGGAATATGAATTTACAAATGATTAAGATGGGGTGCAATTTTCAAAACCCAAATGATTTTAATGCTACATACACTCGATCCACACATGGATCCCGGTTACAATAATTAGTGTGAGAAGCATCAATTGGGGAGCACTTGAAGCCAAATAAACGACCCTTTCATTTTTCACTACAAAAGGAGTAGGTTTGACTATAGAACCAAACGAGGTACAAATGATAATACCTAGTACCATTCTCCACAATTCTTACAACGATGTTCAAATAATCATTTACCAACATTAAGAAATTAATGTGGAGATCATTTTCTACAATGAAATCCAAATTTGTCCTCTAGGAAAATCTAATCCATTTGGACAAATTTTAAATCAAAATTTATTTAATTCAATTAATTAATAAGACTATGGTATCGAGGATTTATTTTACAAATTTTTAAACCAATCCATTTG
Organism: Eucommia ulmoides; assembly: GCA_016647705.1. Taxonomy (NCBI): domain Eukaryota; kingdom Viridiplantae; phylum Streptophyta; class Magnoliopsida; order Garryales; family Eucommiaceae; genus Eucommia; species Eucommia ulmoides. The sequence goes on from CM028338.1 coordinate 47,360,002, forward strand.
GGTATCGAGGATATTCGAAGTCATTGATTCAATATCAAAATCTTCCACAAATATTTCTCCTGAAAATAAGGTATTCTGATTAGGACAGGAAGACCAAAAACTCATTTCATCTGCATTTGGATTACCATCGCCCTTTACCTTATCTTCGAAGTTAAAGAATATTTAATTTTTCAAATTTAGAAAATCAGATATCAATTTGTCGTTCATATCAAAATTTATGGTGAAATCTGATGAGTTATCTACATCTGAAGCAATTAGAGCCACTAACTCTTGGTTCTTAGGGGCCACCATTTTGTCGTCTAGGTCTCACGGTTGAGCTTTATGTGGCTCCTTGTTAATGAAAACCCTTGTGCACCTTGATGCCTTAGTACGAACAAGAGTTGGACATGATATCGTTGAAGGTGAAGGAATAACATATTGTTTGGTCATGTGATTACGCTTCCCTTTCGATGGATTAGGAGGTTTACGATTCGAAGTGGAACTTGGAAGCTGACCATTCATTTTTTTGGTTATGTTAGTGTTCCAGTAGTTCTTGATTTTATTATCTGTTCGCCCAGGAAACCTTCCAGTTATGAGAGACCATCTGCAATAGATACCAACAACAATGCTTAGCAAGTTGTATTCGAAAACAATTTTGTCATAGTCCTAATTTACTAATTTTGCTCTCAAATTTATGATTCGGTTTCCAAAAAACGGAAAGCAAAAATATGAGAATAAAAAACCTATTTATGTTCCACTCAAGTTCAAATTTTCAAGAAAGTAATCAAGTAGAAAGTGAAATTGACTATTTTACCCTTTAAACGAAAAGTAATCATATTTTTTAGGGCAAAATACATTTTAAACCCTCTAACTATTGACATATTTCTAAGTAATCTTCCTAAATTTATGAGTTTCATTTTAAACCCTCTACGTATGAATACAGTTTTAAATGACCATTTTGTTAGAAATTTCATCCAAACTAACGAAATTAGAAGGCAAAATAGTAATTTTCTATTTTTTTTATTTTTTAATCAATTTTCTATTTTTCTTTTTCTTTTTCTTTTTTTCTTTTTTCTTTTTCTTTTTTCTTTCTTCTTCTTCATGTCACCGAACCCCTCTCTCTCTCTCTTTCTCTCTCTCTCTCTCTCTCCACCACCTTCTTCCACCAATGCCGCCAACGGGAGTGGTCCACCCTTTGTTACAGATCTGTAACAAGGGTTGAACCACCCCCTATTACAGAGGTGATTCCCCCCCGTAACAGGGGGTGGTTCACCCCGTCAGTGGCTACATTGGTAGTAGCGGCAGCGGAAGAAGGTGGTGGAGAAAGAGAGAGAGGGAGGTTCGGTGACATGAAGAAGGAGGAAGAAAAAAGAAAAAGAAAAATAGAAAATTGATTAAAAATTGAAAAAAATAAAAAAATTACTATTTTGCCCTCTCATTATGTTAGTTTATATGAAATTTCTAATAGAATACCTTTTAAAATTATGTGCATACACAGAGTGTTTAAAATGAAATGTATAAACTTAGGAGAACTACTTAAAAATATGTCAATAGTTAGAAGAACAACAAAGACAAAAGCATATATAATATTAAATTCATTGCATTAAGACAACTTCTATTTAACACAACAAAGTAAAACAACCAACCAACATGTCTATAATTTAAAATAACAACATAAAAGGCGTAACATTACAAATTATAGAAATTATTCATCTATATAAATAAAATTGAACGAAAGCCGAAACGTTGAACATTCTAAAGATATCTCCAACAACCGAAGAAAAGAAACACACTTGACGTGGTAACCCTACAAAAGAAAAGGAAAGAAAAAAATATATTAGACATAAAATATACAAAATATATATTCTGAATACAAAATACATTAAAAATTATTTATACCTTAAATCCAATAGTTTAGGTGCAAGACCCGGGTTTTGCATAGGCATAATTTTTAGTTGCATTTTAGAACATTTAGGAAAATAACGGGGTAAATTGTGTCATTTAATATTTACTTTAAAAATTTTAGGGGTCAATTATCATTTTTAAAATATTAATTTCAGATTTTAGGCTTAAATGATATCTTAAAGATAATTAAGGGAGATTAATGTAATTGGAAAAAAAATAAAATAATATATAAAAATAATAATAATAATATACACACACACACATAAGATCTTATCCACAACGTGGATAAGATCAAATCATATAAAATACTAGCCATACCCGGTGCCTAAAGGCACGGGTTTTAATTTTTTCATTGTTAAGGTAATAGTTAATTTAATATAAAAAATAATACAATTGATTAAGCAAATCGAACAATACAACGGCAAAAAATCAATAGTATGAATCAATACAAAAAATACTAAGTAAAAGATACGATGATAAAAAATAAATAAATAAATAAAATATCTTATTTTTAAAGATTCCAAAATTCACACCACATTCTTTAATAAAATTTAAAACATATGTAAAATTTCATGAAGTAATTTAATGAAATTATAATATTATGACAAAAAAGTGAAACTTGGTCAATAACATAAGGGCTCAATGTAATTTAGTCAACATTTTTCTTAGCAAACAAAGTTCCACCGATGTACATATACAGTTTCTCTCTGATTACAACCCCCCTCCCCCCCCCCCCCCCCCCCCCCCCCCCCGCGACAAATTCATCACCATTTAGTGTGGATAATTGTGATAGTGCCCTCTCATGTGTGTGAATTCGTTTAAGTGTCACCACTGCCTTACTGGATAGTCTACATCCACCTGGAGATACCAAGGGCTGGTAAGGGTACAACACCCTACTTACAACCCTCTTCCTGCCGATACCAACCATTAGAGAGATAGAATACCTACAAACACTAACCATTAGAGAGAGAGAGACAGTGAAGATAGAGTGAGGTAAGATCAAACCTGGATGAGAGGAGAGAATGGCGTAGCTATTGCTGATGAATTCATGGAGCTTCATCGTTCCCTTAGTTGCCTCGATGTTTGGATAGAGTCACCGATGGTTAAGCTTGGAATTTTGTCCAAGTTAAGAGTAGAGAAACAAATGTAGTAAAAAAATTCACTTGTAAAACATATTCCAAGACTGTTTGTTTATGAATGGTTGTAACATAGGACTTGTTTAGTCGTGTTTTTATTCTCAGAATTATGGTTTTGTTCCCAAATTTTAAAGAATAGAAACAAAAATATGAAATCGGAAACACTAAAGAAAGTGTTCCTTATGTTTCTAAAGATAGGAAATCAAAGAGATGTGTAAATTAATAACAATACACCAGCAAAATACCTAGCAGAAAATAAGAGACCATGTTTCATCAATGTCTAACAAACTTACCAGTTGCCACCAAAACTTAGTTTTATCAAAATACTCAACAAAAGTAACATAATTTTCCAAGATCAACCATGACAAACCGGCCACCAAAACATTTTTGGCCTCTAACCTAAGCTTCCTCATCAATGTTAAACTTGATGCTACTAACTACATCATGAGGGAATCGCAAGTAATGAATTCTCTAGACATCAACAATCTTCTTGATCTAGAAAATGAGAAGAAACCAAGTCTAGAACCAAAGGTGTAGAACACAACAGGTCAAACAGTGGAAAATTCACAATTGATATATGCATGAAATTATCTGATGTGTTGGTGTGATTATACTCGTGTACATTCACAGACTTATTCATTGCTGCCATTTTAAGAAAACTAAATAATCAACAAATTTCATAAAAACTACTTACTTGTATCAGTGGTGTACATTCACAGACTTGGATTTGAACAAATTCAAAATTGGATCGAAACTCACCTTTTGGTCACTAATAGTGGAAACAATGAAACTCAAATAATAATGGAGCTTGATGAATGGTTCCATTATGTTGATGGAGAGAGTGAACGTGGGGGGTAGAGGAGGTAACGAAATGGTGATGGAGGTGGGTACGGCGGTCTATGCAGTTAATGGGGAAGAACTTATTCGTGGAGTTGGAGATTGTAGGAGATATGGCTAAAAACAACTTACGGTTAGGAGGAAAAAAAAAGTAGGGGGCTTTTGAACACGGGGCCTCACACACTTATTCAATGAGTTCAATCGTCTGAACTACATTCATCTGAAGTAATTAAGGAGAAACGGTTATGTGAAAATCCGTGTTAATCTCAGCCATCAAATCCGCGGGATTCGATCCGAACAGTCGAAATGTCCTCAGCATAAAGAATCCTAATTTATAGAATAGATCATCCGCATCAAATAGGAACAACTATAATCATTTCATTCAAACCCCGTTGGATTTATTGATTAAATCATTTCGAAAGACATAGAATAAAGTGCCAAAACTACTCAAAGCTAGAAAACTGTGCTCACATACATAAGGAGATATTTACCTCTCCATAGAAAATAATGCCTCGTCCATCCAATATTGTTGGTCTCTGATCCGGTACTACTGCTACAGCTGCAACTGCTGCATTTGTTCCCAATTTTATGCGAATGGAAACAGAAATCTCTGAATAGAAACACTAAACAAACCACATGATATGTCTCAATAAAACATTTCGGTTTGAAAAAACAATAAAAATAGAAACCCAAGAACAGAATCACTAACCAGAAACACTAAACAAACAAATTCATTATTTTGGTAGTAAACAAAAAAATGAAACAGGAAATTAAAACAAATGTCATAGTCCAATAAGTTTTCTGAGAACAAAAACACTAAACAAACTCCATCAAAATAAACACTAAACATGCACCATTAAAGAGAACTAAGGAGTAGAACAGAAACACTAAAATCTGTAACCTGTTCCATGTCTTCTGAGAATAGAAACACTAAACAGAAACAATAAACAATCGCCAACTAAAATACTAAACAAACGCTAAAGAAGAAAACAATGAAAATAAAATTAGAAAATGAACACTAAATAGGGATGCTAAATAGAAACACTAAAGAGAAAGTAAAAAAGAAGACAATAAAAACAAAAACACTAATATACAGTGACAACAGACTTGGAAATAGTCAATCGATGAACAATAATAAACAGTACAGACCAATCAATGAACAACCAATAAATAGTTAATAAATTAGGGTTACCAATTTGAAAATGGATTTCACCCTCATCGTCCTCCCAAATTATCTTTCCAGATCCGACCATCTACTGTTCTTGCCGACCATCAAAAGGGTCTACTGTGGCCATCTAGATCTGGCTTCCTCTTCTTCACTATTTGTATGGTTTCTTGAAAACCCTAGAAGTGAAAAATAAACAAATTCTGAGCCAAAGTTAATTTTTCTAAAAACAAAATCAAAATTGAATTGGGGATTGACAGATAAGAAAATCTAACCAAATAGGAGTTCTATCAGGCCAGATCTGGAGAGACGGTGAGAGGGAGAGAGATAAGCATTGCGACGGTGGTGGAAAATAGAGAAAAAGGGAAAGAGATGACAATACCTCAAAACCTCCGCAGATCCGCAGCTCCTAACGGTGGTCAGCGATGGTCAGTGACAATACTCGACCTTGAAAGAATGAAGTAAAGTAGAGTCGGGGAAAATTAGGGCTAGGAAGATTGGTGGTGGTAGCGGTGGCCTTCAAAGAGTAAACGATGAGGTCTTGTGTTGGTGGTGGCGACGGCACGATGAGACTGTTAAGTGAGAAAGAAAAGCAAGCGACGGGGAGGCGCAATGAATGATGGCGCGAAATGGCATGGTATGAGGCGCAACGATGTGTGAGATGGTGTGGCGTGGCATGATTGAGAGCGATGCAGGGCTGGGGCTAGGGGTTGGGATGAGAGAGCTAAGCGAGAGGCCGGTGATGGGGGTTGAAGAGGGGAAAGTGGGGGTGGGAGTTCACATGAATTCATCTCAGCCTTACATAAGATAAGATTCGATCTTGACCCTTCAAATATCCTAGTCAGCAAAAACTTTCCTGATTTATTAATATATATGTTAAAATAAAATATATCACACTTTCAATTTATGGGGCTAACTATGAAGACAAGTATATATATATATTTATATGTCAAAAATATATACGTGGGTTCGGAAAATATATTAGGGATAGATATATCTAATTTGCGAATAATACAGTTTAAAATAAAAATCATAAATTTTACTAAAACAATAATTTTTAGTATTTCGTCGACTAATAAATTTTTTAACAGTCGATTAATATTTTTCTACAAATTAAATTATTGACGCAAAATTTTTGTAATGGTTACTATAATAATTTTTGTACAGTTAATATTGACATAGAAAATTAGGCGTATAACAATTTTGTATAACCAAAAATTTGGGAAATGAAAAATGGTGCATTTTAGGGCCACACATTTCATAATAGGTTTATTTACATAAATTATTAATTTAGGCCCTATCGTTGTTAGGTTCACAGGCTACGCCGCCGCGTAGTCTTTTGACGGCAGTGTTTTGGGTAGCGTAAAAATCGAGGTGAGTGTACTGTCGTCTATGTGAATTAACAAAATATATTTTTGTATAAATTGTGGAAAAAAATGTTTATTAAAATGGACGGTGTTATAACTTTATGTGGACAAGTAGATTTTTTAAATGTGGAAAGTGGTTTTTGTTATCCGACTATGTCATAGTTATCTTCTCGTCAGAAAGGCATATCCTACGAGATATGGATTACCTGTAAAGCAAGACTTAGAGGGTGGATATTTGTTGTTACCTGTCAGGCCAGTCCTACAGGGTGAATATTTGTTGTTACCTATTAGGCAAATCCTACAGGGTTGATATGTTGTTACCGTCAGGTAAGTCCTACAGGGTGGATATATATGGACCTGTCAGGAGTGCAAATCCTGCGGGTGGCTACCCCTACCATTGGGGATATTAAATATCCTTGGCATTGATAGTTACTTTAGACGGCACAGTTGTACAGGTTACGGTACCGTCGTAACTCCCAATCGTGAGGTGAAACGATCTTATAGCTAGTAAAAAATATAAGTGCCGTATTTTATTATATGTCGAAATGTTGGATTGGTTGATTTAAATATATTCTCTTATTCCAATGATGACATTGGAATTTTATTCTGGCTTGGTATGCGATTATATTATATTATATTTGGAAAAATGGTATTTAATAATTATACTTTATCCATGAAATATTTTTATATTATGAAAATAGTACACCGATAAAATATTTAGTTTCAGGTGCCACAGCTAGGAGCAGGTCCACTACTGGCACTAGGTAGAGTTAGAAGGTGGTGTCATTTTGGAAGGGTTGGCTAGGCAGATGTCAACCGTGGAAGATTCAGTTTTCTTTTTGTGGTTTTGTTGTGAATATTTGGAACAGGTGTATTCCCAAATTTTGGAGTAAATATATTATAATTTTTTGTAAAAAAAAAAATGTATAACGATATATATATATATATATATATATATATATAATATTTACTCCGGCGATGGGGGCCTAGGGAGGGGTATGACACTTTTTGGTATCAAAGCTTAGGTTATAGGTTCTATAGATGTGCTAGATTGTTTAGTCAGTAGTAGACCATGAGATAGGGTGTTGATAGGTGGGTTTGACACGGAAGTGGCAGTTATTTTATTGAATTAAATAATATATTTGCGTTATGCACTGTCGTTTGTCTGTTGGCCCTGTTTCTTATTAAATTTCGTTTCAGATCTTGAGTATGGAGTGTGAAAATGAAAGTACTGGGAGTATTGGACCCCAGGGGAAGATGGATAGGACGTAGGAAAGGTTTAGATGCCGTTGAACGAATTTTACAAGCTGCTGCGCAACTGACAAAGCAGCAGGCAAAGATGATGGAATGTCAGAAGGGCCAAACCGACACAGCTACTTCTTAGGTAGTACTCCTAAAGAGATTCAAGAAATTGGACCCCCCCCCCCCCCCCCGACTTTTATGGGAACTGAGGGTCCTGCTGATGCTAAAAATTGGTTGAGGAGTGTAAGGTATGTATTTGAGGCAATAGGAATTACTGATGACAACCGAATTCCTCTTGCCACCTTCCAGTTGAAAGGAGAGGCCGAACATTGGTGGGAGGAAATGAAAAAGTTAATTTCAGTTCTAAGCAAGAAGATTTCTTGGGATCGATTCGTTGCGGTGTTTAATAAAAAATATTTTCCTGAATCCTATCGGCTCCAGATGGAAGAGGAATTCATATCACTGAAACAGGAAAAGATGACCGTTCTGTAGTATGAAATCAAATTCGATGCCCTGTCCCGATTTCCTTCTAATTTGGTGAAAACAGCAGAGGCAAGATGTATACTGTCACGACCCATCCTGAAATCCCGACATCCCAGGTTGGCATGACGACATCATGACATCACCGAAAATAACCAACCAACCATCTATTACACGACAATATGCATATATATATAAATAAACCATCATCTATATGAAGCTATACATATTTCTGTTATGGGAACACACCCGTTCCCCCAAATATACTAACAGCAAAATATAATACTATGAACCCCTCACAGGTTCGCCTCATAAAACTCATCTCAACACTCCACACGACTCCATCGTAGGACTCTACCTAGCGCCAGTAGGGGACCGACTCCTAGCTGTTTTACCTGTGAGTGTACTGCCTTCTTAATAAAAACATTTTTAATAATAAAACTCATTCCACAACATCTAAATGGATCAAGCGTAAGTTTATAGATACCACATAGCTCGTAAAATCTCCAATATAAAAATAGGAAAAAATAAAGCGACATAATTAAGTTCCATTCAACAACTAATATAAAAATTATACTAATCACCATGATAAAAAAAAAAAATATCAAATCAGTCAATATACGTAAAACACCCCGTCTCAAGCACATATCTCAAATACATTTTTTAAGCACACAATTCAAACACACACCTCAAACACACACATTGGTCAGCCCTAGTGATCATTTTAACCTCACGATCGGGAGTTTGCAACGGTATCGTACCATCCGTAGGATATGCCTTCCTACGAACACCCATCACTCCGCCGAAGTGGATAATCACTGTGCAGTATAAACGTCTAACATCACTCTGCCGAAACAGATAAACATCACTCCATCGAAGCGGATAAATACTATGGCATCGTCAAATCAATATCATCACTCTGCCGAAACAGATAAATACTATAGCATCGTCAAATTAATAATATTGTCAAATTACGAGTCAATAGTATCGTCTAATCAAAAACATCGACAAATTAATAACATCATCATCAAATCACAACGTAATGATATCGTCTAATCAACATCATCAGATCACACATCTACCTTTTTTTTCCAAAACCGACTTTTTATCCGAAAATCATATTTCTCACTTTCTTTTAAAAGAAAACGTCTGATTTTACCAAAACCACTTTTTCACTCTTTATTTTCTGAAAACCAGACATGTTTAGAAAAAAAGATATTTTTCTCTCTTTTAAAACCACCAAATCCAACAAAAAACTATTTTCACCTTCCTTCGAAAACCATCGTAATCTCATAAAAATCCATTTTACCAACTCAACCAAAATCTGCTTGATCCACAAAATTTTAAAAGTATCTAATGTAAATACAACCATTTTCTATCATATATAGATATGAAAATAGTTTGGCAAGAAGACAGTACACTCACCTCGTGATCCGCTCCCAAAAGTTTTTACCGACTATACTCTAATGTTACTCCGGTGCCTGCGAACCTATTAGTAACAGGGCCTAGATTAATAATTTAGGTAAAAATGACCCAATCATGCAAATACAGACCCTATGTTCCATATTTTCTCATTCCCCATATTTTTATTATGTAAAATGATTATTTGATAAATTTTCATTTCGTTAAAAGTTACTGCATTCCCAATTTTATTATTCTCGCTACGAAATTTTCAATGCGTTAATTTAATTTTATAAACTAAAATAAATTCAACGAAAAATATTACCCGTTCCGAATCGTTCCCAGGTCACGAGATGGATTTGGATTCTATTGGGGTTCTTTCTGTAATTTTCTCATTTTCTTCTTTCTTCTTCCTTTTTCCTGCCTCTGTTCTGTTTCCTGTTCCACCGCCGACCGTCCCTACACTAATCACCCTCTCACCTCCGGCCAAACGACACCCCACACCCTCGCCAGCCAAACTGACGACTCATACGTCCACACCATTGACGGCCGACACACACACACACACATAGAAAGTAGGGACACCCATACACACGGGCGACGACAAACAAAACGCACACAGACATACACACGATCGTTGTCGTCCGAACACCCACACACACACAATCAAACACAGCATACGTACACACAATCTCAGAACACGCACATGCACACGGCTACCTACACCTGACAACCCCTTTTCGATCCTCCTTCTCTCTCTCTAGATTTTCTGAAATCTCTTTGAGATTATCCTGATCATAACTATGCGTAAGGGTATTTATATGCATGTAAATGGTGAATGGATTTTGGATCTCCTCACGCCACGTTGCCCCTATTCCCGTTCCTCTGTTCCCGCCGACTGATCTTACAACACACACGCACTTATGCATGTATATATGTGTTTATAAAAAAAAAATCTTTAGTTAAAATGCACTTTCCTCCCCCCAACTTCCTTTAAGATCTTATTTTAATCATTTTCAACTTTTACAAGTTTCTAAAATTATAATTTCACCCTTACTATTTTCAATTTTTGATTTTAATTATCAATTTGAATCTCAAGTTTAATTTTCATGTTTTCTAAATTTCAAATTTGACCCCCAAACTTTTAATTTTGATTTTTATTAACAAAAATTTACCCCGAATTTCCCAATACTTTAAAATGCAACTATTAATGACGCGCGTACTATGATTTGGGCCTTACATATACGATTTCATAAAGGATTAGATCTAGAAATACGTTCCAGGTTGACCGGTAGGCAGATCAAGAAATATACAGAATTGGTAAACACGGTGAAATTAATAGAGAATGATGTACGAGAAGCAGCTGATAATCGCAAGCAATATAAAAATAGTAGATTCGAGTCACCTAACAGATATCCAGGTGGCACTTCTCGAGAAGCTGTAGTTCGACCATCGTTTGCTCTGGCCCCAACAACCGACTAATCCGCTAGGAGCCGGGGTCTACGGCAATCATATTTTGGGCAACAGCAGAATGTGTCCAGACCGAGTGTTGGCCAGGAAGGGCAGGGTAGGAGTCAACCGGTTAGTCGAGCCGGGACACCCGTATGTTATCAATGTGGATCACCAGATCATTTTGCTAGGGACTGTCCCATGGGAGGCCCAATATGTTTTCGTTGTCATGAGCTGAGTCACATATCTCTGAATTGTCCTAAATTCGTTGTTACATCTGCACCCTCTATGAGCAATGTGGGTAGTGTTGGCCTTAGTAGTGTTCAGGGGCGTAGTAGAAAATCGGCTGGTAGACCTCCGACTCGCGGTCGTGTATTTGCTACTACCAAGCAGGATGCCCAGGCTACCCCGGATGTGGTTACAAGTATCATGTCTTTATATGAAAGAGATGTACGTATACATATTGATCTCGGTTCTACTCATTCATTTGATTCAACGACTTTTATGATGCATGTAGACAAATTTCCTACTTCTCGGTCACATAATATTATTATCTCTACTCCTATGGGCAAGTTCGTGTTAATAGATAGTGCGTATAAAGACAGTTCACTTCGTATTGGTGATAGAGAATTGTTGGTGGATCTATTACCCTTGAGTATTGATAAGTGTGATTTACCTACATATTTCTAAACCGAATTAAATTAGTTTTCGAGCGTTTATATAGTATTTTATTATGTTTTAATTAGTTTTATTACTTTTTGTATAAATGAGGCAAAAAGATAGAAAACTGGAGCGAAGACGATGAGATCGAACCAAAAACGGTCGAAGAACGGTGGAAAAAACAAGCTCGGAGGCAAAACTGTGAAACAAGCCCACCGCCGCGGCGTCCAGACCTTCGCCGCGGCGGTGAAAATACTGATAAGACAAATGCTACTGATGGACCACCGCCTAGGCGATGAACCACTATAATATTTTCTAAATCCACCGTTGTCCTCACCGCTGCGGCAATCAACAAACCAACCTACCCATCGTCGCGGCGCTGAATCCCACGGCCGTGGTGGTAAGCCTCTGCACAGCCTAAGATATTTTTAGGATATTTTTGAGATATTTTGCCTATAAATACCCACTCCTCTCCCCTCCTCTTGTTCCCCCCGGCCATTACAACCCTTAAGGCTTAGTTTAGGATATAGAGAGAGTATAGGAAGTGCTCAAACATATCCAAAAGAGAAGATCAACACGTGGAGAAGGAGAATCATTCAGTGGACGATTTTAACGGCTAATCTTCAGATATCGGCTAAGTTCACCCATTTTTCCTTTTATTTCTTATCTTCTATGTATGTTTGAGCATGTTTAGCCTAGTTTCAATTGTATAAACGGCTATGGCCATAGGTTAAACGTGGATTATGTATGGAATAAAAATTATTTATAAAAATGTAGTTTTGGTTGAAGTTGTGTTTCTTGATGCTTGTTCTTCGCTGTTTTGAGTGTGTTTATCATATTCTTTGTTTATTGTGCTTAGATTTATATATTGAGAATATGGGGTTTGACAAATCCCGGATTCGGATTAAAATAAACAAACGCCACGATCCAATAACCCGGTCGGGGTTAGGATTGTGGATAATCTATGATGTTGGGGCAAGACTCACGTGATCTAGAGTCGTTAAGGCATTGAGGGGGACTTCTTCATTGACTCGAAGTCACGTATTCCCCCGTCTTACACTCGAGAGAGGTGGCGGTGGAGTTTTAGAACTGAGATTGTCGATAGGGTAAACACAACGCATGAAATCAATGATGTTGGGGCGAGACTCACGTGACCTAGCGTCGCTAAGACGTTAAGAGGGACTTCTTCGTTGATTCGAAGTCACGTTACATCCCTTGTCTTACACTCGGGAGAGGTGGCGAGGAAGTTTACAAACTGAGGTTTTGTGTGCAATCAATGAGGTTGGGGTAAGACTCACGCAACCTAGGGTCATTAAGATGTTGAGGGAGACTTCTTCGTTGACACGAAGTTACGTTACATCCCCCGTTTTATACTCGGGAGAGGTGGCAGAGGAATTTTAGATACCGAGATTGTCAAATAAGTCGAACACCATTATTGTAAACTAAACGAAATCAAACGCATTTAAGTAAATAAAGTTAATCCCTAGATAATCCATCCCATAACTATCTCGTATTAGTAATTAGTATAGTTAAAGTAGTATTTTACTATTAGTATTAGGTAATTAAATTACATTTTTGTCTCCTAGATAAAGTCGGGTTATGACAATCGCGGTACTCGATAGTAATCTCAACCAATTCCTGTGGATACGATACCCGACCGAAAGATCCATTATACTTAAACTTGATCCGTACGCTTGCGGTGAAAGTGGTAGCACTTAATTAGCGGCCACCAAGTATTCATGATTTTGATGTGATATTAGGTTTGGATTTGCTAACTGATTATCATACTATGGTGGATTTTTTTTAAAAAAAAAAAAGTTACTTTTCAAGTCTCAGGCGAGCTAGAGTTTGTATTCTTGGGGGACAGAATCATTATCCCAATCAGTTTGATTTCACTTCTAGAGGCCAGGAAATTATTAAAAAATGGATGCCAGGAATACCTCGCGCATGTGATTGACACCAGCCAGAAGGAGGTGCAGGTGACCGATATTCCTATGGTCGGGGATTTTCCCGATATATTTCCAGAAGAAGAATAGTCAAGGTTGCCAGTAGATAGGAAAATTGAATTCACTATCGAGTTACTCCCAAGAACTTCTATATCAATTCCATCTTATCATATGGAGCCTACCGAGCTAACGGAATTGAAGATTCAGTTGCAAAATGTCACACCCCACCCCGGACACCCGTCACCTGTAGGGCCAGCGTGACGTCGACACGACATTTCCTAAGCGACAAACTAACTAGAAAGCAACGGTATGCATTCATAATTATACACACATCAAAATACAAGTCTTAAACATCTTTCCAAGCCAGAGACACACCCGTCCCTGAAATTCCCTTCTAGAAAAACAAAAGAAAAAAAAAAACAAACGATGAACCTTTCCTCGGTTCGCCTCAGACAACACTTCCCGAAAATTTTATTTCCTTGCTATACCATCGACGGACTCTACCCCGTGCCAATAGGAGACCGACTCCTAGCCATTGCACCTGCGAGTGTACTGCCTTCTCAATAAAATCATTCTTATTTAATAATAATAATACCTTCTAGATAACACAACATTTACACATGGATTCAGCATAAGCACCATATATGCAGTAAAAATAAAGTAATATATATAAGTTCCATTTTTAAAACCATACAATATAAATATCATACCAATCGCCTGAAATAAATAATAAATTACCCAATATAAACAAAACATCACACCCCAAACCACCACTCCACCACAACACACACTGGCTAGCCATGGTGATCGTTTTAACCTCATGATCGGGAGTTTGCAACGGTACTGTACCATCCGTAGGATATGCCTTCCTACGAACACCCATCACTCCGCCGAAACGGATAATCACTGCGTAGTACAAATGTCTAACATCACTCTGCCGAAACAAATAAACATCACTCCGCAAAAGCGGATAAACATCACTCAATAATATCGTCTAATCACCACATAATTTTTCTAAAAGCTTCTAATTTAAATATAACCAGTTTTCATCATGTATATATATATATATATATATATATATATATATATATACACACACACAAATAATTCGACGAGAAGACAGTACACTCACCTCGTTTCTGGCACTACGAAAACCTCACTGTTCAAAGCTTACCGAGGTGTTGGCGTCTGCGAACCTAGAAATGATAGGGTCTAAGTTAATATTTCATGTAAAATCACCTAGTCATGTAAGGCAGGCCCTAAGTTCCTCATTTTCCATTCCCCACATTTTATCTATGAGATTTGTTATTATTCTAATGATTTTGTTCCATTATTTATTACATAAGAAATCCCGTAATATGAACGATCCCAATTTATTACTCCGATTAAAAAGTTTTTTTTTTTTTTTTGCTAAGATTGAATTTTAACAAAACTAGAATAAATTTAACGGCAAACGAGATCCTTTCCGAGTTATTCACGGGCCGCGAAAAAGATTTTCATTTGAATTTGAATTTTTTCCTTTTGTTGGGGTTAATTGTGCAATTCCCCCCCCATTTTTTCTTTTTTTCTTTTTGGTTCTTCTCCAGACCGACAGCTGACCATTTTCTCTCTCTACGGTTGCCGACCGCCGGTGACCTTGTCACAACCCGTCCCGGACACCCATCATCTCGGGGCTGGCATGACTACAACATGACATCACCAAAATCCCAAATAACCTAATACAAATGACAATATACACCCACTGTATAATACATACATCTATTATGGGGGGCACACCCAGCCCGAAGTTTTTCTAACTAAAAGTATTTATCCATGAACCTTCTTAGGTTCGCCTTTGACAGCTTCTCTCAATCGTCCACATGACTCCATCACATAGCTCTAGCTAGTGCCAGTAGGGGACCAACTCCTAACTGTTGTACCTGCGAGTGTACTGCATTCTTAGTAAAACATTTCTAAAATATTAATACTTTCTAAATATTTCCACAATCTAGTATGGATCAAGCACAAGTATATAAGCAATGACAATAAAGCGATATAGATAAGTTTCATCTAGTATAAAATCCTACTAATCATCATAATAAATAATATCAAATCAACCCATATACGTAAAACAACACATTTCCAGCACCAATCTCAAACACACACCTCCAACACACACACACTGGCCAGTCCTAGTGATCGTTTTAACCTCACGATTGGGAATTGCAACGGTACCGTAACATCCGTAGAAATGCCTTCCTACGAAATATCCACACCCCTTTTTGGGGAGAAATATAATCCACACCCCTTACGGGGAGAAACATAATCCACACCCCTTACGAGGAGAAACAACTATGGCATCGTCAAAATCAAATACAGCATCATCGAATCACAACTCAATAAATATCGTCTACTCAACATCATCAAATTACCACGTCTATCTCTTTTCCTTAACACCAACATTTACATCCAAAAATCATATTTCATATCTTCTTTTAAAGAAAATGTCTAATTTTATCAAAATCATTTTTCCACCCTTTTATTTATAGAAAACCCGGCATTTTTTTAGAAAAACAGATATTTTCTATTTTCCTTTAGAAAAACACCGTCTGATTTCACCAAAACCAAATCAAAAATTTATTTTTAACTTCTTTCCGAAAACCATCGAAATCTTCCGAAAAAATCCAGTTTACCCACTCCCTCAAATACTGCTAGATCCATATCATTTATAAATTCATACCGTTTAAATAATCACATATTTCATCATGTATATTCATAGAAAAATAGTTTGGCAAGAAGACAGTACACTCACCTCGATATCCGTTTTGCAAAACTGACACTGACCGCACTTTATCTGGATGTCAGTGCCTGCGAACCTAATAGTGGCAGATTCTAAATTAATATCTTATCTAAAACATCCTAATCATGCAATGCGGATCTCATATTCCGAATTGTTACTAATTTTATGTACCATGTACTTAAAATTAATTAATCGTCATGAAATTATTATGATTTTAGGATTTGTAACACTAACTAAAATTTAATTTAATTAGAATTTATAATTGATTGAGGTTTCACCTATTTCCGAAACGTTTGGTGACCACGAGATGGGTTTTGGATTTTCCTGGGGTGGTTTCTGCAATTTTTCCTCTTTTTCTTTTTTTTCTTTTTTCTCTTTTTTTTTTCTTCTTTTTCTTTTCTTTTTCGCGGCTGTTCCTTACATCTGCTACAGTTCCACCGATGAGTTCTCTCACTCTTCATGCCATCGTCCGCCGGCCACCCTGTACCATTTTGCATACCCACACCCACACACCGTAGCAGCAATACTCACATACTTGACAAAACACACGCTGGCGACGCCACACCTCCGATCACAGCCCCACGATTACCGTCGGCCCATGCCCACCGGCGATCACATACACACACACACACACACACACACACACAACAGCAGCTGAACACCCCCACACACACCACCAAATGATCGCCCACACACACACCAGAATATACCCAAAACCGAAACATACACACGTCCGATCACACTGCCGGATCGGACTTTCTCTCTATTTTATTTTCAGTTGCCATTTCCTTTCAGCCCACCAACGACAACACACACACTCCACCGGAGGAGCCCCACACACACACAGTCGCATGACCATTTCTACCTCCGTTTCGTTTCAGTCGTCCGCCGGAACCGACCCCTGACGCCGGCAAACCCTTCTCTCTCTTCCCCTGTCGGCGACCCATCCCTCTCTCTCTATTTCTCTCTCATTTCCTCTCTAGTTTGTGGTTCCTGTTTCGAGAATTATTTCTTCGTGATCATTACATGCATAAGTCAATATTTATATGCATGTGGCTAGTGGATTAAGCGGTAGCCTCCTCCTGCCATGTCACTGTTCATGCACTGCTCTGGCCGATGACTCCCGATCACTTATATATATATATTTTTGTGAAATTACCCTTTTCTCCCCTTAACTTCTTAAAATCTTCATTTTAGTTTAGGTCCACTTTTAAGATTTTTTATTAAATTGCAATTGCACCCCTAAAAGTTTTAATTTTAAGTTAAATATCAATTTACCTTTCTAAATTGGGATTTACTGTTTCTATATTTTCAATTTGACCCCTAGACTTTTTATTTGAATTTTTAATTGTCCTAATTTCACCCCGAATTCTCACAATTACTCTAAAATACCATTGAAATGACGCACATGCTACAATTGAGGTCTTACAAGCCTCCCCCTCATTGTCGGTCCTCCTGTCGCCCCTGTACCACCTACGACATCCCTTAGACACCACCTCCGACCGTCTCACCAGCTCAACCGCACACCCACAACTACTGTTCACACACCCACACACCATGCGATACACACACACACCCATGCATGCAACTACGCTTGCATGCCACTGCCGACGGCACGCCACGGGACCAACGACCCCTGCCAACGGACACCCACACACACAGCGGCACACCGCAGCCGCAACCAACTCACGCCACCACCACCGCCTTGATCGTCTCTCTCTCTCTCTCCGCCTCGATTTTTCTTTTCCCTTTTGCTGGATTCTCGTCAACGCAATGTACATTTCACACACACGCACACTCGCACATAGTAACCGGAAAAATCAGAACACACACACACAAACCCATATGCTACCGGAAGACGAAAATCGAGCACACCCCCACACCGCCGGAAACTCACCGACCCAACTCGTCACGCTCATGCATGCACACATCTATCAATTAATTAGAGAAAATCCACATAAATACTCACCAGCCCGATGACCGGCGATGGTTGGACGACGATTCGCAACTCCCGCTCACTGGCGACGCTAAAAACGTGCATTGTCCCTCCGTTGACGAGCCACGCCACCGGCCGGACCACCCTCTCCTGAAACTGTCTACGTTGTCCACACAACCACGCACGCCCTCATCAGCCACGACCACGCTGCTGGAGGAACGTCGATTCAAGAAAAACCGACGACCCCTTCCGCTCCGGTTCTCTCTCTCTCTCTAGAATTTTCGAGTTTTTTCCTACGATTTCCTCCTTCTTTGCATGTAGGAAGGTTTTTATTGCATGATATTACCGGTTAAACCAATTTTGAGCTCACCACATCGCCCCTCGATCTCCCCTCCTTGGCCGGTGGATCGCCCGTCGGTTTACCGTGTGGGTATATAAACATATATATTTAAAAAATTAAATTACACTTTCCTCCCTTCATTTTCTTTAGGATCCTTATTTCGGTAAGTTTAAGTTTTAAAAGTTCCAACATTTATAATTTTGCCCTTAACATTTTTACTTTTGGTTCCTAATTGCTAATCCAAATCTCAAGTTTAAATATTTGTGTTCTTAAATTCCCAATTTGACCCCCAACTTTTGATTTGAGTTTTTATCAATAAAATTTTTACCCTAAAATTCTCTAATGTTCTATAATGCGACTATTTATGACGTACGTCCTATAACTTAGGTTTTACACAAGATCTGTTGGACCACAGGTTTATCAGACCTAATATTTTTCCGTGTGGAGCCCCAGTGTTATTTGTGAAAAAGAAGGATGGCACGCTGAGGATGTGATTAATTACAGACAGTTGAATAAGGTGACGGTTCGTAATAAATACCCATTGCCTAGAATTGATGATCGGTTCGACCAATTGCAGAAGGCCAAAGTGTTTTCCAAAATAGATCTTGGATCGGGATATCATCAGCTAAAAGTTAGAGATAGTGATGTGTGAAAGACGGCGTTTCATACGAGGTATGGGCATTATAAATTTCTAGTTATGCCGTTTGAGTTGACGAATGCCCCTGTTGCCTTTATGGATTTGATAAATCAGATCATCCAGTTTTATATAGATCAGTTTATTATCGTGTTCATTGATGATATATTGATCTATTCCCAAAATAAAGAAGAACATGCAGAGCATCTTAAGATTGTGTTGCAGATTTTGCGCGAGAAACAGTTGTATGCAAAATTCAGTAAATGTGAGTTTTGGTTGGATAGAGTTGTATTTTTGGGGTATGTTATTTCGGGGGATGGTATTCAAGTTAACCCAAAGAAAGTCGAAGTTGTTGTTCAATGGGAAAGGCCGAAAAATGTGACCGAAGTTCGAAACTTCTTGGGATTAGCAGGTTATTATCGTCGATTTGTACAGGAATTTTCTGTTATAGATGCCATGTTGACTCGATTAACCCGCAAGGAATCTAAATTTGAGTAGACCAATAAATGTGAGCAGAGTTTCCAAGAGCTGAAAAGTAGACTAATATCTGCGCCAATACTCTCTCTCCCGACAGAAAGCGGTGGCTTTGTGATCTACAGTGATGCGTCATATCAGGGGTTAGGACGTGTACTGATGCAACATGGTCACGTGATTGCATATGCCTCCCGACAATTAAAGAATCATGAGTGTAACTACCCGATGCATGATTTGGAGTTGGCGGCGATTGTGTTTGCAATGAAGCTCTGGAGATACTATCTGTATGGCGAGACTTGTGAGATATAAACCGACCACCAAAGTTTAAAATATTTGTTTACTCAATGTTGTAGCAGATGAGTTGAGTCAAAAATCGGTAGGTTCAATTACACACCTTTAAGTTGTTCACACTAATCTATATGCCGAGTTGAGATCTCTGCGAATCCAGTTGGTGGTTGGTCAGATGGCAGCATTGCTTGCGATTTTAACTTTGAGATCGACATTGATCGACCGTATTATAGAAGCGCAGAAGTCAGATACCCAATTGGGAAAGATCAAAGATGAAATAAAGAATGGTCACATAATCGACTATCACATCCGAGATAACGATGAAGCCTTGATGTTTGAAAATAGATTGTGTGTGCCTAATAATGTCAATCTGAAGAAAGATATCTTGGAGGAAGCGCATAGCTCAGCATACGCAATGCACCCAAGCAATACCAAAATGTATCGAGATCTGCGAGAACACTATTAGTGGAATGAAATAAAACAGGAAATTGTTGAATTTGTTGCCAAGTGTCTCGTTTGTCAGCAAGTCAAGATTGTGCCGCAACGTCCAGGTGGATTATTGCATCCTCTACCTATCCCAAAGTGGAAATGGAAACATATCACGATGGATTTTGTTTCAGAATTACCTCGCACTCAAAAGGGACATAATTCCATTTGGGTAATTATTGATAGGCTCACCATGTCTGCTCATTTTCTGGCCGTAAAGACGACGTACTCCCTGGACAAACATACAAAACTGTATATCAACGAGATTGTCCGAATGCACGGTTGCATCGGTTTTCATAGTGTCGAATAGATATCCGAGATTTACTTCGAAGTTTTGGCTGAGTCTTCAAGTTGCCATGGGTACCAAGTTAAAATTTAGCACAGCCTTTCATTCTCAAACTGATGGCCAATTAGATGGTACGATTCAGACGTTGGAGAATATGTTGAGGGGTTGCGTTCTAGAATTTCCTGGTAGTTGGGATGATCATTTGACATTGATGGAATTTTCCTATAATAACAGCTACCATTCGACAATCGAGATGGCACCATATGAAGCGTTGTATGGCAGGAGATGCAGAATTCCAGTCTGTTGAAGTGAAATGGGAGAACAAAAATTATTGATGTCGGATATATTCTAAATGACGGCGGACAAGGTGAAAGTAATTCAGGAAAGGCTTAAAACTACTCAAAGTTGGCAAAAACGTTATGCTTACAAGCGTAGGCGGGAGTTAGAATTTGAAGTGGGTGATCATGTGTTTTTGCGTATATTCCCATGGAAGGGCATAATGAGATTCGGAAAGAAAAGGAAGCTAAGTCTGAGGTATATCAGGCCATACGAGATTCTAGAACGAGTTGGCACGGTGGCTTATCGACTAGCCCTACCACCAGAATTGTCCAAGTTACACGATGTTTTTCACGTGTCGATACTTAGGAAATATGTGTTAGACCCTTCGCATATGTTGACTTCTCAACCAATCAAATTGAAAGAGGATTTGACATACATTGAGAAGCCAGTCCTGATTCTAAACCATAAAGATCAAGTGTTGCAGACGAAAATGATTCCATTGGTGAAAGTGCTATGGCATAGTCACTCGGTAGACGAAACGACATGGGAGCAAGAAGATGATATAAGTAATAAATACCCGCATTTATTCGTCCAAGGTAACTAAAATTTCAGGACGAAATTTCTTTTAGGGGGGAAAGATTGTAAGACCCGGGTTTTACATGGGCATAATTTTTAGTTACATTTTAGAACACTTAGGAAAATAACAGGGTAATTGTGTCATTTAATATTTATTTTAAAAAATTTAGTGGTTAATTATCATTTTTAAAATATTAATTTCAGATATTGGGCTTAAATGATATCTTAAAGATAATTGAGGGAGATTAATGTAATTGAAAAAAAAATAAAAATAAAAATATAATAATAATAAAAAAACAATTATACATAAGATCTTATCCACAATATCATAGAAAAAAATATACATAATAAATATGTGGATAAGGTTTTATCGCAAAAAAAAATGGAAAAAAGGTGGCGGTTTGGGTTAGTAGGTTCACACACACACACACATATATATATGTGTGTGTGTGTTAAAAAAAATATATCACACATTCAATGTATGGGGCTAACTATGCGGACAAGTATATATGTATATTTATATGTCAAAAATATATATGTGGGTTCGGAAAATATATTAGGGATAGATATATCTAATTTGCGAAGAATGCAGTTTAAAATAAAAATTATAAATTTTACTAAAACGACAATTTTTAGTATTTCGTCGACTAATAAATTTTTTAACAGTCGATTAATATTTTTCTACAAATTAAATTATTGACGCAAAATTTTTGTAATGGTTACTATAATAATTTTCGTACAGTTAATATTGATATAGAAAATTAGGCGTATAACAATTTTATATAACCAAAATTGTTATAGAAAATGGTACATTTTAAGGTCACGCATTACATATTATGTTTATTTACATATATTATTAATTTAGGCCCTATTACTGTTAGGTTCACAGGCGACGCCACCCGCGTAGTCTTTTGATGGCAATGTTTTGGGTAGCGCAAAAATCGAGGTAAGTATATTGTCTTTTATGTAAATTGACAAAGTATATTTCTGTATAAATTGTGGAAAAAAAAAATATTTATTAAAATGGACGGTGTTATAACGTTACGTAGATTAATTAGATTTTTTAAATGTGGAAAGTGATTTTTGTTATCCGACTATGTCATAGTTGTCTTCTCGTCAGAAGGGCATGTCATGCGAGATGTGAATTACCTGTAAGGCAAGACCTGCAGAGTGAATATTTGTTGTTACCTGTCCGGCAAGTCCAGCAGAGTTGATATTTGTTGTTACCTATCAGGCAAGTCTTGCATAGTGGATATATTGTTACCTGTCAGGCAAGTCATGCAGAGTAGATATATGTGGACCTGTCAGGAGTGCAAATCCTGCAGGTGGCTACCCCTATCATTAGGGATATTAAATGGCCCTAGCACTATAGTTACTTTAGATGACACAGTTATACAGGTTACGGTACCACCATAACTCCCGATCGTGAGGAGAAACGATCATATGGCTAGTAGAAAATATGAGGGTGTGCTATTGCATACACTAACACTGCCCAGTTTAGTTGAAACCTCTTACGTCTTAGGTGGTAGTACAGACGCTCTTTTCTAAGTACATGCATTCTAACACTCTCTTTTTTATTCATTTTTCTTTTTTCAAATTCTCTCCACAATGAATGTACATCTCGTTCAACCTCCTATAAAAATTGTATAAATTCTGATTCTCAAATATGTTTTGTGTCACAACAGCCCAATTCGATGGAAAACCATCAACAATTTGGTTCATTATGTCTCTCTCACGTATTCTGTACCTATAATTCTGCAAACGCCTAGCACTTAGAATTTTATTCATCCCATATTCTCTCACGGGACAACATTGTAAATAAGACTTCTCATAAAAGAATTATTTTTTCTTACGCAACTCTAACCTAGTACTCGTTCTCAATACAATAGTGAATCATACTATATTATCTGAGATTGAAGGAATAAACAACACATGAAGAAAAACAAATTTATTGGATTCTCTATTTGAGAATATTTTTAGAATAGTAAATATCACAGCAAAAATGTAAATCCAAATAAATTTTCTAAATTTAACAAAGAAAATGTATTAGATTCTCTATTTGAAACCGGGGAAAAAACATGAATTGCAACAAAAAAATGGGGAAAAAAAATTTGTAGCCAAAAATACAAATCCCATGGACATAATTCAGTATAATAATAATAATAATAATAATAATAATAATAATAATAATAATAATAATAATAATAATAATAATAATAATAATAATAATAATAATAATAATAATAATAATAATAATAATAATAATAATAATAATAATAATAATAATAATAATAATAATAATAATAATAATAATAATAATAATAATAATAATAATAATAATAATAACAATAACAATAATAATAATAATAATAATAATAATAATAATAATAATAATTTAATTCAATGGTCTGACCACTTATAAATTTATTAATTTTCTCGTTTTATTCTAAACACTCCCAATCAATGATGCAGTATGGGGTTCTATTGTCTAACCTTCACCCAACATTTGGAATAACCGGTGTGAAACTTAAAATTAATTTAATACAAAAAATAATATAATCAGGGAAAAAAAGGAAAAAAATTGATATAAACCCCTTTATTTCTATTATATTCCCAAATCCTCATAGAGGATTTACAATTAATATCAGCACATTCTACTCTAACACATACCACTATTTTCTGTAATTACCACTCAAAGGCAAGAAAAAATAGAAAATAAAAAAGAATAATTTGTAACCGAAAAAACAGATCCCATGGACATAATTCAGTATAATAATAATAATAATAATAATAATAATAATAATAATAATAATAATAATAATAATAATAATTTAATTCAATGGTCTGACCACTTATAAATTAATTAATTTTCTCATTTTATTCTATACATTCCCAATCAATGATGTAGTATGGGGTTCTATTGTCTAACCTTCACCCGGCATTTGGAATAACATTATTGTGGTAAATATCATATATGTATATATACCCATTGCGAAACTTAAAATTAATTTAATATAAAAAAATAATATAGCCGGGCAAAAAAAAAAATCGACATAAACCCCTTTTATTTTTATAATATCCCCAAATCCTCATGGAGGATTTACAATTAATGCCAGCACATTCCACTCCAACACATACCACTACTTTCTGTAATTACTACTCAAAGGCAAAATAACCATTTGTCCCTACTAAAAATACAAAATCTACCCAATTATTCCATAACTTTTTTAGAACACCAATTAATCACCGATTATTCAAATATATTTACTATTACAGGTCAACTATTTGTTAATATATCTTTACCCTGTTTTTTAGAACAATTTATTTTTTAGTTCTTACCATTATTTTAGTTGATTTTAACTAAGACTTCAAATATAATAGTTGATGGATTCAATTTACTTGATTTAATTAATAAATTAAAATTTTGTTTAAATGACTAAAAAATTATAAGTGAATTATTTGAAGGCACCATAAAACAAATGCGACCAAAATACCACAACTAAGGGCCATGCATTTGTTTTATTTCAATGCTTGCCAATTAAGAGGGAAAAAAACAACTGAAAATCTATCTAAATAAATCGTTGTTCTTCAACAAAAAATAGGCAGTAGTAATTGTTTACATTGGATGAAAAGTCTTACCTAGTTCAAGAGCTGAGATTCAACTTGATTCTACAGTCGCTTTCCTCCATCCTTGCTAGCTTGTCTCTCTTCCCTCTGATTCTACAATCGAACAAAAGAGGGTTAATAGCACTTTATCCCCCTGTGGTTTGACCAATTTGCACTTTACCCCTCTGTGGTTTGAAAATCACCACTTCTCCCCCTATGGTCAGATATTTGTTGCACTTACCCCTTATATCAGGGGGTAAGTAGTTGAAAATCTAACCACTAGAGGGTAAGTGGCGATTTTCAAACCACAGAGGGGTAAGTGCAAATCAGTCAAACCACAGAAAGGTAAAGTTTAATTAACCCAACAAAAGAAATGCAAATTAAAATACGTAGAAATATGACAACAAAATAGAAACAATTAGCCAAATGAAATAAGACACTTTGCAACGAACAATATCAGTTGATTATTTAAGTAAGATATGAGTTATTGATTTATCTGATTTGATTTGTTTGTGGTGCAGATTGGTTGTACGTTGATCTGAAATTACAAAGACAATTTTTGTGCAAGAGAAGATATTTGATACAACTACTTAGTGTTATTTTTTTGTGGGGGGGGGCAAGAATGAGATTGTTTTAGTTACATATATCAACACTTTCTTTTATGTTTTATGCATTGTTTGAGATTTTGGAAAAAACATTTATGTAGTTTGATATTATTTATGTTATATGAGATTTAATTGAGACATGTTAATTCGTTATGGGAGCTTTATTTACATATGTTTGGAATGTATGTTATGAATTTTTGTTTCCCTTTGAATTTTAGATGTGAAATGAGTATTGTTTTAAATATTTGTCCCAAATTCTAATGATGACGAATATATGTTTTTAGTGAGAAATTTAGTTGGTCGCTAAATATGAATTATTAGCGAGCAAATTATTCAAATAAAATATGTTGCAAATTATTACTTTTAGCAAGAAATTTAGTTGGTCACTAACTATTAGCGACGAAATTATACAAATAAATTTCGTTGCAAAAGGTGATTTTTAGTGACCAAGTAGTTTATTTAGTGAGAAAATTAGCGACGAAATAATTCCTCACTAAATACATAGTTTTTTGTGAGTAATTTAAAATTCGTCACTAAAGACTTTTGTCGACAAGGTTTCTGCAACGACCTTGGCGACGAATCAATTTCCTCGCTAAAAAACTTTAGTGACGAATCTACTATTTTTAGCAACGAAATTTTTTCTCGCTAAAAAGCTTTTTTTCTTGTAGTATCGAGCTCAAATTTTGTACATCCTTTCATCTCCTTGCTCTTTGCCTCAAGCATCAATCGTGACCATTGATTGATGCATTCACCATCAGTGAACAACAACATTACACATCTAATCTAATAAAAAAAAAAAAAAAACTAAAATTGGAAGAATATCGTTGCGGATGGAGGAGAGCTTAGAATTGCTCGTTGCTTTGCTTTGCTTTTCTCCCACTGATTGTGCCCTCTACCATCATAAATGGTGAGTTTTCCCACAGGCATTTCAAATCACCAACTCCACCTTCCAATCTACCATTTCAAAACCTTCTTCCCTCCGGTTGATTGTCGCCTCTCCTATAAAAAATTAACCGATTCTCCTACAGTACCCTGACGTTCCTCATTCACAAACGCATAGATCCAACATGCAATCCAATTTCCTACTTCAATTATCATCCTCCATAAATAGTACACACCTGATTTATCGATCCCATGGTGATGATTTGGAGCTCAAGAAGAAGCAATTGAGTTGTTGTTCTTTTATAAGATGGTATGTCCTCTCTCTCTCTCTATCTCTCTCTCTCTCTCTCTCTACACTGTCTCTCTAAAGCTTATTCACTATCACTGGTAAATTACTCTGCACCCTTATTGATCGAAGCCCATCGCAGCCTCCATCCTCATTCATGGTAGCCCTTATTGATCGTACGCTCTCTAAACTACTTTTTCCATTCATCACCTTCTTCCCCAATCGGCCGTTTCACTCTCCACCACCATCAATGGTCCATTCCTACTAGTCTGATGATCACTGCTTACAGCTCCCAAATTGTCGTTTGAAACCCTAAATAATGGCTCTTCATTGTTCGTTCAAATCACCGATGTTGCACAATAACCAACCATGTAATCCAATTTGGACAGATCCCAGATCACCATTCTTCAATTAATCAAACCCTTTTTATAAATCATTCAACCCTAAACCCAAATTTTCGTCTCTAATTTTGTTTTATTTTTTTGTGTTTTCAGGTTTGAGTAACTACAAATTTCCCTCAATTTAATACATTTTTTTGTATTTTTAAGCTTTAAAACACTAAAATGGTGTAATTATATGAATTTAATTATTTCTTTTTCTAATTACTTAGGAAATTTCTAGAAATTTCATTGATTTTTGAATTGGGTATTTCGATTTTTGATTAATCGGCACAAATTCATGTAGATGATTTTGATTTAGATATGAAAGGTTAGTGCTTTGTGTTAAAAATTCACTTAATTTTAGATAATGAATATATATGTGTGTGTGTCGTTATATACAAGAGTGTATTTGTGCCTCCTTGCATTAAAAATAATGTAGAGAAGTTACTTGATGTTCATAGGTCTATGGGTCATGTGGAATTAAACCTCGATTTGGTTGCATTGGATGTAGGTATGTGCATTTTTAGGTGGTATTTATTTAGTGTTTCAGTTCTCATATTTTTGTTTTTGATGTTGAAATCTGGGAACAAATATGTATGAATGTATTTATGTATGTATACAAGACGTTTTGGAAATTTTCATTGATTTTGAATTGGGTATTTCAATTTTCGATTAATCAGTAAAAATTTGTATAGATGATTTTAATTTTTAGATGTAAAAGGCAAAAGCTGTCCTAAAAATTCACTTAATTTCAGACAAAGACTATATGTGTGTGGGTGTGTTTGTTTGTTTAGGACGTTTTGGGAAATTTCATTGATTTTTGAATTGGGTATTTCAATTTTCAAGAACTATGTACAAATTCATGTGGATGCAATAACATGAATTTAAGTATTGTTGTTACTTCTTTATACATTATGAAGATTAAGTGAATTTTTAGCACAAAGACATCGCCTTTTATATCTAATATTGAAATCATCAACATGAATTTGTACCAAGTGCGTTTTTAGCTGGTGTTTGTTTAGTGTTTCTGTTCTCATATTTTTGTTTCTGATGGTGAAATCTGGGAACAAATATGTATGAATGTATTTATGTTTGTATATGTATAGACATAAAAACGTATGTGTGTACTGGGGGCGAAATTTTGTGAAATTTCATTGATTTTTGAATTGGGTATTTTGATTTCGATCATTCTCACAAATTCATGTAGATGATTTCGATATTGGATACAAAAGGTCAATATATATGTGTGTGTGTGTGTGTGTGTGCGCGCGCGCGCGCGCACGCGTGCGTGCGTGTGTGTAGGACGTTTTGGAAAATTTCATTGATTTTTAATTGGGTATTTCAATTTTCAAGAACTATGTACAAATTCATGTGGATGCAATAACATGAATTTAAGTATTATTATTGTTTCTTTATACATTATGAAAATTAAGTGAATTTAGGTATTTTGACTTCAATCATTCTCACAAATTCATGTAGATGATTTCGATATTGGATACAAAAGGCCAATATATATATACACACACACACACACACGTGTGTATTGGGAGGGAAATTTTGGAAAATTTCATTTATTTTTGAATTGGGTATTTCGATTTTCAATTACGATTTCAATCTTAGCAATAAAAGGTAATTGTGATTATGATTTTTGCCTTTTTTTTTTTTTTTTTTTCATATATCATATGCAAGTTCATCTTTAACACATGCTCTCTCTCTATACACACACACACACACATACACACACACGTACGTACTTGGCAAGTTTAGCAATCATCTTATCTGAAAGGATTTGTCATCATTGTGGGCGTAGGGTCAAGCTAAGTTTTCTCACGAATTGTATTCATTGCCATTCTCCCATAACCTAGGTCAATACACATTGCTATGAATCCCTATTTTGAACTCAATATATCGTGTAGGAGTTTAATTAATCTTTTCCATTAGATCGAGATTTATGAATAAGTTATGAGGGAGAAAACTGCACAAGTTTTCACGGTCCTCTTTGTGGTAATCTATCGTTGGACACTGTTTCAATTTCAAATGGAGGGTTATATTCCATTCTTCACTTTTTTGGGCTAGGTATAGGGTTTGATAAAAATATATTTTATGATTACATCAAACATGAATTTGATTATATTGCCCTCCTATATGCTGCATTTGCAGAATCACATTGTTCAGTCACTCGCAAACAGTATTAGTTTGTGGGAATTGTCAGATGGTGCTTTGCCAGCTGATCGGTGACCGTGTCAGGCTAACTAAAGGCTGCTCTTTCAGTATGAAAGGGGACTGATCTTCCTTAATAATCCCTTTTTGTATTGCTTTGATTTTAATTGAACTATTCCCTTTTTGTTTTTTCAAACTGCAGATATTTGGAATGAGATGGTGTTTAAAATTACTAATTTTCTTTTTTTTATATATAATTGGGTTTGTTCTAAGAAATTAGATGTATTCGTTTCTAATTTTAATTTTTTTTTTTTTTTTTATTTTGAATTTAGTGCCTACCCAAAACTACCTTACATTCTCATGGTAGGTTGTTGATTATGGGTGGAATTTGGATGGCAGTTTTATGGTATACATCTGGTAGTCTTCTGTGGTGGTTAGGCAAAGATGTAACAGGAATTATGTGTTGCATTGTCAAACAAGCCAACCATATATGGCCATTTGATCAAGGGGTCTTTAAGGAGACATTGTGAAGTATGGAGATATGGGGTAGTGGCAGTTTGTCATAAAAGTCAGTTGGGATGCCGATTGCACCCGAAACAATGAGTGATAGAACTAAACTTAACCAAATGTTTTGGGTTAACCATGGCCCAATGATTTTGCGTTTGGTTTAGGAACTTAAAACCTGGTTTTGCGAAACTGCAATTTTTAACCTATTTTCTTTTATATGTTAATTATATTTCTTAATTACAATTATAATTACAATTGTGTGGAGCAGATGGTCGGATTTGGATGGTGATGGTCGGTGAGGATGGTGATCGCCGAAATCTAACACATCATATGCACCACCTTTCGCCCAATGCCTCGCTTCCACAGTCATCGCCAACACACCACCACTTGTTAGGAAATTTTATTTCCTAATTTATTTTGGGAAACATATTATTAACTCAATTATATTTGCTATTTAAATTTAATGGACTAAAATTTAGTGATCAAATTAATTTAGGTAAGCCCGTAGACTACTCAAAAAGAATGTGGATTAAATGTGTAGATACCAAATTATTATGGGGTGATTAGAGGATTACGAGAACCCTAATCACATCATATATAAAGAAAATGTTAGGGTGATGGTCTCCAAATACACCAAATCAATCTACTACTCCTTTCTCCCCATCTGGAAGAGGAATCTCAGTTCCAATAGGAGATCAGGCGATTTGGTTGAGGAAGATCATATATCCATTCGATTCGTGCCCTACTCGTGATCGATCGTCGCAGATTTTCGCATCGGTAGTTGATTGTTCATAATGGATCTAGGTACGCGATTTATGTGTATATTAGAACTCTTAATTATTTGACATGTTACGTTAGGTGTTATAGATTCAGATCTATATGAATTAAATCCCAACAAGTGGTATCAAAACCTGTTTCATGTTAAATTATTAGGGTTTTATTTTTGAATGAGATTTTGTAGAAGCTATTTTGAAGTATGATATTAGTTGGTGTTAATTTGGCAATCACTTTCGGCAATCTGAGAGATTTAATCATGATGAATTTTTGCTAGTTAGTTAGCTTATTTGAAGAGTTTTATATTTGGGGTTTAAGGTCCAATGATTCTGAAGAATATATGCTTTCATGTACACCAAATGTTTAATCAGTTTTATATTTGGGTTTTGATCCACATATATAACATGTCATATATACACAAATTTGTTTTTAAGCCAAGGATTAATGCGCTTTCACCACGTCACATACATGGAATCAGTGAATGATATAGCTGCTTCCGATCTATGTACTGCAGCTAAAATGATAAAGTAATTAAGCATTAAACCAGTAAATGCTCACTAACATATAAGACGAACATATATCCAATGCTCTAGTTGTCTTCCATTTGATATTATTCTTTCATTATATAATCCATTGAGAGTCACAACGAAATCGGAGCTCTGGAAATCCAAAATTGGAGCAAAATTGAGCTACAATGAGAATTAAAAGAAATAAAAAAAAAAAAAAAGGAAAAAAAATATTATTGCACAAATTGTCTTATATTTTCAAATAAATTAATTAAAGCAATATGTTGCCAATGTAACCTCTATTGCGTAGATTTATTCATTTTGGAATATTAAGATGTTGATATTTATTATTTATGCGAACAATAACCGGCTCAAAGGAAGGTTATTGCTTAGCCAAATAGTAAGCATTGATATTTGTTGTTTATGCGAACGATAACTGGCCCAAGGAAGGTTATTGTTTGACTAAATGATAAACATTGATATGGATGTGCGTATGGTTATTATTTATGCAATCAATAATTGGCCCAAAGGAAGATTATTATTTAGCTAACTAGTAAACATACTTGAGGTTATAAATGAGTGATGATTATCAAGTTTTCATGTGAACAGTAAGTCGGTCCAAAGAAAGACTTATTGTTTGACAGGATTTATTGTCAACATTTAATTACTGCATTGAGAGTACTACTTATAGTTAATTTATCTGTTCAAAGACTAGGAACTAATGTTGTATTAGGTAACATGAGATGGGTCCCCAATTTGGATTATTTGTCCATGTCTTATTTTATTTATTATGACATGCTTATGAGTATGTTTGTTTATTTTGTTCACTATATTATTTCTTTTGCTACTGCTACAAATGTTTCTGCCCAAGTTAGCAACATCCCAATGTTGAGCGGGACGAACTTCAAAGTCTGGAAAGAAACTGTAGAGATTGTCCTCAGTTGTATGGATTTGGATCTTGTAATTCGAGAGGATCGACCCACTGCTACTCCGAAAAACCTCAATGAGGTTAAAATTGAAAAATGGGATCAATCTAATTGAATGTGTTTGATGATCATGAAGCACTCCATTCTGGAAGCGTTTCGGGGCTCTATTACTGAGAGCAAGAGTTCCAAGAAGTTCCAGGAGGAAATTGAGCGATACTTTGCCAAAAACGAAAAGTCGGAGGCAAGTAACATTTTGGGTAAACTCGTCGTGATTATGTATAAAGGTAAAGGGAACATAAGGGAGTACAGCATGGAGATGTCTAATCTTGCATCAAAACTAAAGGCACTAAAGTTACAACTGTCTGATGACTTGCTCATGCACTTAGTTTTGATCTCTCTTCCTGCACACTTTGGGTAATTCAAAATAAGTTATAATACTCAGAAAGACAAATGGTCTCTCAATGAGCTTTTACCTCATTGTGTGCAAGAACAAGAAAGACAGCAGCGAGATAAGACTGAAAGTACTCACTTGGCCTCGACCTCTCAGAGCAAGAAAAAGAATAGAGCCACGGTTGCTACGGAAGAATCTTCTTAGCAGAAGAACAAAAGAAGTAAGATAAGGACTTTACCTACTACTTCTACAAGAAGATGGGACACATGAAGAAGAAGTGCTCCAAGTACGCTGTCTAGCGTGCAAAGAAGGGTATGCTTCTAATTTTGGTTTATTCTGAAGTTAATTTAGCTTCTGTACCTAAGGATACTTGGTGGGTAGATTCTAGTACTACTACTCATATAAGTATGACTATTTAGGGTTGCTTGTGGAGCCGACTGCCAAGTGATGCTGAAAGATTCATCTTTGTGAGCGATGGCAATAAAGTTGCGGTGGAAGCTACAGGGACTTTTAGATTACAGTTGAAAACTAGATTTTATTTGGATTTGTATGAGACATTTGTTGTACCGTCTTTTAGACGGAATTTAATTTTTATTTCT
The DNA here is from genome assembly GCA_016647705.1 of Eucommia ulmoides. Taxonomy (NCBI): domain Eukaryota; kingdom Viridiplantae; phylum Streptophyta; class Magnoliopsida; order Garryales; family Eucommiaceae; genus Eucommia; species Eucommia ulmoides. The sequence continues at coordinate 47,393,269 of CM028338.1, forward strand.
AATTTGGGTAAATCAAGTTTTGCTTATTCTTTTAGAAATAATAAAGTTAGGTCTCTATCAAAGTTCAAATTTTATTGGTTCCAAATCTTTGATTGATAATCTATATATCTTTGGCATTAGTTCCTATAATGAAATATTGCAAACAAGTCCACATGGTACAAAGTGAAAATTAAATGAGAATTCTGCCACCATATGGCACAAGCGCTTAGGTCATATCTCTAAATATAGAATATAGAGGCTTGTGTCGGATGGAATTCTTGAACCCCTAAATTTAACAGACTTTTAAGTTTGTATCGAGTGCATCAAAGGAAAACAAACAAAAGATAGAAAATTAAGTACTGAGAGAGCTACGGATGTCTTAAAACTAATACATACGGATATATGTGGTCCATTCCCTGCGGCTTCATGGAATAAACAACAATATTTTATTACGTTCATAGATGACTACTATCGTTATGGGTACCTATATTTGATTCATGATAAGTCTCAATCCTTGGATGTTTTTAAGTCTTTCAAAACTGAAATTGAAATTCAACTCGGAAAAAAAATTAAGGTTGTCAAATCAGACCGTGGTGGTAACTACTTTGGGAAAAATGACGGATCAGGAAAACAATGCCCAGGACCTTTCACAATTTTCCTCAATGAGTGTGGAATTGTTCCGCAATATACCATGCCGGGCAAACCCAGTATGAACGGTGTTGCAAAGTGATGAAACTGGACTCTTAAGGATATGGTAAGGAGTATGATCAGTCATTCCTCCTTACCAGAGTTACTTGGGGAGAAACTTTAAAGACCGCAGTATACATCCTTAACAGGGTACCCGGCAAAGCAGTTGTCAAAACTCCATATGAGCTTTGGATAGGCAAGAAGCCTAACATTAGGCATTTGCACATTTGGGGCTGTTCAACTGAGGTACGGCCTTATAGGCCACATAAAAGAAAACTGGACTCAAGGACAGTAAGATGCTATTTTGTTAGTTATGCTGAATACTCTTGGGGCTACAAGTTTTACAATCCCACATCAAGATCCTTCTTTAAAATGGGAAATACGAGATTCCTTGACGGTTTTGAATTTGAGGGGAAAGGAAACATAACGATGGTTGTCTTTGAAGAAGAATATGTTATTGATGGTAATCAGGTCTCTATACTTATTGCTATTCAAGACACAATTTTCTTCAAAGGAGAACATGTTATTAACGGAGATTAGGTATCTATACCTATTGCTATTCAAGACACAGTTCTGGCTCTAGATAACAATGTTTAGGCTTAGGCTCTTATTTCTGACATTGTTCCAGAACAAGACAATGATAAGATTCTTTCTCAAACACAACCTATAAAACAAACTCAACAATGTTAAGAAGTGTCATTAAGAAGATCTATTGGGGAGAGGAGAAGTGCGATTTCGGATGAATATATCATATTTCTCTAAGAACATGAGGATAACGTTGGTTTAACAAATGATGACCCAATCAACTTCTATCAAACCATGTGCAGTTCTAACTCTTAGAAGTGGATTGATGTCATGAATAATGAGTAGAAGTCTATGAAAGACAATGATGTTTGAGATCTCGTCGAGTTACCTGAAGGTGCGAAATCCATTGGTTGTAAATGGATATTTAAAACCAAAAGAAATTCGAAGGGTAACATTAAGAGATATAAAGTTTATCTAGTTGCCAATGGCTTTACTCAAAAGGAAGGCATAAACTATAAAGAGACTTTCTCTTCAGTATCTTCAAAAGACTCTTTTAGAACTATAATGGCACTGGTGACTCATTTTGATCTAGAGCTACATCAGATGGATGTTAAGATTACGTTTTTCAATGGAGACATTGACGAGACGATTTATATGGTACAACCAGAAAATTTTGTGTCGGGAGATCCAAAGTCTATGGTCTGTAAATTAAAGAAATCTATCTATGGTCTCAAACAGGCTTCCCGTCAATGGTATTACAAGTTTATCAAGGCATCACCTCGTACGGTTTTGAGGTGAATGTCATTGCTGACTGTGTATATCACAAGTTTAGTGGGAGTAAATATATCTTCTTGGTATTATATGTCGATGATATTCTACTCGCTAGCAGTGATATAGGCTTATTGCACGAAACCAAAAAATTTATGACGAAGAAATTCGAGATAAAATATCTTGGTAACGCCTATTTTGTATTAGGTATTTAGATATTGAGAGATCGTTCTCGAGATATCCTTAGATTGTCACAAAAGATCTATATCGATAAGGTTCTGAGTAGATTCGGCATGAAAGATAGTAAACCAGGAGACCAACCCCTATCTAAAAGAGACAAGTTTAGTCTCAAATAGTACCCAAATAATAATCTTGAAATGAAAGAGATGCAAAAGATTCCTTATGCGTCGGTGATAGGTATGATCTATCTACGTATTTCCAAACCGAATTAAGATAGTTTTTTAGCATTTATATAGTATTTTATTACGTTTTAAATAGTTTTCATACTTTTTGTATAAATCAGGTGTGTGGAGCAAAAAGATAGGAAACTAGAGTGAAAACGATGAGATCAAACCAAAAGTGATCGAAGAACGGTGATTAAACAAGCTCGGGGGCAAAATTGTGAAGCAAGTCCACCGCCATGGTGTCCAAACCACCGTCGCGACGGTGAAGATGCTGAGAAAAGAACAAATGTTGCTGATAGACCACCGCCTAGGCAGAAATCCAGCAGAGAAAACAAAGATAGGCTACTGACAACCCACCGCTAGGCGAAGATCTAGCAGAATGTTCTTCCTAAGCCACCGCTGTCTTCATCACCGCGATGGTCACCAACCAACCTAGTCTCCGCCTAGGCGGAGACCCTCTGCACAGCCTAGATATTTTTAGGATATTTATTTAGATATTTTGCTTATAAGTACCATCCCCTCTCCCCCTATCTTGATCCCCCGGGCCATTTGGGCACCTTAAGATATATTTAGGCTAGGGTTTAGGAGTTTTAGAGGTGGAGCTCACATCCCGAAACGGAAAAGACGGTGAATCGATCGTTGAGCGTTCTTAGCGGTTTATCTTCGAACGAGGCTAAGTTCTTCGATTGTTTTTCCTTATGTCTTTATCTTAGGATTATGTAAGCATGTTTAACTTGTTATTTCATTATAAATGCGACTAAGGCCATAGCTAAATATGGATTGTATAGGGATTAACACTTAATTTATAAATATGTTTGTTTGAATGATTTAGGTGTTGCGTTTATGTTTGTTCTTCGTAGGTTGATTATGTTTATCGTATTGCTTGTTTATCATACTTAGTTAGATAAATCAAGAATACGGAGTTTGACAAACCCCGAATTCGGATTTGGGTAAACAAATGCCACGATTCTATAACCCAGTCGGGGTTTGAATCGTGGATAATCGATGGCATTGGGGTAAGACTCATGCGAATTAGGGTCGTTAAGACGTTGAGGGGAACTTCTTCATTAACTCAAAGTTGTGTTATATCCTTCATCTTACACTCAGGAGAGGTGGCGAGAGAGTTTTAGAACGAAGATTGTCGATAGGGTAAATACAACGCACGATCCAATTACCCGGTTAAGAGTTGGATTGTGTGCAATCAATAACATTGGGTGAGACTCACATGACCTAGGGTCATTAAAACGTTGAGAAGGACTTCTTTGTTGACTCAAAGTCATGTATTCTCCCGTCTTATACTCGGGAGAGGTGGCGGTAGAGTTTACGTACCGAGATTGTCAAATAGGTCGAACACCGTAAACGTGAGTAAATTGAAATCAAACGCGTATTTGTAAACATGTTAATCCCTAGGCAATTCTTCACCCTAAAACATATTAGTATATTAGTGTAGTTAATTTAGGTTACATTAGTATTAGTTTAATTAATTAAATACATTTGTTTCTTATGCAGAGTACTTGGCGATATTAGATCGACTGGTATTTATGCATCCCTTTCGATGGGATTCGAAATCGTTTTATGGGATGGATTATCTAGGGATTAACTCTATTTACTTAAACGCGTTTGATTTTGTTTAGTTTACAATAATGGTGTTCAACCTATTTGACAATCTCGGTATCTAAAACTCTTTTGCCACCTCTCCCGAGTGTAGGACAGAGGATATAACGCAACTTCGTGTCAACGAAGAAGTCCCCCTCAAATTCTTAACGACCCTAGGTTGCGTGAGTCTTGCCCCAACCTCATTGATTACACACAAAACCTCAATTCGTAAACTCTCTCGCCACTTCTCCCAAGTGTAAGACGAGGGATATAACGTGACTTCGTGTCAACAAAGAATTCCTCCTCAACGTCTTAACGACTCTAGGTCACGTGAGTTTCGCCCCAACGTTATCGATTTCATGCGTTGTATTTACCCTATTGACAATCTCAGTTCTAAAACTCCACCGCCACCTTTCCCGAGTGTAAGAGGGGGGAATACATGATTTCGAGTCCACGAAGAAGTCCCCCTCAACGTCTTAACGATTCTAAGTCACATGAGTCTTATCCCAACATCATTGATTGTCCACAGTCCTAACCCCGACCAGGTTATCGAATCGTGGCGTTTGTTTATTCTAATCCGAATCCGGGATTTGTCAAACCCCGTATTCTCAATATATCATTCTAAACATAATAAACAAAAAATATGATAAACACACTCAAACATTGAATAACAATCATCAAAGAAACAAAACTCAACCAAAACTACGTTTTTATAAACGATATTAATCCCATACATAATCCACGTTTAACCTATGGCCATAGCCATTTATACAATTAAAACTAGGATAAACATGCTCAAATATATATTGAAGACAAGAAATAAAAGGAAAAACGGATGAACTTAGCCAATATCTGAAGATTAGCTGCTAAAATCGTCCACCGAACGATTCTTCTTCTCCGCGTGTTGATCTTCTAACGTACGCTCAAGTCTATACTCATCTCGACATAGCATTTATAGTAGGAGTTTTGAGTAGATACTTGAGTGATCCAGGTATGCAACAATGGAAGGTAGTCAAATGCGTGGTACGTTATTTGAGGAGAACAAGAGACTACATACTCACTTATTAGAGATCAAATAGTTTAGAGATCATCGGGTTCTCTGACTCCGATTTTGCGGGATACTAGGATAGCAGACGCTCAACATCAGGCTACATCTTTATGTTGGCTGGAGGAGCTATCTCATAGAAGTTTGCTAAGTAGACTCTCATAGCTTCTTCAACCATGGAAGCAGAGTTTATTGCTTGCTATGAGGCGTCCAATCACGGAACATGGTTGTGGAACTTTGTCACTAGGTTGCGTGTGGTAGATGGCATTGAAAAGCCATTGAAGATTTATTGTGACAATAACTCAATGGTGTTTTACCCCAACAACAACAGGAGCTCGACAAAGTGAAATTTATTGACATCAAGTTTCTAGTTGTTAAGGAGAGAGTTCAGGATAAACAAATTTCTATAGAACATATGAACAGATTATATGCTAGCAAACTCATTAACCAAGGGCTTAACCCCTAAAGTCTTTTATGAGCATACCGCTTACATGGGTTTTATTTCCAGTAATGTCTTAGTTTAATGGGAGTCATTTTTGTTCTATATGTTTTACTTGAGACATTTGATTGTTTAAGTTTTCTGCAGAATAAAGTTGATGGTTTATGATTTTTTGTTGTTTGCAATGATCGCATTGCATTAAGGATTATAGATTTATCTCACTAAAGACTAAAATAGGACCAGTTGGAAATAGACATGTCTGAGATTACATTGCATGTAATTTCCATGCTACTCATCCACATTTAATATGTCATTGAATGTATTAGTATGGTGATCACTGTGGTTTAGTCACGACTCTATTGTGATAAAAGTTGCGGTAATTTCATTGCTAGTATATAAGATAAACTAGATTGTTTAAGGAAAAGTCTAAGGATAAATAGCATACAAATGTGAGCATGAGGAATTTTGTAATATAATTGTTTCAGGAAAAATATGTAGCCCAAGTGGAAGATTGTTAGGAAATTTTATTTCCTAATCTATTTTGGGCAACATATTATTAACTCAATTATATTTGTTATTTAAATTTAATGGGCTAAAATTAAGTGATCTAATTAATTTGGGTAAGCCCGTAGACTAATAAAAAAATATGGGTTAAATATGTAGATATCAGATTATTATGGGATGATTAGGGGATTATGAGAACCCTAATCACACCATATATAAAGAAAATATTGGGGTTATGGTCCCCAAATACACCAAATCAATCGGCGGCTCACTTCTCCCCATCTGGAAAAACGAATCTCAGTCCCAAGAGGAATTCAAGTAATTTGATTGAGGAAGAACACGTACCCACTCGATCCGTGCCCTACTTGTGATTGATCGTCGTAGATTTCCGTATCGCTAGTCGATTGTTCATAATAGATCGAGGTACGAGATTTATGTGTATATTAGAACTTTTAATGATTTAACATGTTGCGTTAGGTGTTATAGATTCATATCTTTAGGGATTAAATCCCAACACCACCACTCTCTTTTTAGATGTAGAAACCACCATAATCAACACCATCATCCACTGTAGATCGAACAATAATATTCTCGATAAGAATTCGCCCTCTTTATTTTCATTCAAATATGGAATTCTTGAATGAGATTTTTTAGCTCCGATTTGTGGATTCTTTGTTTATGTCATGGCCAATTGATTTAGACAGTGCAACTATTTGAAATAGGTATAGATAGTAGTTTCATCTAATCAATCTGCATATATTTATGGTTTGTGTAAGCTTAATTGATTAGTGTAAAGCAAAATAGTAGGATTGTAGATTAATTTGGTTTATTTTTCATGAATGAATGGAATTCAACTGCTAAATTATTATGCCAAACCACATATTGCTTCTTATCCATTCCTAAGAATGAAATTCTAATGTAATTGTTATATCAAGACAGAGTTTGTTTTTTTTTCCATTTCAAATAGTAATATTCTACTGTACTGCTAACTTGCTATACCAGTTTGTTTCTTTTCCATTTCAAATAGTAATATTCTACTGCTAACTTGCTATACCAGACCTCAGATTGCTCTTTTTTTTTTTCATTTTTAAGAGTGAAATTCTATTGCTAATTTGTTATATCAGACCACAGATTTCTCCTTCTTCTTTTTCTTCTTCATTTCTAAGAGTGAAATTCCACTGATAAATTGTCATATTAGACCACATATTGCTTCTTTTAATTTTTTTACTTCTGTAATATTTTTGTGCAAAAATCATCACAAATCATTTTCTGATTTTTTTAGGGTTAATAGCACTTTACCCCCTGTGATTTGAAAATCGCCACTTACCCCTCATGTGGTTAAATTTTCAAACCACTTACCCCCTGATATAGGAGGCGTAAGTGCACTTAAATCAAGACTACAGGGGGTAAGTGTTAACACAAGGAGGTAAGTGTAAATCAGTTGAACCACAGGGGGTAAAATGTTATTAATCCTTTTTTTATTCTAGTTTTATTTGTTTATAACTCTTCAGCTTTTGGTAATTTCAGTGTTAGATATGTTGCATTCGAAAGGGAAAAAAAGGAATTAAAAAAAACTTATAAATAAATTAAAATATTTATGTTATATTTTTAAATTTTTGGTTCTGTATATGTATTTTTTGGTCTAATTTTTTTCTTTTAGTTTTCTATTTTAATAGACACCATACACAAGAAGAGATCAATTAAATAAAAATAAATAAATATTTGTTTTTTTAAGTTTAATGAATAAAAATAGATAAAAACGATATGTTGATAATTATTGTAAGAATAATACATTAATTTTTTAAATGTAAAATAAAAAATTAAAAAGGCTTCTTAATTTATAGTTTTAAACTTTTAGATTTTTTACTTTTGTATTCTATTTAAGAGTGATTTATTTTCTACTTATTTTTTTACCTAACATTAAACTATAATCCCAAAAAAATATTCAAATATATATATATATATATATATATATATATATATATATATATATATATGCCTCTTTTTTTTTATTTTTTATGTAATTTCGGTTGATATGATAAAATTACTATAATTTTTTATGCTTAAAACATTCATGTGCAGTTGTCATTCACTCTGTAACTTTTTCATCTCCGAAAATCTTTTGGATTATAACACCAGGTTAGTTTTCGAAATTCGACCGACCCCGAGCCGAAACCTCCGACCATCTGAGCAAGTTCGGGTGCTTCGGGTTTGGTCGATTTCGGTCGGATTTCGGTCGATTTTGAAACACATAAGAAATTTCAAGTAGTGAAACACAGATCCAAACAACCAAACATGAAACACAGAAGAAATTTCAGATCCAAAAAACTAAACATGAATTTTACAGATTCAAAGTAAAAAAAAATGAAAACAATACAGTTCAAATCTTAAAATAGCAGCGGCGAAGCGGAGACGAAGCACAGAGACGACGAACTGAGGTAGCGACGGCCAGAGATTTGAAGTGCCGAGCGGCCGGAGATCTGAGGAGTGGAGGCCAGAGATCTGAGATGGAGGCTAAAGAGAATGGAGGTCGGAGATCTGAGATGAAGGGCTGGAGATCTAAGATCGAGGACTGAGAGACAGAACAAGAGAGAAAGAAAGAGATGCTCCATGGAAGCGGTGGCTAATTGCTCAAGAATGAGATATCAAACCCTAATTCCAGTATATATACATGGGGTGGTTTGGCAATATGCTAAGTTTATGGGGGTAAATAATAATTTAATGTGTCACTAATTCAGAATCGGGCGAGTTCGAGTTCAAGCGGATATGGTGGGCAAAACTCGATATTTTTGTGTCTTATTTCGGGGCGGGCGGATCGGGTGAAAAAAAAATTTACTGAAATCCGACCGAATCCGAGCGGGGCGGGCGGGTCGAGCAGACGGGTATTTCTTTCACCCCTATGTGTTATGTCTTGGTGTTATATGAGTATAATTTTTCATTTATCAATATTCTGTTGTAAACCAAATAGTTTTGGATGTACAAGTAATATGGGTATGGTAATAATATTTTTATTTTTATTTTTTCATTTTTTTTTCGTTTTGAATGGTAGAAGATATCATAAAAATAGGGCTTAATGTGTTACTTAAAATAAGTTATATTTTTTGGGGGATTATTTTGTATATTGTGAAAACTTAATGGTACAATTGAATATTTGTTTATTTCTAAAAAGAGAAAAATATATTTTTTCTTATATAATTACATTTTTGTTCGTTGTTGTATAAAGGTTTAAATACCAACAACGTATAACTCAAGTGGTAAGGCACATTTGAGTTAAAACAGTTAAGGGGCCTCTGCAAGATCAATGATTCGAGCCTGTGGAAAAACACTTATTGGGAGGGACAATCACGCACCCTAAACGAAATAGTCTTTTACCATGTGTTGGTAGGGGGACACTCGTGAGTATACAAAAAAATGTTTAAATAATTGTATTTTTCGTTTGTGGGTGTATGGTGTATATAATAATTGGAACAAATTACATTTTAAACCTTTTAACTATTGACAGATTTCTAAGTACTCCTCCAAAAATTTTGCATTTTATTTTAAACTATTTACATATGAACACAATTTTAAAAAATCATTATGTTAGATTTTCCATTCAAACTAACAGAAGGAAGGGGCAAAATAGTAATTTTCTATTTTTTTTCATTTTTAATCTTTTTTCTTTTTTTCTTTTTCTTTTTTCTTCCTCCTTCTTTATGTACCCAACTTCTCTCTCTCTCTCTCTCTCTCTCTCTCTCTCTCTCTCTCTCTCCACTACCTTCTTTTGCCGCCGCCGCCGCCACTAACATAGCCACCACCCCTCCGCCACCAATGTCGCTAACAGGGTGAACCACCCACTTAATAGGGGGGTGGTTCACCCCCTGTTACAGGGGTGAACCACCCCTTGTTATAAGGGTTTTCACCCCCTGTTATGGGGGTAGCAGCGATGACTTTGTGATGGCGGCAAAAGAAGGTGGTGGAAAGAGAGAAAAAGATTTCGTGAAGAGGGGAAAGAGAGAGTGCTTCACCGGTGAAGATAGAAGAAGAGAAAATAAGAAGAAAAAAAAAAAGAAAAAAAAAAGGAGAAAAATGATTAAAAATGAAAAAATAGAAAATTACTATTTTGCCCATTTATTCTGTTAGTTTGGATGGAAAATCTAACAGAATGACATTTTAAAACTGTGTTAATACGTAGAGGGTTTAAAATGAAACGTAAAAACTTAGGATGACTACTTAGAAATCTGTAAATAGTTAGAGGGTTTAAAATATAGTTTGCCCTCATAATTATTATTTTGGGGCATATAAAGGTTAATAAAATTATAGGGTTAACAGCACTTTACCCCCCTATCGTTTTACCAATTTGCACTTTACCCCTTGTGGTTTGGAAATCGCCACTTACCCCTCTCTGTGGTCAGATATTTGTTGCACTTACCTCCTATATCAGAGGGTAAGTAGTTTAAAAATCTAACCACAGGGGGGATAAGTGGCAATTTTCAAACTACAGGGGGTAAGTGCAAATCGATCAAATCACAGGGGGATAAAGTTTAATTAACCCTAAAATTATATTTTTGTTAGTGAGTTTGTAAAAGAGTATATAATTATATTTTGGATTTTCTTTTGAGGGCTCCCAAAATTAAAAGAAATATATTTTTAAGGATTACTTAAATAAAACTCATGCCAAAATTACAAAAAAATTATCATTCCAAATTTGTCCTTATTTTATAGGTATAATCTTAATAACAAGTTCTACTAAGATATTGGTAGCAAGAAACGAAGATAGCGATGGCGGCAAAAAACGAAGATGGTAGTGGCGAAAAATGAGATGGTGTCGGCGAAGGAAGAGGAAAAAACGGACCGTGACAAGGACAAGGTGGCAAGGGCGACAAGTATATGAACAATATTTTATTTAGTTGGTGCTATTTTTTGTAAAGAGGAGTTAGCGCTATTTAAGAATAATAATACTCATGATCAATGTTTTATTTAGTTGGTCTTTAAAAAGTTTGATTTTAAAACTGAAGTTGTGGAGAAAAACTCTTTAGAGTGTGTAAATGTAGATTAGTTATTTGGATACATCATGAAATATAACAAATAAAGAGATTAGTTGCAAAAAAAAAATGGCCGACCAAATCCTATTACAAAAACTTAAATTCTTTAAGAAAAAAAAAATAAAAAAATACAACATTATTTTAGTCAAATTAATTGCACATATTTGTACTAAAATTTGAAATTTTTCTTAGGATACTACAAATAAAAAAAAAATGAATTCACAATCATACGTCTCTTAAAAATTTATATGTTAAACTCAAATTTCATCATTCTATCAAATATTAAACAATACCCGCAATTTAAACACATAAAACTAAAATGTTCAAATGTTAATTGAAAATAATTATTAAAAAAAAATTAAATATTTCCAACAGTCTCAATAATATATAGTTAACCCATACAAATAACATACAAAAATTCACTAACTAATATAAATCATTTTGTCAAACAAAATAAATACAAATCTAAAACAAGTTTTTTCATTAATTACCCATTTCTCTCACAATCTTTACTCTCATCCATTTACTCTTCTACCACCATCATCATCATTGACTCTTTATCATCAATTATCCGTTTCAATATCATGTTGCCTCCTAAAACATCCATTGTTCCCGTTGATCGCCTCCTCTACCATAATCACTGATCTTTCTCCTCCCCATTAACCTTCATTAATGTATCTTTCATGTCTGCTTAATTTACCGTTGTCGTTGATCCGGTTGGTTTCTCAATTTCAAACGGCCAGATCGAATATGCATTCTAATTTTATGCTTCATTGATTACTCTAAAACCCGAGCCTTGTGCAGGACTAAAATTAGTTAATTATAAAATTAAAAGATCAATTGTATGCTATGTGTAACAATCAAATAAAAAATATATATATTAATGTAATTTTTTTTTTTTCTAGACCCTCATAATATGCGAGTCGAGTCTAAAAGTAGTTCAAGTTTAAATTAGTAACCAAAATAGCACAATTTGTTAAATGATGGACGACCAAATGGGCTTCATTGAGCTACTAAAGAGTACAAGAGTTTTAATTGAGACGTTTTAGAACAAAGGGGTTAATCAATACAATTGCCAAAATATAGCGGGGTATATATGGTAATTTTGTAAAAGGGTTCGAGAGGAGGCAACTTCCCAAACGAGGCCCAATAATCAATGCGGGCCGAGTCTTAACAAATGAAACGGACCGAGCTGACTCCGAGCTCCAATCAGAAAAGTGAAAAATAATGGAAAAATATACTTTTGGCCCTTACAATTTATGTGAATGTTCAAGTGATCCCTATAGTTTATAAAGTAACACATTTATGCACTTAAGTTTCACTTTTATTACAATTTGGTCCAACCAAAAATGATGTCAGCATATTTATTTAATGGAAAAGTCAAGGTGCAAAGCATGTGACGTAATTTTTGGTCTATTTTTGTTATTTCTCATGAGGAGTCTATTAAGATGGCATTTGGTTAGTGTTTCTTCTTTTCTGTTTCTATTTTCAATATATTGGGATAGAAATTTTGTTTTTGTTTTGGAGTATTCCATGAATAAAAATATGTTTGAGAATGACCATTGTCTTGAAATTGTTTCTTTTAATTAATGAGAACAATTTCAAGAAACATATTTAATTGCAATACTAATTTTTTCTCTTTAAATATGGTGGACGATGTGGTGATGGTGACCGATGTGGTGGCTGGGGGTTGGTGTTGGCTGGCGGGTGTGGTGGTGGGAAAAAATTTGTGGAAGTGAATAAGAATTAATATTTTTTTTGTTTGACACATTCTTAAAGAATTTAGAAAATATTTCCAAAAATTTAAAAACAGAAACGTATTTACCAAATGCGTTTCTATATATTAATTCTAAAATTTTGAGAGCAGGAACAAACAATCAGGGAACGAAAATAGTACCCAAACGGGCCTAAAACTCCCGTTCAAAGTTTCTCCTTATATGGGATGGAGAAATTAAGAGAGTGCAATACTAGGGTTCAAATTGTTTTTTTTAGAATTTTGTTAATTTCATTTTCGATTGGAACCAAATTGAAATTAAAGTAAACTATTGGGTACAAATGTGTTATTTTATAAATTATAGGGATCATACGAACCCTCACTCTAAATTTTAAGGGTTAAAAGTGAAATTGTCCTAAAAAAAATTGTGGCGAAAATCTGAGCCCGGAGCTTCTCGGAGGACACTCTTTTTTGCGTATCGGCCACCATTACCAGTCGAGAAGCTCATTGGCAGACCTAGCCATCGGTTTTTCTCCTCTTATCGCTTTAGCTGCCGGAGACGATTCAGACATCAATCGGCGGACGTATGTTTTCTGTTCTTCACTTTATGAGTTTATCTCTGCGTGTGCATATGTATATCTAGTTTGATCAACGCTTGTTGAACTTGGTGATTTTGATGCTTCGTTTCTTTAATTGAATTTTTTTTTTCCAGTTTAATCGTTCTGATCTGAGCTCCGTGTTCTGCTGATTTCACAAATCAATTTGCGGTACTGCGTCTGCGTGTTTCGTTTTGCATTATGCTATTATATCTACCAAACGTACTTGGCCTCGAAATATATACATAAACATATCTCCATTTGGAATAGTTTTCGAATTTTGGTAAGAAATTGGAAAATCTCGTTTTAGCTTTTGGCTTTTATCAAATCATGTGGTGTGTTTTTGTTTTGGACTGTAATGTAATGTTGTGCACCTTGTGTTCCTCTTACTTGAAATGCCACACCAGTTTATCATTACCCTGGCGCTTAGGCGTCTCTGTAAAGGCCCTGTTGAAATTCTTTGAGCTAAATCAGTAGCTCTTACTGTGTTTGTCCCACCTTTCTATCTTTATTTTATGGAGATGATGATGGACATTAACTTTTGCATTAGTTTTCTTTTGAAGTTCAAATAATATGGAATTAGATTGTTGAAGTGTTTTTTCTTTCTCTCGTTTGATTGATTAATTGGTTTAAGGTAGTGCTTCAAATTCTGAATTGAAGGTTTAAATTGTGAATTTAAATTGAACAATTCTAAGTTTGTTTTTTTTGGAACTGAATACTCTTCTTTAATTTTACAATTTATTTGATGTTTATTATATGCGTAATTCCCAGATTTTTGTTTCCTCTTGAAAATATTGCGCTTGCTAAATCTGGTATTTTCTCTTTGTATGTTTGTTGCTTTATTGTACACCAATGTTCAACTTTATTGCTTCTTACTTTGTCTTTTATTTTTCTTCCTGTGTTTATTGAGGGCTGTAATATTATTTTATTAGCCTTCCTTTGCTCCTAAATGTTACTTGGTTGCATCCTCTTCTTTCGAACAATTCAATGCTGTGAAACTAATATCTATCTCATTGCTCTCATGGCAGCGTAAACTTGAGGCACCATGGGGATCATAGAGAAAATTAAAGAAATTGAAGCTGAGATGGCGAGGACCCAGAAAAATAAGGCCACAGGTCTTTTTGTTTAAGCTGATAAAAACGTCGCTTTGCTCACCTATCATTAACAATCTTAAGTCACGTTTATAACGCACAAGTGGTAGTGATAGTATCCAATGTTTGGCTTGAACTTATGGGACAAGTGGAAGTATACAAATCCTTCTGTCTTCAACCTTGTGTTTACTGACTCACCACCCTTGAAGAAAAATACAACAACAACTAAGTTTTTGTCCTACTTATGTAGAGTTGGCTACATGAATCCGTTTACGCCATAGTGATCGATCAGGGGCCATCCTCTTAGTCAGGTTTAATGTCATTAAATCAATTCTAATAGTATTTTGTCCAATATCTTCTTAGGTCTACCTCTCTCTCTAGTAGGCCCCTGCACTTGAACTAAATCACATTTTCTCACTGGTGCTTTAATGAGTTTTCTATACACATGCCCAAATCATCGTAAACAATTTTCTCTAATTTTCTCTTTGATGGGTGCTATTCCTAATTTTTTTCTAATAGTTTCCTTTTTAATTTTATCCATTCTTGTCTTCCCACTTATCCACCGCAGCATCCTCATTTCTGTCACCCCAATTTTCTGGACTTGTGTCGTTCAACATTATGAACCATACAGAAGCGTTGGTCTTATAGCAGTTTTGTGGAATTTTTCTTTAAGTTTCAACGGAATCCTATGATCACAAATTACCCCAACTACACTCCTCCACTTTAACCAACCTTCCTTTGCTCCTAAATGTTACTTGGTCCTAAATCTTACGATCGCAAATCACCCTTGAAGAAAAATATTGCTTAAAAATATAAGTTGTCAATGGTTCAGTAATTACAATTGATTTCATCAAAATAAAATCAGGAAGAATGTTTTTAAGGCGTTTTTTCTTCCTTGTACTTCCGCCCCTTTTCGTTGGATATTTCTTGCTCAAGCGGTTTTGTGCTTCTATTTTTTTTTCTTATATGTATGTATTTTTCTTCGTGTTTATCTCACGCAATTCAACTTCTGTCTTTTTTTTTTTTTTTTTCCTTGTTTTGAAATATGTTCTGCAAACCCTTAAGTGATTCTATTTCTTCCTTACGTACAGAGTATCATCTGGGCCAGCTCAAGGCTAAGATAGCAAAGCTAAGGACACAATTATTGGAGCCTCCAAAAGTATGTAATTTGTATGATTTACTTCATTGTTGACCTGCTCATTCATATATTAGTCTTCGTCTTTTAGTTATTTTCCCTTTTCCTTTTATTTGTCGGCGATGAATAGATAATTAGTGTCAGAGTGCCTTATTGTGCTTAGCTTGTAGATTTAATCATGTTTAGTTGATTCATCAACAATTAATCAGGGCTCTAGTGGAGCTGGAGAAGGTTTCGAAGTTACGAAATATGGCCATGGACGTGTTGCGCTTATAGGATTCCCCAGGTTTGCCATTTCTACAAATTCACATATCCATCTTCCTATTTTTATCTTTTTCAAAATAAATTGAGCAAAAAATACAGGCAGTTATGGCCTAATTCTTGCTTGAATTAGAACTACATGCCCTAGTCCAGATAGCAATTCAACGTTTGATAGCTGGATATTTTAATTAGTTTTTTCAAAAAATAATCATCTACCCCAATAGGACTGTAGTTTAAGACAAAAGCATTAGTAATAGCCAACTCAATAAGTCATTATCAACAAGTTCTGTTATTTGATATATATTTACCAATTTTTTCGATATGCACCTTTTGGGAAAAGGGTAGGCAGTTGAAAGGCGCCTAGAGATGGATCCTCCAATAATTTTTAGGAATATTGGACAAGTGAGTTGTCTGTCCCTGCTCAACTCAATTGCAGGCGTAGTGTTCCTTTGTTCTTGTATCTAGGAGGTCTTTTGTAATATCTGAGACCACACTTTTTCTTATTGCATCTGAATGTAAAATGTTGAGTCTGAGGGTAAATTAAAAAATGTATGAGTGATAAGGTCTTAAAAAACACGTAATATGTTAGCTAGTCTTCTCCCATTAGAATCGTGATTCATTTTATTTCTTTCCTTCTCTCTTCCCCTTATCTTCTTGTATTGATTGTGTCGGGCAAAGAAGACCACCAATCTTAATTGTTGTAGCCCTTGAGTTAAATTTGATCCCAAACTCATTTTAGATTTAATTAGGTTGATCAATCAAGCCTTAAAAACAGTATACAATGAATTTTAGTTGTTTTTTTTTTGCCCAAGTTGGGCATACAAATCTATGCTTTCTATGTTCTATTAAAGATTGATGTTTTAGTAGAGGCTCCTTAGCTGCCATGTCTTTTTGAGCTAGTGTGATGATTAAAAGGAAGAATGAGTTTTACTTAGATGTACATGCCTATTTTTGGGTTCATGAGCTTTGGGCAATAGTGTTTAGTTTTCCTTGGAACTTATCCTTCTGTCTTCTTGATGTATATGCCTATTTTGATAAAATAAAATCAACATTACTTTTTTTGGGGGGACAAATTTTTCATTGCATATATATTGTTTTACAGCGTGGGAAAGTCGACACTTCTGACGCAGTTGACGGGAACACATTCGGAAGCTGCATCATATGAATTTACTACTCTTACATGCATCCCTGGGATTATTCACTACAATGGGACTAAAATCCAATTGCTTGATCTTCCCGGTATTATTGAAGGCGCTTCCGAAGGCAAGGGACGTGGTAGGCAGGTGACAAATTCAATTTTTCTGTTGTGATTGTTGATTATTTATTCAATTTTGATTACTCTTATCCCACGAGAATTTTTACTATTATCAAGTCCTGACCAGGCTGGAATGGATAAATTTTTCCCAATTTCCATTTGCCTAGTCAGCTGGATATCAATGGGATTGCATTTAACCCGATGAAACATCTTATTTTTATGTCAGGTCATTGCTGTTTCCAAATCATCGGATATTGTGTTGATGGTTCTTGATGCTTCAAAAGTAAGTCTAGATAACATCTTTACTGTAAATAATTCCTTATAAAGCGAGTTTGATCATATAGATACTCGATTTATAACTGTCTCATTTTCGTATTTTAACCATGCTATGCATCAACTGCAGAAGTGCCAACTTAGTCTTATATGCATTAGGACAAACACCTGACTGACTTGAATAGGGCATCTTTTGTGACGTTATAAACGTATAAATCAGAGAATAGCTAAATGCACCCCCCCCCCCCCCCCCCCCCGGCACCCAAGAAAATAATGGTCCCAGTACGAAGTGCAATATTTTTTTTTGTCTATTTCAGTTAATCCAGATCATAGTTATTAAAGGCTCTAGACGCACTTAGGTGCAAGGCGAGGCACTAGCCTGAGCAAAGTCAGGTGCACAACACAAAAAAATAGAGAATAATTTGTAATATTGTTATATTGCAAATCTAAAATCAAGAACTGAAAGTGTGAAACTATAAACTACATTTAATTTGATTCCTAAAAAATAAATAATTTAATTTGATTACTAAGAAATAGATAATTTGATTTGATTCCTAAGAAATAGATAATTTAGCATAAAAAGAAAAAAAAAACATTCAATTGATTATAGCATGCAACATTGATCTTTTTCTCTGTCCGACTGTCATAACTAGCATTTCATCATATTGTTTTGTTGGAAAGTATGTGACTGTGTACCTAACATTGCATGTTCGGAACCAAAAAAAAAAGCAGTACATGAGGTACAGAGAGTGTTCCTTTTTTAAGAAGTTTGCTACTTCAGTGCATTTCTCTTTGCTTCACGAAACTTCTGGATATCAATTCTCTTTTTGTTTATGTTGCTAACAGTTTTAAGTTTATGGTATGGATGTCGTTCTTCTATATCGGATTTTTGCTTTTTTAGTCTTCTTGATTGAGCTGTAAACTAACTGAGAATTTTCAGAGTGAAGGACATCGACAGATATTGACGAAGGAATTAGAAGCTGTGGGCCTGCGGTTAAATAAAAGACCACCTCAAGTAATGTAACACACCATCCTTTTCTTAATGAATTTCAGTCCGAAGATGGGCCTTCTCTCTTCTTTTGTGAAATATTTGAAAGATTCATCCATTTTCTCTTATTGAAATTTGCATTGTTCCATCATCTATGGCAAAGTTCTCCTCAATTAGTCAAATCTATCATCTTAACCATCTGTTTCTATGAGCTGCAACTTCTTAGTTCTTATTTACAGGCTAGAAAATTGTTATGCTCTCCTTTCTATATATTTTTTGAAATCATGCTTAATTTTATGATTGCAATTTCATTGTGTTCTATTTTGAAAATTGTTAAATTGATTTTTATCCCAGTACGACAATACTTCATAATTTCTTCCCTGACCATTGCTCTTCCACCATTTTGATCTTTTCAAATATTCCATTAGAATTTGTGTTCTATTGAGAATCTTGGCTCTGGAAAAACAATTTTTTTTGAGGTTCTGAACAATCTGGAATTATTAAGCCCCCTTTTTAAATTTCTGATGATGCATACCCTTACTTGATAATTGAATCGGCCGCCCTGAAGTCTACTAAGATGTTTCTTTCTTTTCTTTTTGCCCCCCCAAAAAAAGTGGATTTGGTTTTGTCTCACAATTAAACTTGTGGTTTGATTATTGGCAGATATACTTTAAAAAGAAAAAGACTGGGGGCATCTCTTTCAACAGCACTATACCATTAACTCATGTGGATGAGAAGCTATGCTATCAAATTCTCCACGAATACAAAATTCACAACGCAGAGGTATTCGTTCTTGGCAAATGGTCAAGTTTCATTGTGCAATATGTATATGACTGATATGTTAGAAAATCATTTATGTGGATTAAAATAATTTTCCATGTTTACTAATTTGATGCTGTCTACTTGAATAGAAAATTTTCTTAGTCTTGTGAAAAGTCGAAGAGAGAAGGGGCTACAGGGACTGCAAATTTTGTCTTAAAATGACGGTCATGTCTTCTTTGAGAAATATGTTTATAATTTGGTTTGTCTTATTCCTATATCCCTTTGTTTGTGTGTGGTTTGACCATCATGGGTTAGTTAAAGTGGTGAGAGATTATATGAAAAGGGCTTTCATGGCATGAGGTTCCTTGTTTGAGTCAGCCTGTAAATTCCATAGGCCACTGGCCACCCTCTAGGGTGACCAACCTGGTACATGCTTGGAGCTGGCTGTGCATGGGCCTTGGGTTTACTCTGCATTGGGGATCTTTATAGGCCCTGCCTTAGGGAGGTTCTTTTGTTAGCAAAAATATATATATATATATATAGACATACGTACATACATAGATATTTATGTGTGTGTGTGTGCGTGTGCGTGCATGTATATATATTGTGGTTCCCCATTTTATCCTGTGTCGTTATGTTGCTTTCCTCCCTTTCTTTTCCCTCCTTTTCTGTTTTTTTTTTTAGTTTGGGAGTGAGTTGGGGGGTTTGAAATTAGAACAATCTTATTGGATTAAAGAATCTCCTAGTTACATCCCAAAGATCATAGCAAATTTCTGATGAAATGATAGTTTGGCATGTAGTAACAAAAATTGTCTCTTAATTTTCTGCCCATGCTTCTCGATACACCTAAACATTGTGTTATACCTCATCCAATCTGTGCTAAAGCTAATGTTTTGAAACAATGTTAGTGGTGGATTGCAATATCATTTCAGCACAGTATCAGCTATTCCTTCATGCTACAATAATGGAGAAATCTGCTCTGTAGATCTTGAAAGGCTTGTTGCTGATGTTTCTTCTTTTTGCATAGCTTCTGTTCCGCGAAGATGCCACGGTGGACGATCTTATAGATGTTATTGAAGGAAACAGAAAATATATGAAGTGCATATATGTCTACAACAAAATCGATGTCATTGGTATTGATGATGTGGACAGACTAGCTCGACAGCCAAATTCCGTTGTCATTAGTTGCAACTTGAAGGCAAGTTCCATTCCTCGATTTGGTTTGATATATGCATTTTTTGGCAAAATAACGTAAACTACAAATTTATGCATTTCCCGGGTTGTGTTTATCATAACTTCTATTTTCTGACGACTTGAACTTATAATTAGCACACCACTTAATTTGTACAAAATGAATTAATTGGATTTGTCAATAGGCATTTATGGTGTGCATATTTTTTCTTTATCGCTGAAGAATTAGGTACTGTAGGAAGATTGTATTGGAAAGGTGAAATTTAGAATCAGCTGCTTTTGGATTTCGGGAATAGTAAGAAATTACTATGATGCGTTATAGACTATAGTCTATCGGTATTCCCTGGGGTTGTTCAGCATTGGGAGGTCAAATGCATTTTAAGATACAAATTACTAGTTTGTCACCACTCACCACTATTGGAGGTGGGTATTGAACCCAGGGACACCTGCCACCCAGAATTCTGAATCATATACATGTCTCCACCCAAAAAACTTGACACGGTTCGGTAACCATTTTTTAAGGAAAAAAAAGAACCCAAAAATTTTGTAGTATTTGTTTTGCACTTAAAAAATACTTTTAAAAATTAAGGGGGAAAAAAGGTATTAACATGATTTTTTAGTTTTTTTTTTTTGAAAAGCAAGAGTTAGTTGTTTTTCCTTCAATTTCAATATTGTAAGACAGCGATCCACTAGAATCTCTCTATCCAAATTCTCTCTATTGATCTATTTGAAATTCCTTTAAGTGATGATATGTCATATGGAGATAACAACAAGATCTTCTCTCCATAATATCAGACCTACTTTTGATTTTTCACTTCTAAATTTAAGTAAAACTATTTTCTTTCGATAGATTAACTTTTTTTGCGTGTTTTGTATAAAAACGACTTAAAAAAAGAATTTTCAAATGATGCTTTGATTTTTTTATAGTTCTTGTCATATTTCGTTGGACCAGTCATTAGCTAGAGTCTCAACCCTAAAAACATTTCTACTTTTGCTCCTTATTCAAATTCCTGCAGCTGCCACTTGTTGTACAGACTTTGCAACTCTCCAACCAATTTTCAGTTTTTGTTTTTTGTCAGTTTCTCTTTGTTCAAGTTCCATGATCTCGAGATTCTTTTAATGTTTTATAGTTATGCTTCTTGAACAGCTGAATTTGGATAGACTGTTGGCAAAGATGTGGGAAGAGATGGGACTCGTCCGAGTCTATACGAAGCCCCAGGGCCAACAACCAGATTTCACTGATCCCGTGGTTCTCTCCACTGTATGTTACATATCATGTATTTGATTGTTGTATCTCTACGTATTATTAGTCGAAACTTAGGCTCCATTTTTTTTTTCTGTTCTCAAAAGTTTCTGCTCCCAGAGGTTTAGAACAAATTTATGGGAACAAAACACAAGAGTTCCTGTGTTTCTGTTTCTATTCCTGAGGAATTGGGAGCAAAAACTGAAATCTAAGAACAGAAACAAATGCCACCTTATGTTACCTTTTGAGTGTAGATATTGTTCTTTACTATGTATCCATTTTTCTGTCAATTTTAGGATAGAGGTGGGTGCACAGTCGAGGATTTCTGCGACCACATACATAGGAGCCTGGTGAAGGATGTGAAGTACGTTCTAGTGTGGGGCACAAGCGCGAGGCATTACCCTCAACATTGTGGTCTTGGCCATTGTCTTCAGGACGAGGATGTAGTTCAGATTGTCAAGAAAAAGGTACGAATAACCGTTTTATTTTTTAGGATTCATGCTGTATATATGAACATATTTATGGCATATAAACATTATATATATGTATCTATAACATAATAATAAAGTCCATCAGTCGTTAGTGTGGACATTAATGTGCATTGCCTAAGCAAAGGAATCCATAGCTTAGGGCTAAAAAAGTAACATCGATATATCTGTCGTGTGTGTATATATGTATCTATTACATAATAAATCAAGACATATTTTACATTTGAGAAGTGTAGGACCTTTCAATCTACACATTCTGCGGGAGACATTTTGTACTGTTGATCAAACCCCTAACCCTAATCTGCCCCTAAACAAAATTTCCGCCCCTAAAACAGCCCCTTGAACATTTTGGATGGTTAATTTCTTTGCTAATTTTTAACGTCTTCTAAATTGAAGTGTTATTGTTCATCCAATTTTCAATTTCTTTACTATGTATTCTAATGAACAATGAAATTGTACATATCAGTTGGTAAAATTAAAACCTGTGACTTCGACCTTTTAAATTAAGGGCAACTCCTGGGGATTCTAAAATCCCATAAATGAGCTCATGTTAAAACTGAAACTTGGATTTCAACAAAATATTTATTTAGACTATGCTTAATGTGTGTTTCACTTTCACGATCCATTATTTAGCCAGTAAAAATCACATGTAAAATTCAATTTCTCTCCCATTTGTTTGCTTTTGTTGAATTCTCTCGTTGAATAGGGCAAAATTTCTATTGAACTTTCACGCATTCAATTAGGCCAAAATACCTATTGAACTTTCACACATTTGCCCGGTTTTATTTCATTTATGTATGAAATTAATAGGCCTTTTTTTTTTTTTTTTCTATAGCTTTCATATAAAAGAGAGGATGCCAATTTTATTGTTCATGGCCATCTATGTAATTTTAATTCAATTTTGGAGCTTTTGGAAATTTCACCCTGGAGGCAACTTGATAATTATTTGCAATTGGATCCCTTATTCTTTTGTGAAAGATCTACTTTGTTGGGAACAATATTACATATGAGAACAACGATTACATCAATCAACATCAAAACTAAATGTGTGTTCTGCAGGAGAGAGAAGACGGAGGGAGAGGTCGTTTCAAATCACATTCAAATGCCCCCGCTAGAATATCCGATAGAGAGAAGAAGGCTCCTTTAAAGACATAGTTTGGTTTCTAGAATTGGAAGAAATATTTGATTCCATATGTTTCTTTTTTCCGATTCCGATTTTAGGGCTTCAATTCAAGGTCTCCAAACACTACCTAGGTATGTTCCTTTTTTGATCTTGAACGAGGCAGTGTTTCGCGATGAGATATGTATTAGTATGGGATCGTACAACTTTGTTATGTGTGTAAAATTTACTTTCGAGGTATTCATGTGTTGCAATTGCATTACATTCACTGGATTGAGGATCATGACAGCGAGGGCTAGATCACAAGTAGCAATACAAACTTGAATATTCACTCATTCCCTAAATAATTGTACTAGTATTTTAGTAATTGTCTTTTTCTTTTTCTTTCTTAACAAATATATTTATCACTTTTTTTTAAAAGTAATCCTTTTCTCAAACCCTCAATCAAATTATAAATAAATAAATTGTGCACTTTTAGACATTTTCAAATAAGATCAATATGATAAAGTGATATTGAAGAACATTTTAGGTTCATTTATTTACATCTGTGCTTTCAGACATGTGGTATACACTAGAGCATATGATAAAACAACTCACCGTCACTTATGCCTCTCTCTAACATGTGCTCCTCTCCCAGCCCCATTCCCTTATTAGTCTCTCTCTCTCTCTCTCCATCCCATCACTAAAACCACCACTGGCATCATTATGGTTGATGCTTATCTTATATTTTTTACTTTTTAATTTAGTTATTTAAGTTAAAATATATTTTTTCAAGTGCCGGGTATCCCAATTTTTTTTTTAAAAAAAACAACGCATTAAGAAATTAAATCATAATTTTTATTTAATGGTTAATTTTTCTGGAATGAAAAACTGAGGTTAATTTTATATGTACACCAATTTTTCTAAACATGTACTCCTTAGGAAAAATAATTAATTTGTTCCTTTAAATTAGTTATTATTTTACCCTTAAACTACAAAACCATATATCTCAATTTTTTATTTTCTACACTTGCTTCCCTCTTTCTTCATCCTCCCTCCTCCTCCTCTAGTGATACGTAGCGCTTGCCATAGATCAATCTCTCACTCAATTCCCTCCCCCCCCCCCCCCCCCCAAACCCTTGACCCTACCCATCTAACCATTGTCTCCTTGCCCCTTGCGCTCCTCATTTTCTTCTCTCTCTCCCTCTCTCCCTCTCTCTCATTTATAGAGAGAGGGGAGGAGGAGGTGCCACAGAGGGGGCAACAGGTGCGGGGGCAAGTGGACGGCTGGGGTAGAGGGTGTGTGGGGGTATTAGTGAAGTTTTTGATAAATAAAAGGATTGAAAAACAATTATTTAATAAGGATAAAATTATTTATTTTAGGGAGTTAATATTTAGGGAAAAGGGGCCTGCTGAGTACATATAGAATGACCCTGAAAAGACAAAAACACCCTTGTGATTTTTGACCTTTTAACTCCTAGATAGAACTGGGAGTATTGAGTTGTCATGTCACCATATGGGTTGGCCATGTTGTACCTTTTGCTTTTAAGAACCTTATCACCCTCCCAGAATGTTTGGAGCATCGCCATAACTACCTTTGGCCATCTTTACTCTCTCCAAGACTCCAACCAATTTTTGTGTGTGAATTCAATTTTCTTTTTAAACTATTTTGGAAAATTATCATATTTGTTTTTGTCTATCATAGAGTGATATTTTTTAGAATGCCATATGGATTTTTTTTTTTTTTTTCAAAATCTATTGGCAATATATAATTTATTCCAAAAATTAGGATATATTTTATGTTTTAAACATTTGGAATTGTTTCATCAAATTTTAGATTCAACTCTTAAAATCAAATAACATTTTAAATCTTTATAATTTATATTATATAATATCTTTAACAAATTAACAACGTATCTTAAAATATCTCAAACAAATCTATATAATAAATCATGAAGAAAAAAAAATTAGAGAAAAAAATCGGTCATAAAATTCATATCCTCACTTCTAAGATGATTAAATTATATTATTTGTTAAACTATTTAAATTTAATGTTTGTACTTAATTGACCAATTATTTTCATCATTTACTATTGGGAGACTTTTTGAGAGGTCTTAAGATTCTAAAAACAATTTTCTAAGGATCATTTCATGTGTAAAAAAATCACTATTAAATGACTCCATAAAGTGGTGTTTTTATGGGATGAGACTTTTGGGAGAATTTCCCTACTATTTTTTATGCATATAAATTAGAAAATTAATATAGTATCTTCACCCGCAGAAAATTCCTAGTCTATTAATAAATCATGACTGATTTTGAATGTAAAGACATTTTAATGGTCCTAATTTAATTTTGAAATATGAAAGGTTGATATTGAACTTAATTTTAAGTTAGAAAAAAATATTCCATAAGTTACACCCCTAAAATTTATGCAACTTCTTACCGCACTCATCTCAAACTTTTCTTTGTCATTTTCTCTACACGTCTCTAACTACCCATTTTCTTTGCATCTAAACCCATTACTCCACTCACTACAAGCTTCTCAAATTTCCGACAGAGTTTCTCTCCCTTTCATCTAGATTTATAAGTAATTTTAGCCGACATTAGTTATAAGATATTAAACACCAAATACACTAAATACATTTTTTTTTTTTTTAGAGTAATGTTATTTGAACTCCCCCTTGCACAAATGAACATCAAATACATTCTTTTAAAAAAAGATAAATAGTTAAATTGAAGTGCAGATGGACATTTTGGAAGTGCCAATAGGACTTTCATATTTTTATAGAAATGTTATTGACAATGCAATGAGCACCAAATACACTATTTTTGGAGGGCAAATTACACCTTTGGCCTACTAGTTGTAACCATTTGTTTATGTAGCCTTTTAAATTGTATGTTTCGCAATATAATTCCTCATTTTGCTATCGAAATTTTACGAGACCCTTATGTTAATAATGGGCATTAATTTAGACAAAAATTTATCAATTATTTCGAGCAGACAGAGTAGAGAGATCACGAACAAGGGTGCTCTCTTTAAAACCACTACCTAACTCTTCTTTGGTCAATTTAAAAAGCGGAAGAGAGAGCAATCATTTCGGCGGTCACATCTGTCTGTGATCTCTCTAATTCAATAATTGAAAATATCTCAAGTGAGTTTCTGTTGAAATTAATTAAAGTCTACTAATAGTAGAAAGACCTTAGATATAATGATAAGATTGTTCCATTATGACCGGAAAGTCTTAGGTTCAAATTTTGAAAATAACTATTTTGTAAATAAGGATAAAACTGTGTACGTTTAACCCTCCTTAAACCCTTTAATGATGAGAGATTTCATGCACTAAATTGTCCTTTTTAATAATAGAAAGTCCTCGTAGAATTTCGATAACAAAATGGAAGGCATTGCTAAAGATACAAATGGTTGCGAGTAAGAGGAACGAATGAAAAGATGAGATAAATAATGATGGGGATTAATTTTGGCACCAACAAAATTAAGGGTGGAGATGTAGTAGTAGACTAGTAGTCAAGGAGAGGGTGGTGGGTCCTAGCAGATTATAATGTTTTCCACCATTTCAGGATCCTTCAGGCTACTGCTACTCAATGTTGCCCTCTAAACTTTTTCCACGTGTATAATCATAACTATACTAGTAAACAAACAAAAAGAACTACTAGCAAATTATTTCAGAAACTATAGACAAAACATGCCATGTACATATTTTTTTATTTTTTATTTTTTATTTTAAGGAAGAGTAGAGGTAGAATGCATTTTGACAAATATTATTATCTCCATGTAACACTTAAGAGGAGTTAATCTGGTTGACAGAAAAAAAAATGTCTTTGTTCTTTATCAATTAATATTCAATTCTTCTGTAAAATATTTGAGGAATTAAATTTTATAATTCTGAATGTACTAGACCAATATAAGGGATGTACGTTTTAGATCACCAGATAAGGTGATTAATTGAAGTACTCGTGAGTTAGTTCGGACACACTTTTACCGTAAAACCCAAAAAAAAAATAATTTATCTCCAAATCGTGTAATTTACATATATATGATTATACGTAAATATATATATATATATATATATATATATATATATATATATATATATATATATATATATATATATATATATATATTTACGTATAATCATATATATGTAAATTATATATGATTTAAGATGAATTTTCCCCTTAAAAAAACTTCTATCAAATTTTCTCAAATCAAACACAATGTACATTTAATAAAAAGACATTTTATAAAAAAATGGTCCTAATTTATTAAATACACTATGAATTTTCTTGTGTCTAAAATCACTTTATCGATTTTCAAATTTATAAATGTGAACAAATATAAATAATAAAAAACTAATTAATAAAATACAAATATAAAGTTAAAATCAACGTTTTAAAAATCGGACCAGATTGTCCAGTTCAACCGGTTGAACCGTCACCCGGACTAATTTTCGATCTGGTTAATGCCTGAATCCCAGTTATGATAAAAAATCAGTGACCTGGCCGATTCAACCGGTGATCCGGTGAATCGGAACGATTCTATAAGAATTGGGCGAGTCTTTTACATTTTGAAGAATGCTTCAATTCTTCCTTCATGTAGTAGCCCTAGCTGTTTTCCTCACATCTCTCTCGTTACCTTCTCTCTTTTCTCACTCTGTCGGTGACGCATACACACACATTCTCTCTCACTCACTCCAGATCTTTGTCGATGGTCAGACCTGAAGAGTGTGTTTGTCAAATCAAAGCGATGGCAGGAGGAAAGGCGATGAAAGGTGACGACGACTAGGATTTCATCTTGCAAAGGCTAGGGTTCTACTAGGTTGTAAGTCACGAACCACCTAATCTGCGATTCGTGACGTTAAGGGCTAGGTTTGAGTCGACGAAGACCAGCGACAACGAGGAACTTGGCCGAAAGTGGTCTGGTCTTTGCTTCTTCCACGGATGTATTGTGTACTGTACTCATCGCTCCACATCCATCATTGATTAATTTCATATTACAGTAACAAGGTCTGCAGCCAATTGATCCTTGACCTGTTAACTCTATACATGCAAACTGAACATTGAATTAGATAGTGGTTGAATTGGAATTGGTCCAAAAACCTTCTGGTCCGGGAAGATGATAATTAGAACACCTTGTGACTCGTGAAAAAGTGAATCAGAGCTTGAGATGAAACAGATCCGAGATAGGAAGTACCTAGAAACCTATACAAAAGACTTGCCGAGATGGTCTCGGTGTGTCCCCTTCGGCATGAGAATCAGCGTACGGGGGAAAAATTTATAGAGAAATTATCGAGAAAATGGAGCAAAATTCATCTACCTTTGAGCAATAGTATGCCCTCCTATATATAGGCATGGAGTGGATTAGTTTAAGGACTTAAGTATGGATTAGTGTCTCCTCAATATCATATCAATGTACCATCAGCTAATGAAAGGGGTGCCAAGAAGCTTCTTACTTTGGCCATATTTGGGGATATTTGTAGATATTTTAGGATATTTATAGATATTTTGGAGATAGTTATGGATATTTGGGGATATTTATAGATATTTGGGGATATTTATGGATATTTTGGAGATATTTAGGGATATTTGTAGTTGGGAAAATGAGCTAGCCCGCAAACCGATGAAGACACATTCTTGTTCTACCCGAGATTGAGAATCCGATTCTTGTCCTTCCCAGATAGCCGGAGATAGGAAGGGGGGGTTATGAGGGGCTTTCTGCCCTGCCCTTCTTGGATAGTCGGAGACGAGAAGGGAGTTTTGCTTGAGGAGCTCTACAAAGTCGATTTCTGAGATGGACAATGCCGCTATGAAGGTTCCTGAGATAGGGAAGGATTCCCCCATCCTGGCGCGGCTTGCCTGCTCACCCTAGAGGGTATTGAGGCCTTTGGGATGGTTGGCATAGATAGAGAAGTTTCTCTACTCGGTGCAATCTTCACACTTATTCCTTGGTATAACTTGATCTCTGTGGAGAGTTGCAGGTACATGGCGGTCTTCAATTGGTTGCGTTGGGGTAACCATTTTTATACTCATCAGTAGCCCCTAGTCCCTAGTGTTGAGAAGAAATTTGAAAAATTGGGGATTTTATGGTGAGCTTCTTCTAGAGCTTTGCTCCTTCTATTGGAGTCTTTTGAGGTGTCAGAGACCTTTTTTTTAATCTTTGAGGGGAATTGCATGGGAGTCAGGCCTCTTTTCCAAAAAGGAGATTTGACGATTTCGGGATGGGAACAGTTAGCCCAAGAATGGCAAAGAAAGCCTGAGGATACAGATTGGCGGCCTAAGAACGGCAATGATTAGCCCGCCCTAAATTCGCAAATAAAGTCTACGGTCGTCAGGCGCATGTCATGCATACGCTATGTGCATGCCCTGCGCATGTCCAATCGGTTTACGCCTCTTCAATGCACCCTTGAAGCGCCCCTGTAGAACCGTCAGGGAGAGGACACGCGTGTAAGACCTGATTTTTCTTATACGTAAAATTTGAGTCGCATTTGAGTACACTTGAAAATCACGGGATAAATGGAGAGATTAATTATTGTGATTTAAAAATTTAGGGGTCAAATTATAGTTTCAAAACATTAAAATTAGAATTGGGATTAATTAATAATTTAACAAGAATGAAGGGGGGTTTAGTGCAAATAAAATATTTTATATATATATATAAAGAGAAAGAGAGGCGGTGGAAATGAAGGGCCACTTAGCCAGCCCCTATTTGACACACACATATATACATATGTATACATACATATATTCATACATATCGACACGCCTCGGGAAGAAAGAAGAAGAATCGAGAACGGAGAGGGGAGAACAGTAGGTCGGTGAGGTTTGGGCCTCTTTTTCAGTACACACACATACACATTCTCTCACACACACACGCATACACACACACACACACACACACACACACACATATATACATTCATACATACGTACAGAGAGACACAACAGAAAAAGAAAAAGAAAAAAAAAATAGAGAAAGAAGAGGGTCCGTTCGGTAGGTGGGTGGCGGTCGTTCAACATCGTCAAAGTGCGTGTCTATGTGTGTTTTGTGTGTGTTTTGTTATGCGTATATGATCGGAGTATGCGTGTGTGCGCTGTCCGTCCGTTCTACGATGTGGTCGTCACTCTGGTAAGTGTGTGTATGCTCTGTTTCTTATTTGTTCATGTGTTGTGTGAGTCATTTGTGTGTGTGGTAAGTTCGGTTAGTGAGTTTCGTCGTCGGAGGTGGTGGTGTATATGTGTGCGCTTTTTGTTTCCGTTTGGTGCAATGTATGGGTGTGGGTGATGGGCCGGCAGTGGATGGCTGTGCGTGTGTGTTCCCTGTTTTTCTGTTTGTGCAAATGATTGTGTGTGTGTTCGGTTTGTTCATTGATTTTGGTTGGTTGGTGGTGGGGGGTTTGGTCCGACGGTGGTAGTTGTCAGAGTTGGTGAGAAGAGAGAGAGAGTGGTTGGTTGAAAACGGGAAAAAACAAAGGAGCAGACGGTAAGGAGTTCGCCTCGGCGATGTTGCGTTCACCTAGACGGTGGAAGATCAGTGTGCAGAAGAGGAGGTGCGCCTCAGTGGTGGAAATATCACCTAGGTTGTGGCAGGTCAGTAAACCAAAACAGACGCAGGAAGGAGAAGTGGGGAAAAAAAAATAAGAAGAAGAAAAATGAAGAAAAGGAAAATTGCACAAACCACCCCAATAAAACCTAAAACTCATCTCGCGGACAGGTGAAAAATTTGGGAAAGGTAGAATTCCGAACTCTCCTAATATATGTATTTAATTGTATTTAATTATCTTATGGGTGATTATGAAATTATTTGATATATTGTTGTGATATTTTACCTGTTGAAATTATATGAAATAAGTTGGACGATGTGGAATCTATGTGACAAGCATGTTTATGTGGTTTATGTGTTATATTAATTAAATGCATGTATTAGAGGGGTTGGAGTTCTACTGAGCATTAACTTACAATCCTATAGTGTTTGGTTGCAGGGACGGCTGGGAGAAAACGAGAGAATAAATTTTATTTGAAATTTCTAATTGTAAAAATTGTATTTATTATTTATTGTTGTAGTCGTCGAAAATGGTAATTACCATTATCGTAATTGTTGCAAAATATTTCTCTAGATTTTAATATATATTGAATATTCGGTTTAATATAAAATGATGTTGAGATAATCGAATAAAATTGTTTGTTTGATAAAATGTTGAAAAATTGGGATTTAAATTATAAACTCGAGACTTTTAAATTGGTCATCGTGTTGTGTATAAAATGAGTGGATTAATATAAAATAGATGGTTGGTTATTTAGTGATACTTTAAATGGTGACTTTTATATTTATTAATTATTGTCGTAAAATCGGTAACAAGAATATTGCGTATTTTTGTAAAACTTAACGCAAATTGTAGATTGGGAAGTTGACGAATCGGTTTTAGGATAGGAATTCTCTATAGGAGAAATCATACTTGCGACCATGGGAAACCAGGACATGACAACGCGTCCGTACGGCTTCTGAACGGCGTACCGCTCCCAGATGCCTTCAAGTCGTCATCAGGCGTGACGATTGGCATGGACAGGTTTCCTCCAATATAAAGGAGGCACCTTGAGTTCATTTTTACGTTTTGCAACTTTTGAAGCACCCCCTCCCTTCTCGGCAAGTAACTCTTTTTCCTTCAACATGTCTTCCATTCCTTCTTCTTATGCTTTCAAGTTTGCTTCAGGATCTTCCATTCCTAAACATGCCCTAGATGTCTCCCATCTTCGACGGGTTTACCCTCCGTTGGCATTGCCCCCTGCCTGGAGGAACGAACGAATTTTTCGAGTGGCGTTGAGCCCTTCGGTCATTGCGACGACAACGATGGTGCTGGGCTTGCTAGCGACCCCACCATGGAGGAAAACATAAGCCAGGGAGATAAGGCCAAGATAGGAAAGGGTATTGTTCCAGGAGAGAGTCCCGTTTGGGGGATTACATCAAAGATGGCGGAGGAGAAAATCAGTAAGACCTGAAACAAATATATCTTCCCAAAAAGGGTAGTGACCCATCTTCCTCTTCCTGAAGATAGGGACTGCGCTCCCCCTGAGGGTTTTATTACAGTTTATATGAAGCATTTGTGAGGCGGTTTACGGTTTTCGATCCATCCTTGGATTCGGACCCTGTGTGCGGAGTATAAGCTGTGTCCATCACAGCTTGCTCCCAACAACATTTGAGCCTTCGTGGCTTCATTCATCATTTGCAAGGTCGAGGGACTGGAGCCATCAATGGACCTGTTTAAATCTTTTTTCTTTCCCAAATCCACGCCCTTTAGGAAAGGGTGGTGCTATGTCGCATTGAGGAGACAGTTTCTCTCGAGCCTTGAGTCATTGGTAAAGAACTAGAAGCCCCAATACTTTTTCCTGGAAGGCGCCAACTGGGAGTCTGGTCCCAATGAGGAAGGAGTCAACCCCATTCCCAAGGAATGGGGTGTTTTAACTGAGAATGATTCTATTCGTGAGTGATTCGTTGATTACTGATAGGTGTAAATTACCTATCTATTTTCAATCCAAACGTTGTTAATTTTCGAGTATGTTTAATATGTTTTAATATGTTTTTATGTGTTTTTGTCTAAATCATGTGTTTGAGGTGAAAAGGTATGTAAACGGATAAAAAATGATCAAATCGGATCAAGAACGGTGGAAAAAGGGCAAAAATGTGCAAAGCCGGTACAGGTTCTGTAACTTTAAGGCTATTTTGGACTATTATTCAATACTATTTTGGAAACACTCAAAACATAGAAGTTATATATCTTTTTCTTAGCTTTCCATAGGTTTTTGAATCACCTCAATCGCAGTTCGGATGAAGAAGTTACAGTCAAAACAAAATGCAAACCTGCAGTTTTTTGGCCTAGGCGGAAATCCGGCAGAAAATTAACCAACCTACTTGCAGAAACTTCGCCTAGGCGAAGGCGAAAACCTCTGCGCCAGTTTAGATATTTTAGGATATTTTGAGCCTAGTTTTCTCATCATTTCCTCTCCATTAGGCTAAGGGACCTCAATAGACTTTAGGAGGATAGATTGAGAGGTTTTGGGAGTGCTCATTCAAATCCTAAGGAGAAGATCACGTTGCAACGAAGGAGGAGCGATCTCGGAACATTTTTAGTGATGAATCTTCGGACTAGGCTAAGTTTCTCTTGTTCCTTCTTTTATTTCTTAACTTAGGATTGTTGTTTGAGTATGTTTGGCTTAGTTTTCATCGTATAATCGGCTATGGCCATGAGCTAAACGGGTTTTTGTCTAGGGATTAATGTAATTTATAAAAGTGTTGTTTTGTTAAGTTTGTGTTTGGTTAGCAGTTGTTCTTCGTTATGTTGATTGTGTTTGCCATATTATTTATTTATTATGCTTAGATTTACATATTGAGAATACGGGATTTGACAAATTCCGGATTCGGACTAGAATAGACAAACGCCACGATCCAATAACCCGGGAGGAAATGGAATTGTGGACAATCGATGACGTTGGGGCAAGACTCACGTGACCTAGGGTCATTAAGATGTTGAGGGGGACTTCTTCGTTAACTCGAAGTCATGTATTCTCCCGTCTTACACTCGGGAGAGGTAGCGGTGGAGTTTTAGAACTGAGATTGTCGATAGAGTAAACACGACATGACGATCCAATGACCCGGTCGGGAGTTGGATTGTGTGCAATCAATGACGTTGGGGTGTGACTCACGCGACCTAGGGTTGTTAAGACGTTGAGGGAGACTTCTTCGTTGACATGAAGTCGCGTTATATCCCTCGTCTTACACTCGGGAGAGGTGGCGAGGAAGTTTACGAACTGAGATTGTCGGATAAGTCGAACTCCGTTAATGTAAACTAAAAGTCGGATAAGTCGAACGCCGTTAATGTAAACTAAAACGAGACCGAACACGTTTTTGTAAACAAAAGTTAATCCCTAGGCAATACTTTCCCTAAACATCTTATAGTAATATTATTATAGTTAATTTAATTAGATTAATTAACTTAGTATTAGTATAATTAATTTTATTCAATTTATCTTCGCCTAGATAAAATTAGGTCATGATAAACGCGATATTCAATTATAGTCAAAATCAATCCCTGTGGACACGATAACCGTAACTCTCCCGATCTATACTAAAACTTGACCTCATATACTTGTGAGTGAAAGTAGTGGCGTATTTTACGCCCTACCAATTACGCAGCCTTTTCTTTTGGTATTTTGACTGTTTTTCCTCTTCTTCCCTTTTGTTTTCTTGAACAGTCCCGGAAAAAGTCAGCGAAAAGAGGATTCGACCCAATACATCTATTAAATAACAAAGGAGAATCGTGCAGGAGACCGAGTTCAACCAAGTCGACCAACTGTTGGAATCAACGTTGTACTCCCGTCATTTTTACCGTGCCCCAGGCTTGCCGATACTAGAGATTGATCAAAGTACTATGAACGGTAAAGTTTCCCCTTCCCTGGAGTTTCTGGTTTCTTGAATTTTCTATCGTTTTCTTGCTTTCCACTCATCCAGTTTTTACTGCTTTCTTAGCAGAGATGGCCAAGGTGGCGCTAATGAGATTACTGAAAGAGACGGCGGCCAAAGCTATTGTAGACAAGAGATAAGCCTCCCAGTCCCAGGCAGAGGTTCCTCAAGGGGGAAGTGCAGAGAAGGGAGAAGATACTGTCGTAATAAGCTCCGTAGGCGAGACCCCTATTGGGGTGGAGGATGTACCAATGAGGATAATGAGGAGAAAGCAACAGATGAGAGAAACCTAGGTTATGGTTGAGAAGGAGACGCCGTCACGATCTAGGCCAGTCCCCACGCCTTCTTCCGAGAAGGGCAGTGTTGGGAGAAACTATGAGAGGGGAAAAATAAAGGCGAAAGGACAAGTGCTGAGGAATTGAAAAAGGCTAGAACTGAGGGGACCTTTGGAGCCCCCCAGCCAAATAAAACTTCCACCCCCATATCCTTCCCAACCCCAGATACAAGTCTTCTTCTCGACCAAGAGGTCCTGGACCACCCAGAAACGTTGTCTGCCTACGTCAGCCAGATCATCCCCCCAAGGACCTAAAGCAAGTGAATGCTAAATCGGATACGAGGACTGTTGCCACGCTGCAAATGGATGCACTGTCGGTAAGGCTAACATCGAGATTTGCTTTGACTCTTCATTGCACTTTGTTCTTGGATATTAATATGACACATTTTCTCTTTTATGTTCTGCAGGTGCTGTCTAGGGTCTCTTCTCTGTCTGCACGCCTCAACTCTACCTTTGAGAGATAGCACAAACTGAATGAAGAACGCAAACAGCACCTGGCCCAGGTGAGAAGGTAGAATGAGATGACCAAATAACTGATGATGAGTGAGAATGATGCTAGAGAGGAAGTAAAAAGTCTGACTGAAGAGAAAACGAAACTGGTTGAGGAGAAAGAGGTCCTTGAATCCTATTCCAGCAAGCTTGAGGTTAATCTCGCTGCCGTCCAAGAGATGATGGAAGAGATAAAGAAAGAGCACGGTGCTGCTATTGCTAAAGCCGAGGAGGATGTTGTTAACGAATGGATAGAGTCTCAAGCCTTCGTCGGGATGAAAACGTTGTTGGTTGCTGAAATGGCAGAGCATGGTCGTAGGTACACAATTCGCAATCTGTGTCGCCGGCACCCAAACTTCCCAGTTGATGACATCGGCAAGGATTACTCAGATGTTGAAGGAGATATCGATCTTGGGATGGGGAATGCCTAGGTTGAGCAAGGAGATGCAGATGTCGTGATGGTGGAAGTAGATGCCGAGATGGGGGACGCTGGAGATGAACAAGAAAATGTCGAAGCCAAGATGGGGGAAGTAGATGCCAGCCTGAGCAAAATAGATATCGTTCAAAGAAGCATTGTGGCCGAGCAGAATGAACCTCTCTCTAGCGAAGTTGAAGTCAGACCGTCCCCCACTAGCCAATAAAAACTTCAACCCCAATTCAACTCAGTCCTGGATCAATCCAAGAAAAACTTGTACTTTTTTTTTTTTTTTTTTTCAATGTCCTTTTTGGCCCCTCAGCCTTTTTACCATGAAAATGGGCTTTCTGTTATGGGCTTTGGGGCCCTTGGAATTGTGATTGATGTTTAAATGAACAAAAATTCCCTATTGATTTGTTCTCCGAAGATTCCGAACAAACTGTGATTTTCTACATGATCTCATTTACTGCTTTTGAATTTGTATTTGTGTCTTTGAGTTTTTGTCTGTCCCTAGAGAGTTGTCTCTGTCTTGGAGCAGAAATGGTTCCTCTTCCCAGCGGTGGAGCTTTATTTTCATCCTTATCTCGGAAATATCGAGATGGGGAGAGGCCTGAGTTTGGCAAGTTGTCAGAACATAGAGTTGGATTGTTGCTTGGTAAATTACTTGAATCTATCTCGGAGATGGACCTGATGTCCCATGCTCGGCTACTTTTGAAGACTTGGACATTTTTAGCTATGATATTTGCCTTTTGCCCTTTGTCTTTCATCTTAGCCAATTGGACGCCCTTTAACAATTCCTCCTGATCTCGGCGGTGCTCTGCTCTAATCGGACAATCTTTGATACTTGTGTAATTTTTGTTTATTTCGTTCATTTTTTCTTGAAAAAATTTTAAGCCTCTTTTATTCAGTTTTACATTTCTTCTTGGACAGTGTCCGAGAAGAAATCATACTCTCCTTCTCAGACTTAAACGCCAAGAAGAGAACACGCCTCCCCTTCTTAGGAAAGACATTGTTTCGTGTTGTTTCACCATATCCATAACCTCCCTACCCCCCTAGCCTAGCATCTGAGCAAAGCTCGGGTGGTAGGTTATATTTCAAGGGTGGTACCTGTATGGAATCTGGCACTCGCAGTCTCTAAGGGGGTGACCTTAGGTCGGCCCCTATGGCCGGTCACAAGTGGGTTCTCATTAGTGGGGCTTATCTCTAAGCCCTTTCAGGTTATCCCAAATTGTCGTTCCAAGGGCATCATCTCTTTATGTCGCCTGAGATTAGCTCGGCTGCCAGGGGTGGGATGCTTACCTGTAAGTCCTCAGACCCGATCGATGTTCGGCCGTCGACAGACGACCTTGGTCAATCCCCGAGTATAAACTACCGATCCGTGGAGAAAGGTCTGGTTACACTCTCGACGCGATGCGCCGAGATGGGTTTCTTGTCGTAGATTACCTCTGACGCTGGGCGTTGGGATATCGTTTCTTCTTAACAACGAGCTGGGGATGGCACATCTTTGTCCTAGATAGGACAGAGGGTTGCTCATCCCGACATACATGCAATTTGGAGAGTCGTGGGGAGGGTTGCTCATCCCAATCCGAGATAGGATGGGGGCTACACTATACCGCGACAAAATTTGAAGAATGGAGAATTGATTAAAAAAAACATTTATTCTGTTCATAAGTAGGTTCTTTACAAGCTTCAAAAAGCGAAAAACTTTACAAGTCCACCGAAGCTTTCTCTCTGGGGTAGTAGTGTTTCGGATGCTTTACATTCCAATGGTGCCTTAAGGGGACACCTTTTTCTGTTTCCAATTCGTAAGTATCGGGACGAGTAATACGAGTGACACGATATGGTCCTTCCCATGATAGGGATAGGGCAAGTTTGCCTGCAGTTGAATCCTTGGTGGCCAGGGTTACTTTTCGAAGGATGAGGTCGCCAACATCGAATGACCTAGGACGGACCCTTCTATTGTAATATTTAGCCATCATTTGTTGATAAGTTGCTTGCTGAATAAGGGAACGTTCTCTTCTTTCTTCAAGAAGGTCAAGGTTAAGGGCCAAAGAGGCATCATTTTCATCTGGACAGAAGATCACTATTGTCCGAGAAGAAAGTATGCCAATCTCGGCAGGGATCACTGCCTCTGATCCGAAAGTCATTGTGAAAAAGGTTTTCCTTATAGGGGTCATTGCCGTAGTGTGATATGCTTAGAGAATAGGACATATGTCTTCAACCTATCTTCCCTTCGATTAATCTAATCTAGTCTTGAGTCTATGAAGAATTGTGCGATTGGTGACTTCCACTTGTCCGTTGGCTTAGGGGTGCCCTGGAGATACAAAGTGGGTCTGGATCCCCAGCCCGACGTAGAATTTCGCAAAGAGTTCATTGTCGAATTGCTTCCCGTTGTCGGAGACGATGGCCTTGGGTATTTCGAAACGGCACACAATGCTTTCCCACATGAAATCTCTGATTTTTTTCCTTGGTGATGTGTGCAAGTGGCTTAACTTCCACCCACTTTGTGAAATAGTCGATTGTGAAGATGAGGAATTTTCTCTGCCCGGTCCCTTAGGGGAATAATCTAAGAAGGTTAATGCTCTATTTGGTAAAGGGCCAAGGACTTATCATGGGGACGAGAACAGTTGGAGGTAACTGGGGATGAAAGACAAATCTTTGACATTTATCACATTTTTTGACGAATTCCATGGAGTCTTGTGCATGTTCGGCTAGAAGTATCTATGTTTAATAAGCTTGTGAACCATGGACCTTTTTCTTGAGTGGTCTCCACACAGCCCTTCATGGCTTTCCTTAATCACGTAGCTAGACTCTTTTGGTCTTAGGAAACAAGAGTATGGGCCCAAGAATAATCGTCGATAAAGTACCCCATCAATGATGGTGTACCTAAATGCCTTATACCACATTCGTCTGGCCTCTACTCAGTCAGAAGGGAGTGTTCCGTTTTGGAGGTATTCTTTTATCATATCTATCTAAGTCAATGTGTCAAAGAGAGTCCATATGATAGATACTTGGTCATAAATTGTTGTGTTTGCCTCCTCCAAGTACTCAATAGGAACACTTCTCTTCAAGGTAACTTCCACGGCAGAGGCCAAGTTGGCTAAAGCATCGGCATGCCGATCTTCTCGGTGAATTTGGCGTACTTGGATACTTTCAAAATTTACCATAAGTGCCTTTACCCTCCCAAGGTAAGCAGTCATACTTAGATTTTTAGTTGCATATTCATCGTTTACTTGGTTTACAACTAGTTGTGAATCACATGAGACTTGTAGACTTTTAACGTTGAATTCCCTTGCTAACCTGAGGCCGGCGAGAAGGGCTTAATTTTCTACTTTATTGTTGGTGGCTCTGAACCCCAATCGGAGTGTGTATTCAATTTCTTCTTGATTCGGGGCTACGAAGACCTTTCCGGCCCCACATCCTCCCACATTGGAGGAACCATTCGTAAAAAGCTGTAATTGGTTTGGACCGAGATCATCACTTGTTCCGAGATGGGAAGGTGCCTCTTCCAGGACCGGTGCCTCTACCGAGCCGAAATGAGCCTCTTGCCAGGCAGGACCATGGTTATCCGAGGTTGAGCCTCTTGCCCCGTATTTGTACAAGTGTTGTCTTCATCGCGGTGATGCACCTTTCTAACGCAGCTTCTCTTCTCGGCGGTGCTGCAACATGGCTGACAACCACTCTTGACCCCTGTCGTTTGGTGAGAGGGGAGTGAAAGTCAACCTCTCGAGCACGACGAACTCTACGATAAGCACGAGTGACGTTACTGTAGGTTCTTCCCGCTGGTGATCACGACAATCCTCTGTTTAGTGAGCCTGTGAGGGCAAAGATGCAGAATCGAAAGCGGTTAGTGGGGCCAAATTCCATTCCCTTACTGGTCGATCGCGCGGATGAAGTTGTTCTCTCATTATGTGCCCTTCAGAGTGGATAACACGATCCAATCCTTGGTGATGATCCTCACCCCCTATATATCGGAGAATCGGTCCCCACTTATCTGGAGCCGGTGGTAGGTGGTGTTGACATTTTCAGTAGCTGGTCCAACATGGGGCCCTGCAGGCGAAGCTGACGGCCCTACCTAGTTGATGGGGAGTATATTTTCTTCTTCTTCCGGGATGGGATCTATAGTCCTCACATCCGTATTGGGGACTCTTGACATTTCTCTAGTTGGGTTGCTATCCACTGTGCTATTCGGGTCTCTTGGTCGCAAAAACTGACTAGCCCTTGTAATCATATAACCTTTAGCCAAGATGGGAGCAGATGATTGGAGGAAGGCTCTTAGTAGCGCTTCTCACAGATGACACTAAACTGTTGATATCGAATTTTGGATGACCTCAACGGTATGGTCCGGTCAGCACAGGTGGAGATGGAGATGTCTGGAATAGAGATCTTCAATCCGTAGAGCTTCTTGTTTGTGGAGAGGTCCTTGGCCGAGAAGGGATGGGTTTGAATTGGAATTGGCCTAAAAGCCTTCTGGTCCAGGAAAAGGATGGTTAGAACACCTTGTGACTCATGAAAAATGAATCGGAGCTTGAGATGAAGTAAATCCAAAATAGGGAGCACCTGGAAACCTGCATAAAGGACTTGTCGGGATGGTCCTGACGTGTCCCCTCCGGCGTGAGAATCAACGTACGGGGGGAAAATTTATAGAGAAACTATCGAGAAGAGAGTGCAAAATTCACCTACCTTTGGGCAATAGTATGCCTTCTTATATATAGGCATGGAGTGGATTAACTTAAGGGCTTAAGCATGGATTAGTGTACGCCGAAGATTTACACCCTCGAAGTATATGACTACTCACAAGTGTACGAGGTCAAAATTTTAGTATAGTGTGATCGTGAAAGATCGGGTTATTGTATCCACAGGGATTTGTGTCGTTACTATCGAATACTGCGTTTGTCGTGACCTAACTTTATCTAGGCGAAAAATAAATATATTTAATTAATTAAACTAATACTAATATAATATAAATTAATTACACTAATATGCTAATATGTTTTAGGGTGAAGAATTGCCTAGGGATTAACGTGTTTACAAATATGTGTTCGATTTCGATTTACTCACGTTTACGTTGTTCGACCTATTTGATAACCTCGGTACGTAAACTCATCCGCCACCTCTCCCAAGTGTAAGACGGGGGAATACATGACTTCGAGTCAATGAATAAGTCCCCCTCAACATCTTAATGACCCTAGGTCACCTGAGTCTCGCCCAACGTCATTGATTGTACACAATCCAACTCTCTCCCGGGTTATTAGATCGTGTGTTGTATTTACCCTATCGACAATTTTCGTTCTAAAACTCCCTCACCACCTCTTCCGAGTGTAAGACGAGGGATATAACGCAATTTTGAGTCAACAAAGAAGTCTCCCTCAATGTCTTAACGACCCTAGGTCGTGTGAGTCTTGGCCCAATGTCATCGATTGTCCACAATTCAAACCCCGATCGGGTTATAGAATCATGGCATTTGTTTACCCTAATCTGAATCCGAGGTTCGTCAAAACCCTGTATTTTCCATTTATCAATCCAAGCATAATAAACAAACAATACGATAAAAATAATCAAACTACGAAAAACAAACATAAACGCAACACCGAAATCATCCAAACAAACATATTTATAAATATATCGTTAATCCCTACTAAAATCCATATTTAACTCAAGGCCATAGCCGCATATACAATGAAATAATAAGCTAAACATACTCACATGATCCTAAGATAAAGAAATAAGAAAAAACAATTGAAGAACTTAGCCTCGTCCGAAGATAAACCGCTAAGAACGCTCAACGATCGTTTCACCGTCTTCTCCACTTAGGGATGTGAGCTCCACCTCTAAAACTCCTAAACCATACCCTAAATATAGCCTAAGGTGCCCAAATGGCCGGGGGGCTCAAAGGAAAGGGAAGAAGATGGGTATTTATAAGCAAAATATCTAAATAAAATATCTAGGCTGTGTAGAGGGTCACCGATGCGGCCTTGGGATTCAGTACCACGGCGGTGGGTAGGTCGGTTAGTTGATCACTACAGCGATAAAGACAATGATGGCTTAGGAAGAACATTCTGCTGGATCACCGCCACGGCAGTGGGCTGTCAGTAGCCTACTTCTGTTTCTCTACTTCTTCATCGTCGCGATAGTGGGATTCACCATTGCGGCGGTGGTCCATCAGTAGTATTTTGCCTTTCTCAGCATCTTCACCGTCGCGGCAGTGGTCTGGATGCCGCGGCGGTGGGCTTGTTTCATAATTTTGCCTCCGAGCTTATTTTTCCACCATTCTTTCGATCACTTTTGGTTCGATCTCATCGTTTTCGCTCTAGTTTTCTACCTGTTTGTCCCACACACCTGATTTATACAAAAAGTAAGAAAACTAATTAAAACGTAATAAAATACTACATAAACGCTCGAAAACTAACTTAATTCGATTTGAAAATACATAGGAATGTCACACCTATCAATTAGTGTCTCCTCAATATCACATTAATGTACCATCTTGGTATATAGTCAATGAGAGGGTGCGAAGGAGCTTTTTACTTTGACCATATTTGGGGATATTTATGGATATTTTGGGGATATTTATGGACATTTGGGGATATTTATAGACATTTAGGGATATTTTGGAGATATTTAGGGATATTTGTAGTTGGGAAAATGAGCTAGCCCGCAAATCGAGGAAAACACATTCCTATTGTACCCAAGATTGAAAATATGATTCATACCTTTCCCGGATAGCCAAAGAAAGAAAGGGGGGTTATAAGGGGCTTTCTGCCCTACCCTTCTTGGATAGTCGGAGACGAGAATGAGAGTTTTGCCTGAGGAGCTCTGCGGAGTTGATTTTCGAGATGGGCCATGCCGCTGTAGAGGCTGCCGAAATGGGGAAGGATTCCCCATCCCGGTGCGGCTTGCCTGCTCACCCTGGAGGGTGTTGAGGCCTTTGGGATGGCTAGCATGGATGGAGAAGTTCTTTTGCTCGGTGCAATCTTCACACTTATTCCTTGGTATGACTTGATCTTTATGGAGAGTTGCGGGTACGTAGCGGTTTTCAATTGGTTGTATTGGGGTGACCATTTTTACACTCATCAATATATTTATTTATATGTGTGTGTGTGTGTGTGTGTGTGTGTGTGTATTAATGACATCATTATGACGTCACAGCTCAACTGGGGTTCGCCTACCGGTTGAGCCAGTGACTCGTGACCCGGTGACTTTTCTAGTTCGATATCTAGTTTGGTTTTTAAAACATTGGTTAAAATGTTGGTGCATGTTTGTGAAAATTTTAGACAATTTTTTTTCAATCCAATCACTTACATTTATTTTTTTTAAAATCAATTCTCACCTTTCACTAGAAAATAATTAATTATTTTTTATTTTGTTTTCTAGATTATTACTTTTGATTTTTTTTTTTTTTTTTGTACAAATAACATAAGGAAAATGCAAAATAAAAGTATTTTAAAAAATATATATAAAATAAGAGAGTGAACAAAAAGTATTATGTTGTGAAAGTATTTTTATCAATACAACATGATGGGGAATGTTTTGGATAAACAAATTGAACAAAAAAAAGAGAAGATATATCATAGGTGTTATAAAAATGATAGAGCATGTTATTAATATTTATTGAAGTGATAAGGAGTGTGTCAAGTTTTTTTTTTTTTTTTACAAATAGTTAGGGAAATATTTTTGAATACTAGACTTCCTACTAGATAGACATATTATATAACCGTTAGAGTACAAGGTTGAGTTGAAACGGGAACAATTTTCTTTAAAGAGGGTAGAGGAGATGAATTGACTAGGGATGTTAATGGTTTGGTTTTTATCCGATTTCATATAAAATTGACACCAAAACCTTTAAACATATACCAAACCAAAATCACTGATTTTTTTATGCGGTTTTAAAACCGCTCCATTTAAATTTATACAAAACTAAAACCACGAACCCATTACATTATTTAAGATATTTCAATTTTATAAAAAATTAAAATCATGAAATCGCAGACCATTGTTCTTTTTAGGGGTGTGCACGGGTCGGGTGGGGCTGTTTTTGGGCTAAGCCAACACCCGACCCGAAGGTCATTGGGTCAGTGATTCTTGAACCCGCCTACCGACCAATACTATCAAACAACCAACGTTGTCGGATGGCTTTCGGGTTCGGTCGGAGTCGGTAGGAAAACTAAGGTTAAGAATGAGATGAGGATTTACTAATTTAGGGAGGAAGATCGAAGACATTGAATGGAAATGTAGAACAAACAAATTTGCAAAACCAACAATCAGATAAATAGAACTAACAAAACAGAAGCAAATTCACATATTTATAGAAAATAAAAACACACAATGGCGAAAACAAAATCAAAAACAGAAATATTCATATATTGAATAGAACAGAGACAAAAAACACCTCAAGTTGCCAATCGTCATTGTTGTATGCTTGTAATATCATCACTCACTGTCCACATGTACCGGCTCCATTGATTGAAGAAGAATTGTCGGAGAAGAAGAACAATTGAAAAGAAAGAAGATTGGAGAGTGAATAAGAAGGAAGAACAACAATAGATTGATTTGAATGGGAGGGATTCGATCCATTAGCATTTGGAAAAGAGAGATCGAAGAGGAAGAAGACTGAAGAGAGATTGAGAACGAAGCAGCGGCTACTGAATGAAATATGAAAACCCGAGGGAAAAAAACTTATTTAAGGGATTAACCGGTCGGATCGCGTTTACTCGGATGAGTTTGGAGTAAACCCGTCAACCGCCCGCCTCTCTCTCTTACCGGGTGGATCAACCGACCCGACTCTCTCTCTTATCTTCATTACCCGACCAGTGTGACACGGGTCGAACGGATTTACCGGGTGGGTCGGGTCTAACGGGTTGGATGCACACCCCTAGTTCTTTTATAAATAAACAAAAACATAACTACAATAAATAACATAAATTCCAAAAATACAAAAATCAAACTACAAAAATATTAATTATTACAATAAACGTTTCTAATAATAATTAAAATAAGCGATTGAAATCATAATTTTTACAATAAATAAAACATATATATATTTGGAGTAAAAA
This sequence comes from Eucommia ulmoides, assembly GCA_016647705.1. Lineage (NCBI taxonomy): Eukaryota > Viridiplantae > Streptophyta > Magnoliopsida > Garryales > Eucommiaceae > Eucommia > Eucommia ulmoides. Next base: position 47,438,094 of record CM028338.1, read on the forward strand.
AAATAAAAAATAGAGTATGTATGTCATAAAAATATATCTAAAATTTTGATTTCGCGGTTCGATTTTGTAGTTCGATTTTATAATTTGAATTTGTAGTTCGATTTCACATATATTATTTTAAAACTAAAATTATTTCGATTATTAATTTTAAAATTAAAACCGCAAGAAGAATATTTAGTCAATTTTAAAATTAGAATATTCGATTCGGGATTTCTCGTTGTCAATTCGTTTTTTTCCCCATTCCTAGAATTGACTTGTGTAGAAAGAGAGAGAAGGGGGAGGAGAGATGGAGAGAGTATACGTGTAGAGTCGGAATCCCCAGTTCTACAAGTGGTCACTCCCCATCATTCTATTTTTCCAACTCTCCGCAACTTTCAATTCTCGGACCCAACAGATAGGGTGGCGCACGCTCCGAATGACAAGACCCGCGCGCATCTCGCTCTTCACTCCTCTCTCTCTCTCTCACACTCCTCTCCAAACCTAAGCTTTTAATACTCTCCAGTCCATGGCGCAGCAGCAGCTTGATGTGCCCCACTTGCCCTCTGCGTTGTGAAATCCAACAAATCTCAACGGTCACTGCTCCCTCCGTCTCTTTCTGTTCTAGAGTGTGTGTGTGTGTATGGTGTGCGCTACTGTGTGTTTTGTTACAGAATCCTTGAGAGGGACACAGAGAAAGAGAGAGATTTTGTTGTTGAATGGCGGTCATAGCATTTGGCTCAAAACTCTGTTGTTTTCTTCAGCTCCGTGTGCTCGAGTAAGATTATGAAGGTTTGTTCCAAGCTGCTGCTGCTTCGTGGTTGATCTCGAGATTTTCTCTTTGTGGATTTACACTAAGATCGTCGAGGTATGTTTCGTCGTTTGTCGATATTGTTTATCATTTGCTTATGAGGAACTGAAATCGATTATTTTTTGTTTTTTTCTTCACTGATTTAAGCGAATTTAATTGAAATTACGATAGATTCGGATCACAGAGTCGGATATGTTGACTTGCATAGCGTGTTCGAAGCAGCTCGGTGGTGGATCTCTTCCCGAACAAGAAGATCACGACGACGCGGCGACGCCGAGCAAAAAACAAGCTATTAAAGCTCTCACTGCTCAGGTAATTTTACTCGCATTCTCTTCTGATTCATGTTTTCGAAATCGAATTCTCCGAGACTTCAGTAGTTTGACTCCTAAAGTTGGTCTTCAGATCAAAGACATGGCAGTCAAGGCTTCCGGAGCCTACAAGAACTGCAAACCGTGTTCAGGATCGTCAAATCACAACCGGAATCGCAACTATACTGACTCCGAAGCGGGGTCTGTCTCCGGGAGGTTTCACTACTCGTACCAAAGAGCCGGCAGTGGGAATTCAACGCCGAGACTGTGGGGAAAGGAAATGGAGGCGAGATTGAAGGGGCTTTCCAGCGGAGAAGGCACTCCCGCGTCAGTGAGTGGCCGGACTGAGTCAGTTGGGTTTATGGAGGAGGAAGATGAGGCCAAGGAATGGGTTGCTCAGGTGGAACCTGGCGTTCTCATCACATTCCTTTCCCTACCCCAGGGTGGAAACGATCTGAAAAGGATCCGATTTAGGTATTATTCTTCATGCCAATCCTACCTTCTCTTGATCTAATTTCTGAAACTTACTATTTGTTGGGAAGTTGTTGTTCATCCATCTTTTCTTCAATTACTATTGAATCCTGATTTTGGACTGTACAGTGTACAGTGATTCTGTTGCTTCTGGTTCCCATGTCAATTCACTTTGTTAATGCATTTACCAGAATTTGTTGAAAGTGGACCCAAAATTGGTGTTCAATAGGGTCAAGAATATCTTAGATGTGGACTTGGATCTTCTTCAATGGATGTCAAAGGCATTTATTTGTGCCTAAAAGTAGCCAATTCTAAACCTGAGATCAATTTGGGTTTGCTGATAATTTCAAAATTAACTAGCTCCAGAGCACACACTAATAGATTTCATCCAGTTGATTAGTTGAACCGGAGATCAATTTGGGGTTGAAGAGGCTAAGCTAAACTCTCGGTACCAATTCCTAGGACATACGAAACATCGGAGCTAGATTGAGACTCCATGGTTAGGTTTATTTCTTCATGTTAACTTTGGCCTACTGCTGTGGGACAAGGAGGAGTCCATTTGGTGGTATTGGTGTAGAGTTAGTGGAGGCATGTGGAACTACTCTCATGATGGAATTGTTTTTTGTATTTTTTGTGGAAGAAGAAATTGCAGGGAACATATAAAAAACTACATGCTTTTGGAGAAACTACTTTCTGTTTCACATGTGGATGTAGGTACCCACCGCCACTCACCTGGTCCTTTAATCCTCCTCAGACAAAATGACAAATATCTTGATGATGTTGACTTTCTACCTTACAGATAAGGGATTGTAATAGTTTTTTTTCCTGTTCTGCTTTTCTTTATGCAACGAGGGTTTGCTCTTTCCCATCAAAAGAAAGAGCAAAAACCAACATAGTGTAGCTTAAGTGGTAAAGCCTACTTGAGTTAAAACAGTTGAGGGGCTTCTGCAAGGTCAGGGGTTCGAACCTACGGAAAAACACTTGTTGGGAGGGAGGGGCAGCCACGCACCCTTAACGAGATTAGTCTCACACTATATGTGAACGTGGGGACACTCGTGGGTATACCAAAAAAAGAAAAAAAAGCACAAAAATAGATTTTGTTATTACATAGTGTGGAAGGATTATGCTGCACTTTGTCACTTTGCATAATATTTTTAGCATGTATCAATTTTTTACAATTAGCGCTTAGGTGTTGTTTGGAAGCACAAAATTTGAGCATGGAACTTGGAAATTAGAAATGAACGAATGTAAATTTTCAGATTTTTACACGCGTTCAGTTTTAATTCAAATTTGGATGCTCCAATTCTGTACAACCAAACACTACCTTAGAGCTTTTAGACCTGTTTTTTAATTTGTCTCACTGTGCTACGCCATTGATGGATGAGCATGGGCAAAACAGATTGTTGTACATCAGATAATGAAAACCCTCTTTGGAGCTACCTTAGAGCTTTTAGACCGAGTTTTTATTTTCTCACAATTTGCTAATCCGTTGATTGATGAGCATGGGAAAAACGGATTGTGGTATATCAGATGATTAAAACCCTCCTTTTGCCATGATAACGATGGATATAATTTTGAAATCTCAAGTTCATAAGTGCATTTCATGGTTAGATGAGAAATTGTAAATTTCTTTGGTATTTTTGTTTTTTAATCTAGGAAATGCATCGAATTGATTATGTAATGCTTATTTTCCTTTTTTTTATGTTGTTGTTGTTTTGAATTTGATTAGTCGAGAGATATTTAACAAAATTCAAGCTCAAAGGTGGTGGGCAGAGAACAGTGACAAGGTGATGGAATTGTACAATGTTCAAAGGTTCAATCGGCAAGCAGTGCCACTGCCAACGCCACCAAGATCTGAGGATGAGGTGAGTTTTTCTTTTTCATTAGTGCGCAACATATGGTGTTCGTTAAAATGTGTTTCAGAATAGCATTGTGGCTTCGGTTATGTTTCATTTTCCCAATGTGCAAATCATTTCGATAAAACCCAAACAATCTCTGTGGTTATATATCTATGCATGTCAAAAATGAAAAATCATTAATATGTTTTGCATTTGTTTGGTGTTTCTGTCTATGTTCCCAAAAATCTTGGAATCATTTCTTGCCTGTGTGTGCATCATATGTATTAAACCTCTAACTATCCCCATGATGTGGCATTAGTTTATTGTTTCTGTTCCCATATTTCTGTTTCTGTTCTGAAAAATCTTGGTATCATTTCTTGCCTGTGTGCACATCATTTGGATTAAAACCCTAACTACCCACATGAATTTATATCTTCTAAAAACTCAATAATACATGTGGCGTTGTTTTGTGTTTCTGTTCCCAAAATTCTTGGAATTATTTTCTTGCCCGTGTGCACATAATTTGGATTCAAACCTTAACCATGACTTTCCCTGTGAATATATATCTTGTAAAAAATCATTAATACTTGTGACGGTAGTTTGTATTTATGTTCCCAAAAATCTTGGAACGGAAACAGAATTCTGAGAGAATATTTTTTATTTCTGTTCTGTTAATTGTTCTAAAAATCCAAGAGCAGTACAGAAACAGATTCTTTTTGTTACTCCTAGTATCTGTTTCTGTTCCCATTTTTCTGGGAACATAATTTTTTTCCGATTTCAGCACTTATGATACTCCTCTCTTTTTCAGACCTCAAAGATCAGATCAATTGAGAACAGCCCCGTGACACCGCCCCTGAGCAAAGAACGCTCACCTCACAGCCACCATTACCACCACCACAACTCCGGTCTTGCTTCAACCCCTAAAGTCTCCAGTGTGAGTGCGGCCAAAACAGAGATATCGTCAGCTGATGTTTCTGATTGCTCAGGAGAGCTCTCTGTGAGCAACGCCAGTGATTTGGAGACTGAATGGGTTGAACAGGATGAGCCTGGTGTTTACATTACGATTAGGGCATTGCCGGGTGGCACTCGGGAGCTTAGGCGTGTTCGTTTCAGGTATGTACTTTGAATTGAGCTTAGGGCCTGTTTGGTTTCATTTTCGAAAACAATTTTTCGGAATTTTGAAAATAATTCTTGAAATTTGTTAGAAAGTTTGGTTTCGTTTTGAAAAAAGTTAAGGAAAAAAATATAAATAATGTGTTAAAATAAAAATAATAGAAGTATGATATTACAACGGAAAAATTGTAAGATCGTCCTTCAAATGAGTCACTTGTAATATTTTGACCAAATTGTTCTCTTTATTTTTCAGTTCTTCAGTTAACATCAACTAGATTGAATCTATCTAGTTGATGTTGATTAGTGTTAAATTTGATTACGATATCATAGTTAACATTAACTAAAATACAGTTTGAGTATGGTAAGGGACTGTTTATTCTCCTAGAAACTCAAAATACTACTATTTGAACCCTTTTAATAACACAACTCAAAAGAATTTTTTCAAAACAATTTTGACAATAATCACTATCTCACATCACTTACCTACCTTTAATATTATATATTTATTATTTTATACATTTAATTTTATATTTTCTTTTAATTTACATTTTTATTTGTCTACAAATTATTTCTGTCACACGCGTGTACTTAATAAATATCATCAGTGGCTCTTTTTTAATATAACATTTCAATCAATCACATTACTTTTGCTTTTTATTTTTTTCACAAATTCTTAATAAATATTCTTTTTTTTAAAAAAATTAAACGAAACAATTTCTTACAATCTTCAGAAACTGTTTTCAAAATTTTCGAGAATAGTTTTCTAAAATTGAACCAAACAGTTGAAAATTGTTTTTGAGTTATGTTGGCAAAAGATTAATAGTTGAATTTTTCGTTTTAAAAATAAATAAATCAGGTGCTGGGTTTTTGCGGTCTGTAGGCAATTTCCATGCTTTTTTTATTTTTGCCCACAAACTCGTAGACCTTCTAGCCAATTTTTTCCCCCATGTTTCTGTATCTTTTCATAAAACTTGGAACAAAAATCAAAATATGAGAACCAAACACCACCTTTAGTGTTAATTAAGCGGTTTGAGACGATCTGCTTTTAAAAATTTCAGCCCTTAAGAACATTTTTACGTCATATTAACTGGAATTATATTAACCCGAAAAAGATGAACATGTTTGTGTTGCAGTCGAGAAATGTTCGGAGAAACGCAGGCAAGGTCATGGTGGGAAGCCAACAGAGCAAGAATACAAGAACAGTACTTGTGATATGGAGAGCTTATTTTGCTCTCTCTCCCGCCCCCTCTCCCTCTCTCAATTCAAATATTAACCCATGGCCCTTTTATTGTTCCTATTTTTGCTTTATTTTCCTTCTCATGGGAGTTTTTTTTTCCTTATTCTTTTTTTTTGCGCGGGGGTTGGGGGTTGGGGTGGGTTAGGTCGGACTTGTTGCGGATATAAGGTGGTGGTGGAAAGCGGTCTTTGGCGACATTTGTTTAGTGTTGCTGTTCTCATATTTCTTGTTTTTGTTCCTGATTTTTGGAAACGAATTTTTTTGAATGGTTCTGAATAATTCTTGGAAAGTTCTGAAAATTTGGGAGCAACATAGAAATAGAGTCTGATTTATTTTCATATTTCTGTTTCTGTTAAATTTTTTGGAACGTGAGCAGAAATTTGGGAACAGAAACACTAAACGAATGATAGTGGGGTAAAGTTGTGTACATCTTATTCTCTTTAGATCATGTGACCTTGTGCATTGAGTTGCATTTTATATGGAGGTTTGTTGGGGCACATTTGACAATGTTTAATTTTCTTGGTTAATGTTCGAAATACCAGGTTTCGGAGATGTCTATTGAAGTAGACTACTACTGTTCATAGTACTAATATACATTATTTTTTTTGTGGACTTTTGAACTTTTTGAAAATACTTGTGAATGTTTTTTTTTAATCGAATTTAGTCGAGATGTGATAAATTCATAGATTTCATGGTTGATGGATTTGTCCTTGAAAATTGAGAAATTCGATTCTTGATTAAAACAACATTTAAAAAAGAAGCTACATTTTTTTTAAATCGTAACAAAAAATTGAACCCTATTGAAAATTTTGCAATTATTGAAACCTAAAGTAAAATAAAATCAATTGAAATTTGAGGTTGAAACTTAACAATCTCATGGTTCTTCAGCTTTCAGTTTTTTTTTTTTTTTTTTCCCATCTTCCTAATTTTTATTGTTTTTTGTGTAAGTAGTGGTGTTACTAGTTGTTTGGTTTGCCATTACGACAATGGCGTTTGTCGGCTTTGATTCTCAGAGAGAGAGAGAGAGAGAGGGCACGGTGTGAGAAAGAAAGAAGATTTTTAATCTGGGCAATGGTCGTCGAATTTGGTGTGCATTTTTTTTTTAAAAATTGGACAACAGTAGTGTTGGTGGTTTTGAAATTACCTAACATATCTTGAGCGGTGGAGACTCAAATCTTCATGGTCTATGGCTGGATGATGACAAAGGCCCTGAACAATGACAAAAAGTTGTAAAAGAGATTAAGTGATAAATTGTCGAAGACGAAGTCTTTGACTTGTGAAGGTCAGTGATGAACAAGAGAAGATCCTACAAAGGACATAGAGGGCAAAGGAGGGTTGTGAGCTATGGGTCTCAACTCAAATAGAGAGAGAAGTTGTTATAAAGGAAAATCCCTTTTTCAGTGTATTTGCAAAAAAAATGGTTGTCATGGAGGAATTTGGAAAAGTGAAGTTTAGGGCCTTTAAATTCCTTATTAAAATCCTTTGAATTTTTAACATTCTTTAAAAGGGTAGGCAAACAAAGGATTCCAAGTGAAGAATTTCATAAATCCCTTAGAAAATCCCTCCGCCAAATCATTTACTCAAATACACTCTTATGACTTATTTGGTTGAAAGAAATCAGAGTAGAATGAATTGAAATTTCACTTTAAATTCCAATTAATTTGTTTGATTATTTATAACAGAATTAAAAATATGAGATCATTGGAATTAAAATGGGTCTAATTGAATATGGACAAAAATTAGTTCAACCTGTTGGAATGAAAAGAAAGAAAAAATAAAATCCACAAAGTCCAACTTATTTACTACCCTAACCAAATCGATATAATATTTCTACCCATTTATTAGCAACGTTTTCTCTTCTCTCTTTCTTCATTCTCTAGCAAACAATTTTCACTCATCCCTTTTCCGTCATTGGAAATCAGATATTTCTCTCTCCTATATATTTCTCTTTATTTTACGCTCGTGCTTGTAAATTGTTAAGGGCAAGACACGCCCAACCACGCTCAATTGTCTGTTGAATTTTTTGTAATAGATGAATGTTGATAGTTTTATGACTGAAGCTTACTGGTCTAATGTAATAAGTGGACAATTCAATCTCCGAAAATCAATTTGATAGAGTCCACAAAACCCAACTTGGTGCAAATGCGTGGGGCTAGATGCCTCCAAAGGCGACTGTGGGGGAGAGAGTAGAATCTGGTGTTGACAGCTGTACTGGTAATTGGATATGGAGGAAGAAGGTAGCAAAAGTGAAATCCCTCTTGGGGGGGGGGGGGGGGGGGGGGGGGGGGGGAACACATGTTTCAAACAGATTTTTAAAATTTTGTTTTTCCTTTTGAAACTCCATTTTTGCAAATTCAATGGATTTTACAAATCCCTTTTAGTAGCACTCAAATAAGGAATTTTAGAAAAAGAATTTGTGAAATTCATTTTTAAAGTGAAATCCCTTCGTGAATCACCTTACCCAACACACACCCTTATATTGATGGTCGTACCCAAATGGTCGACTGAATGGATCATATAGCCGACTGATTTGAATAGAATTCCTAAGGGTTGATTTTTGTACAAAAAAACGATCAACCATATTCCTCTATTCAATTGATTGTCTTTTGTAGAAACCTAATGGTATTGAAATATTACTTAAAAAGGTTGGCCGGATGTCCCGAAATAGTCTACCGATTTGTAAGTAGGGGAGTTTATTTTTTAGACGAAAATTTTTCCTCTAAATTATTTCATCTCAGTCGTTGATTTCCAGCAAACTAATATAATTCTTTGAAGAAAAAATATTTCGAAAAATTCCATCCTAATTTATTAATGTATTTCAAGTTTTGGGAGATAGATATACGAAAACAAAACAATAATCGTTCCAAATATGAGAAATTGGGCCCGTTTGGTAACCACTCTCATCCCAAAAATTTTCATCGCATTCCCACTTTTTTGAGATTTATTTTTAGGCATAGCGTTTGGTAATCCATCCCACTTTTTTTGTTTCCGTTCCCATTCTACTCCCATCCTAGAATCCATCCCACTTTTTGTGAAGAAATGAGAAACATAATTTTTTTGTTTCTATCTATTCCCATTCCATTCCCAACAACAAAAAAAAAAAGCCATTCCCAACCCCCCAAAAAAATAACGATCACCTTCAACCGTGTTCTTCGCCTCCATGATCACCTCCGTCACCTCCACTTTCGTCGTCCTCCATGGTCATCATCCATCTCCATTTCGTTGTTGTCGTCTTCTTCTACAACCGCTCTCCTCTGGTTCGTCGTCTTCTTCAACCGCGAAGTTCGTCGTCGTCGATTGTCGTCATCTCCATCATGTTCATCGTCGTCTTCTTCTTCACGTCCTTTGTCGTCATCTTCGTCTGTCCATCTGCCATCGTCCGTCGTCATCTTCGTCTGGTGCTTATAGGGTTCCGATTTCGAAATCAATTTCGAAATGGAAACCTTGTCAATCGAACAGTTTCAATTTCCATTGTCGTTGTCCAACCTCCTCATCAATCGAACCCTTTCGATCTCAATTTCGTTTTTGAAATCAAAATCGACATCGAACAACATGTTCAATTTCTATTTCGAAATCAGATTTCAATTTACATTTTGAAATTGAAATCGATTTCAAATTTCGATTTCCATTTCAAAACCTAAAACGGATTTTGATTGTCGAAATAGTTTTGATTTCAATTGGATTTTAGGATTTCGATTTAGATTTGGGTTTAGGATTTCAAGTTCGATTTCGATTGAATCTTAGGATTTCGATTTCGATTGGGGTTTAAGGTTTGATAGCATGATAATTTTTTGATTGTGGTTTAGGGTTCATTTTTGATTTATTGGATAAAATTGTTATCAAACACGATTTTGTTCCTGGATAAAAAAAATTGTCGTTATTAAACGTAATTCTGTTATCAAGAAGGAAACAAAATTCTCATCCCATCCCATTTCTATCCCATTGCATGGGATGAGCACGAAATGGTTACCAAACGCCACTTGAATGTCTTTTCAGAATATATTTCAATTTTTTGGAAAGAGAAATTAAAATCTAAAAATAGAATCGCTCTGTTTGGTTATTGTTTATGTTCTCGCTCCCAAGTTTTTGGGATAAATGTACATAAACGTGTTTGGTTGACGGGTTTTGGTTTCTAATTTTAGGAGTAATTTGAGACTATTTCTTGAGTCTCTTAAAGATCTTAGAAAAAAAAATAAAAAAAAATATTGATTCCTATTCATTCTCACAAAACTATTTCCACCCCACCCCACCAGCCATCACCATCCCCTCGGCCACCTCCACTACTCCGTTCACCATACATTTAAAGAAAAAAAAATAAATGTTGCAAACAAATGAGTTCTTTATTTCTATTTTCATAAATTAAAAAAAAATAATGGTCAATACCAAATATGATTTATTTTTAGAATACTTCAAAACGGAGCCATAATTTTTATCTTATCCTATTCCATCCCATCCAATCCAAATTTATTGGAGTTAGAAATAGAAAAACAAAATACCAAGGCAATCTCAAAAACTGAATCTATTCTCACCCTCTCATTCTATTTACATTTTATTTTTATATTTTGCAAAAATTAAAATCCAATGCACTAAATCTTATATTAACAAATGTTCTCTTTTGTTGTTGTGACGTGGAGGAGTTGTTATTGTCTACACTGTCCTACATATCCATTTGCCGTACAACACAAGATTTAGAAAACCCTCATGCGACGTCGTACAAGAGCCTCTTCGAAATCGGATGGGCCCCATACAAGAACCCGATATGGTTGTCGGACTCGTCACGGCCCTCTCAAATATAGTTAACCCGTCTTTCATCAGCAGATTCAGTTCCGCCCCACTCTCTCTGCTCAAAAGTACGCGCTCCCTGCATCTTCTCTCTCCATAACCCCTTGGAAAACTGGTTTCTGAAATTCTCGTCTGCTTTTTCTCTCCGCCATTTGCTTGCGTCTCGCTTTGGAGCGGTGTATTGTGAAGAATTTAGTGGTTAGTGGTACTCTGAAATGGACGGAGGGGCGCAGTACAATCCTCGCTCTGTTGAAGAGGTGTTTAAGGATTTCAAGGGCCGGCGAACCGGAATGATAAGAGCTCTCACCACCGGTGCTGTTTTCTGCTATTTTATTCCTTGATTTTGAAGTATTCATGTTTTCTGGCCCGAAGCGGTTTTGTTATGAATGTTTTGTGTGGTTTTGGTTTTTCTTGCAGATGTTGAAGAATTTTATCGGCAGTGCGATCCTGGTTAGGGTTTTTCTTGCGCTTCATAAGTTTATTTATGTCTTTTAGATTGGCTCTGTGGCTCTGGATTTCATTTAATTTTCGGAAAATTCGGTTTAGTATTCCAATATCCATTTTCTTTTTGCCTTTATTTGGACGAACATGTTAGGGTTGTAGCTTTGCAGTATGTATAGAAATCTTCGACTATATGTAATCAAAATCCCCAGGCATATTTATGAGTGTCTAATCTGTTGACTTTTTAGGTAGTGCATTACTTGTAGTAGTGTTCCAACAATTTTGCTTGTAGCTAGTGTGTTATGAATCTGTGGGTTGCTCATATTTTTCTGCTTAAAGTTAATTTTTGTTGTTCAACTGCATTTCTTAAGCGTTTGCACCTGGATGTGCCTTTTACTTTGCTAATTGATGTAGATTTGGTGGTTGTGGTTTATTTTGGGACCAGAGCGACTGTTCATTGTGGACAGCCGACATCCTTTAATTTCTTCCTTCTAGGTTTGTAAAATCAATATTCACTAGATTTGCTTTTCGTCTAGTTTTCTTTAAAATCTTACTAATTTTGAAGTTTTTATTAAATGTGGTGCATTCTTGATTACACTAATGTAAAGAAAACACTTGTGCCTCATAAGTTGATTAAAACCTGGTAAACAATATTTTCTCAGTTTCTGCTGGATATTTCTTTCTTGTCATGTAAAAGAAGATCTAAAACATATCTTCTAAATAGATGAGCGCGTGTTTCTGCTTTTTATCAACTTTATTCTAGCCCTTGTCAACCAGGGAAAAGATGATATTTGGAATTAAGGACGGGCAGATTCTTCAGAGAAGCTTAGCATGATACGATACCAAATAATAGTGTTCCATTTGGAGATTTACGTAGAATGTTGGAGTTGGGTGGAGTGAGATATGAGAAAAGGGTACATGGAGAGAGAGATAGAAGTACAATTTGTCTGCTTCTATTATGTTTATGAATCCATGAATTTTCCGTTTTCTATTTTAGAGGAAGAAATTTTGGAATCTTTGTGATGTGGAGGCCAATTTAACACGAAGGCCCGACCTGATTTCATTTATGGTGGATATTTCACTGTATATATGGACTTGGAGAGAAGAATACAATGGGGGGAGAGGATTTTAGATTTTGCGATGGCGTATGATTTTGTGATTTTAAATACATGTTTTAGGAAGAGGGATATACACCTTATTACATTTTATAGTGGATCGACTAGCCAAGTAGACTTTATTCTTACTAGAATGAATGACTATTTAGTATTTAAAAATTGCGAAATTATTCCTGGAGAGAATATCACTACTCAATAAGATTGATGGTATCCGGTACAAAGTTGAAGGGGTGAAAGCGGGAGTTCGACAATCAAGGATACATTGGAGAAATCTAAAAGGAGAAAAGATAGAGTAATTTAAGGATAAAATTAGCAAAGTGGAGCTATGGTGGAGATGTGACGAAGTGAAAAAAATGTGGGGTGAGGCATATTAGAGAGAGTGGAAGAAAAGTGTTAGGATTATATAGAGGAGAGGACCACAATATAAAGAAAGTTGGTGGGAGAATGAGGAGATCGATAGAACAGTTCAGGATAAGAAATATCTGTAAGGACTAAGGAGTGACAAAAATGTCTAAGTAGTAAGAGTCTGGAGAAGTGCAAACGGGCAAAGAGGAGGCAAAAATAGTCATAAAGTTACGATGTCTTGTTTCAAAAGTTGGGCACAAAAGATGGAGAGATGGGTATATGTAAACTTGTTGATAGACATGAAAAGAAGATTAGAGATATAGGAAGTATTAGATGCATCAAAGATGTTGACCAAAAGGTTGTGGTAAAGGATGAAGAGATTATGGGATGATGGAAAGGTTATTTTTATTGTTTATTTAATGTGGACAGTGCAAGGAAATTTAGTTTAGAACTACCTAGTGTGCGTCTAGATCGAATTTATGTGTTTTATAGGAGAATTAAACCTTGAAAAGTTAGAATAGCACCAAGGAAGATGAATGTAAAAGCAGTAGGCCATGTGATATCTCATAAAGGTTTGGAAGAATTTGGGGGATCATGGGATAGATTGGTCGATACATTGAGAAATAAGAGAATGTCAAATGATTGGAGAAGAAGTGCTTTGTTGCCTATATACAAAGCAGTGCTGTCATGGGCGCTGGTAGGGCACGCCCTGGTGTGAGGCTCACGTAAAGTGCCCTTGGGTGTTGGGTTGGGGGGGGGGGGGACGCAACTCCTGGTGGGCGTAAGCCCAGTGATGCTGGGCGACGCTTAGGGCGTCGTCGAATGGGGCGTACACTTTGATTTTTTTTTTTTTTTTCAAATGTTGACTGGGTTGGACTAGTAGCAAAAGCATGGGCGATGATGGTGATGACGGCGACGACCTCGAGCATGGACGACGACAGCGAAGACCGCGAGCGTGGACGACGACGACGACTGCATTGAGTGCTTCTTCGTTGGACAACGATTTCGGCGCAACGAGAGCCTCTCTATGGACGATGACGACGACAAAGCAACGAGGTCTGCAAATTCCCTTTTTTTTTTTAACTAGCGGAGTACAACTTACAGATAATGCTTAATACCCTGTTTTGAATTTATCTTTTTTTTTTCCTCTGTTTTTTTTCTTCAAATTTTTCTGTTTTATATTTTTTTTGTAAATTATAAGTTATGACATTATTTTATTTATGAATTATAAATTATTAACTTAAGAAATAATAACTATAATATTAATATATTATATTCATATATCATACTTTATTGATGAACTTATATCTATTCTTCATAATTCATATATACAACAACAGCAACAGCTAAGCCTTTGTCCCCACTTATGTAGGGTCGGCTACATGAATCCATTTATACTATAGAGATCGATCAAAGACCATCCCCTCTGTTAGGTTTAATGTTGCCAAATCATTTCTAATAGTTTCGTTTAACGTCTTTTTAGGTCTATCTCTCTCTCTAGTAGTCTCTAAACTTGAACTAAATCACATTTTCTCACTAGTGCTTTTATGGGTCTTCTATGTACATATTCAAACCAACGTAAATGATTTTCTTTAATTTTCTCTTCGATGGGGTGCTATTCCTAAATTTTCTCTAATAGTTTCATTCTTAATTTTATCCATTCTCGTCTTCCCACTCATCCACCGCAACATCCTCATTTCTATCACCCTAATTTTCTAGACATGATTTGTTTTTACCGCCTAACATTCTGAATCATAAAGAAGCCCTGGTCTTATAGAAGTGTTGTAGAATTTTCCTTTAAGTTTCAACGGAATCTTACGATCACAAATCACCCAACTGCACTTCTCTATTTTAACCAATCTGTCTTGATTCTATGCATAATATTTTCCTCGATTTCGCTATTGCTCTGAATCATTGAACCTAAATATCTAAAATGATTACCCTTCGGCACCTCCTTGTCTCCAATTTTGACCGCACCACTGTTTCTCCGGGTATTACTAAAATTGCAATATATATATTCCGTCTTGCTTTTGCTAACCTTCAAACTTTTAGACTCTAACGCTTCTCTTCGTCTTTCTAACTTAGTATTAAGACCTATTCTACTTTTGCCGATTAATACAATGTTATCCGCAAACAACATACTCCAAGGTACTCCATTTTGAATATGTTTTGTGAGCTCATCCATCACTAGAACGAAGAGGTAAGGACTTAAAGATGATCCTTGATATAAGTCTATATTAATAGGAAATGCACAAGTATTGCCTCCTCTTGTTTGAACACTAGTGACTATACCTTCATACATATCCTTAATTATCACGATGTACACATTGGATACCTGCCCACCACAAAACTTCTCTGGGTACCCTATCATAAGTTTTTTCCAGGTCCACAAATATCATGTGTAAATCTCTTTTATTTTCTCTATATTTTTTCATTAATACTATGAGTAAATAGATAGCTTCAGTGGTTGATTGGCTGGGTATAAATCCAAATTGGTTCTCTTCTATGCTCGTTTCATGCCTTATTCTATATTCTATCATTCTCTCCCAAAGTTTCATAGTATGACTCATAAGTTTTATGCCCTGATAGTTCGTGCAACTTTGAACATCCTTTTTATTTTTATAGATAGACACTAAGATACTCTTTCTCTAATCGTCAGGCTTCTCTTAGTCCTCAAAATGTCATTGAAAAGTCTAGTAAACCATTCTATCTCAATATCTCCCAAACTTTTCCACACCTCTATAGGAATTTCATTTGGCCCTACTGCTTTTCCAATTCTCATCTTCTTTAGTGCTATTCTAACTTCCGAAACCCTAATTCTTCTATGAAATCTATAAATCTTATCTGAATATAAACTAGGCAACTGTAGTCTAGATTCCCCGACGTCATTCTCATTAAATAAATTATAAAAATAACTTTTCCATTGTTCCATAATCTCCTCATTTTTCACCAGTACCTTTTCATCAGTGTCTTTGATGCATTTGATACTTTTAATATCTATAGTCTTTCATTTACGTTGCCTAGCAAGTTTAAATATATCCCTCTCTCCCTCTTTTGTATCTAACTTTTGATATAAATTATCATACACCCTAAATTTTGATTCCTTAATTACTTTTCTCGCCTCCGTTTTTGCATGTTTATATTTCTCCAAACTTTCCCGGTTTCGATATTTTTGTTATTCTTTATAAGCTATTTTCTTGTCCCGAATGGCTTTTTGGACCTCCTCATTTTGCCACCAACTTTCTTTATATTGTGGTCCTACTCCTCTACAAACTCCTAAAACTTCTCTTCTTATCTCTCTAATATGACTAGCCATATCAATTCACATTTTGTTCACATCCTCATGTCTCTTCCATAACTTACCATTGCTAATTTTATCCTTAAACAACTCCATCTTTTCACCTCTCAGATCTCTCCAATGTATCCTTGCATGTCTACTTATCTTAGACTCTTGTTTTCACTCCTGAAACTTGAGATCAGTTGCCATTAGTCTATGTTGGGTAGCAATACTTTTTCTGGCTATGACTTTACAGTCCTTACATATTCAACGATCACTCGCCCTAGTAAGGACAAAATCTGTCTGGCTATTCCTCTGACCACTCTTAAATGTGATAAGGTGTCCATCCCTTTTCATGAAGGGTGTATTTAGAAGAATTAAATCATACGCTATAGCAAAATCTAAAATCATCTCACCCATTGCATTCCTCTTCCCAAATTCATAATCATCATGTACTTTCTCGAAAATCCCCATTTCCTTCCCGACATGTCCATTCAATTTCTCTAGATCTCTCTCCAACCTACTTAGTTTTCTGCAAGCATAGAATATTAATCCTCCTACACATCACATCCACTAATTCTCGAATCTTACCCATCAGCATTCCTATATTCCAAGTTGCCAACCTAAGCTTATTCTCATGGACTAACTTCTTTATTCGCACCTGTCCATCATAATGTGGTAACCCTCGTTCATTTGACACCGTATCCGGGCAAAAACACGGCTTGTCGCTTTCGAGCGACGCCCTAGCCCACCCTAACCCATTATTCACTACATCTGGGTGGTGGAAATGTAGGTGGCGTTTGGTAACCGTTTCTGTTTCCATTCCAGCAGTGGGATGGGAATTTTGTTTTCTTTTTGGGAGTAGAATTGCGTTTGGTAACGATAATTTTTTTTTTGTTTTGGGAAGGGAATTGTGTTTGGTAACGATTTTATCCTAAAATCTTCTTTTTTTTTTTTTTTTTTTTTTTTTTTTTTTTTTTCATTTTTGGCCTGACGGCGGTGGCGCCGTCGCCGGCCGGCAGCCGGCGGTGCTCCGGCGACGGCCGCCGAAGGTTCTCCGGCGTCGGAGACGGAGGTGCCCCCGCCGGTGATGACCGGACGGCGGTGGCGCCGTCGCCGGCGACTACCGGAAGTGGCCGAAAAAATTCCGGCCGGATGGTGACCGGCGACGGTCGCCGGAGATGATCGGCGGCGGCGGCGGAGATGACCGGTGGCGGTCGGCGAACGGCGGACGGTGGTCGGCGAACGGCGGTCGGCGGCGGCGGACGGTGGTCGGCCGGTAGGTGAATAGTGACCATGGGTTTTGGGAATGGAATGGGAATAATGAGAAACAACTTTTTTTGTTTCTCATTTCTTAAGAAAAAAGTGGGCACAATTCTCAAATGGGAATGAAATGGAAACGGAAACAAAAATTACCAAACGCTATTCCCAAACAGAATTCCCAAAAATCTGGGAATAGAATGGAATGGAAATGGTTACCAAACGGGGCCGTAGCGTGTTGCTAGTAGGGAACGCCCCGACATTTAATATCTTTGGATTCATGTCATAAAAGTTCTGACAAAATTTTCCGCTGGCTGTCAGTTACCTAACGCAACCCTCCTCCTTTACCTGGGTTTGGGATCGGCTATGTGTAAGGAATAAAGTGTCGAACCCCACAGATGGAGTTTTCATAATTCATATATATCTTTTTAAATTATTTTTTTGGATTTTTTAACTATAAATAATATTTTTAAAATATTAAAAATTAATATGTATCACGGGGCTTATGCCCCGCCCCAAACAGGCCAAAATGTCCTGCCCAACGCCTCTGCCTTTTACAACACTGATACAAAGATAAAGGAGATGTTTAAAGTTGTAAAAATTATCGGGGAATAAAACTTACGAGTTATGTCATGAAACTTTGGGAGAGAGTGATGAAATATAGAGTAAGACATGAAATGATCATAAAAGAGAATCGATTTGGATTTATGCCTAGCGCTTAACCACTAAAGTTATATATTTTATGCAGGCGGTTGATCGAGAAATATAGAGAAAATAAGAAAGATTTATTTATGGTTTTTGTGAACTTGGAAAAAGCTTATGATTGGGTACCCATAAAATTATTGTTGTGGGTTTTAGAAAAGGAGGAAGTATTCAATACATATATTGAGGTGATTGAGGACAAGTATGAAGGTATAATTACTAGTGATTGAATAGTGGGAATATTTGTGTCATTCATTCGAGTGATGGATGAGCTCACGAAACATATTCAATTTGGCGTACATTGTTTTTGTATGGCATAGTACTCGTTGATGAAACTAAGAAAAGTCTTTAATACTAAGTTAGAAAGTTGGAAAGAAGCTTTAGAATCTAAGGACTTAAGGATTAGTAGAAATATGACGGAATACATGTATTGTAATTTTAGTACTATTCAAATAGATGGTGTTACGGTAAAAATTGGAGATCATGAGATCGCTAAGGTTGATCATTTTAGATATTTAGGTTCTATGATTCAAATGACGAAATTGAGATGATATTATGCAGAGTTAAGGCAGTATGATTAAAGTGGATAAGTGCAGTTAGGGTGATATGTGATCTCAATATACCATTGAAGTTGAAAGAAAAATTATAAAAGATTGCAATATGACCTGGGACTCTATATGATTAAGAATGTTGGGCGGTAAATAAGAAGCATCTTGAGAAAGTACGTGTGATGGATATGAGTATGCTAAGGTGGATAAGTGGTAAGATTGGATAAACTTAGGAATGAAATTATTAGAAATAATTTAGGAATAATAGCTCTCGAGGAGAAGATGAGTGAAAATCGTTCGTGATGGTTTAGACATGTGCATATAAGACTCCGAGAAGCACTGGTGAGGAAATGTGATTTAATTCAAGTGGAGGGTATTACAAGAGTGAGAGGTAGACCTAAGAAAACTTCGGGTGGAACAATTTAGAAAGGATATTATAGCCTTGAACTTGTATAAGGGGATGACTTTGGAACAATTTTCATGGCACAAAGCTGTGAACGGATTTATGTAGCTAGCTCTACTTAAGTAGAATAAAGTTTTCTTCTTCTTGTTGTATTACTTCTTTATGACTTCCTGTAACTGTATGTAATCTTTATCTTCACCTTAGCTTTTAACACGTTCAGACTGTAGAAAACCAATTGGCCTACTTCACTCTCAAAAGACGCCTTGTAAAATGAGGATTGGCCTGGGCTTTATATATAGCGCAGGAACGTGGGATTCAACACGTCCCTTCATGCACAAGGTGGACTTTGTCAAACCACTGCGAATGGATATCGGGGGGGCCTAATATCAATGCGGGATTCAATACGCCCCCGCACGCGTAGGGTGGATTTTGACAAACCGCTGCGAACATATATCTGGGGTCCCAATTGATGTGAGATTCAACACGCTTAACATTAGACAGAAGGTCCGACTCTGATATCAAGTAGAAATCCAATGAGCCTAACTCTCTAAGTGATGTGAGATTCAACATGCCCCCTCACGCGCAAGGTGGACTTTGACAAACCATTGCGAATGAATATTGAGGGAATGGCCTAACATCGATGAGAGATTCAACACGCCTCCTTATGCGTAGGGTGGACTTTTTTGACAAACCACTGTGAACGGGTGTCGAGGGACCCAACATGGATGTGATATTCTACACACCTAACATTAATCAAAAGTCATGGCTCTGATACCATGTAGTAATCCAATGGGCCTAACTCACTCTCAAAAGACGCCTTGAAAGAGGCGGAGGATGCCTTAGACTTTATATATAGTTCGAGTTCAGGTTCAGGTAACACAAGCGACCATTGAGAATATTGATTGAATTTTGTTTTGATATTGTAAAGCATTTTTCTGCTCATTAGATTAGATTTTCTAGAGATATTGGAGCTGATATCACTTACCAAAAGGGGGAGAAAAAGAGTAAAGTAATTAATTTCTGTATTTGGTGGTGATTTATGTGACAATAGAACAAATACTACGTAGAGTTTATTTTATTAAACTGTACCTTTATACCCTGTTAAAAGTTAAGAACAACGACTAAGGACCTTTGTCTCAAATGGTCATGTATCCACTCCCCTTATGAGAACTGGGAGTTTAGAACCTGCAGAAGACGGGATTGTGGTGGAAAGATGTGTGGTCGTATTTTTCATCCCCACTAGCGGTTTAGCAGTTCCATTCACCTACCCCCATCCCTTAGTAGGCAGATCATTATTTTCAAATTAGAAGGAAATAAAGAACAAAAAGAAAGGGTTGTGGGATCCTTCTTCCAAGAAATTACAGAAGAGCTTTACTTGTGGATATCTTGTCTTGCGGCATTGTTCATTCTTTATCAGCCTTTCCCTCTTCTTTTTGGTTCAATTCTGCTTTTCATCACCCAATTTTTTGCTGTTATTTTGCATGGTGATTATGAGCATTAATAGCCAACGTCGGCTTGGGGATATTTAAGTTTATAAAAAATGAAATCCAAACTTATATCTTGATTACTGATGTTTCAAAAGTCAAAACCGTGAACAATGTTACTCATATTTTTCTTTATGTAGATATACATCAAAACAAAGATAAAATGGTCCAATAACTTGTTGCTTATGTTTTCAAATCGCCAACTATGAAAAATTGACACTTGGATTGCTTTTCTACTAGAATCTGAATTCTATCACTGTTACCAGTTTGTCTGTTAGTTTGAGAGATCTTGTCATTGTTATGGGATGATTCTGTTTCTTTAGGTTTGATTTTTGTGCACTATTTTCTTTGGGATTAAAAGGATGTTTTAGATTTCTACTGTTGATTTCACCAGTCTAATTTCATGCATGCTGGCTATTCAGAGAAGGAGAACTTGTGCTTGTATGGTCTTCCCAATGAGCAGTGGGATGTCACTTTACCTGCTGAAGAAGTGCCTCCAGAACTCCCTGAGCCTGCTTTGGGTATTAACTTTGCTAGAGACGGGATGCAAGAAAAGGACTGGCTATCTTTAGTTGCTGTCCACAGTGACGCATGGTTGCTTGCAACAGCCTTCTACTTTGGTGCTAGATTTGGATTTGATAAAGCCGACAGGTACATTTTACTTTTCATGAACAGAAACTCGTTTTTCAGAGGTTTAAATATCAAAAAGAGGAAAAGGGAAAATATAGAAATCCAATGAGCCTAACTCACTCTCAAAAAACGCCTTGAAAGAGGAGGATTACCGCTAGACTTATAAATAGCTCTGAATTAGGCAACACAAGCGATGTGGGATTCAACATGCTTCCTCACATGCAGAGGGGACTTTGACAAACCACTCCGAATGGATATTGGGGGCCCAACAACAAAGTGTGATTCAACACGCCCCCTCACGCGTAGGGTCGACTTCAACAAACCACTGCAAACGGATATCAGGGGGCCCATCATTGATGTGGTATTAGACATGCCCAACATTAGACAAAAACTTGGCTCTGATGCCATGTAGAAATCCAATGAGCCTAACTCATTCTCAAAATAGGCCTTGTAAGATGAGAATTGCCCTTAACTTTATATATAGTTCAGAATCAGGTAACACAAACGATCTGAGATTCAACAGAAAAAAAAGAAAAAAAAACACGGGATTTTTTCATTTTTGTAACTTCCAAAGGTTATTGGGCCTGTTTGGTTTTGTTTTCAAAAATTTTGAAAAAGTTTCATAACTGGTATCCTGTATTTTGATTTTGTCACGTGCCTTGAAATTTGTGATCCAGGAGGCGGCTTTTCAACATGATTAATGATCTTCCCACAATCTTTGAAGTTGTGACTGGTGCTGCAAAGAAACAACAGAAGGAAAAATCATCCGTCTCAAATCATAGCAGCAACAAATCAAAATCAAACTCCAAAATGGTAAAAACTATCTTCATCTGATTATGAAATATTATGTCTAATATATGTTTTTTTTAAGGATGGTACAATAATTTTCCCTACATAATTTCATTTTATAATTTTTCTTTTGTTAAAAAAATAAAAGCAGAGGGCATCCGAACCTCAGGGAAAATATTCAAGGGCACAACCGAAAGACGAAGACGAGGGCTTGGATGAGGAAGAAGAAGATGAAGAACACGGGGAGACATTGTGTGGAGCGTGTGGGGAGAACTATGCATCGGATGAATTCTGGATATGTTGCGATATATGCGAGACTTGGTTCCATGGGAAGTGCGTGAAGATCACTCCTGCGAGGGCTGAGCATATCAAGCAGTACAAATGCCCTTCTTGCAGCAACAAGAGAGCTCGCCCTTAACCTGTTATTTTTCAGGTTCTCTCTCTCTCTTTCGCCTGCCTCTATTTGTTCAAATGCCCTGTTTATTGTAGCTCTGTGAAGTTCGTTCTGGTTTTAGAGAATTCTCAGTTTGACAGAATTGTAGTCGTAGAACTTTGTTTTAATTCGAAAACAATTAGTTGTTTGTCTGATTTAGTGGTTATTAAGCCACAATTACAACTCAGTAATCAGTATATCCTTAGTTTTATTTTCTATTAGTTCTTTATATTGTTCCGGTTTACTGCATGTTATTGGATATATGTATTCAATTTTTTGTGGTGTTTGTTATTTATGTTTTTTTTTTTTTTTTTTTTTTTTTTTTTTTCTGTTTCTGTTCTGTTCCCAGTTTTTTAGAACAAATTTTCCTTCCTTGGATCGGATTTGTTCTCGGGTTTCTGTTCCTATGTCTGATTTAGTGGTTATTAAACCATGATTACTCAGTAATCTGTATATGTTTAGTTTTGATTCGCTACCAGTTTATATTTCTGTTATGTTCCCAGATTTTTAAAACACATTTTCTTTTTTCTTCTTCGGAATAGGACAAGTACAAGAGATGATTTAGGTTACTTCATAGTGAAGTGGATGACGACAATTGTGGGAAATTATGCACTAAAAGCGAGTGGCATCTTTAACATTGCCATTCCCATTCCCATTCCCATTCCCATTCATTCAATGATAATATTACCATTCATTCAATGATAATATTAATTATATTATTTATTTATTTTATGATTATATTAATTAATTATTTTATAGGAAGCGGTATATATATATGAGAACATGGATTCACCCCCCCCCCCCCCCCCCCCCCCCCCCCCCCCGCAAAAAGAAAAAAAAACTCAATAAAAAAAAAATACAAAAAAAAAAACCTTGGGGATCTTTCAAATTTACTCTATTTTTTTAAGTATTAACATTTGCAAAATTTAATTTGAGATAATTTAATGTTAACGTTCGCTAAGAATTTCAGAAAATGGTCTAAATTACAACAAGACTGTTTAAAAGGGTATTTTTTTTTTCTTAAAAAAGTTTAAACAATAAATAGCCTTCTAACAAATTTGTTTAATTGGATGACAGATATTATAGATAAATGCAAAGGGTTTTTTTTTTTTTTTTTTTTTAATCATGTAATTAATTTAATTTTATTACTATAATAATTTGTGTAAAATCTATAATTTTTTACACGAAAAATGTATGATAATTTTTAAACATAGAAAAATATTATAATGGTATAAATTGGAAATTTAAAAACTTGTTAATTCCAAATAAGTATTATGTGATTGTGGAATAGTAAGAAATGAGAATGAGATTGTATAATAAATATAAAAAAAAAATGATGAAAAATGAAAAAAAAGGTACGCTTAGTATGGAGGAAAAAGAAAATAACAAGAAAAATGTATAATTTTTAAAATATATTTTTTTTACACACAAATTTGAGAGAAAAAAAAAAAAATAGCGAATTTTTTCAGGAAGAAAGTAAAATTATAATTATACTTTTGATAATAGAGTTTTCATCTATTTTTATAGTATATATGAAAGTAAATAGTAAATTATATTAAATTTTTTTTTTTTTCAAACTAAATAATACTGAAATATATATATTTTATAAATTGATAAAAATATCTATCCAACCAAACCAAACCAAACATTAATGGCAATAAAGGTTAAAAGCATTTGAAAAGGTTATTAAAAATGAGAAAAATTTTGTAGGCTCCCAAAGTAGCAAAAAATAACTTTTGAAGGAGTATGGATTTTTGGATTAGTCTAAAATCTCCACGAAAATTTACTTGCCGTTTTTGCCCCTCGGTAGGTTAGTAATTTACAAATCCATGCTACTGTCTGACTAGCCCACTGCACAGCTTCTAATGACGCGACTGCACGACCGCCTCCCTGCACGACGTGCATTATATCGTCATCATCAATCCACTACGTCTTGTTTGGAGTAGTTACATGACCATTTGTTCTACTATTTTCACGCAAATATCGAACTCCCGTAAACCCTAGAAGTTCGATTCCCGACAATTCTCTCTGAATCTTTAGATATTCAACGATTTTCATCGATTTTCACTTAAAATTGTAAGGGATCACAAAAACCCTGAGACATCAGTGCATAAGAAACCTCAGAAATTGCTGAAAACCATAAAAAGAAGAATGGTGAACACGAGGTCTTCAGAGAAGAAAAAGAAGCATAGTGAAACGTCAGGTTCCAAATAGTCCAAACCATCAAAGAGGGCAATGGAACCACAACATTTGGCAGAAAGAGGGAAAGAGAAGGAACCTGACAAAGATTACAAAGAAGAGGTTGAGCAAGAAGGGAAACAGGACATATACTAGTCGTTATATTAAAAAATTTTAAGTGGATATCATGTACATATACTGTTGAATACGTTTAGAACAAATTTCAGGCAATATCTGTTCATTTGTTCACATCACTGTGTCGTGTAAATGTAAGTAGATATCATCTAACTATAATCTGGAGTGGATATCATCTACTATCATCTCAACAATTACGTCTCATTAGGAGAATGTGTGGGATATCAAGACTCATGAACTGTTGAGTTAGTTTAGAAAAAAGTTCAGTCGATATCCGTTGATTTGTGAAACTGTGTCATGCACGATTAAGTGGATATCATATGAGAAAATAAAGAAACTATGTCTGAGAAGGTGGTGTTGATAGTCAAGTGGATATCATCTAACTATCATTTGAATTATTAAGTTTCATAGGGGAAATGTATGTAAAAAATGTGTTGTACATATCACTTGGAAAACACAAAAGTGCAGCTGTGCATAGTTGAAAACAAACTGGATATAATGTACATATTGTCTGAATGTTAACCTATCAACATGTGTATTTTCAGTATATGTGTCATCAGCCTATGTCTTGTTTTAAATCTATTTTTTTGCATGTGAACAATTGCTACTGACAACGACTTCGATCATGCCCCCATTAGAAGAACCCGAATAAAAAAAAATAAAAATAAAAGGAAGACTAAAACAGAAACAAGCAGGAGAGTAAGTAAATTTTACCTACAATACAGATTATCGTTCAAGCTTGTGTATGAGTTGCTTAACACCATTGTTCTGACAAGAAAGTATAGGGAATTGCTGCAAGGTACGCCATTCTGGCCAATTTTTGATTCAATTTTGAACAATAGAGTAACGTTAGAGATGATGAAGAAGTTGGACGACAACATCGTCCAAATACTGAAGACCTGGAACGAAGAAACAAACTCTTTCAAAATTAGAGGTGTTGATGTGAAATTCGCTGTTTCAGATGTGAGATTGATTTTTGGACTAAAATGTGGTGATAAGGCCATCAATTACTCTTATGGCAAGCTGGAAAGTCAATATTTGACTAGTATTTTCAAAGATCGGAAGTGATTGTCGACAACTAATATGAAAAATACAATCATGGAGTCGGTGGACAGTGACAACGATGAGGACATTCAGCATGTTGTCAATTTGTTGTGCTTGTATATGCTAGGCACGTGTTTGCTGCCCAACAATGGACAATTTGTGACATTTGGGCTTTACAAGTATGTTGAAAATATTGAACAAATGCACACTTATGCTTGACATCACGTAATTCATAGCCTGTTGATCATATTAATTCAGCAAAACACCCTACAGCCTGAGAATGTGAAAGGGTGTGTTCTTGCATTGATGGTACGTCAAAACATAACTCATTTCTATTTTGACACATCCATTTAAACTTGACACCGAAAATAAATTGAATAATTACTAATAAATTGTTAAATTTGTCTTGATCAAGGAAGATAAGGAGGCAGCATCCCCACGGTTTGTGAAGTGGTTTTTATTTCAAAATTGACAACGGCCACACTGAAAAATGCACTGAATGAGGGTACACATAATGGCCCAAATATCATGGTTAGTGGATATCTATGTACTGCTTTATAGGTTTTTCTGTGTTCATTTTTTGTTCCTCTTAAGCATCGTATTTACTGCATATATGCTGTTTAGTAGATATCTACTGAAAATACACATATGTAGTGGATATCTACTTGAAAATACACATTTGTACTGCATACATACTGTTTAGTAGATATCTACTGAAAGTACACATATGTAATGGAACCTTATTTGAAAATATACATCTTTAGTGATATGTACTGCATCTTTAGTGGATATCTAATTGAAAATACACATATGTGCTACATACATGTTGTTTTGTAGATATCTATTGAAAATACATATATGTAGTAGATATCTATTTGAAAATACACATCTGTACTGCATACATGATGTTTAGTAGATATCTACTGAAAATATACATCTTCAGTGATATGTACTACATCTTTAGTGGATATCTACTTGAAAATACATATATGTACTGCATACATGCTGTTGATTAGATATGTGCTGAAAATACACGTGTAATGGAAACCTACTTGAAAATATACATCTTTAGTGGATATCTACTTTAAAATACACATATGTACTGCATCCATGCTGTTTAGTAGATATCTACTGAAAATACACATGTATAATGGAAACCTACTTGAAAATACACATATGTACTGCATACATGCATATATATATATATATCTGCTGAACAAATGCCATGTTGACCGGTTAATCCAAATACCCTAAAAATGACGAGGACTAAGACCAAAATGATCACATACACTGATGATTTAAAAAATAAGCGTGCTGGAAAGGAGAGAAATTCAATCAAAAGAAGGACGATGAAGAAGATTAATGGAGTGAGGAAGGTGGAGAATATGAGAAGGACAACAACGAAGGCGAACCGAAGACTATGGCGACCCCCCACAGAACTCAGTTCAGTCACGACATTCTAGACAGTCTGAAACGGATGAATACGCCTTATTTCACGCCACATAATCGAACTGCATCGAAAAACAGAACTGAAGAAGGTGAAATAAGAAAATAAAATGAGGAACTATAAGCTAAAATTGAGTGCTTAGAGAGTGAGAATGCAAAATTGAAACAAAAAAATATCAAACTGAGAGGAAAAAATAAGGCAAGATGAGAGAAAATTGTGAAGATGAAACTGGAATTGGTTGAGCTGAAAAGGACAAGTCATGAGACGAAAAAAGAAGAAGGTGACGAAAAATAAAAGAATTGATAGAACAAATGGCTCGGCAAAAGGAAGACATGGACAACAACTTCAAGAATTTGACGCTAATTTTATCTCAAAGGGAGAGTGACCTCAAACAACCCAAGAACATTCCTTCTCTAGACCCTACTGAACAACGTTACGAAGATATGCACGCAGAGACGGGGCCCAAACAAGGTGAAGAAAAAAAGAAGAAGAGAAATTGACAAAAAAACCAGGCGAAAACTCAATGGTTAAAAGGCTCAAACAGAGAGACAGAGCACAGAAAAAGAAGAAGATTATTTTGAACATTTGGACATCAAAAAATACAGAAAGAATAAAGGACCGCATGAGGAAACGGTTGATCTTGAGACATATTAGGCCCCAACACAAAAAAAGAAACAGGTTGCCAAACTACCTAAGAGGTATCAAAGTGAAGTAGCAACTTCACTATCCAATGAGGATTGGCAAAAGATAACAACCATCTTCAAAACCGAAGGGCTGGGGTAACACAAAATACACATCATCAAACATATTTTTATATATTCTAGTCGTATAAAAATGCATGAAAAAAATGTTAACCATCTCTTATATAATACACAATGCAATTGTCTACAATGGGAAAGATAGTGCTGTATCTCTTGTAGATGTGATTTCACTTTTGAACGGGGGAGAACTAAACAACTTTGTAAGTAAATATATTAAAAAACATCACATATGAACATAAAAAAAGCACAAACTAAAAATAAAAATTGATTGCAGGTCGTAGATAGCTACACAGAGTTCTTAAGGGATAAGAACGCGGAATTAGAAATATTTTTGAAAAATGAGAGAATTGTTGTCGGTGATCGGTCGTACTTCATAACAAGCTATTGCTAGGTATGTTTGGATACATTCATACGTCTATTTTCTACATCTGTTTGGTGCAATAAAAACAATACATACATATACATATTTTAATTGCGTGGGTATCAACTGAATTCTATAATTTATTCAGTGGATATCTACTGAATTATTTATATTATTTAGTGGATATTAACTGAATTATAAATTATCCC
Organism: Eucommia ulmoides; assembly: GCA_016647705.1. Taxonomy (NCBI): domain Eukaryota; kingdom Viridiplantae; phylum Streptophyta; class Magnoliopsida; order Garryales; family Eucommiaceae; genus Eucommia; species Eucommia ulmoides. The sequence goes on from CM028338.1 coordinate 47,466,192, forward strand.
TATCTCTTACAGAATTGGGTAAAGAACATATCCACATCGTCAACTAAAAAAAGTTTGAATACTCAAATCAATGAAGCATTGAAAGGCGGCTATCGATACATTCACTTCCCCATCAACACAACGAATGACGGGCCTAATCATTGGACGTTGCTTGTGTTTGAAACGAGTGGGGCAAAATAGAGACACTATAACTTGCTCCAACCAAGAATCGACACCAGAGATTCATACTTCAAAGACGCATTACTAATGGTAATAAAACTCATGTTTTGTTTCCATTCCTATCTTAAATGTTAAATAATAATACTTTAATTAAACATTTTATTTGTTTTATAGAGAAAGTATGTAGAGGATATGATCAAAGATCTTAGAGAAGATGGTGAAGATTTACAAATAACTCAGACTGAAACACATCTAACAAGCGTCAATGACAATCCACAACAAATACCAGGATCATAAGTATTTACGTCATTACACATTTTTTAAATGAATGTAAACTCTATATAGACTCAAATGCATCAATTTTGAATGTTAGGTTGGATTGTGAGATAATGGTTTTGTTTATAAAGGACCAAACAGCCCAGGGAATGACAATTGTTCCATTGGAAAATGAGAATAAAGTGAAAGAAACGATGATAAAATATCGAGCAAAAATTGTAAATGCATTTTTAAATGATAAGGCCAAATCATAGACGCTTGAAAAGTTTGAGGCTATGGAAAACAGTGGTGAAGAAGGGGACACTACTGGCCTTAAAGATGTAGAAATTGAAGAAGTAGAAATGAATGTGCAATTATAAGAAACTGTTTGATAAACCTTTAGAAATGTATTGCTATGTTTTGTTGTTCACATAGTTGTTCAGTGTGTTTGTATATACTATTTTGGTACTTGGTGGCAGTATAGTTGTTCACCATATATAATCATGATTTCATGTATTTAATGTATATCTACTGCTGTGGATATTATTTGATGTGTAATTTGTTTAAAATTTCATTAGATATCTACTTGGAAATACAAATTCTTAAGTGAATATCTTCTTAACAAAATCTCCATTGACAAAAACAGTACAATGTACTGCTCTTATTAATTGTTCACATTGGTTGTGTTTGTATATACAAATTTCTTCCAAAATATTTGTACATACAAGATTTCTTCCCAAATATTTGTTCAAACAATGTGTTTGCATATACAAAATTCAGAACTTGTATGGCAGATTATTTGTAAATAATATATATCATAAAAAAATTAATTAAATGACCATCATTCATTGACACTACGAAAATGTACAGAAATAACTCTCTTTTGAACATAACCCCAGTTACAAATAAAACAATGTTCTGTTCTTATTAATTTTAACATTGGTTGCTAAATATCTGTTCAAAAAACGTATCCGTATCTACAAAATTTGGTACTTTCTGTCGTATATTTATTCACTCAATATATTATTACATTCTATTTATGGTTTTCTTCGGGTAAAATGGAGATAATGTGGTAGAAAGAAACTGTTTTATGCAAGAATACTAGCTGCTGATCTAACTTACTATTAAGGTAATTTTGTTACTTCTATTTTTTCAAAAAATTTGTTCAAACAATGTGTTTGTATATACAAAATTCAGAACTTGTGTGGTAGATTATTTATCGGCCATATATATCATGAAAAAACTGATTAAATGGCCATTATTCATTGATACTACGAAAATGTACAGAAGCAACATATTTTAAACATTTCAGTAGATATAGAAAAGACACATCTTAAGTGGATATCTTCTGAACAGAACCTCAATTACAAATGAAACAGTACTATGTTCTTATTAGTTTGTTCAGCATTGGCTGGCAAATAACTGTTCAAAAAATGTATCTGTATTTACAAAATTTGGTACTTTGTGCCGTATATTTCTTCACTCAATGATAGGTGAAAAATACCTATCTACTTCTAAATCGGATTTGATAGTTTTCGAGTGAATTAGTTATATTTAATTGTGTTTTTATTAGTTTTTATGTAATTTAGGTGTAGGGACGCAAACAAGCGATAAACGAGCGAAAATGGTGGGAAAACGGTGAAAAAATGATGAAGAAACCAGGTTTCAAGATCATAAGGTCCACAGCCGAGGCGAAGAAACCATCGCTGAGGCGGTGAGATGCAGAGGATGTGCTGAAAAATGAACAAGAACCACCGCCTAGGCGGTGAACCGTCAGAAAGTTTTGATTTAGCCCCTAGGCTGAGAAAACCACCGCTTAGGCGGTAAGCAAACCGACTTACCTTCGCCTAAGCGGAGAAAACCACTGCTTAGGAAGTGAACGATCAGTATCTTTTGGAAAGCTGACCGACATGCCCATGGCCGTGGCGCTGATCCCTACCGCCGCGGCGGTCACTTTACAAACAGAAAGAAGATATTTTTAGATATTTTGAAGCCTTGCACCTATAAATACCCATTCTCCCACTTCCATTAAATCCTCTTGGGAGGTCTGGACATTGTTGGACACTCCTAACCTTAGGAGGTGATCCTTGGCCATTCTTGAAGAAGAGATTCATCATCCGGAAAAGAGGAAACATTGGCAGATCGATCTTTGGCGACAATAGATCACTCCACTTTAAGATTTGATCTTTCTCTATTATTTCTCTCTTTGTAATTTAATATTTTATTGTAAATGATGATGAATATCTCTTGTATTAATGCTTATATGGTCAAGGTCACAATAGATTAGATAAATATTAGCTAGGGATCGGTGTGGTTGTGTAAATACTAGTTTGATGGAATATATGTTTCTTTAACGGTTGTTTGTGTTTAAATCCAATTGTGTTCATCATTTTATGATGACTTTAATATGCTTGTTAAGGTATTAGGGTTGGATTTGAGAATCTAGGGTTTGACGCTCAGAAGAGGTAACCCTGGATTCAGATTAGGGTAAAACACAACGCGACGTTCTAACGACCCGGGAGGGCATTAGAACATGTGCAATCCATGACGTTAGTTCACGACTCATGTGACTATGTGTTCGAAAAGACGTTCAAGGGGGACCTCGGCGTCAACGCGAAGTCATGTATTCATTCGCTTTACACTCGGAAGAAGGAGTGAGCGAGTTATAGATACAGAGATTGTCGGATAGGATAAACACCGTTATAGCTAACTAAACGAAATCAAACATGTATTCAATGAACAAAATCAATCCCTAGGTAATCAACTTAGTTAAGATTAACCCACTAATTGTAGTTTAACTTAGTTTAATTTTAAATCATGTCTTTAACCGTCTGGATAATAGGAGATTATGCCAATTGTAGTATTCAACTTATTCAACCCGTCCATGTGGAAACGATATCCGATCTTAAATGATCCACTATATTAAAACTAGATCTCGTGCACTTGCGAGTAGTCAATACGCGAGCATGATAACAAACGCTGTGTCGTACAAGTGTTTGGCACTGTTGCCGGGGACAGTGTTGAATTGGTTGATATTGCGACTAAGTAGTTGAATATTAATTCAGACAATTATTTTGTTTTAATTTTCTTTTTATTTATTTTGTTAATTTATTTCGTGAGTTGTGATCAAACAGTGCATGCAACGTAGAATAAGTTGAAATTCTTGACTCTTGATCCGAAGATCGAGTGTACATTGAAAAAGATACGGAGAGAGACAAAAATCCAACTTCAATACCATGAATCGTGATCCAACGGAGCATTTTTTTCCAAAATTCCTTGTCTATGAGGGATTTTGGGGAAAAATGTTCAACCAAGTCCAACTAGGGACGTAAAAACAAGCAAGTTACATTTTTTTGATTCAAAACCGAGGGTAAAATTTTTTACCCAATTTTTGCTATTATTTATTTTTTGGAGGCCAGAATAGTCTCGGAGCGTGTTTGGAGGTAAATTAAGGAGTGAGAATATTCAGAGATGTACTTCGCACTTAAAATCGTTGAAAAAGCAAAGTGGAAATGCTTGGTGTGGAGCCTTTGTGTGAAAACTTGAATAAAAATATGAAAATCCAGAAGCAGGCACACTGCTGCAGCGTTGGATGCACCTCCGCGGCGGTGAAACAGCATAATGTTTTGTTTTGAAAAAGGCGCTTTACCGCCGAGATGGTGATTCCCACCGCCTAGGCGGTGGAATAGCAAAAACATTTGGTTTTAAAAAGGCGCTCATACTGCCGCGGCGGTAAGGCCTATGTTTGTTTAAAACCAACCCGCTAAAACCAAAACGCCACATCTTTTCAAAATACTCCCAAATCTCTCTAGTCCCATCCCTCCAAACCATTTCCAAACCTCTAAATCATTATTCTCTTAACAAAACTTGTGATTTTCACCCCAAATCATCCTCCAAACATCGGATTTTCCTCCATTTTCGAAAAGTTAGGGTTTAAAGAGCGATGATGCGATTTTCTTCAAATTTCAATCGTTTGGGCTTCTATTTCTCAACAAGTGTTTAAGATTCTATATATTTTATATTTGTTGACATATTTGATTGATTTGTAAGATTATCTCAAGAATAATTGATTTTGGAATGAGCCCTAACCCCTTAAACCCCTATTTTCGCGATTTTCATGTTCTATGGGATTTTGCTTTGATTTTTCGTGTTAAACTGAGTTGATATGGATTGTTTAATTGTGGGAAACAAAAATGCATGCTATATTGTTAGTATTTTGTTGAAATCATTGCAATTGGTATATGTGTATTGAGTTTATGCCTTGATCTTGATAGTGTTGATTTGGGGATTGTTTTGTATTGTGCATATATGATTTGGTTGTTCTCTTTTGTGATTGTGATTGCTAGGAAACATGGCTAAGAGAGTTGCTTCAAAGAGGGCACGGGGTGAAGGATCAAGTTCTCGAACCGGAGGTACCGCCATGGACTACGATTCCACACGCTTTGTGTCCAAGCAAGCGGAGGAGCATTTCAACCTATTCGAGAAAAAGCGAACTTGTATTCAACAAAGGGGATTTGGACCATTAGATAACCTCCCGGCGGAATTTCAAAATGTCATTCGAAGCCGCGGTTGGGAAGAGTTATGAAAATCACCTCCCTAAGACGAGGTGGCCCTAGTGTGGGAGTTTTATGCCAATGTCATTAAAGCCGTTGACTGCCGGACAAGGGTTTGCACTCGCCCTATCTATTTTAGTTCAGAGTTTATCAACGAAGTCTTTGGATTGGCGGCCCCGGGACCACCCACTGACGAACTTTATGGGGGCCAAGACTCGAGCTTGGATACAGTAATTAGAGCCATCACTTCCGGTAATGTCCAGTGGACACATACTGGGTCGGGTCTCGCCACATTCCCAGCAAAATTTCTCAATCCAATCCCTAAGATTTGGCACAATTTTGTGTGTGGAAGTCTTCTCCCGACGTCGCACTTCTCTGACGTCTCTGAAGACCGGGCCATGGTGCTATATTCGATCCAGATTGGAAAGCCAATCAATGTTGGATCCTTGATCTATTCTTCAATTCTCCATGCAGTTAACACGACGAAGGCCGGTCTCCCATTTTCATCATTCTTGACAGTGCTTTTCAGGCGAGCTGGGATGGTCATCCCTAGGGATAGCCCGTTGGACCCTATCGCTAACCTCGATCTGTCCACCATTACAAGGATATGGAAGACAAGCGCTCAAGGCTAGATTGAGGGAGGCGCAACACAGGATGAAGAGAAAGCGAGAGACGAGGCAGTGCCTTCTGGGGCCCCAGCTCCGGAGGCACCCGGACGGGCCGGATTCGACGGGAAGAGAGTTTATCAAGAACTCCAGGATCTTCGCTAAGGCCAATACAATATGGATCTCCGAATTTACGAGCTCGGGACATACCAGGATTAGTACGGGCGCTATCAAGATCAAGTCAACCGGCTTATGTGCGAGCACTTCGGTATCGATATGCATTCTTTTTTAACTATGCCGTAGGTGTTTCTGCACCTTTTACAACCACCATAGTTTCCATTCCGACATAATAGTGGTGGCGATGACGTTTCCCCAGGTGGACAGTAAGAGGTAAGACTCTTATGTCTTATCTCTTAGGTATGTGTTCAAACCCAATATTTTGTTCATGAATGCTATAAATTGTTATTAGGTTCGTTGTTAGACAGTGTGGACACTGCCATGTTTGAGTTTGCGGGGGTGTTCATCCATTTTTGTTTTTGTAGAAGAAGGTTAACAATTTTTTGATGTATTTAATTTAGATGTTTTATGTTTTGTAGACTTTAATTAAATAGTTAAGTTTTAATTTAATTTTCATGTTTTGCATGCTAAATGCTTAGTTTAATTTATGTATGTTAGTATTTAGATTTAATATAGTATTGTGTATGTATGAAATCGTATATGCTTGATGAGTTGTTGAATTCATCTAGGGCCGTTTCTCGATGATGAAAATTATCTCTTAATTGTATATCGAGGTCGGGGATAATGCCATTCATGTGTGTTTTGTGTACTTAGCATGTCGATTTGGTAAAAATTATTATGATCCTTAAATCGCACGATTGCATGGACTTAGTGTATAACTATTTGAATGATTGGACATTGATTATTCAGTAATAAGTTCATGATAGAAAAGAGGAATCTAGAACTTGATTTGGGGTAGACTTGAGGCGAAATTATAGGTAAGGTAATTCCGGAGGCATGATTTAGGCCTTCACTTTTATCGCTTGAACCTTGTAGCTAACTTGAAAAATTTATTCCTACGTTCTCCTGTCGAAGCCGGTAATCTTTTCAATTCTGAACACGTTTCGATACTCTATCAAATTAAATTTTTCCAAACCATTGTTGCTAATCCTAAGTTTCAAAATGAGTGAAATCAAGTTAGCGTTACTTTATGTTGCTTGAAGTGAGCGGACGGGGTTTCGGATGAATTTCTATTGATTTGGTATTAGCGTATTCACTTGTCAATCTTTTAGTTTTATTTGCATGCCCCTAAAATTGAACAAATTCGAATAAGTTTGGGGGTGTGCTCGTATGTTTGTAAAAAAAAAAAAAAAACTATGTGAATATTGTTTTTATTCTCGTTTCTTTCGACAAGTGAATACAAAGTTCTTAAATTCTTGTTCATGGTTATGTTTATGTGGGGTTACGAGAGAGAAAAATAGTGACAAGCGTTTGTACCTCGGGTATCGTTTTATCTTAACGATTTGCTATTTTCTATTCTTGCGATACCTTTGGTCACTCTCCAAAGCTTAACCAAGCCCTATTGATCTTTGAGGATGTTCGAACCTACATTAGTGGATAGTCGAGCCCAGTCAAGCATATGACTTTCCTGAATCCTTTAAGGTTTAAGTCCTGAACTTGTCTACTAGATGATCCAATCTGGAGTTTGGTTAGTTATACATTTGAGCTCTCACACACACACATTTCAAATGGATCTAGAATGGTTTTTATTGAAATTGAGTGTTGAAATTCTAGAACACCACTTGGTGTGTATTATTTCCCGAACTTGATCAGATTGAAGGATGTTGAAGGAGGACCAACTTGGTCACTTCGATTGAATTTGAAATTCGCATGCATATACTTCTTTTTTGTTAAAGTTTTTCATTTTTAGATTAGTTGTTAGTTAATTAGAGTAGTTAGTTTACTTTAGTGTTAGGGTGTTTTGCTCGAGGACTAACAAAATTCCAAGTTTAGGGGGATTTGATAGGTGTAAAATACCTATCTACTTCTAAACTGAATTTGGTAGTTTTCAAATGAATTAGTTATATTTCATTGTGTTTTTGTTAGTTTTTATGTAATTTAGGTGTAGGGACGCAGACAAGCGATAAACGAGATAAAACAATGGGAAAACGGTGAAGAAATGATGAAAAAATAAGGTTTCAAGATCACAAGGTCCACTGCCGAGGCGAAGAAAACTATCGCCTAGACGGTGAGCCATTAGAAAGTTTTGATTTAGCCCACCGCCTAGGAGGTAAGCAAACCGACTTACCTCCGCCTAAGCAGAGAAAACCACCGCCTAGGCGGTGAACGATTAGTATGTTTTGGAAAGCTGGCCGATTTGCCCACCGCCGCGGCGGTTACTCTGCAAACAGAAAGAATATCTTTTCAGATATTTTGAAGCCTTGCACCTATAAATACCCATTCTCCCACTTCCATTAAAGCCTCTTGGGAGGTCTGGACACTGTTGGATGCCCCTAACCTTAGGAGGTGATCCTTGGCCATTCTTGAAGAAGAGATTCATCATCCGGAAAAGAGGAAACATTGGTGGATCGATCTTTGGCGACAATGGATCACTCTACTTTAAGATTTGATTTTTCTCTCTTTGTAATTTAATATTTTTTATTGTAAATGATGATGGATATCTCTTGTATTAATACTTATATGGTTAAGATCACAATAGATTAGATAAATATTAGCTAGGGATCGGTGTAATTGTGTAAATACTAGTTTGATAGAATATATTTTTCTTTCACGGTTGTTTGTGTTTAAATTCGATTGTGTTTACCATTTTATGACGGCTTTAATATGCTTGTTAAGATATTAGGGTTGGATTTGAGAATCTAGAGTTTGACGCTCAGAAGAGGTAACCCTAGATTCGGATTAGGGTAAAACACAACGCAACGTTCTAACGACCCGGGAGGGTGTTGGAACGTATGCAATCCATGACGTCAGTTCACGACTCATGTGACTATGTGTTCGAAAAGACGTTCAAGGGAGACTTCGACGTCAATGCGAAGTCATATATTCGTTCGCTTTATACTCGGAAGAGGGAGTGAGCAAGTTATGGATACAGAGATTGTCGAATAGGATAAACACCATTATAGCTAACTAAACGAAATCAAACATGTATTAAGTGAACAAAATCAATCCCTAGGTAATCAACTTAGTTAGGATTAACCCACTAATTGTAGTTTAGCTTAGTTTAACTTAGTTTAATTTTAAATCATGTCTTTAATCGTCTGGATAATAGAAGACTATGCCAATTGTGGTATTCAATTTATTCAACCCGTCCATGTGGGAACGATATCCGATCTTAAACGATCCACTATATTAAAACTAGACCTTGTGCGAGTAGTCAATATGCCAGCGTGATAACAAACACTGTGACGTACACTCAATATATCATTACATTTTATTTATGGTTTTCTTTGGGTAAAATGAAGACGTGGTAGAAAGAAGCGGTTTTATGCAACAATACCAACTGTTTATCTAACTTACTATTAAGGTAATTTTGTTACTTTTATTTTTCTAAAAAAATTGTTCAAATAATGTGTTTGTATATACAAAATTCAGAACTTGTGCGGCATATCATTTATTCACCATATATATCATGAAAAAACTAATTAAATGGACATCATTCATTAACGCTATGAAAATGTACAAAAACATCATATTTTAAACATTTCAGTAGATATATACTGAAAATGACACATCTTAAGTGGATATCTTCTGAACAGAACCCCAATTACAAATAAAAACAGTGTACTGTTCTTATTAATTTGTTCAACATTGACTTCCAAATATCTGTTCAAAAAATGTATCCGTATCTACAAAATTTGGTACTTTCTGTCATATATTTCTTCACTCAATATATCATTCCCTTCTATTTATGGTTTTCTTCGGGTAAAATGGAGATGGTGTGGTAGAAAGAAGTTGTTTTATGCAACAATACCAATTGCGGATATAACTTACTATTAAGGTAATTTTGTTACTTCCATTTATCGATTGGCAAACACTAATATATCACCTCAATAAGTCGTATGATGCCATATAATCACTATATAATAAATTAGGAGCCTTCTATACCCCTAGCCATGCATGATTGTATGATATACTTGTTCTTGAAATTAGAAACAACATCAAAAGGACGTTTTAGTAGATTTCCACGAATCTCAACTGTCAACTCACTTGCAATGACATCGGAACCCATCCTTTCATTTTTGCAAGACCGAAATGACGCACCACAAATATGTACGTTATCCAACTTTCTAATTACAAAAATTCCAGTAACAATGTTAGCTCTAACATGGATATTCCACTTACAGGAAGTGAAATCCTTACGACAGCATGCAACAGTGACTCGAACACTGACATTCTTCAAACAATCGAAATAAAACCCAACCTCAATTGAATACTTAACTAGATCACTACGAAATTCATCTGCTCTCCTATCAAAATGTTGACCCATCTCTCTAATAAGGATGGACCACGACTTAGAATGATGATTTGTCCATGGTTGACACAATAAGATCTAAGAAAATCTATCACTTCATCATGTGGGGGGGGGGGGGGGGGGGTGGCGCCTCTCAATTGATAATCCGCTACAACAACTTGGAGAATTACCCAATACTAGCTCATCGACAATCTCTTTCACAACAACATTCAAGTATGCCAAATTTAACAACTTCACTAACTCTAATAAAGCTGAAAAGTCTTTTTGATAATTCAAAATACAGTTTGACTATCCCACAATTGAATACGATATGCGCAATGAGTTACGTTACAACACATTTCATCACTCAATCAACTTATCAACTAACACAACATATGTATATCTTTCATCATTAAGTTTCATCAAACACATTTCCTCACCAAACGTACACACCATGATTAAACCTCCCATTGTAAAAAACAAAACTGCAAATTCATAAAACACATTATGACACACGATACGCAAAACGAATAACACAAAACAACATGAAAAACATGGAACAAGACCAAACCAATAACTTTGATAAAGACTAAACAACGAATAGAGAACACGAACAACAAATCTCAGTCGATAATCGAACATTACCTCAAATCAGGAACGGTAATCGATTGAGATTTGTTGTTTGGCAATTCAAATACGATTTCGAACCACAGAAACAAAGAAATGTGGAGCGAAAAATAGAAATTGGAACAACTAGAATAGTAGCGAAGAAGAACGAATTCAAAATTTCACTTATATATATACAAAGGGCAGATAAGGAAACAAAAAGAGCATTCACCAGTAGAATTTGAAGTCGCAATGGCAAATTGGATCGAAAAAGATCAAATATTACTCAGCCAATGAAAGAATAACTTTATGTCAAATCAAACCTCCAATTATATACATAGGAAAGGCAAAAAGGGACATTTGAAATTCGAAAATCACTTTGACGAAGAGTCGCTAAATTTTTTCTCATATCTCTAATATTGAGTGATTCATTTAGCTGGCATTGAGTGATTCATATCTCTAACGTTGAGCCATACATATAACTAATATTCTGAATAATTGTAAGATGTCATACTTCTTATATATATATATATAAGAAGGACAAATATGAAAAATAAAGTTTTATTTTTGATGTCAAAAAATTTAAAATGGGATTTTTGATAAAATTTTATCCACCTAGGACTTAGTAGTAAAGTTGTAAGTTAGAAAATGGACCTTTAGACGAAAAACCCAAAAATATATTGGAGGTCCATAATCCCTTAAACAACCATACTATTACAATATAACCAAATACCCTCCTTTGCATTTTCATTTCCTCTCTCTCTCTCTCTCTCTCTCTCTCTAAAATGGCGGCCTCTTCGATTCTCAGATCTTCTTTCTCTCTCAACCCTCAACTTCAGCCCAATCCTCAAAACCCTAGAAAAAACTCTCATTTCTTCTCCATCAGAGCCTCTATTGCTCCTGATCTCTCCTCCGACGGTTCTCCACCTCCTCCACAGCCTCTCAAGCACCGCCGCCCCGCCGACGAGAACATCCGGGACGAAGCGCGCCGCCACTGCTCCACCCATAACTTCTCCGCCAAGTACGTTCCCTTCAACGCCGACGCTGACTGCACCGAGACGTACTCCCTCGATGAGATCGTCTACCGGAGCCGCTCCGGCGGCCTCCTGGACGTCCAGCACGACATGGACGCGCTCAAGAAGTTCGACGGGCAGTACTGGAGGAACCTATTCGATTCTCGCATCGGGAAGACTACCTGGCCGTACGGGTCTGGCGTCTGGTCAAAGAAAGAGTGGGTGCTCCCGGAGATCGACGGCGACGATATCGTCAGCGCATTCGAGGGAAATTCGAACCTGTTTTGGGCTGAGCGTTATGGCAAACACTTTCTGGGCATGAGCGATTTGTGGGTGAAACACTGCGGTATTAGTCATACCGGGAGCTTCAAAGATCTCGGCATGACCGTTTTGGTCAGTCAGGTGAATCGATTGCGAAAAATGAACCGTCCCGTCGTCGGCGTCGGTTGTGCTTCCACAGGCGACACCTCTGCCGCCCTGTCAGCTTACTGTGCAGCCGCAGGAATCCCATCCATCGTCTTCTTACCAGCAAATCGAATCTCCATAGCTCAGCTCGTCCAACCAATTGCAAATGGAGCTTTTGTCTTGAGCATCGACACTGATTTCGATGGTTGTATGCAATTGATTCGGGAAGTCACAGCTGAATTACCAATTTATTTGGCAAATTCCTTGAACAGCTTGAGATTAGAAGGTCAAAAAACAGCTGCGATCGAGATTCTTCAGCAATTCGATTGGGAAGTTCCAGATTGGGTGATTGTTCCAGGCGGAAATTTAGGTAATATCTATGCATTTTACAAAGGATTTCGAATGTGCAAAGAATTGGGCCTTGTCGATAGAATCCCAAGGCTTGTTTGTGCTCAAGCTGCAAACGCCAATCCTCTCTATTTGCATTACAAATCCGGTTGGAAAGATTTCAGAGCAGTAAAAGCAAACACTACCTTTGCATCCGCAATTCAAATTGGCGATCCGGTTTCCATTGATAGAGCTGTTTTAGCTCTGAAAAATTCAAATGGGATTGTCGAAGAAGCAACAGAAGAAGAACTAATGAATGCCATGGCTCAAGCAGATTCAACCGGTATGTTCATATGTCCCCACACCGGTGTCGCATTGACTGCATTGATCAAGCTGAGGCAGAATGGGATTATCGGGGCGAATGACAGAACTGTGGTGGTGAGCACTGCTCATGGGTTGAAGTTTACTCAATCAAAAATCGACTATCATTCGAAGGAGATCAAAGATATGGATTGTAGGTATGCTAATCCGCCGGTTCAGGTCAAGGCAGATTTTGGTTCAGTCATGGATGTTTTGAAGAAGTACTTGTTGAGCAAAGATTCGAAGCATTAGTTCTTCTTCTTCTCCATTCCATAAGGGTGTGTTTGGGTGAGGCATTCGGAGAAGGTATTTTATTTCGAGAAGAGATTGTAAAATTCTTAAAGGGTACGATCGGTTAAGTTATTTGATTTCGGGAAGGGATTTTTAATATTTTTTAACGCAATTTCTTCAGAAAAATATTCAAATCCCGTAGATTTAACAAACCGCATCTTGAAATCAAATACCTTCTTCCAAATACTTCATCCAAATGGACCATGAAAGCATTGTGTTTTCCCCCTCATTTTGGTTTAATTTAGGTGGTCTGATTTGTTGTTTTTGATGTTTGGATGACTCTCTTTGTATGAGCAGAAGCTGTTAATTGAAGGCTTTTGGTGTTTTGGTATATGAATGAGAAGAATAATATGGGTTATGTTACTCCTTCATCGATTCTCATGCCTCTATATGAACAATTTTGCTGTTGGAATCAACTTGGATAATTGGTCAATACTATCTATCCATATTTTATCTTATTTTAAAATAAATCACTCAATATAAATATTTTTAGTTTACATTAATGGACATCCATACTGTCGTTCCGCTTTTAAATGCAACCCTCAAGTTTTAAGAATATTTTGACTACAAAAAAATGGAGGCGAATTTTCATAATATTAACTTTGATACTATGTTAGGAGATTTTAATTTAATATCATATAGTGTCAAGTGTAGTGATTTTTTTGATTGGTTTAAGAACTAATTTCTTTTCAACCTCCAATAATATGATTAATACTCCTTTCCCCATCCAAATAGAAGGATTTGAAGTTGAAGCCTATTATCATTAAATGGCTCTCTTGCAAGATAGTCGAAATTAAGCTTAATTGGAGTAGGATTTCAAAGTGTCTTTTGGCAATATTAGAAATTTCATTTCTTAACTAATGATATACATATATAATTTTGTAGGACAATAAAGATAATTAAAAAAATAATTTGACAACTTGATAATGAAGAAAATATTAAATATCTTTAATGTGCAATGTGTTACTCTAATGGTTAAAAATAAAATCACGAGAATTAAATTTTCAATAGTAGTATTGTATTTTTTTTCTTTTTAAAATATATTAATAAATCAATATATTAATTGATTGGTGAATATCCTTACGGCTTGTTTTATTGCATGGAATGAAATTAAGGTGGAATGGAATATGAGAAAAAATGAAATGAAAAAAAGAATGCAATAGATTTGTCAATAAAATCACTATTCCATTATCTTATTTGGTTGTTACAGAATGAACGAAGAAAACATAGCCAAATTCCCAGAATGTTCTTTTAGATATCAATTTTGAATATATATATCTAATAATAGATTATTTTAAAAAATTGATTACAAAATAAATTATTTCTAATAATAGGGATGAACTTTTGGGAATGTGCTTTTGTGGAAATTACTTTTTTATTCCATTGGGCTAGGTTAATTCCAACCCACAAATTATGGAATTTAATTACATAATCTTTTATTCCAACGGAATCAAAATTTTTCTTTTATTGGACAACTAAACGAGAGAATCGGAATCAACTGTTGAATGACGATTCGATTCTACACCGATTCCGTTAAACCAAATGAGACATTACAGTATAGCTTAAACTAAAAAAATCGTCTTGGAAAAGATGCAAAAATTATATTGGTATTGATAAATTGTTAGAGAACATTATGCCATCATAAGGTTAAACAAAAAGTCAGGGAATTAAGAAAGAAAATAAGTAATAATTGAACCTAAGAACTAATTAAAAATAAAAATGATATAAGCACGTATACATCCTAACAACAACATAATTTTAGACAAGACAGAGATACAAAAAGACTTTTTAAAAAAAGAATTACTAAAATACGAAGAGTTGATGCAGAATATTAACTTGTAGAGAAATCAATATGGATAGGCATTATTATCAAATGCATTTAAACCCCACTAAATTAATTATTAGAAAAAACAAACTCCAAGAATGCAAGAAAATTGCAAGGGAGAACTCTCGTTTTTCTTCTTAATGAGCTTTCGTTTTTTGTTATCTAATTAGTTTTAGACTAGCACCATGTGCAGATTTAAAAATAAATAAATTAGATTAATAAATTATCAATATTGAAATTGATATGAGCCATATAAGTATCATTTTGTTGCTTTGCTAGTAATAGCATATATTTCAAGAATTGAAAGTGGAATTGTAAATGAGAAAATATTGATATGGGAAAACTCCCGCTCACAACTGACATAGGTGTAAGATCTTTAGTGAGTTGGATCGGGTCAGTGATCCAACTTGAAATCTGTAAACCCGATATATTATTTGGGTCGAGCATGACAGACCCATCAGGGAAAGGATCTTGGCGGTCTACAGTACAAACAAGCAGCCTCATAAAGAGGCTCATCAATGGGCAATCTGAGCCCACAGTGAGTAGGCCAAAAGAAGAAGAGGTCCGCCCATCATAAAGGTAGTCCTTGTGCATGCAAACGTTATAAGCCATCAACTGTAACGACCCACATTTAGTGGAGCACGTTACAGAGATCACCCCCTGGATAAATGAAGAGGATTGTGGTATGCCATTAGGAGAAGATCTCGTAACAAGTGGCCTCAACAATGTAACGACAAAGAGTCTAGATAAAGGGAAGGTATCATTGTGTATTCTTTACAATTCAATCAGTGTGTCAAGCTTTCTCCATTATCAGATTAACTTATTTTCACGTAGGAGGTTCTTTGTTCGACACCACTCCGGTATCCCCCTATAGAACTAAACGGTTTTGTAGGTTGAAGAAGGAAGATGAAGAGGTTTTTTGGCACGTGAAGAGTTGATTGCACGTGCTGAGAATTCCTGACAATATCATTTGGCGCTGTTGTGGGAAATGTTTACAGAAAGGTTTCCCATAGCAACTATGATGCAACTACGAGCAAGAGGAGCAACGCCAAGTCAAAGCAGTGACTTGGCCCCACCAGTTGACAATGAGGTTCCGGTAGGAACGTAGGAGGAGGTTCGTGCTGATCCTCCACCAGAGGTGCAAAGCACAGATGCGAAGATCGATGCTCTAACTAGGAAGATGTTAGAGATGGTGGATATGATGAAACACATGGCGGAGATAATCACCAAAAGCATACTACAACCTCTTACCACTGATAATGGTTTGGGGGAAGAAGTAGAGTCTCCAGGGTTTGAGAACCCACAATCCCAAAGGAAGTGATTTGTCCAGGGAAATAAGAGTGTTCAGCCGAATTGAGATTGTCGATTCACGTCAACAACCTAAAAGAAAGCAGACGTTGGCCCCAAGGGGACTAACATACGTTGTTCCCATTGGGGCCAGCTCAAAGTTGGCCCCAAGGGGGACTAGCCACACTAGCCCTTAGGATCAGCGTACAACGCTAGTCCTGGGGGCCAGCGCTGTGTTGGCCCCTTTTGGGGCCAACACCCACTACTAGCCCCAAAAGGGGCCAACATAGGAGGGAGGGGGGCAACCCCTCTCCCCTCTTAAATAATTTTATTTTTATTTATTTTATTTAATTTTTTTTGTATGGGGGAAATTTGGGATAGACCCCCATCTGCGCCCAGCTGACCTGAGGAAACACGATAAGACATGGGGAGCCGGATTAGACGACACCGACTTGAGGAGATGTGGTGCAATTTCTGGATGACACTCCTGGACGCCGTTCTTGGAGAAGGTTGTCACTAGACCCTGTCGGCTAGGAGTAGCACGACATGGCGGTGTCCGTCGCTACCCGAACCCTGCCGGCTAGCAGTAGTGTGACAGGGTGGTACCCGTCAAAATTGATAGTACCGATTATGGGGCATTGAGGTTGAACCCCTAGACGGTGCCACGCACAAGGACACCGTGGTGGACAATCCTAATAACGGGGCCCTCGAGGAGGGCGAGATTGACTCCATCCCTCCTCGCATGGATGCCTCTCGCAACGAATGTGGAGAGGACTGAGCTCGGACCATCACCTTTTCAGGATTTAGGATTTTGTAGACTCATTTTTGCTTATTCTGTTATTTTTGCTCATGAGCGTGTAAAATTTTGAGCGGTATAGCCAGGGTACTTCAAAATCTACTCTTTTTTCTCAACATTTTTCGCCAGGTCATTCTCTGCCTAGCATGGTTTTTAGAGTTGTAAAATTTTGAAAAGTTTACAAAAACTTCGAGAACTTCTCATCTTTGTCCATGGCCTTGGCCACTACCCCCCAGTCTGGGACATGAGTTGATCGCGAGAAGATCGTATCGCGAACTTAAGAGAATGGTTTCCGAGGGCGCCTGGTCCTCTCGGTCCATAGGGGCGCAATGTGACGGTTGGACCCCCATGGCCGGTCATCGGGGAGTTTTCCGTAGTCAGGCTCATTCAAGAACCTTTTCAAGTTATCTCCATTTAGTCTATGCAAGAGCATATTTCCTTTTAAGACGTCGGACTTATAGTTGACTGGTGGAGAGAGATAGTTAGCTGCAGGCCCTCAAACTCGATCAATGCCCCGCCCTTGGTGGATGACCTTAGTCTGTCCCCGGGTACGGACTATTGACTCCCAGAGAGGGTCTGGTTGTCACCCTTGACGCTGAGCATCGGGATGAGGCTTGTGGAGGGTTACTCGCGACGCCGAGAGTCGGGATGTTGGGTGGAGAATTATTCACGACTTAGGGGGTCGGAATACAACCGTGGAGAATCATTCACGATAACAAGAGCCGAGATATGACTTAGGGGGTCAGAATGTAACCGTGGAGAATCACTCGCGATGCTGAGAGCCAAGATACGACACAGGGGGTTGGAATGTAACCGTGGAGAATCACTTGCGACGCCGAGAGCTAAGATACGACTTAGGGGGGTCAAAATACAATCGTGGAAAATCACTCACGATGCCAAGAGCCAAGATATAACTCAGAGGGTCGGAATACAATCGACTGGAGAAAACATAAGCCATATTGCACAAAGCGTATTCTTTATTTTGATAAGCAAAACTACAACACTTTGTACAAACTGGAAGTTGTTCATAAAAGTGGATAATCACTACAGAAGTTGCACTTCAGCTAGTCAGCATTCTGTGGGTGCCTGAGCGACACATTCTTTTTTGTTTTAAGATCGTATGTGCTCGAACGTGGGACCCTGGTGACTCTGTATGTCCCCGGAGTTGAATCCGTCGTGGATGTGGTTGATTTCACCATCCACGTGTTGGCGATCCTCTCCGGCCTTAACGCCCCGGGACGGTGGACAATTGCGGTTATCCCTTATTCTCTGGGCTCGGGGCTCTCCCTGTGGTTTATCCCCGTCAAGCTGCTCCTGGTTTCCTCTCCGGATGTAGTTATAGAGATAGCCTATTTGGACAAGAGTTTTAATCTCCTGCCGAAGCTGGAAACAGTTTTCTGTGGAGTGACCCTGGTCTTGGTGGAACTCACAATATTGTGTCATCGATCTCTCGACCGGCCTTCTCCTCAAGGGCGGGGAAGGAGGAAAGAAGTCTTACCTTGAGTTTTCTGCGAAGACAGTGGCCATTGAGGCTGTGAGCGGGTGAACTTTGGTTGGTGATGCCCTGGAGGGGAAAGTGGCCTCTTGTCTCCAGGCAAGGGTCTAAACCTCCCTTCAGCTCATAATTTTCTCGAGCCTTGGGCTTGATTCGAACCTCCATTCCTTGGTTCCCTCAGCTTGTTTGCCATTGTCTGTCCTCTCCTGGCTGTAGCACGGAGGTCAACACCATGGAATCTAGTCCTACGGTCTAGAGCTTGATCGAGTGTGAGAGTAGGGCTAGAGTAGAGATCATAAGATAATCTCTGATGCTGGAGTCCATCAACAAAGGCGTTTAGCGCAACAGCATCAGGAAGGTCGTCACACATATTTGCTTCTCGGTTGAAACGCTCAATGTAATTACCCAAAGATTCTGTGGGCTCTTGCCGAAGAGTGAGGATATAAGCCACAGTCCTTAGCCTTCGTCGAGAATGGTTGAAACGAACTAGGAACAACTGCTCGAGTTCTCTGAAGGTGGAGATGGATGCTGCACTCAAACCCTGGAACCACGATCTTGCAACACCTATAAGGATAATAGGAAAGGCTCTACACCGCAAAGCTACATAGGCCACCTGCATGTCCATATGAGACTTGAACATAGACAGGTAGTCAACGGGATCTAAAGTCCCATCATACGGACTTATCTGGGGTTGGGTGAAGTGCCTCAACGCTATTTCTTCTAGAACCTCATCCACAAAAAGATAATTTACATCCAGAATAACACCTGGTCCTACCCGCCCTCCTTGCACCTCCTGGAGATGGGCTTCCATGTTGGCCAGGTGGTGCTCCACAGTCTCTCCTACTCGAGGCTCTCCCTGGATTTGACTGTCCACAGCTCGGGCCACAGGGTGATAGGAAGGAGGTGAGTAGGAGTCAACCTCATGTTCATGACCTCTATGATCGGACCTGACAGGCCGTTGAAGAGCTCGACCATTAGGGGACATCGATATATCCCTTGGCACAAATTCATGTGGTGGTAAAGGTGGAGATCTAGACATTGCGGGGGGAATCTCTCCTGGATTACAACCTCAGGATTGCGAGGCGGAGGGCGACCCTCGGGCAACAGCCCATTCAAAATGTCCACAAAAACATTGCGGTCGTGAGGTGGCCTCTCGGGCATTGCGGGCTGGAGGGCGGGTCCACCCTGAGCAGGGTGTGGTGGCAAGTGTGCGAGGATGAGTTGTACATTCGACTTGAACTTTTGCATTTGGCGTTCAAGGAGATCAACCTGAGATGCCTCCACAACTCCTGAGGTCTGTCCTGCAGCCCCAGGTGGCAGAATGGATGGTTTTGCCTGACTATGGGGGGGCAATTATCCTTGTTGGTGGGAGCTGGTGGGTATGCGCTTGGATTTTTCGACATGTCTTCTCGTTCTTCTATTTTGTGTCTATCTAACTAGAGATTATGATCACTCAGGCTTAGCTGAGCAGAGAGTAGTGATCAGGGGAAGGTTTTTTGCTTGGTTCCCACAGATGGCGCCAAAACTTGGTGCGTAAAACTAGTACACACCTCGAGTATGGTCTAGTAGGATTACAGGTGGGTCTTTTTGCTGAGATGGAGTCGTCGATTGGAAATTTTTCGGGTGAGCTGTGCTGGGTCTTGGGAGGTCTGACCTGTTGTGTCCAGAGTCTTGCTCCTCAGGGAGTGTACTCGCAGAAGGCTTAGACCAAGATTTGTTCTGATGAAGCCCCTCCAGCGTGGTAATCAGTGCTCAGAGAGAAAAGGTACAGAGTATAGCAAGTAAACAAATGAACTCGCGCGTAATGTAAGTGTATCCAAGCGTACCTCGGGCTTACATAGCCCCCGATATATATAGGCGTTGGAGATGATTAGTCGGGCCTAAACACGATTGATTAGTCGAAACCCTGCATTTAGCCGATAATTCAGGGCTTTTAGGAGATAATTGTTGGGCTTGGGATTTTGGGCCCATTTGGCAAAGCCCGCGGGCCTTTGTCAAGCCTGCGGCGGTGAGCTGGTGGAGGAGAGCAAAGATTCGTGAAGTCCTAGAGAAAAAACAAGGTGAAAAAAGAAGCCGGTCGAGGTGAACGGTTGAGTTTCTGAAATTGATCGCCGAGGGCACAACGCAGAGCTTAGAGCGGCACGTTCCTGCGGGGCTCATCGCTTCTCCCTGGGTGTAAATGAGATTCCAGGGAGGAGCTGTATAGTTGGCGTATGCTCTAGCATGGCGTTATGGATTTCGGAATGCATCCCTGTCATTGCGAGGGTTGACACGTGGCTGAGTCCCGAGGGTTGACTCATAGGTGCCCAAAAATACCCTCATCAATATGTATCCTCCATAACTGATAATTTGAATTATCCAATTTTGCAGGAATAAGAGAAGACAAATTTGAAACCAAAAAGTTTAAACCAGTTAGATATTCAACCATGGTGATTGTGCAAGGAGAGAAGAAGAAAAAATGATAGAGGAAGAGGGTAATCAGTAGCCTAGATGTGAGTCATCATTGGCTCTGATACCATATTGAAATAAGAAGATTGAGGAGGATAATTCAGAGTTTTTCATTGACATTCAAGTGAACGATACATCAGTTATTTATACAAGTAAGCAAAATAAACATTTTGGAATATTCCTTTATTTTGTTATAGTGGCTGAGATCAGCATAACAAAGTCTCTCTCTTCTATCTTCTGTTGGTTGAGCTCAGCATAACATAATGTTCCCTTAGCTGTGATTTCTGAACTTGTGAGTTATGCACATCATGTGTTTGATGAAATGTCACATCATGATTTCCTGTAGTAGAAGCTTTTGAGGAGCTACTCTTATAAAAAACATTGAGATGCTATTTAACACTATAGTTACTGAATAGTTTAACTAAGTATGCAAGGATTTCGCACTACAAAATTTTAGGAGGATTAGACGTATACAACTTTATCTTTATATACAAAGAGGTGGTTCTCTTGATTTAAACCCATACACTTAATGCCTCGAACCCTAAATTGTGGGTTAAATACGTTTTTCTATTTAACAAGTTTTGCTCTTGAACTTTCTCCTATTGGCTTTCAAGTCAACCACAATTACTGAAATGTTGTCTTTGCTCCCCTTCTGGAGGGCGAGTGTCGAGAGGTATTCCGCAGCTGCTTGAGCAGCGGGATCAACCTCTCGACCCCTCTCAACAAGAGTAGCTACTTCATTCTTTTTGTGCCAAAGAAGAATCTTCTTCTTGGCCACTTCACATGCTTCCTCATTTGTTATGACGTCCCACAACCCATCACTTGCTAAAATAAGACATTCGTCTTCTCTTGCTCGCGCTACAAACATCACTTCAGGCTCTGGTATAATCCACGGTTTCATATATCTATCGCCTGTGGAAAAAGGAAGGAGTGAAAAAAAAAACAGGGTTAATGCTTGAGTTTGCTATTTAGTTTGCAATTGCAAGATTGTTTTATGTATTTTATCGACTCTTGACTAAAAATTTCATACGAATTGCAAAACAAATAAACAATAATGGTATCTTAATCAATAAGCATTATACCAAACACCACGTGTTTGGAGGTTCCAACCCAAAATCATATAGAATAAGTAGAGTAACTATTTTTCATATATAGACTACTTTAAGAAGCCTTACAAATTCGATGTGAGATTTTTGCACCCACCTTCACGTGCAACCTCGTCTTACATGTGATGCGAGCAAACAAACAGATGATGAAAGACAAACATTCAAACAAGGACAAACAAATGAGACTTTCCAAACTTAATTCTGATACCATGTTAGGAGAACACTCACCGTCACGTGCAACCTTACCTTACATGTGATGCGATCAAACAAACAGAAGATGAAAGACAAACATTCAAACGAGGACAAACGAAAGAGACTTTCCAAACCTATTTCTGATACCATGTTAGGAGGTTCTAACTTAAAAGCATGTGGTGTCAAATGGAGTAACTATTTTCATACACAGACTACTTTGAGAAGTCAAGCCTCACAAATTCAATGTGAGATTCTAATAGACATAATTTGTATCTTTATTGTGTAATGCAAGGAAAGAAGGTGAAGTTATTAACTAAAATTTAATGCAAACTGCAAAGCAAACATGTCTTAATTTTTATCCCATGATATATACTGGCTATGCAATACACTACATAATTTACATGTATGATCTAATGAAAGAAAAGAATGTGATGTTAATTTAGACAATTAATATCAATGTTACCCATAAATATTTATCAAAAATTAATTAAGACCCTTAAAATTTTTGTATAAATCCCTTTTGATTTACATAAATATCAGTCAAATCATAAATATTTTTAATCTGACTTCTATTGAATTTCTGAATCCGTCACTAATTTTAAGCAAAAGTTACTTGATGCGAAAAAATAAAAATTGTCAAAAATGGCTCGAAACTATATGCAAAAAATGGACATACCAATAGATCTTGACATTGCAAGAACGCCAAAAACGCGATGTCCATTCCATTGTATGATCTTGCCTCCGCACGCTTCGATCCTCAAGTATTCATCCTCTCGATTTGGCTAAAAAAAAAAAATTAAGAAAATCATCTAATTAGTTATACAAAACCTCTAATTATTGAAGAAAAATGATCCTAAAACTTTAGTACCAAACTTACTTTATGATCAATTGACAAAGCGATGGCTTCTTTTCCACGACAAAGAACCGCCCTCGAATCGCCACAATTTGCAACTATTATATGGGATGAACAAATAACCGCAACAACAGCAGTAGAACCGGCTGTTTCTGGTGCAACGGGTTCACAAACATCAGAAGGGATGTCCATATGTTCTTCATCATCAATAATTTCTCTACTGAAATTTCCTCCAACTTCATCATCAATCTTTGAGAAACAACTCGTGAAGGCATTCTCCCATTGAGATTGCCTAGTGTCTTTCATGTTTTCTTGGAGAAAATCACCTTTGGTTATCTTTAACTCATCCGCTAAAGCTAAATGGATACGGTCAGAACAATAGTTTGCAACCTACATGATAAATCTACCCTTTAGTGGAATTCAACTTATAATTTTAACAACTTAAACATTAGTTGAGTTTAAAAGGACCATAGGCATATTCTATGGTTGTATTCAACTGGGATTTATATTTAAAAAGAAAATCTCAAGATATTCAAGTATGAGCAAATTCGAACATAATTGAATTCAACTCATAATATCTATGAATGCAACTAATATGTCCAGCAGCCAATCCAAAAAATTAGTTGAGTGGGGGCTATTTTTTTTAGCGTTTATTGGATACTTCTATAATTCAAGGGGCTTACGTAAAATTTTAAGGAATTTTAATTGTTTTTTTTTTTCCCGAAAAATATAGGGGTGTTAGTATAAAATTTCAAGAGTTAAGGGAGTCTTGAGTTCCCACGGGCCCTTAAGCTAAATAAAGTGCGCACACAAAAAAAAAATGGTGCAATCATCAATGAAGTAAACCAAAAAAAAAAAAAAAACAGAATTCTCAGTGGAATTCAACAAAAAGGGCATCTGAATCCACAAAAACTCTTGTCATTGTAGGGTTTAGGAAGGGTTAGATGTATATGTACAAAAAGGTTGTTTTCAAGATTTGAACGCGGAATTTTCGAGTCCTTTACGTACAAAAATGCTAAAAAAATAGTTTATTGCCTGACATGCCCTTTTTAATAATTTTACCAAAAAAAAAATGTAAATGGACCATTAAGAAATCGACCGGGGAGAGACCGATTTATAATTAAATTGCCCAGGGGATGCCCATTTTAAGAGAATCGGCTCCCACTGAGTCGATTCTTGTCTTAGGGGCTTTTAAAAGTTGAGCTTTGAGTTGCAAATTTCTTTTTAATTTAAATATCGTAAACTAAGATCGTAGACACATGACCAACAAAAAATGTAATTTGTCCATTAATTTTTAAATGAACTTGAAATTTTGAGAATTAGCGTATTTGATCATTAATGTTATTTTTGTTATTTTAATTTAATTCAATTAACGGTGTTAATAATTTTAATGAAAGTCATAAATATTTTTGTCATTGTAGTAACAAATTTTAAGCGAAAAGGCATATTAAAATTGAAGAGGGTAACAATTTAAGTAATTAGAAAGAAAGAAAAAGCACCAAATTGCTGGTGTTGAAATATGGCTAATACCTGCAGTTGGTTCAGTTATGGTCCAATTAAATGAGTTTTCCTTTTGCTGAGGCGGAGTTCTTGTGTACGGAGAGTGCTGTCAAGTAAGCGGTCCACGGTCAGTGATCAAAGTCCTTAATGTCCAAACTTGTACTTGCACAAAGACTCGCTGGGATGTGCCCAACAAAATCTCTCTGGCGTGAGAGTAAGAGCTTGAGGAAAGAAAAATATGATGTTGCCTTAAGTGGAAATTCTTAGCTTTACATAGAGCATTTAGTATCTTACTGTTAGCCCCTAACAACGCTGGAGAACTAAACAGCACCGGCTTGATGCACTTTGCTACCGGACACGGTGCACACGACACGAATGGGGTTGTTGGCAAGGAAGGCACCAACTTGGTGCACGTTGGTGGGCAGTGGCATTGTGGCACAACACCCTCGGGTGTTGGGCAATGAGAAAGACCTTGGTGTGGTAGCGAAGCAAGGCGGCACAACGTAGGCGTAATGCTACGTTGTGGACAATGTCATGTGTGTGGCATGACAAACTGTTGGGAACGACAGCGCATTCTGAAGCGGAAAATGCATACGACGTTGTTACGTCATTGGGCGCAACGACGTAACGAGACAGAAGTTGGCGGAAGACATGTTCTGGCCATGTAGGCTGCATGGCAAGACGTTGGCGAACATCGACATGATTATGGGATGAGATGGCAATGAGACAGGATGTGGACACGATGCAAAAACGCTGGAATAAAGTTGATCTCGTGGTGAGTTGATGGACTGGTAGTTACCAGACAAATGCAGGACATGTGGTTGCTGTTTGGACAGTTTTCCGTGACGGTTTTGGTTAGTTTTCAGATAGGGAAAACTAACTCCTATGGGCTGGACACGTGTCAGACAGGTGTCGGTTGTCTGCTTAGGCAGTTGGGACTGTCAACTCCTGATTTTTCCTATAAATAGTCATGTTTTGGGTCTATTTTTAGTTAGTGAATATATAGCTGCGAATTTACAGACTATTGTTGTAGTCGGTTCCTTGTAACCTGAGTTATATAATATAAGGTTGGGTTTTCTCGTAAATGTTACTGTGCGTTGCGTGGGTGTGTTTCTGGTACTGTATTTTGGTGTATACTCGTTGTATAACATTGCAGGAACCTAAGTGTTTTACATATGGTCGCTGTATTTCCGTTGCGTGGCATGACATTCGTGGGGCTGCTAGTTGTCGGTGTAATTAGGCCATCACTCAGTTACGATTTTCGCAGTGAAAATTTAACCCTGTGATACTTACTATTGTGGGACCCGTGGACTGATCCAAAAGATCAAGAGGTAGGGTTCAATCCACAAACCCACAGGAGCTCAATTGGTGGCCTGGTGATCTTGCTCAGTGGCCACTTGGTGGAGGTCGGACCAGAGCACACGGTAGTGAATGCCCTAGCTGTGCTCGCTGGACAGTGGTTGTAGAGGGACAGGTGTTTGCTTGTCATTGGTCGATGGACGGACATGTAGTGAGTCATGTGCAGTACAATCAACGTTTATGGTGAACGTTGACCGCTTGAGTGGTCTCCTCGGGGTCCCACCCTACCAAGCGTGGGGTTGTGAATGGTGGATCGTACAAAAATTACTTTATTTTTTTAAAATAAACTTTTATATAATTTTAAAATAAATATTCATCCATAAATTAAACAAAATATACATTAATAATAGTATAAAAATGACAAAAATTGAACAAAAAGAGGTAAGCAATATTTGTTGTGATTTTATTTTAATTTTTTTAATATTATTGAAGTAAGAGATAATATAAGATTTAAGTCAAATAAAAATAATTAGACTTCATCGATGAAATAAAAATATAACATTAAAGATCAAATATGTTAGTTCTCAATATTTAAAATTCATTTTTAATGGACAAATTATATTTTTGGTCCATCATGTGTCTACAAAAATGGTCTTACTTACGATATTTAAATTATTATTATTATTATTATTTTATCCAACTCAGGTTTCAACTTTTAAAAGTCTCCAAGCTTAGGGGCTTTATGAGCCTTTAAAAGTCCCTAAGCTTAGGGAGCCGATTCTCTCAAAATTGGCCTCCCCTGGTTGATTTAATTATAAATCAGTCTTCCTGGACGATTTCTTAATTAAACTCTAACCCTCTAAAAATTTTAAACCCAGAAAAAAATCGGCCTTGTTGTAGTCGAATTTGTGAAAATCGACCAGTGGTGGTCGATTTATATTTTTTTATAAAAAAGTTTGAGTTGGGTGTCAGACAATAAATCATTTTTAAGACCCTAGGGACTATATGCATGAAACCCAAGTGCAGGAAAAAAAAAACAAAAAACAAAAAAAAAACCACCTTATATTTGAAGACGAATAAGGCGTACGTACCTGAGCGCCTCCATGGCCATCGTATACTCCAAAGAAGTGGGAAGTCAGGTGAGTCAAATTTGGGTTCATCCCGTCTATTAAACTACGGTCCCCGATCAACATCTGGATCGGAATATCGGTGAATTTTGGTACAGCAACAACAACATCTTCCATCTCCGGCCTTTTGCCGCAGATCGATACAGAACCCCATAGGGGCACACAGTTCAACTCGAAGACGCTCTTGGCACTCCTCTTGTTCTCTCCGGCCGGCGGCAACCGGACAGCAAGCACAGGCACAGATGTTTTGAGAGTAGTAGAACCCTCATCGTACTGCTTCTTTGCAGCACAGTTTTCGTCCAAACTAATAACCTTGGCCACAATTTGATCACCTTTGATGTCAAGGGTAACTGGCAAGCTTATTTTAGAGCTGATACCAGAATCAAGAAACCCTTCGCTGTTGATGCCGTTATAATCATCCGACAAGAACTTTTTCAGTCGACCCATGTCCAAACGGCTAGAAATTCCTGAGTTATTACAGATGGGATTGGTTAAACTAAAGGCAATCGCAACTGGTGGGGGCATTTCTTCCATTTTTTTTTTTGTTGGAAACGACAATATTAGTAACTACTTAACTCGCATGTTTTCTCTTACACTAGCTACGAACTATGAAGAGAGAGAGAGAGAGAGAGAGAGAGAGAACATTAGATAGTACCAGGAAAAAAAGGTAATCAATAGAAAAAATTTCAGTTGAATTTAACCGGAAATTAAAATCTATAGAAGTGAATTAGGAGGTGGGAATAAGCTATAGACAAGTATGAATATAGAGAAGTTTTAAGGTTGAAAGTTGATAAACATAACTTAATATTATTAAACCTTCTAGACAGGAACCAACTTGAGAACACCCAAATCCTAAGAATACCAACCCTTATATACACAAACCATATATGGAAAAGTCCAAAATCAAACCTTATCCAAAAACCCATCAAAGAAATAAATAAATAAATAAAAAATCATGAGAAATAACATAAATAATCACATGAAAAAACCGTAAAATCATGGGTACCTTTTATTGGGTTTCATGGATATGAGGCAACCCATCTCAGCCTCTTGAATTAACGGATCTCCTTTGATATTTCTACAAGTAAATTTCACCAAAATGAAAAAAATAAAAAAAAAAATAAAAAAAAATGCCAAACAGTTCCTGACCGAATTAAATAGAGACAAAGAGATGAACCTTCGAAATGTAGAGAGAGGAAAGTGTATCTTTTAGCTTCAATCGATCAATGGTTTTGAGACAGAAAATGGGTTGGGACAGTGTATGGTGGAGTTTTCAACTTTTCATGAGACAATAAGAACACGTGTTCACGGGAGAAGACTTTTCTGACAACTAAAATGGTAAACCTGATTAATTTATTTCGGACAGGTAGTGATTTGGACAATAAACATTGAAGGCAAAAAGATGGAAGAAAGGACAGAGTGTAAACTTGTAGCCATTCATGAAGGCACACGAGGCTGGTGGTACGTCTTTCTTCACTATTTAAACTTAACTACTTTGAATTGTTTAATATAGTGAAAAAATGAGGTGTAATGTACAAGCTATTCACTATTTTGGCTCTCAAAAGATAAAAATATACCAAATGGGATTTTTTTTTTTTAATTATTACAATGGTCTCTCCGATCTTTCAACAACCGGAGACTATTAATTTTTTTTTTAAACTTTTTTTTAGAGAAACCGGCCCTCAAAGGGTCGGTTTCTCCAATGAGGGGCCCTACCGTGGGAGCCCCTCTCCCCTGCAACTCCATCCCCATCCTCATCCCTATCCATCCAATATATATATATATATATATATATATATATATATACAATTTTTTTTTATACTATTTTGTGGAACACTATCTTAATTTTTTAAAAAAAAAATATTTGATGTAAAATGGGCAGTATATTTTTAATGTTTTCGGCAACTTTTAGTTAATTAACAGTGGTATATCATATTTTAAATAAATCAATTTCTTTCTACATAAATTACATTCAAAACACTACATAATACAGTCTACAATATTAAAAACGGACTAGTGAATAATTTTTACATAATAGTCTCCTACTGCCGCGTCGATCTCATCCTCGTTCAAATCATCATCCCGGTCGTTTGCTATCAACTCCTCATCAACATTCTCATCGAAATCCGTTACGTTAAAATGGTTGTCCACCGCAGATGGATTGTCCATCGATTGTCGTACTAGCTGGCGAACTGCATCCGTCGAAACTCCACAAATGTGAGACATGCCTCGCTAGAAACTTCCATTAGGCCCTACGTCGGCTTGGTAAACCGATTGAGATTGGAAGTTTCCAACATGCTTTTGTGCATAAAGTACGTTCAAAACACTCCATAATACTTTTTACAATATTAAAAACGGACAAGTGAATGATTTTTAAAAATCGTAAAAGTTGGCCAAATGAGCTGTTTTGATGACGACATAATTTTTTCAACAATTTGGAGTTAATAAAAGATGGTTTATCTGTAATTGAAATGAAACTATTTTTTTGTATACAAATTACGTTCATAACACTATATAATAAAACCGAAAACACTAAAAACGAACTAATGAATAATTTTTAAATAATCGTCAAAATTGGTCGGATGAGTTGTTTTTTGAAAAACTTTAAGTTAGCAAAATATGACCTATCGGTAACAGAAAATAATCGATGAAGGTTACAAATTTAAGCACACAACACTTCAAATCCAAAATTGAAGGTGAAAATGGACGTTATTTGAAAAAATGCTCGACCAAACCGCCACGCCTAGGTCTCGAAAAAATACCTGAAATAAAAAAAAATAAAAAATTCATCCTAAACAGACCACCGAGCACAAAATTATGCCCAACCAAACTTTTTCTACTTTTTCACATGTAATTTTCTCTTCTCTTGCCACCTTACTCTCTTTTAAATTTATATTTATTTGGTAAATAACTCAAAAAATTAATTATTATTCATAAAATAAATATTAAAAAAAATCGAAAAAAAAAATTAAAAATCAAATTCCGACCCTGTGAGGGCCGGAGTCTTTTTCCGCCCCCCCACCCCCCACCCACCCAACCCCCCAACCCCCATTCTCATCCCTTTATATATATATATATATATATATATATATATATATATATATATATATATATATATATATATAATTTTAAAATTTATTTAATATTTTAAAATTACAAAATTATATATAAAAATTAGCTAGTTAAAAAAAATAAATTTAAATGAATGAAAGAAAAAAATTATAATTTTGTACAAATTAAAAAAAATATATATACAAAATTGTTTAAAAGTTATTTATAAAATATATAATGAAAAAATAAATTATTTTCAAAATAAATAAAATAGATAAGAAAACATAAAATAAATCCGGCCCTGCACACACATATATAAAATATATCACGAATGTAATTTATACACAAAATTTTTTTAGTTTATTTAAAATAACAATATACCACTGTTAATTACCTAAAAATTGCCGAAAATATTAAATATATACTGCCCATTTTACATCAAATGTTTTTTTTAAAAAAGTTAAAATAATGTCCCACAAAATAGTATAAAAAAAATTGTGTATATATTATTTTTATTATATATATATATATTGGATGGATAGGGATGGGGGCTCCCACGGTGGGGCCCCTCATTTGAGAAACCGGCCTTTTGACGGCCGGTTTCTCTAAAATAAAAAAAAAAAAAAAATTAATAGTCTCCAGCAATTGAAAGACTGGAGAGACCCATTGTGCTAATTAAGAAAAAAAGAGACTCCATTTGGTATATTCTCATCTTTTGAGACCCATATTACCTATACAAAACGAACTATATTTATACGCATTAACTATCAACATGGTTCACTGTTCTCGATTGTCTCCTACACATCATTCTTTATTAATTTTTCCTATTTCATATTGCTCGTCAACCTAAAACATATTGCCAATTACATCTTTTCTAGATCAGTCTACAAACAATCATTCTCTCTTATTCCAATAATACGTACGCCCCCTTCAATAAAGATACAAAGTTCCCTTAATATTGCCTAAAAGGTAGTTTTTTTTTTTATACACATCTTGGATATGGCTTAATAATCCAACTTAAGTGTGCTCTGTCACACTACCTATTGTTTTAACAACTAAAATATTAGGTGCTACCGATAGTGAATCCCAACGTCAAGTAATACAAATATGATTACTTATCAATTATAATTTATTAGTTAAAACCACTAGCATCCCCCAATCGTGGTCCATCCAATACCACTACCAACAACACCACCCAACTACCAACTAGCAATATCACAACTTCATCGCACCCACTAATTGTCAACAGGATAAAAAACAATGCACGATGCCAATGGACTATCTAATGTAATGAAATAACTATCACTCACGTGCTGAACTCACTTATCGACACCCTATCTCATGGTCCACCACTAGCTCGACGACTGACATGTCTACAGAATTTATAACCTAGGCTCTGATACCACAAATGTCACACTCGACCCCGTCACCCGTCACCTGAGGCCGAGCGTGACGTCACCTGACCCATCGACGTATATCCATCTATATGTCTATACGTACCTACTCGCGCTACTATAAAATTTTCTTCTTTCTTTCCAAAAATATATATATAATTACTCGTTCCAAAATTTGGGAATATATCGGTCCCAAATATTCACAACCGAAAAACATGAAACAAACCTGAACCTTCTATGGTTCACATCCGACTGGCTCACTTTCAGAAACGACACTACCTCCGGACTCTACCTAGTACCAATAGTGGACCAACTCCTAGCTGCGATACCTGTACCCCAAAATTTCTTATTGGTGTATTGTTTTCATAATAAAAACATTACATGGATCAAATATAAATAATAAACATCATGTCTTAAAATATAAAATAATGAAATCACATACCCGGTTCTATTTTCACCAAGGAAATGAAATGATATACTAAAAGATCTCACCAGTCAACCAAAATAATATATATTTATACGCCAATCATTTTAAAATAATATGTATCCGTAGGATTTGCCTTCCTAACGGGTCATAAACAATTCTCTTCCGGACTTTGCCTAGCAGGTAAACAACACTCTGCCGGACTATGCTTAGCAGGTGAACAATACTCTGCTGGACTATGTCTAGCAGGTGAATACTATGGCGTAGTCAGACCAAACACTAATTTCCACCTAAAAAACAAACGACTTTGTCCACAATCAATTTCCACCCTTTTAGAAACCAACCAGATTCAACAAATCATTTTCCACCCTTTTTAAAACCAACGAAATCCACAATTTCACAAACGCCCAAATTGCTTGATCTATATAAGTTACAAATTCAACCAGTTTTAAATAAGCACATTTTTCCATAATATATATGAAAATAGATTTTGTAATTTACTAGAAGACAATACACTCACCTGATTATCCGCTCCGCAAAACTTTCACTGACTACTCTCTATCGAAACACCGGTGCCTACAAACCTAATAGTGATAGAGTCGAAATTTATGATTTATGCAAAATAACCTAATCATGCAATGCAGGCCCTAAGTTTCACAATTTCCCACTCCCCACATTTTATTATGAGAATTTATTATTCGGTTAATTTTTGCTCTGTTACAAATTACTGTATCCAAATTTTAGAATGATGTTCGGTCTCAAATTTACTATCTCGGTTACGAAATTTTTAATGCTAGTAATTAGATTTAACCAAATTAGAAATCGGTTGAAATGTTACCTTTTTACGAATTATCAACGTTCTACAGTTTTCTGTTTTCAAGTCTACTGCCGCGGTGAACTGCTCTTCTTTCTTCTTTGTTTTGCTACTGCCTCGCCACCGCCTAGGCTGTTGTCTCACCACCTAGGCGAACACGCGTTGCCTCTTCTTTCTGACACTTCACCGCCGAGGCAAAAATCTCACTGCCAAGGCAAGCACATTCCCCTTTTCTTTCTATTTTACGTTCTGATGCTTCACCGCCTAGGCGAACGATCATCTTCTTCCTGCTTCTGCTTCAATCCGACCCACCACCTCTCTCCCTCTTTCTTCTCACCAGCTCCTACGACCCCTATATCACCTTCCCATCGTCCCATACACACACAACACACTCATTTGAGCAAAACACACTCAGAACACCAAACACACACCTGTTTGAACACACACCCACATGCACGACAGCAAAACAACGACTGTTCACACTCCCTTTCCCGTTGACGACGAGTAACTCGCACACTACGACAAAATAAAAAAGAACACACACGATCAACCGAACATTACCCTTACGACCAACTAAACACACGCACCAATATTGGATCAAACACATACACTGATACACATAGTCGGTAGAAAAACAGAGCACACACACACACACACCTGTAGCAACCAAAACACACACTCACCGTCTCATACATCCCTGCCAAACAAGACAACGATCAGCACAAAAACACACACTCACGCTGAAGAACCCATCATCACCGACGATCATGAACACCCGACGACCTCCCATCCAGTCCTCTCTTTCTCTCTAGATTTTTTATGATATTTTTTATGATATTTTTTCTTCTTTTCAGGCTTGAGCTCAAGATGTTTTTTTTTTTTTTTTTTTTTTTTTTTTTTATAGATTATTAAATTACATAGGTTTTTGTGGATGAATTTTTGGTTTTCTTCACGCCACGTCACTCCTCTCCCACACCCTCCTGTCTCCAGCTGAGCTCACGGCACACGCACGCACATGAATATATATATATATATATATATATATATATATTGTTATAATTACTCTTTCTTCCCCACAATTTCTTTAAATCTTTAATTAAGTTACATTCAACATTTTAAGATTTTCTTAAATTGTAATTTAACCCCTAAGATTTTTAATTAAGAAAGTTAAATGCCAATATACCTCTCGAAGTTTGGATTGAATGTTTCTAAATTTGCAAATTGACCCCTAAACTTTAATTTGAATTTTTTTAATTGGCACATTTCCACATCGTATTATTCTACGTGTTTTAGAATGAAATTAAAATTACGTACATGCTAAAATTTGGGTCTTACATCTTCTTTGCTGATGACATCTTCCTTTTTGCTAAAGCGGATAAAGGTAGCTGTGATTCCATCTCTAGGACCCTGGTGGCTTTCTCAGCTACTTTGAGTCTGGTTATAAATTTTGATAAATCTAGACTTTTTGTGGTGCCTAAGGTTAGTAACATGCTTGCTCGTGAGTTGAGCCATAGCATGAGGATTAGGCTCTGCAAAAATCTGGGGAACTACCTTGGCACTCCGCTTATTCATGACCGAATTAATGGGAATCAATTCAACTTCATACTGGAAAATATGCAGAAAAGGCTGTCTAATTGGAAAGCTAAAAATCTATCTATTGCAGGTCAGGCTACCCTGATTAAGTCGGTTCTGAATTCGATCTCTTTGTATTCCATGCAAACTAACCCCTTCCCTCTTAAATTGTGTGATAAGATTGATAAATTGGCTAAAAATTTTCTTTGGGGTGATTCAGAAGATTGCAGGAAATTTCACTTTGTCAATTGGGATAAGGTTTGGACGCCAACTGGTATGGGAGGCCTTAATCTTAGAAAGGGTAGATTATCTAACTCAGCTTTTATGTCTAAGCTTGCTTGGAATGTTGCGTCTAATTTGAACAATTTTCTTTTTGGGTGGATGTTTTTGTGAATAAATATAAGATTGACAGGAATCCTAAATCATGGTTAAAACGAAAGAGGGGTTCCCATATTTGGGGGTGAATTTTTCATTCTGGACCCATCATCTCTAAAGGTCTTAAATGGAGAATTAGCAATGGAGTCAATGTTAACCTTTGGAATGATTGGTGGTGTGGTAATTAATAGGTGTAAATTACCCCTATATTTTCAACCCAAATTTGTTAGTTTTCGAGTACGTTTATAGTTATTTTTATATGTTTTAATATGTTTTTATTCTTTTTGTATTAAAATAGGTGCGTGGGGTGAAAAAGTAAGAAATCGAAGCATAAACAATCAATTCGTATCGAGAACGGTCGGAGAATGGTGGAAAAATAAGCAAGGCGACAAGATTCTGCAAACAAGCATACCACCGCGGCGTCCACAACTGCCGCGATAGTGAAGATGCTGAGAAATACCATAGGACACTGACAAAACAACGCCGCAGCTATAAATCCCACCGCCGTGGCGGTGAAGAAGCAGAGAACAAAAATAGGCTACTGACTACCCAGCACCGTGGCGATGAACCAGCAAAAAGTTTTTCCAAGCCACCGCTGTCTCCATCGCCTCAGCGAACCTTAACCGATATATTCTTATCTTCTATGTACGTTTGAGCATGTTTAGCCTAGTTTCAATTGTATAAACGGCTATGGCCTTAGGTTAAACATGGATTATTTATGGGATGAATATTATTTATAAAAATGTAGTTTTGGTTTAGTTGCGTTTCTTTGATGATTGTTCTTCAATGTTTGAGTGTGTTTATTATATTATTTATTTATTATGCTTAGAATGATAAATAGAGAATACGGGGTTTGACAAATCCCGGATTCGGATTAGAATAAACAAACGTCACGATCCGATAACCCAGTCGGGGTTAGGATTGTGGACAATCAATGATGTTGGGGCAAGACTCACGTGACCTAGAGTCGTTAAGACATTGAGATGGACTTCTTTGTTGATTCGAAGTTGTGTACTCCCTCGTCTTACACTCGGGAGAAGTGGCGAGAGGGTTTTAGAACTGAGATTGTCGATAGGGTAAACACAACACATGAAATCAATGACATTGGGGCGAGACTCACGTTACCTAGAGTCGTTAAGATATTGAGGAGGACTTCTTCGTTGACACGAAGTCACGTTATATTTCTCGTCTTACACTCGGGAGAGGTGGCGAAGGAGTTTACGAATTGAGGTTTTGTGTGCGATCAATGAGGTTGGGGCAAGACTCATGCAACCTAGGGTCGTTAAGACATTGAGGGAGACTTCTTCGTTGACACAAAGTTGCGTTATATCCCCCGTCTTACACTCGGGAGAGGTGACGGAGGAATTTTAGATACCGAGATTGTCAAATACATCGAACACCATTATTGTGAACTAAACGAAATAAAACGCGTTTAAATAAATAAAGTTAATCCCTAGATAATCAATCCCATAATTATCTCTTATTAGTAATTAGTATAGTTAAAGTAGTATTTAGTATTAGTATTAGTTAATTAAATTACATTTTTGGTCACTTAGATAAAGTTAGGTTATAACAATTGTGGTATTCGATAGTAATCTCAACCAATCCTTGTGGATACAATATCCGACTGAAATGTCCATTATAATAAAACTAGATCCATACACTTGCGGTAAAAGTGGCAGGGCTTAATTAGCGGCTACCAAGTTTTTGGCGCCGTTGCTGGGGATTGGTTGTTGTTAGATTTAGTTTCCGGCAGCGTCCACCAAGTTTTTGACGCCGTTGCTGAGGATTGTCTTGTAGCTTGTTATATTGAGAGTAAATAACTTGATTTTAATCTAGGCATATCTTTTGTATATAATTTTCTTGGTAGTTTTGTTTTTGTTTTCCTACAAGATGCTTAAAGATGTTAGATCGACAGATACTCTTATGGTTCGTTTATTGAAACATCTCGCCAGTCTTGAGGGCATGTGTCGGGCCGAGGACATTAAACCAAGCGCTTCTTGGGAGGCAACCCAGGGTCACAAATAATTTAGATACATCTCTATCGATTTGAGTCAGAGGCGAGATCCTCTCGTCTCTCAAGTACATGTTCTAAACACCCGTCTTCAATATCATGCTATATACTGTCATTGGGATCGCTGAAAACTCGTTTTGGACATTACCTGTGCTGAGTTGGTGGTGATGTGTAGTATGCTTTAGTATGTGTTTATGTTTTTAGTTAAATTTTACTGTTTTTATCGTATGCATGTTTGTTTTGGATTAATTTGTTTAGATTAGTTGTGTTTTGTGCTGAATTTTGACGTCATCTGGGCCTTTAGCTGATGATGACTCTGTCCCCTAATTGTTTATTGAGTTCAAGCATAACGCTCATTCATGTGTATTTTGTGTGCTTAACGTATCGTCTTAGTAAAAGTTACTGTAGATCCTAAATGCACGAGCTCGTAAACTCAATATAATACTATCTAATTGACTTGAAATTGATTATCTATCAATCAATTTCATGACAATAGGGATTCTAGAACTTGATTTGGGGGAAATTCGAGGCGAAATCCTAGGTAAGGTTGTTTAGGAGATATGATTTAGGCATTCATTTGATCGCTTGAGCCTTTTAAAGCCTACCATGCAATATCATTATCCCTCGTTATCCTGTCAAAGCCTAAAAGTCATTTCAATTATGAACACTTAACAAATACCCTAGCCGATTGATTTTTGTCCAAACCTATATCGCCGAATTAAAGGCACAATGTGAGTAAATCAAATTAGCATTTCGCTACTTGATCTGAGCGGTTGGGTTTAGGGTGAACTTTTAAATTGGTTCGGTATTCAAGTACTTGCTTGTCATATGTCATTGATATTTTTGCACACTCCTAAAATTGTAGAAATTCGAATGAATTTGGGGGTGTGTTAATCTTTTTTGCATACCCCTTAAGCTATAACAATTGAATGAGTTTGGGGGTGTGTTCGAAAAAAAAATCTTTATATTTCTTGTCGACAAGTGAGTACTATATTCTTAATTGTATTGTTCAGGGTTGCTTCTATTTAAACTATAGGATTTCGAGAGTGAGAATGTCAAGCGATGTGCCTCGGGTAACGTTAAGTTAACGACGTTAACCTGTTTTCTATTCCAAAATACCCTTGGCCGTTATTCCAAAAACCTAATCCAAGCCCTACTGATCTTCATGAACCTCCGAACCTACATTAGTAGAGAATAGATCCTAGGTCAGGCGTATAGATTCCTTATACCCTAAAGGTTTTATGTCATGATCTTTATTTAGGGATAATCCCATCTAATTAATAGATAGTAATATATTTGAGTTTAATCACACACACTTAAACAGAATCTAGAATGACGCTTACTATTTTTGAACGTTAAAATTCTAGAACACCACATGGTGTGATTTATGCTTGAACTTGATAGGATTGGAGGCCGATGAGGGAAAAATCTTTCGGCCGGTAGATGATAATCAAAATTTACACATTTTTATTTTTAGTGGTTTTAGTTTTTAGTTTTTAATTTTGTAATTAGTTTTTATATTTTCTTGTATTGTGTGGATATTTTGCTCGAGAACTAGCAAAATTTCGAGTTTGGGGGTATTTGATAGGTGTAAATTACCCTTACATTTCCAACCCAAATTTGTTAGTTTTCAAGTACATTTATAGTTATTTTTATATGTTTTAATATGGTTTTATTCTTTTTGTATTAAAATAGGTGCGTGGGGTGAAAATGTATGAAATCGGAGCATAAACGATAAATTCGTATCAAGAACGGTCGGACAACGGTGGAAAAATGAGCAAGGCGGCAAGATTTTGCAAACAAGCCCACCGCCGCGGCGTCCAGACAACCGCCGCGGCAGTGAAGATGCTGAGAAAGACCATAGGCCACTGACGGACCACCGCCGCAGCGGTGAAAAAACATAGAACAAAAATAGGCTACTAACTACCTAGCGCCGCGGCAGTAGAATCCATCGTCGCGGCGGTGAACCAGCAGAAAATTTTTCCAATCCACCGCCTACTCCACCGCCTAGGTGAACCTTAACCGACATACTCCACTGCCGCGGCGGTGGCCTCTGCGCAATGTTAGATATTTATTTAGATATTTTGTTTATAAATACCCATTTCCTCCTTCCTCTTTTGCTCCCCTCTGGCCATTAAGATTTAGATTAGGATATAGAGAGATTATGAAGAGTGCTCAAACATATCCGAAGCATAAGATCAATACGCGGAGAAGGAGAATCATTCGGTGGACGGTTTTAGCGGCTAATCTTCAGATATCGGCTAAGTTAACCCATTTTTCCTTTTATTTCTTATCTTCTATATATGTTTGAGCATGTTTAGCCTAGTTTCAATTGTATAAACATCTATGGCCTTAGGTTAAACGTGGATTATGTATGGGATTAATATCGTTTATAAAAATGTAGTTTTGGTTGAATTTTGTTTCTTTGATGATTGTTCTTGAATGTTTGAGTGCGTTTATCATATTGTTTGTTTATTATGTTTAGAATGATATATTGAGAATACGGGGTTTGACAAATCCCGGATTCGAATTAGAATAAACAAACACCACGATCCGATAAACCGGTCGGGGTTAAGATTGTGGACAATCTATGACATAGATTGACATTGGGGCGAGACTCACGTGACCTAGGGTCGTTAATACGTTGAGGGAGACTTTTTTGTTGATTTGAAGTCACGTATTCCCTCGTTTTACACTCGGGAGAGGTGGCAATGGAGTTTTAGAACTAAGATTGTCGATAGGGTAAACACAACGCACGAAATCTATGATGTTGGGGAGAGACTCACATGACCTAGGGTCGTTAAGACGTTAAGGGGGACTTATTCGTTGACACGAAATCATGTTATACCCTCGTCTTACTCTCGGTAAAGGTGGCGATGGAGTTTACGAACTGAGGTTTTGTGTACGATCAATGAGGTTGGGTCAAGACTCACGCAACCTAGGGTCGTTAAGACGTTGAGTGAGACTTCTTTGTTGACACGAAGCTGCGTTACATCTCCCGTCTTACACTTGGGAGAGGTGGCGAAGGAGTTTTAGATACCGAAATTGTCAAATAGGTCGAACACCATTATTGTAAACTAAACGATATCAAATGCGTTTAAGTAAATAAAGTTAATCCCTAGATAATTCATCACATAACTATCTCCTATTAGTAATTAGTATAGTTAAATTAATATTTTAGTATTAGAATTAATTTTATATTCCATTTTTTTTTCTAGATAAAGTCGGGTTATGACAATTGCTGTATTCGATAGTAATTTCAACCAATTCCTGTGGATACGATACATGACCAAAAGGTCCATTATACTAAAACTTGATCCGTACGCTTGCAGTGAAAGTGGCAGTGCTTATTTAGCGGCCACTAGTAATGGTCCCCTGGGCAATGATGAGATTCAACTTAGTCTTGATCTGAAGGTAGCGAATATCTTGGATGATTTTGGAAGGTGGTTCTTTCTACCCATTATCCATCTTCTATCCGATGCCTAGGTTTGAGATATTCTTAATTCCGAGTCCCCCAATTTTTTGGAGGAAGATGTAGCCATTTGATTTCCTAAAAACTTTGGAAAGTTTTCGGTGAAATCTGCTTATTTGTTAATAGCGGATCTTAATACCCCCAATTTTTTTTTCTAACTGTGATTGGATTTGGAAACTAAAAATTCCCCAGTCTATCAAATTCTTTTTATGGAGAATATTTCACAAACGCTTATTAACGAATGAGTTGAGGGTTAGGTGGTCGAATGAAGTCTCGGCCATCTGTTTAAGATGCAATGGGGAAATTGAATCTATTGACCATGTGCTTAGATCATACCCGAAGGCCTAGACCATTTGGTCCATCTTTATAAACACGGACACCTTGAGATGTGATCAAAATCTGAGTATTCAAAATTGGATCACTAAACACTTAAAAGGGAATAAGATTAAACCTACTTCTTATTGTTTGTTTGTGGCCATTATTTGGGAAATTTGGAAAGATCGGAACAAGGAGGTTATTAAAGGAATCTCCCAAGACTTTCCCCTCATCGTTTCTAGAATTTACTGCCTTGCACGGGAAATGCTAGAAGCGTTCCATCCTGTCCAAACCTGTAATGGCACCCATGTATACTATGAGACTAATTGGACTTCTCTCTTGCAGGTGATTTTAAGCTTAATACTAATGGGAGTGTGCTTGGCAATGCAGGAAAATGAAGATTTGGTGGTCTTATCAGAGATATGGAGGGCGAAAGGAAAATTGGCTATTTTGGACACCTCACATCGTGCTCTTGCCTGGAAGCAGAAATCAGAGGGATCCATCCGGGCCTTTGCTTGGTGATTTCGAGGGGTTTCACTAAGGTGGTCGTTGAATCTGACTGTCAGGAAGTAGTTGATCTCATCAAAGGGGAATGCCTGGAGACTCACCTTTTGAGAAGATGGGTTATGGAGTGCAAGCACTTCATTGAGACACACTAGTTCAAGATACAAGCCATCAAGAGAATGAGTAATTGTTGTGCAGACTACCTCTCCTTGATGGGGACCAACAACAGATCTGAGATACATTATCTTGAGGAGCCCCTTGAAGGCCTCAAGATATTTTTGATTGCGGACAAACACGTAGAGTGCGCTCCATCTGGCTTCTAGTTTTTGTTATTTTCTTATTCTACCAAAAAAAAAAAAAAAAAATGTATCCTGTCTAAAAACAATAACCTAATTTATATACTTAATTACTAATAAAATATGATAATTTTATTCTAAAATAAATATTACAATACTAGTTATCACTCTAACTTAATTAAAAATTAAATATTATCATATATAATTATATTAAATTTTAGTATGAATTCGCATTATACTTTTTATTGGGTTTATCCTACGTCAGATGTAAAAGGGATTGATAGTCAGGTTATAAGTGTGAGAGAACCTCATGAGTTAGCTTTTGAAATTGAGGCTCAAGACCACTCTCTATACTGATATCAGAGCTCAGGTTACAACAATTCAGGCCTAATAACCATAAATGAAAAGATTGGTCAAAGGTTGCCTGACTAAAAACCTGATGTGTGAGGGAGATATTCTTTTGTTTATCAAACATTGGATATTTAAGGGACTGGTG
Source organism: Eucommia ulmoides (assembly GCA_016647705.1). Taxonomy (NCBI): domain Eukaryota; kingdom Viridiplantae; phylum Streptophyta; class Magnoliopsida; order Garryales; family Eucommiaceae; genus Eucommia; species Eucommia ulmoides. The sequence continues at coordinate 47,507,889 of CM028338.1, forward strand.
GTCGGGTTATAAATGTGAGGAAAAGCCAACACTTTGTGGCTTGAGCATCTTTCTCCTCCAAAAACTAACTCATGAGGTAAGACTTTCACTCACATTTATAATCCGACCACTGGCCCCTTTCACACCGGATGTGGGACAAACCTAACACTTTTTAATAGTAATTCTTACATGGTGTGTTTGATTGGACGGAATGGGGGTGGAATGAAATCACAATTTCACATTTGATTCCAAATCCTTTGTTTGGTTATCTAATGGAATTAAAAGTTTGATTCCATTGGAATTATAATGGATGAAATTAGATTCAATATTTCATGGGTCAGAATATTGGATCCATAATTCATGGTAAGATTTTTTTATTTTTTTTTAGTTATATCTAAAATACCTAATCTCATTTTGACCCATAATTCTCAATTTGATATTGACTTCTATATTTTCTATAAATTAATTTTATCTATTTAGTCCTACATTAATTTGAATAGAAAACAAATAAATAAATAAAATATTATTCATTAAATGCTAGAAACAAAATATTTTATTCTTAACTTATATTTTTATTTTGGGAAAAAAATAGATTTTTTTTTTCTAATATTCTGTTTTTGTTTCGAGAATAGAAATAGATTTTTTTGTTCTCAATTTTTTTTCCTAATAAAATATTTATATTTCGAACAAAAATAAATTTTGAAATTGAAAAAATAAATTCATGTTCCTGAAATAGAAACATAAATTTAATAACAAAGAATATGTTATTGTTCCCAAAACAGAAACACAAGTCTAGGAACAAAAAATCTATTTGTTTTCTTGAATAAAACTTTAAGAATTAAAAAAAAAATGTATAAGTAATGGAAATGGAAATCTAAGAATAAAAAATATATTTCTATTCCAAAACAAAAATAAATGTTTGAGGAAAAATCTATTTATGTTCTCAAAGAGAATAAAAATTTAATAATAAAATAATTTTAGTTGGTGGATTTTGAATATTTTCCACATAAGATATTACTCATATTTTGTAATCATTTTTTCTTAATAAATTATTGTTGAGTATTTATTATGAATGAATTTGATTTCGAAATTGATATGTAAATAAGTATTATTCCATTTCATTCTTTGAAACATACAATAACAATCAAATAAAAGAAGTAATAGTGGTTCCATTAGTAAATTCATTCAATTCCTCATCTCATTTTATTCCACCCTAATTCTATTCATCCAACCAAACAACATTAAAATTCAAATATGTTCACAATGAAAAATAAAAGAGCATCGAGTGTGCTAATCTACGAACTCTTGAAAGAAATACGTAATAGTAATAGTTAAAAAAAAATAACCACATTGTTTTCTGTTGAAAATAATGGTGAGAATAGTAATTTTAATAAATATATATAACTAAATATTAATTAATATTATTTCAATAAAGATTTCTAAATATTTTACAAATATATATAATGAAATAATACTCATAAACAATAAAAATTCTACTCTTAGTGAAACTTGTTGTTGAATGCAACTAATAGAATGTATAACAATCCGCAACAAATATTCCAAAATTCGTACATGTGACAGCAAATATTTGAGAACATAAAATATACAAAAGCGAATATTCTAGAACATTAACAAGAATTAGAAAATTATACTCTTCAACAATAAATTAAAATACATGAAATCAGTAAGTAAATAAAATTATGCTTACAGTCTACTACCGATGATAATCTCAAAAAATTATATCAATCGAGACTATCGTTTAATGATATTTCCTTAAAGCAAATTTTGCCTCTACTTAGGTACTTAAGGTTACTTAGGCATTTGGTTTTCAGGATACAACAATCACACTCCTTCAGTACTAGTACTCGAAATTAAAGGATTCAACGAACAAAATAAGTGTTGAACTCTCTCACATAAAAAAACTAATATAGACCTAAAGCATATATTTAGTGCAAGATATCCTAAGTTTTCATACCTAAATGATAATGCAAGCTTTTCTATTTATAGAGTAAATAAATGAGTAACTCCAACACACAAATTTTTTTACTTTAAAGTTATTAAGAATACTTTAAAACCACTAAGAATTATCATGTAATTTCTTATTAAAAATAAGTTACAAATATGAAAAGATAAGTCTTATTTAGTTCGAAAAATTGTTAGAATTAATTTAAAGAAAATTCCAGAAAGAATTATCTTTACTTGGATCAATGCAAATCCAAATCCAAACTCACAACCCACAACCCGACCCGGGTCCGCAATCCAAAATAGATTGTAAATGAGGTTTAAGATAATTTCACATGTTAACGATTTTTGACAAATCAATAGTTTACGTTTGTCTTCTCCCTTAGAATAGCATAATGATATATGAACTATAACAATCAATAATTAAATCACATAAATAATTAGACTTAAAATATTTTAAAAATCATTTTTGTCTAACATTTTCAATACCAATTATGCTCATAAAACTTCAATATGCACAATTTTAAAGTAATATAAGATTCAATAAAAAATTGAATTACCTCAAAGTCCTACCAAACAAAATTCTAGCTCAAGCACAACCTAATACGAAATAAATAAATAAATTAAATTACTGAATGAATAACTCATAAATAAAAAATTCAATGTTTGAAAAAACTACAGTGGATGCAGTAAGAAATTTGTGTAAATACACCAAAATAAGCAAACAATCTTACCAACATTCACCAACAATTCTTTGAAACTCAAGCATACTATCACAACCATATCATTGTACACTGAAATACTCAAGAATTATTCTTTTAGCAATTTTACATTTTCAAAATACACCTTAATATTTGAAGAATCATTCCTACCATCCCCAAAATTACACAATCCGATTAAAAATCTTGATCGACGCTCTAAAATAAATGTCAATATCAACACAAAATAAAGACAAATATATAGATGGATATTGTATTTTTCAAAATTGTAACAACACAAAAATTATACCAGCTCATTTGTACTTTTTTTTTAAATGTATATAAAAAAAAAGTTAAAAAATATATTTCTTTATAAATATTAATATGGATTTCTAAAACAAAAAAAAATAACCAACCTCGTTACACATTCGTACTATCAAGTTCTCTGACGAAAATAAAATCATAAATCATGAACAGAACTACAGGATTAGTATCCTATAACCTCCTCTCGATACCTTGTTAAAGAGAGAAAATAATGAGAAGGTGTAACCATTGTATTAGCCTCTCCTTCTATTTATAATAATAGTTAGGGAACAATACAAGAAACCCTAAATAATATGGGAAAACCCTAAATAGTACTAGAAAGACATAATTACCCCTTTAACAACTGCGTTGTATTCTACTTCCGTAATTGATAAAGCAACACATTTCAGTATCCGGGATTGCCATGAGACTTTTTCCCCTGCAAACGTAAGCAAGTATCCTGATGTGAACTTTCTCCTATCGATGTCACTTGTCACGTCTTCATATGTATACCCTTCTAGTATGGATTTTTCATTGCCGAAACATAAACAGAATTTAGAAGTGCCTCTGAGATACTTGAAAATCTATTTTAATTTTGCCCAATGCTCTCCGCCCGGATTCGAGAGAAATCAACTTATGATGCCAACTACATGAGCAATGTCTAACCTTGTGCATACCATGGCATACCACGACACTTCGTTGGTTTTTCGTTTTAGTTAACACTTTCAATCTTTCATATACATATGTTGTCCATTATTTTTTTTGCCATCTTATGATTTTATCCACATCTATTCTTCATATGTATCATTTTAATTATTTTTTGGTATTTAGTTTTTCATGATATTTTATTTTAAAAATTCATATATCGCGATGCTTTTGCCTTGCCCCAGACAAGTCAAAACATCCCATCCAACGCTTGAGTCAACCCTATCCTTTTAGGATAAGAAAACATGAAGAGTAAGAAAATTTCCAAAATTTTTGAAACATGAGAATTTTTTATTAAACATTAAAATAGGTAATTAAAAGTCCTAGAATCACTAAACAGACTGATGCCATTTTGTGTTCTGACTTCTATATAAAAAGAATTTCCATGACAAAACATTCACTCTCTCTAAAAAAAAAAAAAAAAAAAGGAATGGTTCCTTAGGTGGCGTTTGGTTAGTGTTCCCACTTTTCCGAACCCAACTGGGATGGGATGGGTTGGGTTGGGTTAAGAATTTTGGGAACAAAATTGCATTTAGTAACGGCAATTTTTGTTTTGTGCTGAGAACAGAATCGTGTTTGGTAATGATTTTATTCTAAAACTAATTTTTTTTTTTTTTTGAGATTTTGTTTTTGTGTTTGGCGGCAGCGGACGGTGGCTGGAGTTGAGAGGGTTGGGTTGAGTTTTTTGGGCAAAAAAAAAATAAATTTTTTTTATTTCTTATTTCCTTAACATTTTGAGAATCAATTCCTATTTTTTGGGTTGGGTTGAGTTTTGTATTTGCCAAACGCGTTCCCAAAAATCAAACTCAGAATTTTTGAGTTGGGTTGGGTTGGGTTTAGTTGGGAACACTAACCAAACGGGGCCTTAATTGACCACCGAAATGGCTGAAAAGCGGCTCAGGCCACAATAAACCGACAATGGTCTTATTGTCTCAACGTTTTTTAATCACGTATAGGTCTTGCGCTTGCCATGTCAGGCCTAAATGTTTCTGTTGTTGACATCATGATCTGGCTTTCTAGCAATCAAGGGTCTCCGTGTATTCTTGGTGTAATGACCCAAGTTGTCAACTGGCCCAGTAATTTGATGAACTTGGCAATGTAGTCACAATGGTTCCTTATATATTATATTATTTCGTATTAACTTATCCATCACATACATTTGATGTGCGGGCCTCGCCCTTGGTTAAGGAGTTGTAGGGGTTGGGTGGGTGGCTATTAAATAAAGCTAGTTTATGAGACGTCATTAACCTGAAACCTTAGATGTTATCATATTATCATGTTTGAATGGATCACAACATTATGACATGCAATGCCAAAGCCACACCTACTTATTTATATATTTGATTCTCTTAATTTAATTTAAATTTTGGCTAGAAGTTTAGAGGAACCCCTTTATTTTAATTAGTAAATTAGTAGGAAAATTTTACTCCGGTTAATTTATTGCTTATGTAAGTTTAATTTTTTAGGTATTGGGATCCATATTATTATAGGAGGCGGCGAAAACGAGAAGATGATGGTGGGATGAACTTCATTGAGTCTGTAAGTAGAAGCCATTGTGATGTTTGGCACGTGGGAATGAAATTAAATTTTGAATGGGCTCCCGTGAAAATTTGATTCCATTACCTTGTACCACACAAATGTATTGGAATTCCTTATTTTCTGGGTACTCGACTTTTGAAACGAATTATTCTTGCAATTGGATTTTGTAGGTTTTTTCATTTGTATTTGGGGATGGTGATCCAAATCAAGGTATCGAAGAAGAGAGGTGGAAGTTGGTAATAATTGAGCACTGAATTCAGTGGTCCGTTGCTTTCAATGTTTTTTTGGGCTCCACCGGCTTATTGTATTTTTTTGTTTCCTGTTGTCTCAATTTTCTATCCTGCTCTAATTCGTGGGCAAGTTAAATTTTCACCATCTCTTCATCCTTGCTTAAATTAGAATAAGACGGCTCTTCTTCAATTGTCCTTTTTGCATTTGTTGGCATCATATCTATACATTACATGCCTTTCATTAGCTTAAAAGATTGCTTTTTTCATATCCAAAGGCAAGCTATACCTCTCATTGTTCAACTAGGAGCATTTATATGGCATTCGGCAATGAATTGTACACCTTTCTTCTCTGGTGCCAAATTTTGGTATAGTCAGGCATGCATCCTTTTATCTGATATCCAGAATAATACACTAATTTGGTTGCCTAATTTTATTTCCTTGGCACTGAAAATCGTCATCCCAACTATAAATAATATAAGGAGTGATTCATTACATCTACTGTTTTATTACAGTTTTGACACGATTGTGAAAGTAGCCTTTTACATCTACATCTTTAACATGGTAGGTGTCACAGGTTTGATTTTGACCAGAAATTTTTCGCATATGTGATGGCCTGATTGAGCACCAATCAGTCAGCCGCGCTCCGTTTTTAGACAACACGATGTCAAAACAACCCTACGTGCATGGATACACCAGAAACAATATGAGTCCACACAGATTTACAACCCAAAAGCCAAACTCGTTTTATTACTTAGCCAAACCAAGGAAACACAGACTATATTCTGGTTAAAGGGTGTAGGAACGACAATTACACTCTGCTTAACCCAACACACAAATCTGAAATACATATATATATATATATATATAGGCAAGGACGGCTGTTGACACCCCCAATTGCTAGGAATGTGCTTTGAAATTGATAGACATGTGGCTAAACATGACTGTAGAGCAGTTACTTAACCAATTTTCTGGACAATATCAATTACTGCCCCCACATGCTAGGCACTTGTACCTAAATTGACCATACTTGGCCAATTTTTGCACGTCGGCTAAGCATCAGCCACACTAGCTGCGCAACAAACTTTGCTTGTTCCGTTGCATCTTCTTTGCGTCGCTGCGCCCAACGACTCGCCATGGCTTATGCTTATTTTCTAAACAGAACACACCGTTGTGCCCAACAATCTGTCATGCCGCCCGCATGACTGTGATTAGCGTGGCGTTGTGCTCACGTTGTATCCGCCTTACCTTGATCCCGCACCGATGTCTTCTTTTGGTTTCATGCCTCGCTCATGAAACCCAATCCGTGCATTGCGCCTAGGATTGTCTTTCACCATATGCCAACACCTCCTATGTGCACCAACATTGTCCAACGACGCACTATTTTGCCAACGCATGCCCAACATCTTATTCCAACACCTTCCAATGCCCACCATCGCTGCCCAATGTTGCGCTATTGTGCCAAAGCGTGCCGTTGCATGTTGACAATATTGCCTTGACCCTGTGCCAAAGTCTTGCCCGGTGTCATGCCATGCCTATGGGGCCAATCCTAGCATTGTGCCTAGGATCTCCTTGGTCTTAGTTTAGCAATGCTCAATGCCTTGGTGTTATGCCACGACACCCTTGTCCCCCCGATTCGTCGTGCCTTGGTTTATGCCTCAAACCGATATTGTTGGGTACGCCTTACCTTAAGCTTCCCACCATGTGTAAGCCGTGCCTTACACCTTACCTTGGTGTGTTGACACTCCTTAGCAAGCCGAGGGTCTGGAGGGAGAGGCACCCCTTTATAGCATAATAATTCAAGCGGCATAGTAGATATCAAAATGTCTGAGGAGTCATAATGGAGTCAACAATGGATTCTCGCCCACGGTTAACTCCTTGGCTTAGCTGCTTGCCTACGTTTTGGGCCATGTTACCCCAACTTGGCACCACCGTGCCGATGTTTTGTCTACCGATACTTGTCCTTGCCAAACATTCGTCTAAGTTTGAACTTTGGTTAGCCTCCGTGCCTATTTCATACTAATGCCTTTGTTTGATGCCGCATGCACCACGTTCGGTTAAAAATATGTTCCAAGTCCATGTCTTTTTGTACCAACGCCTTCATTTGGTGCTACATGCACCACGTCCGACTAAAAAGTGCACCAAATCCTTGACATTTTGTTCTTTAAGCATGGATAGGGGCTAACAGTACACCACTATATTTAGCCTTTGCCATATTGCTACATATTTGTGTTAGCTGCTTTGACTATCAATCACTGATATTAATTCATGTTGTTTGGATTCTATTAGTTATTCTACTTCTTTCCTCCCAAATTTCTTGTCATGGTTGACTTTGCGTAAAGATTTTAGGTAGCGTTTGAATTGAATAGTTTTTACTTTACCATATTGGCCTTATTGGGATTGGTTTTAAATTGTAAGCTTTTTTGATATTTTAATGTGTGGTCGGAAATAGGGTTATTTTGAAAAGAGTGATAAATTATACTTGTTAAAAATGGAAAGGTGATAATTAATTTGGGACATCCTAAAATGTAAAATAGGAAAATTAGTTTGGGACAAGGGAAGTAATATTTTGCCCTCGTCGTTCCTCCTACTGTTGACAACAATACAAGTACTGTTACTTCACGAAGTTGATAAATTTGCTAATACTTGTGCACTTTTCTAAACATTTCGGGAATTAGGATTTGTCAAATATTAGGTTGCACGCTTTCCATGATATGGCTCAGCACTAGAGCTTCATGTCATGGATTTACTTTCCTCAAAGTAACTGTGCGGCACTTAATCTCAATTCCAACCCCTTGGAAGGACTGAGTAAGCTTTGCTAAGACAATCAACCAAAAGAAAAAGAAGCTAGAAAGCTTTAGAGAGAGGGGGAGTTTGGGAGAATGAGAAAACTTGTATTGCAATTCTCTACTTGGTGAGAAGCAAATGAGCTACATCCCCTTTATATAGGCTAAGGGCGTTACAATGGACGGCCGAGTTCATTTCGATCTAATGGCTACAATCTATCATCTAGAGAATTCTTTTAGATATTTACAAAGGAAGATTCTAGATTGGATTCCTCTAGAAGGGTGGGGAAGATAAGAGAGTTATCTAGGGTGCTCCAGATTTCTTTATAATATCCTAAAATATTCTAGAGACTTTGGAGCCTCCATGGTAACCGTCTTCCCTACCCCTATATATACATGATTTGGTCTTCATACATAGAAAATTCTCTAAGGAATGGTGCCAAAGTCTAAGGGATGTCACATTCAGGAGTCTTTTAGGGCTCCTTTGAGCTTTGGGCTTAGTCACTCGGGTCTGACCCTGCTTTATGATAGGCATGCTACCTTTGAGTACATATCTAAAGAAGCGTTAAGTGGGAACAAAGATGCATTGAAGTCTAAGAGGTTCAAAGCTTTGGGTGTGACAAGTATTTAAGTTTTATTTAATTGTAGATTTTGTTTTTTGAGCAGTGTTGCAAATCTTTCCCATATACAATTCTTATTTTGCTAAAGTAAATGAATACAAATGATTTTGAGGTTTGATTATGATAGAAGCGAGGTGAGAGCACAATTTTAACTTGATGAAAGCAAGTTTGGAGCGAGAATCTGAGCAAGGAGGGTTGCATTGCGAGTCTGGCATAGGGGTCTGACCTTTTTAATAAAGTTCTTGCTTATAATGTGCATTTACCCTTGAACTAGAGTTTTGATATAATATGAATTTTAATTTTGGTGGCACAAGTATTTAACTGTATATTGATGACATGACGACTAGGCATTTGTCACTTATTCACTTCAATAAGAAACCAAGTTAGGTTTGATATGGATATTGGGCATTTGTCACTTAATTTAATATAACTCTCAGTTGATGTCTTGCACTAAAATTTGACATTGCCAATTTACAATGGATAGATTGTTGCAAGTACATAGATACTTGCATGCATATCTAAATGACTCTTTTTGGGGCCAATGAATGGGAAAAGTAAAACAAAATTTGGGCCACATGGTGGGCATTACCCATGCATGATTTTCAATAATTTCGGTGCTCAAGTATGTTTTAAAAGCCATGAAAAAATATTTTCAATCCTCTGATCCATTTAAATGTAAACAAATGCCCATAGCAAAAGAAAAAAGAGAAAAAAAGCCCACCTCACTTGCGTTTCACTCACTATTCTTTGCAGCCAAAAATGGACTACAGAAGTCATTATATATTTTAGCTTATTTATGTTAAAATATTAAAAAAGCAATTATTTAATTGCATCACATTACATCTTGCTGTTAATGTCTTATTGCATGTTTTCATTGTTCGGTTTTATTGCGTTCTCCAAGTGTGCTCGTTCTCCCCTTCTTCCTTACCCTGGCAAATCTTTGTGAACTAACTCCGGTGCGAAGAAAAAAGAAGGCGTTAAGAGACCCTCCCGGCCCAACCGTAGACACTCTAAGATCTTTTTTCAAACGGGCTCCCCTTCTTCCTTACCTTGGCAAATCTTTGTGAACTAACTCTGGTGCGAAGAAAAAAGAAGGCGTTAAGAGACCCTCCCGGCCCACCCGTAGACACTCTAAGATCATTTTTCAAACGGGCTCCCTTTTCAAGTCAAGCGATAGATAAATAGGTACTTAGAGTTACATTTTCTTATTCTTCAATCTAAGTTGTCGAAATTGACTAGATAGATGTGAAATCGTTAATCTTTGTTGGAGTTGTATTTTGCCCACATTGTTCTAAAGTTTAGTATGATTTTATTTTTTACGTAAACTTACCACTTTTTTGCATCACGTTTTAATCTTAATGTTACTAATGGGCTACCCCTCCAAACAAATGCTTCTAGGTGTCTGCCCATATCCGGTCTGGTCTATAATTAGATACTGAACAATGTTGAAGTCCTTGAGATCTGTTACAAAGATCTAGGATGCACTATCTGGTCTGGTCTATAATTAGATACTGAACAATGTTGAAGTCCTTGAGATCTGTTACAAAGATCTAGGATGCACTGATATGCCTAAGGGGCCAAAGTATTTGTGTTCGAAACGTATTCTACACAGATATGCAGTTACACGTATGGATACGTATCCATCATTGCCCAAATCACTGTCCTAAATTTATATATGATTTATTGGTTGGACACTCTTCAGACATGCTGAGAGTTATTATTTGTAACTTTTAGGGAGTAAGAGGGTTAAAATTATATATGATTTATTGGTTGGACACTCTTCAGTTGGTCCTTGTATTTATTTATTTATTTTATCTTTTGTGTTTTTTGTATGACTAGTTTAAGTAAACATATCGATTTTACTTACATAATTATATATTTAATGATGTATATTTATTTTTCGTTGCAGTATCCATATCCTACTCTTTTGGGAATTCCCGAATTTCTTTATGTCTTGTGTTCATTTTTGGATTTGTGTTAATGTTTCTTTGATAAAGAACAATATTAGTGAAAGCATAAAGAAAGCAACACACACACACAAATATAAGACATGAAGGATCAGAAATTATGAAGTGATATTAGTCATATGGAGTTTTAATAAAAATCAGCCTATACCAAACCTTCTTAAGTTTCGGTACTGTTAAAACTTGTTCCTAAGTTTAGGTGTTCTATAGTTTTGAGGCTTGTCTTATATTTGTTTGATACTAGCACACTGGGTTATAGTATTTATTACTGTTTGACTTTTAAGCCTGTTTGTGGTTTTGATATTTGTCCGTTCAATAGAATATTCCTCTTCTTCTTTTACCTTCGATTGTGTGCATAGGGTGGGTTTGCGTGGATGCATTTGTTCTCGAAGTACTTAACATATTATATTTTTCATGGCTCAAGATTGTGAACTATGTTAGAATAAGCCTGTGCCATTGCTTCTATGCTATCATTCTTCTTTTTTCCTTTTCTTAAAAAAGTCTTTCATTTTCTTTTATATTCTATTCTCAGGGTCATTGTTTTGTACAATGTTTTTAGAAAAAAGGTTCCCTGTGATACCTAACAATTGAGTCAACTTTCTTTTGACTATTTACAGATTGGCCAGTACATAGCATCAAATGGCGGCGTTGTGACAGCTGAAGAACTTGCTCCATATCTTGATGTAGAAACTAGAGAGAAAACGGTACACTACCTGCCCATGTTTTTCTATCTTAATAGTTCTCTCTACATCTGTGGAGGTTTTTATCTTTTTGAGTTGTTCATCTTTCTCTCTTGTTTGTTGCAGAACGACGACTCATATGTGTTACCTGTGCTTTTACGGTTTGGTGGTCAGCCAGAAGTAGACGAAGAGGTATATTCAAGCAGTGTATTTGTAGAAGCAGAATAAATGTATTCTTTAAAGACAATATGCATGTGTATAAACAAGCATAAATACTGAGATTCCTAGGTCTTGCAAACCGCACAAATTAAGTATGTTTGGTTTTGTATGCATCGATGGTACATTGAATTACTGTATGTTGTTCCTATTTTAACAAAATTTCTTTTTGGTTAAAAAAAAAAAAAAAAAAAGAAAAAAAGAAAAAAAAAACTTCATTAGATGAAAGTGATCGATACAAACTATTGAATCTCACATTGATGTTGGGCCCACCTATATCCGCTCTCAGTTGTTTGTTAACGTCCACCCCGCGCGTGAAGGGTTGTGTTGAATCCCACATCGCTTGTGTTACCTGATCTTGAGTTATATATAAAATCTTGCGCAATGCTTCTCTTACAAGGCGTCTTTTGAAAGTGAGTAAGGCCCATTGTGTTTTTATGTGATATCACAGTCAGATCTTTTGTTTAATGTTTGGCCTGTTGAATCCCACATCAATGTTGGACCTCCCAATATCCATTCACAATGGTTTGTCAAAGTCCACCCTGTGCGTGAGGATGCTTGTTGAATCCCATATTGATGTTGTGCCCACTAATATCCATTCGCAGTAGTTTGGCAAAGTCTACTCTGTGCGTGAGGGGGCGTGTTGAATCCCACATCGCTTGTCTTACCTGATCCTGAGCTATATATAAAGCTTAGGACAATCCTTCTCTTACAAGGCGTCTTTTAAGAGTGAGTTAGGCTCTTTGGGTTTCTACATAAACTGTCCACAAGCAGCAAAAGCAAATATTACATAACCAAACCACCACAATATAAGTAGTAAACATAGATTTCTCCAGCTAGCACCAACACATAGAAGAAACATTGAAGTAAAGATCCATACCGAGTATAAAGACATCTATGAAATCAACTGCTTCGATTAGCTGGTGTCATCAGACCTTTCCTGGAAATCTGCAAAGGATGGACATAGAAGCTGCAAACCTAAGTTGTACAGCTGTTGAGCTTAAAAAAGATCACCTGTCCTCTCCTCCTTAATATTGCAATTATGCTCTACCATACTATGGTAATGCAAGTCAAACTGGTTGGAGGCAGTCTGGTCTAAAGCTCACTCCCTTAGTCCTCCCATCAACTCAAAGAAAAGAGAAGCCGCAAGTAATAATAGAAATATGCATAAAATACTTAGACAAAAGTCAATGTAAAGAAAAATATAAGGGACCTAGTGGAACATTTATCTGATCTGTGTTCGTGGTTGAGAATGCAAAGGTTGGCAATTTTTTGCCTTCTGCTGACTGGACCACTTCCTGTAACCGCTTTGACCCGTCGCAGCCTAGTTAAATTCCAGAGATGAATCTTTATTTCCAAATCTCTTGAACAAGTGCGGGGTAGACTAGCTTTAAAAAATGGATGGCATGGACAGAAGTTGATTTTCATTGTTCCTTACAATATCCCAAGTAATATCATAATTTTTTCATCAATAAATTTTGATTGATTACCTAATTTGACAAATTAACACCTTTGTAGTGGACACAAGTACTTCTGATTGTTTTTTAATGTCCTTTCTTATATATGTTCGCATCCCTTCTTCGGCTTGTGCTGATAAGTTTCTTTAAATAAAAATAATATATGTGTATGTCGTTGAACTGATTTTCATGCAGGGAAATATTTTATATCGGTTTCCATCACTACAACGCACAGCTACGCCGCAGAGGAGTGGAAGGAAGGAATATGTTGGAAGAAAATGGGCTGATTGGGTTGGAGGGGTTGAGAAGTTCTTCATTGAGAAGAAATGGAAATTCAGGTACACCATATTATCTTGTCATGATCTTATTAATTTTTTGTATGCATATAGTTATCTAATCTGGTTTATTATCAACTTGCAGCAAAACTAGCAGTTCTGAGAGGGCAATGGTCATTGGTTTGGGTGGCGTCAATCTCTTTGGGGTTATTATCCTTGGTACCATGTTGAAGTACGGTTCTTACTAGCATTACTTCCCAGGAGTTGGTTTCCCATTACCTTCCTAACATTTTTGCATATATTCATGCTTGAAGGAATTTGACAGTTACACCACAAGGATTTATTGCATTTGTGTCTGACATATTTCCTCTATTACAGGTATTACTCTGTTTTCCAATTCGAAAAGTACACTACTTTCCATTCATCTTAATTTAGTTACACTAACCTATGTTTTGCTATTTTTCTGTTAAATAAGCACCATGCTTCTAAATGACAATAATTATGGATGGCACATAATGCTTCTGGGTTGAAGTCAAGAAAAGCCTAGTAATATTGTAGACCCGTGTTATTCAAGCTTAATCAATGAAATCATGTTCTTTTTATCGTTTTCTCTATGCATGTGATTGTGAACTGTGTTATATTCATTGAAAAATGGTTGATATATTCTTCTGGATTTTTTCTGGATTTTTAAAGGTATGATAGTTTTGAAACTGCATTGTTTTTGTTTTGATAGGTACCAGTACAATTCAATAGAAACGGAGAAAACTTTTATTAATTACTGAAGAAATTGTAGGGAATCCAAGCAATTCAAGAGGTTTGGAACTCTCCACAATAGTAGAAAAAAAAAACTTAATACAATCAATCGGATGCCCTTTCTTTACTCCTTTTCCCCTTATATTCTCCTCACTCTCCCTCCTTAACAGAATTTGCAAACCGTTGCATAACAAAAAGATGCCTAACAACCCTTATTTTGATCTACCCAAACTACCCCTTTCTTCTAGAATTTGTGAAGCATTGGAGGCCTATCATTACCCCCGCCCAAACATTCACCTTGTCCTCAAGGTGAAATTCAAGAAACTGTCTCTGAATCAAGTGAAAATCCTCCCAAATTGCTTCAAATTCAGGTAGTGACTTCTATGTAAGTAGCACTTCAACCTCACCAGGATTGCCAGATGCCTTGGGACGCACTCCCAACAACTCAGGTTCCACCACTAGTTCGAGCTCGGGAGTCGGTTGTGGTGGTAGCACTGGAGATGCAGAAGAAATTCCTTGAGCTCAGCGCAACTGTGAAACGTGGAAAATGGGATGTATTGTAGCTGAAGAAGGAAGTTCCAACTTGTAGGCGACCTTAGCAATGTGCTGCAGAATCTTGAAAGGGCCATAGAAACGAGCAACAAGTTTTTCATATTAGTGTTTTGCTAAGGAACGTTGTCTATATGGTCTCAGCTTCAAGAAAACCAAATCTCCTTTAGCAAACTCTTCATAGTGCCGTTTACTGTCAGCTTGTGTCTTCATCCTTTGCTAATTCCTCTTGTAAAGTGTCCCAGTATTGCCACTAAGAAATTGCTAAAGTTGAGCACGCCACTTGCTCCGGAATACGAGATAGAGCATCAGCCACCCTATTACTTTCCCCACTTCGGTACTGAATGTTAAAATGGTACCCCACGAGTTTGCTAATCCAATTTTGGTACTCGGCCCCAACAATTATTTCATATAGCAGAAACTTCAAACTCTACTGGTCTGTCCTCACTACAAAATGCCTCCCAAGCAAATAAGGTCGCCACTTTATGACGGCAAAGCCATCAATTCCTTCTCGTAAATTGACTTCAAGCGAGCTTGAGGGCCCAGAGCATGGCTAAAAAATGCTACTGGTCGCTGTCCTTGTAAGAGTACTGCTCCCACTCCAAAACCGGAAGCATCTGTCTCTATGATAAAAGGCTGTGTAAAGTCTGGC
Organism: Eucommia ulmoides; assembly: GCA_016647705.1. Lineage (NCBI taxonomy): Eukaryota > Viridiplantae > Streptophyta > Magnoliopsida > Garryales > Eucommiaceae > Eucommia > Eucommia ulmoides. The sequence continues at coordinate 47,523,254 of CM028338.1, forward strand.
ATCGCCAACACAGACACTGAGGTCATAGCTCATTTCAACTCCTCAAAAGCCTTCTCAGTAGCTGCATTCCATCCAAATTTATCTTTCTTCACTGCTCAGTCAGTAGCAAGGCAATTTGAGCATAGTTGGCCACAAATTTTCTATGATAGTCTGTCAACCCCTAGAAGCCGCATAACTCCTTGAAATTGGTGGGTATTAGCCAAGATACCATGACCTGAATCTTGCTTGGGTCAGCTACAACTCCGTCTCCAGAAGCAATATATCTGTTAAAAGAGTATTTCTGTCTTTCCTGTATTATTTAGGCTTTCCTGTACGGTTTAGGGTTTGCTGTATTGTTTTTTCATTTTCTATATAAATAGAGGGAGAGGCTATCATAATGGTTTAACCCTTCTGATTCTTTTTATATCACATTTTCAATTTCAACATGGTATCCAGAGCAGGTTATGGGAGATTGATTCCATAGATCTGTTCAAACCAATTTTTTTTCTTCTGTTCTTTTCCCCTGCCTACTGTTCATCCGAAGAAAGAAAACAAAACACCAAAACAAACTGAAACCCTAGCAGCCCTTGCCCCCGCCGCCCATCAAACACTCAGACTCACCGTCGTCGTCCAGGTCATTCCAACCCTCCACCACCCATCGTCGTCCCCAAAAATCGAGTCGTACCTTCCTCGCGACCATCATTGCGAACCAGATCCCACTCATTGTCTTCTATCGACGTCATCCATGTAACCGCTGTTTCCTCTAATGTCGCCGACCTTCGCCAACCATCACCGGCGCCTCGCCAACCGTTGTTTGCCCGAAATCGACCCTCATGGCCTTCTGTTTGCTAGCAAAATCGTGTTGTTTGTCTTCTGTTATGTTTTCCGGCCTTCTGGGTCCTGTTCACACGACCTTCTAGGTATTGTTCGCAAGTAATGGCTCAGTGCTTGAAAAAATCTATTTATGGCCTCAAACAGTCTCCTCGAGCATGGTTTGGAAGAGTGAAGTGGTCACTGAGTTTGGTCTTCGACGATATGGAGTTAATCATTCCGTCTTCTACAGGTAGGGTTTTAAATATCGGCCGTTACATACCGTAACGGCCGATTCGTACCGGAAAATGGGTAGGCCGATACCGATACACGGTCGATTCCGGCATCTAGGGCTGAATCGCACCGTATCGGGCCGATACGGGCCGTTAACGGCCGTTACAGTCTGTAAAGAACAATATTCTTCACCGACCAACCGACCGACTCGATGATTTCGCGCACACTTTTCAGATTTCTTCCACGTTCAAAGATTCTTCATATAATTGAGGAAGGAGGAGAAAAAACTAGTAGAAGGATAACCAAACACTTACCGAACGTGGAGGATTTCGTCGAACGTTGAAGATTTCGTCGCGGTTCGCCAATCCCTAATAGAAACAGCTTAACGCCACCGAACGTAGCTCTCGCGTCGCCGGCGACGTCTCCTCTCCTTCGCCTTGCAGCTCGTCGCCGTCGCCGTCGCCGTCTCGCCTCCACTCCGTTTCTCTCTCTCTCTCTCTCTCTCTCTCTCCATTCGGGTGTTAGGGATTTCACGATTTGGGCGTGTTTGATTTAGGCAAAGAGGCAAAGCTGAAATCATTTTAGTAATTAAAATTATTTATAAATTATAATTTAGAAATAATTAAGGGGTTTAAAAATATTTTTTGTTTACAATTTAGTCCTAAAATTGTTAATTAACTTGTTACAATTACAATTTAGTTCTAAAATTGTTAATTAGCTTTTTTACAATTACAATTTAGTCCTAAAAATTTTTAACTTATATTTTTGTAGCAAATTTTTTTTTTTGTCATTATTATTTATCACATTATATATATATATATAATGGTTAATGTAGTGTTAATTAACTTCAATTATAATTTTAGTAAAATCAATTTAGTATTTTAGTAATTAAAATTATTTATAAATTATAATTTAGAAATAATTAAGGGGTTTAAAAATATTTTTTGTTTACAATTTAGTCCTAAAATCGTTTATTAACTTGTTTACAATTACAATTTAGTTTTAAAATTGTTAATTAGCTTTTTTACAATTACAATTTAGTCCTAAAATTTTTTAACTTATATTTTTGTAGCAAATTTTTTTTTTTTTTTTTTGTCATTATTATTTATCACATTATATATATATAATGGTTAATGTAGTGTTAATTACCTTCAATTATAATTTTAGTAAATAGTATAAATTAAATTTGTGTATGTAAATTGCAGAAAATTAAAATTTAACAATGTCAGGTGAAGAAGGATCACATCCTCCTAATGATGATATTGGATGGAAATTCGGGATTCCTATTAGTGGTTCTAGACACAAAATAAAATGTAAATTTTGTGGTAGAGAGATAAATGGTGGAATAACTAGATTGAAGCAACACTTGGCGGCCAAAAAGGGTCAAGTAGCTCCATGCCAAAGTGTTAGTGCCGATGTTAGAACGCTTATGATGAAACATCTTGAAGGTAACTTGGAGAAAAAAATGGATAAAAGAAAACAAAGAGAAGAAGTGATTGAACAAATTCGAGCTTCTCAACGTGATCATGATAATCCTTACGATTTGAGTGATGATGATAACTCGGATGATCCGGATATGGCTTATGCACGAAAAGAAAGTATGAGGTTGCATAGAGAAGAAGAAGATAGGGAGAGATATAGGAGGGATGCAGGCAACCGATATGAGACCGGGAGTAATAGCGGGGTTGGTGAAAGCACCAGACGGGGAAGCACTACTACTCGCATTGCTAATATGTTTCGACGATCTTCTACTGTCCGTGAATCGAGTTCGAAAAAAAGTTGGATTGATTCGTCTTTACTTGAAGCACGGTTGGCCGAGATTGATGTTGATCTACACCGTAGCAAAGCCCCCAAAAAACAAAAGATCTCAACAAGGGTAATAAAAGGGTTGAGGAAAAAATTAGGGGTCGCAGTTAGTCAATTTGTGTTATACACACGTTTGCCAACAAACGTTGTTAATTCGCCATGGCTTGAGCCAATGTTGGATGTTGCAAAGGAGGTTGGAAAAGGAGTGAAAGTCCCTACTCCTTACGAGGTGACTGAAGTTTTCTTACCTAGAGAATATGAAGAATTGAGAAAGTGGATCGAATCTCATAAACCAAGTTGGGAGGAGAGGGGCGTTACGATCATGTGTGATGGATGGAGCGGACCTACCTGGAAGCACATTATCAATTTTTTGATTTATAGTAATCGGGGGACTGTTTTTCATAAATCAGTGGATGCCATCGATATTGTTAGCAGAACTGCCGATTATTACTTCGGGCTTATGGACAAGGTGGTAGATGAAATTGGTGAAAAATATATTGTCCAAATCGTCACTGATAATGAGCCTGCAATAAAAGCGGCGGGGAAAAAACTTATGTTAAAAAGACCAAATTTATATTGGACAGGTTGTGCTGCACATTGCCTTGATTTGATATTGAAAGATATTGGAGAGAAAACAAATGTGCTGAAAGTCTTGGATGATGCAAGAAGAATATCACGCTTCATTTATAACTCTAGTTGGGTTATTGATTTTATGAAGATATTTACTGAAGGAAAAGAGTTATTATGCCCCGGGATCACACGTTTTGCCACTAATTTTATTATGCTGGAAAGCATTGTAAGGTATAAGAATGCCTTACAAAATATGTTTAATTGTGATGAGTGGAAAAGCAAAAGATAAGCGAAAGAGGACTGTGGAAAAAAAGTTAGAAAAATTGTGAACGACAATGGTTTTTGGATAAAAGCTTCAGAAATTTTAAAAGTTCAAGAACCATTGGTGAGGGTGTTTAGGCTTGTTGATGGAGATGAGAAACCTACAATGGGATTTGTCTATAAAGCTATGGACAAAGCGAAGATGGCCATTGAAAAAAATTGTCGTTACTACAAAAAATATTGGAAAATAATCGACAAAAGATGGCAATTCCAATTACACCATGATTTGCATGCGGCTGGTAAGTAATTGACTAATTGTAAATTCAATTTTAAAAACTCTTGTTACTTGTTAGAATTAAACTTCCTTTAACAAAATGTGCTTTTTGTTTTGAATTCATGTAGGTTATTTTTTAAATCCTCAATTTCAATATGGTGGTAAACTTTCTGACCATAGAGAGGTAATGGAGGGAGTTCAAAAAGTGATTCAAAGATTGGAGCCGAATATTGATAAACAAATTCAAGCTATTAATCAAGTTAGTTCTTTTTTTTTTGTTTAAGTAACAACTAGCGACTAACAAGTTACTAAGTTTTATATGTTTTATTTGTGGGTTTTTGATTTGTTACGTTCTAAATATAGATTATGATGTTTCGTGATAAAGAACATTCTTTCGGGACAGTATTGGCTCAAAAAGCAGTAACACGCACAAATCCAGGTAATACAATGAACAATTAACTATTAATATAAGAATCTCAATCTTCGTATCGTTTTAATTCATATTGTTTCTACAGCTGAATGGTGGATCCACTTTGGTGCATCTGCCCCTGAACTTCAAGAGATTGCAGTTAAAGTGTTGAACCAAACAACATCGTCTTCTAATTGCGAGCGTAATTGGAGCACATTCAGCTTGATACATACAAAGACGAGAAATCGTCTAAAGTATCAAAAACTAAATAAACTTGTTTACGTTTATAATATGAGGTTGAAAATTAGACATGCTACGAGATTAAGCCAAAGTGAAATTGAAGACAGCTTCAACCCTATAAACTTGGATTATATCTTTGAAGAAGATGATCCACTATCTCCATGGCTTCAAGAGAGAGAAGAACCATTGTTAGATGATCAGGACAACTCCAAATGGTTAGACGTAAGCGATGATGAGGTCGCTACTTCCAGTAGCCAAGCACCTCGACGTTGGAAAAGTGATAGTCCATCTGGAGATGGAAGTGATACTGATAGTGGTCGTGGTTTGAGCCCACCTAGTGGAGAGTCTAGTGGTGATGATGGTGGAGGTGGAGGTGGAGAAGACACTAGACAATCGCCGTATCATGGAGAGTTAGGAATGGCTGGATTTGCAGACAATGTCGAACGTGGGGATATTAGTGAGCCACGAAGGCATTCTGTTTCTAGTGCAATTTGATAATCAAGAAGAAGACCAAACCCACAATCCTCAAATTCCGAAGAATATGATGACATGGAAAACCGCTTTGGTATGCTTGGAGTTGGAGGATACGGATATGGATATCAAGGGGATAATTATCATCAATGGCGTCAACCACAACCATATCCTTACCCTTATTATCCCTCTTCGGAATATGTTTCGGCGCCACATTATGTGGGTATGGGTCCTTTAGGATGCCCATAACCTCCTACTACTGGATACTCATATCCACCACCACCTTCTTACCAATACGGTGTCCCTCCTCCACATCAAGAGAGTTCGAGTTCTACTTTCGGTCACTGCGAAGAAAGAGCAGAATCTAGCGGTACCGGTGGTAGTGGCCCTAGCAACACCATTTATGATCATTGCACCTTTAACCACTTTGGTGGTTATGGTGCTGCACAACAAAATCAGAGTGGTGATCATGCCGATGCCGACTATGAAGAGCCTACGCGCAATTCGTTTTGGTATTGATAATTTTATACGAGTGTATTGTTTTTGTAATATGATGTACAAGTACAATTTACTCTTTTATTATATTTGTGTAATATATTTTTATTAAGTATTGTGTGCATCATCTTATTCTTTTAAGATTGTTAAGTACGATGATTTTTCGTATTTTTTATGTCTTTATTGTGTTGTATATAACCTTAAAATGTCATAAGATCTATTATAATGTGTTTATTAAAGGTTAAGTGAGTGAAACAATTATTCTTATTGAGTTTTTGGGGATGTTCTAGTGATTTTAAAAAATTCACGACCGTTACGGCCGATTCCCGTTACGGACAGGCCGATACTCCCGATACCGTTACACCGCGACCGTTACCGTTACGTAACCCGATACCGCAATTTAAAACCTTGTCTACAGGCATAGTAAAGTCAGGAGAATATTATTGATTGTGTATGTGGATGACATCGTGATTACCGGGGATGACCACAGTGGTATTCAAGAACTCAAAAAGTTTTTGAATAGTAAGTTTTAAACGAAAGATTTGGGTAACTTAAAGTACTTCTTGGGAATTGAAGTCGCTCGATCAAATCAAAGCATTTATCTGTCTCCGAGAAAATATGTCCTTGACCTATTGAGCGAAATAGGAATGCTAGGAGTTAAACCGATTGACTCGCCTATGGATCCAAACACCAAACTGTTAGCAGATCAAGATGTATCACTAACAGATTCAGCACAATATAGACGGTTAGTTGGAAGTTGAACTACCTGACAGTTACTAGACCAGATATCTCATTTGCTGTTAGTGTTATCAGTCAGTTCTTAAATCGTTCAATGACTTGTCACTAGGATGTAGTGATCTGTATTCTCTGATATTTGAAAGGTGCTACTGGTTGTGGTTTGCTATATCAAAACTTCGGTCATACTCAAATAAAGGGCTACACGGATGCAGATTGGGCCGGATTGCCCTTGGATAGGAAGTTGACTACTGGATATTGTGTGTTCGTTGGTGTTAATCTTGTCTCTTGGAAGAATAAAAAGTAGCCAGATGTCGATCTCCTATCTATTGATGAGCCTACATAGTCTGCATCTGTGTAGACTTCCAATGTGAGTTCATTATTTCTTTTGAATAGAACTCTTTTTCTGGGGCTACCTTTCAAGTAGTGTAACACACGGTAGGTAGCTTGTAGATGACTTTCTCGGATCATGCATGAACTGACTAATGACACTTACTTCAAATGCAATGTCTGTTCGAGTATGAGCAAGGTAGATAAGTTTTCCTACCAAATGTTGGTACATCTCCTTATCGACGGCTGGTTCTTCTTTTCTTTTGCTTCCCCTAGCTTTTGGTTTGGTTCAATAGGTGTAGCTACAGGTTTACAATTGAGCTTCCCTGTTTATTTCAAGAGATCCGTCACATACTTTTGCTGTGAGATAAAAATTCCTTGTCTTGAGTATGAAACTTCAATTCCAAGGATATACTTAAGCCTTCCAAGCTCCTTTATCTCAAATTTCTGGATCAAACACTGTTTCAAATGTTGTTTCTCTCCCTCATCATTTCCTGTGACAATAATATCGTCAACATATACCAGGAATGTTGTTACTCCCCCTGTTGCTGAATGTTTGATGAAAAGAGTATGATCTCCTTGACTCTGTCTGTATCTTGTTGCTTTCATTACTCTAGCAAATCTCCCAAACCAAGCTCTAGGCGATTGCTTCAATCTATATAGTGTTTTTTTCAATCTACACACCTTGTTAGTTGTTCCATTTCCTTCAAATCCTGGTGGAATACTCATGTAAATTTCTTCCTCTAGGTCACCATGTAGAAAAACATTCGTTACATCATATTGTTGGAGTGGCCAATTGAAATGAGCTGCTAAGGACAACAAAATTCTCACAGTGTTAATTTTTGTTACAGGAGAAAATGTCTCCTAATAGTCAACTCCATAAGTCTGAGTATAGCCTTTAGCAACTAGTCTCGCTTTATATCTTTCCAGAGAACCATCGGCCTTGTATTTTAAAGTGAAAACCCATTTGCAACCGATTAGATTCTTCCCGTTTGGCTTATCAACAATCTCCTAAGTATTGTTTTTTTCCAATGCATCCATTTCCTCTGTCATAGCATTCCTCCACACCATTTTTGACAATGCCTCAGATAAAGTGTTTGGAATAGAAATTTTGTGTAGACTCACAATAAAGTTTCTATGGAGTGGTGAAAAACGTTTAAGTGACACGTAGTGAGATAATGGATATAAAGGACGTTTTGTGCATTCTCTAGTACCTTTTCTAACAGCAATAGGAAGACCAGAATCTTTTTGTGATGTTTCAACAGATGGTATATGCAAGGGTGAATAAAAAATTACCATGTCTTTATTAGCAGGGCTAGGGATGTTATTGTGGACTTGTGTTAGGTCTGGAATATTTGTTTTTCTTGAGTACACCTGAGGAAATCTATGAGAGTCATAAATACGAACAGATGCTGGAGCATGAACAGGTATTGGAGTGGACACAGGTTCTAAGAATGACACGGACTCAGGAATTGAGACAGACTTGGACTCGATGGATGTTGGAACATTTTGTTTTGGAGTGGGTGGAGATGAAGTCGATGGTAGATCAAGAGACCCAAGAGAACCACCATAGTCTTTATCTTCCATAAGTGAAATCTCCCCTTGAAGATTAGACTCTGTGAAATAAGGTTTGTTCTCAGCAAATGTAACATCTGCAGATATGTAAAATTTTCTAGAGGGAGGATGATAACATTTATACCCTTTTTGCGTAGATGAGTAACCAAGAAACACACATTTGATTGCTCTAGGGTCCAATTTTCCTCTATTTGGGCTATGAACATGGACAAAAGAGATACAACCAAGGATTCTAGGTACGAGACCATTGGATGTTCTGACATGAGGATAAAATTTTGCAAGGTTTTCCAAGGGAGTTTTGTAATCTAATGTTCGTGAGGGTAGTCTATTAATCATATATGTGGCAGTAAGAACAACCGCCCCCCAATAAGATTTATGAACGTTCTCTTGAAATAACAATGCCCGAGTAGTATTTAGTAAATGACCATTTTTCCTTTCAGCTACCCCGTTTTGTTGTGGTGTGCTTACACATGATGATTCATGAATAATGCCTTCCTTTTGGAAGTAGGGGATCAAAATTTGGTTAAAGTAATTCTTTGCATTGTCAGACCTAAAGTTTTTAATTTTTAGCCTAAATTGGTTTTGAATCATGGAGTGAAAATTAGGCACAACACTATTGACATTAGATTTTTGTTTGAGCAATAATATCCATGTAACCCTAGTAAAATCATTAATTAGAGAAACAAACCATCTAGATCCTGAAATATTTGGAATTGTGGATGGTTCCCAAATGTTACTATGAATCAATTCAAAAGGATGAGGACTTCTGGTGTTGCTAATGGGGAATGATACACGAGTATGCTTTGCAAGTTCACAAACATCACAATGAAAATCGGTAACATTAAGTCCTTTAAACAAAGTGGGAAACATAATATGTAAGACTCTAAAGGATGGATGACCAAGGCAAAAATGATGAATCCAAATGACATCTTTATTTGAAGAACTAAGGACAAATTATTACTCTTCTAGGTGTTTTAAGATAGTAGAGGCCGTTCCTTTCCTTAGCAAGTCCAATTTTCCTCCCCGAACCCTAGTCCTGAAAAACATAGTAGGAGGAATGGAAAATTGCGTAACATTTTAGGTCTTCTGTGAGTTTTTTAATTGAGACAAGATTTGTTGACAATTTGGGTACATGAAGAACATTTTTAAGGACAAGGGAAGGTGTTACATGGAAATCTCCTAATCCTGCAACTGTAGCAAGGGAACCATTGGCAACAATGATTTTCCTACTACTAGGACACGGAGTATAAGTTTTGAAACACTGTGAGGTGTAAGTCATGTAATCTGTGGCCCCCCGAGTTAATTACCCAAGAGTTGGTTAAACACTTTTCTGAGACATGTAATCCAAAAGAAAGTGAAGACTTATCTGAGAGTGCCAATGAACAAGCACCAGAAGGAATAGATCCTATTAAGCCTCTAAGTTTTTCAATCTCTTCGCTATTGAGTTCTCGTTTCTCCTGTCCCTCATTCTGGTTGATTTGTTCTGTCAAATGAGCTGAGATTGAGTTCTCTGCTGACCTCCACGGTTTTCCCATTCTCGGCTAGGTGGTTTACCATTCAATTTCCAACAGTTCTCCTTGGTATGCCTTGGTTTTTTACAGTAGGCACACTACAGATTATCAGTTGCTTTGCCTTCGTCAAACCGGAATTGGATAGCATGCACCTTACTTTTTCAAGTACAGTCCGATTCATACGTTCCGCTACACCATTCTGTTGTGGAGTTTTTTTCACAGAAAAATGCCTCACTATTCCTTCTTGTTTGCACAAGGAATAAAATGGATCGGACATGTATTCACCGCCGTTGTCTGATCTCAACACCTTGATCTTCCTTCCGGTTTGATTCTCCACCCTCTTCTTCCAAGCCAAGAAGATCTCTAGGACTTGATACTCGTGTTTCATAGTATACACCCAGAGTTTTCTTGAGAAGTCATCTACAAATGTAACAAACCAGTGTCTTCCACTCAAAGATGCAGTCTTCGTTGGACCCCAAACATCAGTATGCACATAGTCTAGGATCCCTTTTGTTTTGTGGATGGCCGTGCCAAATTTAACTCTGGTTTGCTTGCCCAGCACACAGTGCTCACAGAAGTCCATCTTACAAGTCTTGGCACCCTTCAAAAGACCCTGCTTTACTAGGCCTTGCATGGCCTTCTCTCCAGCATGCCCAAGCCTCATGTGCCAAAGCTTGGTTGTATCAATAGCAGTTTCTACGGTGGCAGCTCCACCGATAACAGTCTTTCCTTGTAAGAAATACAAATTATTTCTCCTTAGGCCTTTCAAGACAACCATAGCACCTCGTGTGACTTTCAACGATCCAGCTTCCATGATGACTTTGAAACCATTTGATTCCAAAGCACCCAAAGAAATTAGATTCCTCTTCAAATCTGGTACATACCAGACATTGGTCAGATCCCTCGTGGTTCCGTCATGCAGCTTCAATCGGATCACGCCAACCCCTTTCCTTTCACACGTATGATCATTTCCCATAAGAACTGATCCACCACTACCGAGATCCAAACTGGTGAAACAATCCGTATCAGGACACATATGATAGGAGCACGCGGAGTCAAGAATCCACTCGTCTGAGCCAACTCCAGCTGTAGTAGCCAGAGCAAAATTTGAATCATCATCTTCAATTTGGGCCACGTTTGCATTTGTATTACCCCTGTTTTTCAGCTTGGGGCAATCCTTCTTCCAATGACCATTTTCACGGCAAAAAGCACATTCATCATTTGCCGGAATCTTCCTGCCATTTGATGAAACTCCTCTCGACTTGGAACGAGAGTTGTTTCTACCTTTGTTGTGCTTTTTGGTCTCCGATCTGCCCCTCATCATCAAAGCAATAGATGTATCAGTTTGAGACACCTTGTCACGTCTACGAACTTCGTTATTCATCAACGCGTCTGATACATCCTTGAATTTCACCGAGTCTTTTCCGTAGATCAAAGTGGTTGCCAAGTGTTCGTATGAATCCGGTAAGGAATTCAACAACACAAGGGCTTTGTCCTCATCCTTGATCTCTTCATCCAGGTTCAATAGATCGGCAATCAACTTGTTGAAGTCATTCAAATGATCCATCATAGATGTACCTTCTTGGTATTGAAATCGGAAAAGCTTTCGCTTCAGATACAACCGATTCTCAATACTCTTTGTCATGTACTTTTCTTCAAGTACTCTCCATAAGTTCTTCGCTATCGTCTCTCTCATTACAAAGTATTTGACGTTCTTTGCAAGACAGAGACGAATAGAACCGCACGCCATTTTGTTGATCTTCAACCACTCTGCTTTCTCCATAAAATCTGGTTTTTCCTCCAAGGTTATTTCCAAACCCTGTTGAACCAGCATATCCATCATCTTACATTGCCACATGCCAAAACTGTTTGTTCCATCAAATTTTTCAATATCAAATTTTCCATTTGATATTGACAGTTTTGTTTGTGAACTGAAAGAGGTTGATGGCGATTCAATCTCCTCCGTTTTCGATTTGATCTCCGCCATAATCCCAAGCTCTCAACCGGAGCTCTGATACCACTTGTTGTGCGGAAGCGTGTCGGGTGGACCCAACACAGAACAAATATTATGGGAGATGAAAAGAAAACACACACACTCACAAACAAGAACACAAGTTTTAACGAGGTTCAGCAATTTCGCCTACTCCTCGGGAGCAATTATGGAACTTCTTTATTTGACAATAAAATACAAATAAAGAATACAAAACAAGGTCTTAAAACAACTTAAGACACTTGTGCAAAAATTCACTCAATTGTGGCTATTGAGGAATTGAACTCTCTCTCTTAATGTACTTCTTCAATTGAGAGATGATTTTTTTCTTCAAAGCTCATAGCCTCTATTTATAGTAGAGGTTTGAGCTTTGTTTTCAATCTGAACCAAAAATATGAACCTTCAACAATTTCTGCAGTCCAAAATTACAGCTCCTTCTTTCAACAAAAATTACCACTTTCACATGCTGATTTTCTCTTCAAAAAAATCTGCTACTGCTTTCATATTTTGTTCAATTCAAATAAGGCTGCATCAATAAGAATAAGGCTCACAATTTGAAAAGAAAGCCACCAACCCAACAGGTACATGTATTTAAGGTAGGATATTATAAAAGGAGATATTTAATTATATATATATATATATAGTAAATAAAAAATGTAGGTCCTAGACTGCCATTGTCGACTGTGCATGATGGCACCGATAAGCGGTTTCCACGCACGATGGCGCCAACAGTTGATTTTTGGCCATGCGCGGTGGCACCGGCAGTTGACTTCCAGCAATGCCAGTGTAGACAACAGTTCTCCGGTGGCCGTCCACGATTTATTTTATTATTATTCTCTTTTTCTATTGGTAGTTCTGACTTTCCAGTCATCATTAAAGATGGTCAGAATTTTACCTATTTTGTCACTTGTTTTCTTACCTTCTACTTTTGGCTTCCTGTGCTTACAAGAATGTAATGGTTTTTGGGAAAGTATATATCTTTTTTCGCTGTCGTTTGTACTGTTGGCATGCTCTATTCTGGCCGCACGATTCTAGCCTCTTTGTAAAGGATGTTGGTGGCCTCCCATGCTTCTTGTAAAAGATTATTTTTGGTCTTCTGCCATAGATTTTTTTATTGACAGGGAATGCGGGAGTGCTCTTAAACCGTATCTCGTTGTAGGAGTTGAGGAGAGAGAGAGAGATGGACGTTCCTGAGTCCATTTCCCGTTTTCAACATGAGCATGTGGACTTTCCTTATTCTCACGTTGTTTATTGCAGACGCTCGATGCCTGTCGATGGGTGGGCCCTATAGGTTGACTACGCCTTCGCAGTCAACCAATCAATATGTGGATGCATTGACTGTGGCTGACATCGTGTTGACAATATTGTCAGCTCAACATTTCATGGTTCAACTAGATGCCTCAAGTCTTGTACTTCTTTGCCCTCGGTGAAATTCTCACATGCAAAATTCCATCGCCATGTAAGGGGAATTTACTGTGACGCTTGACAATATATCGTGCCTCCAAGACCATCCAGTTTTGGGGTCGCCCAAACTAACCTTTTAGCAGATGAAGAATTCTCTCTTTATAAATATCAATATGGATTTCTAAAACAAAAAAAAATAACCAACCTCGTTACACATTCGTACTATCAAGTTCTCTGACGAAAATAAAATCAAGATCCGAAAACAAACTACCAAATTAATAACATAAACAACTCTTTAAGTACTATGTCAAGTAATTGCAACATATCTCTAATTGAAATTAATACACACATATTGACATCAAGGGGATGCTAAAAAAATCAATTAATTTTTTTATTTTTTTTTTGCAATTTAAAAAAAAAAAATATCCCCCAAAATTGTTCTTTGTCGTTGTTCAAATCAATGTAATGTTCTCTCATTGCAAAAAAATGTTCTAATCAAGTGAATGTTGTTTAACATTATTTTTTAATTGTTTCACACCTTGACATCAATGAAGTGCTCTAAATGGAAGATATACAAAAAAAATTATTGCACTTTCACAAAAAGAAAAAAAAAAAAAAGGAAAAAGAAAAAAAAAAAAAAAAACAGTGAGAAATATAGAAAAATTGAATTTATATTTTCATTCTACCACTGGGAAAAAAATATAGCGGATAGGTTCTTAAATTGGTGAATTCCATGGCTCCTTCATGGTTCAAAATCAAGAAAAAGTTTCCCCGGAAATTGACTTTATGAATTCCATTACGGTAGCACTTGCTGGCTTTTATTTTACCTCATGTGGTTTGGCTCATTTGTACTTTACCTCTTTGTAATTTGAACTTCGTCACTTACCCCCCTTAGTTCTTGGACCTAAGTGCAACACTAATTCCGTTGACGAAAAACGTGAAATGTCGATTTTACCCTTCTTATTTTCATGTGACAATCAAATGGAAAATATACAGGGTCAATTATACTATACCCACAGGGGAGTAAAGTGTAATTAACCCAAATGTATTTGATTCCCCCACCCCATCTCTCTGTCGACGTCTCCCCCACCCATCCATCGCCGTCGAGCCTCGCACGTCGCCGCGCCACCATCTGCCAGTCCTCTCTCTTCTCCACCCCGTCCACCCCCCGTCGCTTCTGCCGGTCCTACCCATCTGCTAGTCCTCTCTCCCTCTGTTTCTCTTCGCCACCGCCACACCACGCCACGATACCGCGCTGCCTAGCCATCGCGACGCCATCGTCGCCTGGCCATCTGTTTCTCAGCTTCATCGCGTTTTCTGTATCAGCCTCTACCTCTCGCGTTTTTCTCTCTCCTCATCTCAGCTTCTCTTCTCTCCTCAGACCCTTCAATAAGGGTTTTGGATTTGGTGGTAATTGTACAATTTTTGAAATTCAATCTCAGCATTTTCCATCTCCTTGAGCTCTGAAAATGATCATCCGTCGTTAGGCCCTTCTCGATCCCGCATCTCTCTCTCTTCCATTCTCAAGTTCAGCCCCTTCCTCTCTCTGCCACGATGGTAGCATCACTGTCGGCCATGGTAAGCCCCATCTAATTTTATCACAGATCATTTTGGGTTTTAGTTAGAGGGCAATCGGTATGGGGTTCTGTATAGTTTTGCCCTCCATCTACGAATTTTTGTATGTATTTCCTACTTTTACATGAATTTATTTCCTACTTTGTATGTATTTCCTTCCTTTAGGGAATGACTTTGAACTGTGAAATTTCAAATTCTGGGTGTATTGTATTTGAAATTGAAGAATCAATGCTTTTATTTGAGTCCAAGTTCTGAATTTGAACTTTAAAATTGATAAAATGGGGGCTGAAAAATGTAGAAAGTGTGTGAGAAAATTAGATATTATATAGAGAAATAGTGAGTGTAAAATAAGAGCAATAAATAGGTGTTTTGGAAGGGAAAAAACTCAAAAAACATGCTCAAATTCAGATCAGGCGTGTGGACTGCAAACATAGTTAGTTTGAATGAAAACTATTAGTTTTGCACTTAGATCCAAAACAGCGAAGTTCAAATTATAGGGAGGTAAAGTGCAAATGGGTCAAATTACAGGGTAAAGTGCTATTAACTTTTAAATTAATGAACTAATTTTTTTAATAGAATATTAAGAAAATAATGCAGCGACCACAACAAGAGGGAATCATGCTGGTTTGTTAGGCTTTTTGCTCCAATAATATGGGATCAATGATTTGTGGGTTCATTTTTTCCTATAATACATTCTTTAGTATATTTAATTTATTTTTAATTATGTATTTTTACATGTACATGGATTCAAATGATGCAAACTTTTATCGATGTGAAAATTAGAAATGCAGATGACGCCAAGAAAGACACAAAAGGTAAGTGAAAGCGGGTAAAAAGAAGTGCATCTTTGAAATAAAGATGGGGAACAATTATATAAGTGAACAAAATGTGGCAAGAAATTATTTGGTGAAAGTAAGCATGGACCAGAAATATGAATTAGGTCTGTCATGCAATTTAGACACGTGATATAGGACAAATGTTAGGGCATGAACAAAATTCATTATCAATTGGAGGTAGAAAAAATGATCTTGAGAAATTTCAAGAATTGTCCATTGCCCCTTGAAAATTTTGCCAATAACTGCCTTTTTCACCATAAGAACCTTACTACTAAGAAACATTTGCCGCCGCAACACTTGATCTCCACCGAATCGAAGTACCCACTTGACAATGGAGCATTTTGCAACTTAGAGCAGTATGAAAAAAAATAAAAATAAAATTGAATCAACCAAAATGCTTTCATTTTTAACACTTGATTTATACTATTTGAGCAAATGATTTTATTTTTTAAGTTGTGTTTTATTTTCATTTTGGCCTTGCAGTATATATTCTTATTCATCACCCAAATGCGTGTGTTTTTCACTAAAATTGATTTTTATTAAAAATAAATATATCAATGAGTTTAAGATAGTATGGGCTTTGTTCCTTAATTTGAGTTCATTTTAATAGTTGGTATTAGGTGTTAGCCTAAAAAAATTTTATTATATTTTTCTTTTAACTATAAATTTGTAATTAACTTTTTATGAGAATTTAAATGAAAAAATTAGAAGATCTAATTGGATGAATTTACTGAAGACGTCTTAAATTTTGATATTAACGAAGAAGATTTATCAACAAAGAAAATCATTATTCATGTTAATTGTTTAATTCTTTTTTAAAAGCCTTCCTTAAATATTTAACTTTTACCTTCTTTTTTTTTTTTTTTTTTTTTTTTTTTGTCATTAATTGTTGAATAATGATTTTCCCTATTGTCTTTCTAAAAATAGATTTCTTTATTGATATAGGATTGTTGATTTGAACTTTTGAATTTTGGTAATTGTCTGTCTAAGTATCGTTTTGAAAGTACACTTGTATTGGGGAGTTTGTGTACCCTTTTTTTTTTTTTTTTCTTCTACGTATTGTTGTTTGGTTTGTTGTCTTGAATGTAGTATTTAGTTATTTATAATGTGTTAACATGTTTATATTATACGTTTTTGTTATTTTAATTGTTCATAAAAATTATGTGTTAACACATCTATAACGTATAATGAGTTAAACCGGTCTTTATTGTGTTGTGATATCCTATCATGTCATGTTATCGTTTTATGTTATTGTGTGACAATAACTTATCATGTTGACACATTAATTTAATCTTTTGATTTCATGGTACGATAAGTTATCGTGTTGTATTCGTGTTATCTTTCAACATATTATAATGGAGTCTTGTTCAATTTCTTATGTGGGAACTTCTTGAGAACTTAATTGGCAATCAATATTTTGAAAACCGGACTGGACTGGCCGGTTCAACCAGTTGAACAGTCAACCGGTTCAGATTCCGGTCCGCTTATACCTCTAAAACCGTTTTAACCCTAAAACTAGTCAATCGGCCGGTTCAACTGTGGAACCGCGAATTGTTCTGGTTTTTCTTCATTCCTCATTTGTGTAACTATTTTCCCAAAAACACACCCTATTCTCTTGCAAAAACCGTTGCCTTCTCCTCGTCTGTGTTCCTCTCTCTCAAACCCATCGGTACTGCTCAGGCTATGACGGTAAGGTAGTTTAGGATATTTGAAAGAGGGGTATCAGAGAGGGATATTTTTGGACATGATCAATCGTCAAACCAACTGTCAATCAACCACCACCGACCAGCGCCATCCAAACCAGCGCCGAACTTCACTGGGTACGATCGATCACCGACCTCCATTGAATCGTCGTCGTTAGGGTTGCAGCGACAAAGAAAGGGAAATGGAGCTAGAGAGAGAGTGAGAAAGAGCAAGAGAGAGAGAGAGAGAGCCTGTGAAAACGCTATGAGATTGAAGACGGAGAGATGACAGACACAGGTTTAAAGCATCTTGTCAGTGTATTGTAACTTGTAAAAGCTACTCTAGCTCCCCTAGCTGCACTTTGCAAAGGATTCGGTTAGATTCTTTGTCGTCTATTTTTTTTTTCCCTTTTTTTTTTTTTTATCTTTTTTATTTACCATAATTTTTTTTCAAAAAAAATATATAAATATTAATGACGTAATTATGACGTCACCAATTCAACCGCAGTTCGCCTACCGGTTAAACCGGTGACATGTGACCTGGTGACTTTTCCGGTTCGACGTTCGGTCCGGTTTTAAAAACATTTTTGGCAATAAGCAAAGCAACCCGCACATATTCTAGGGTAAACTAAAACTTACCAACATAGCATTCATCATTTTTCAATGGTTCATTATTTCTCTTAGCAATTCCATTTTACTAAGGTGAATAAGGTGCAGTTGTTTGACAAATACTTTCGTATTAGATATAGAATTAGACAAACGACAATTTATATTTGCCATCTCTATCACTTCGAAGAATCTTAATCTTTTGTTAAGTTGATTCTCAACTTCGTTCTTGTATCACATATAATTTTCTAAGGCATCATCTTCGCTCCCTAGAAGATAAACATAACAACATCTTGTGCAATCATTAATAAAAAAAATAAAAATTTGCCACCTCTAATTTGCACAAATTTTAAGTTACAGATATTTATGTGAATTATCTCTAGAGATTCGATACTTTTTTCAATGAATTGAAAGAAGTTCGAGTCAACTTGAAGTCCATATGAGTCTCACTCTTATAATTTGAACCAATTTTTCATTGTGGCAATAATTCTAAGTTAATTAATTTATGTAACCATCATAGTTAACATGCCCTAGTCTAACATGACAACATCAATTGACTCAATCATATAAACATAAGATGTAGTTTCAAAATGAGCTTCAAAATTAACATTTTTTCAGAATTAGAGTAAACAACAATCGACTCAATCAACGCAAAGTAGTTAATTAAATACTGTTTCATAATTAAAGTAAAGAGAGTTTCCAAAATCGTAAACAAGATACTGTTTTGAAACTAAACAATTCCTGAATGACTAATTAATTTAAAATACCAGAACATAAAAACTCAAATATGCTTTAAGATTGTTGGTGGGAATTACTAAAACTCTCAATTAAATATTTAATTAATCAAGAAATATAAATAAACCGCATGTATATAGTTTCAAAGTGAACCTTTAATAAACATGAAGAGATACTAAATACAAATTTTAAAAACCATGTGACCATTCACTAAGTCGATATAAAGCAAATTCAGAGATAGTGTAATGAACATTCACTAAGTAGTGAACGTTTACTCAGCATATACAAAACCAAGATATGAAACGTATAGTGAACACTCACTAAGCATATACAATGCAATTTCAGAATATGAAATATAGTGAACATTCATTAAACATATAAAATGTTCAGTTCAAAATATACAGGTTTAGTGAACGTTAACTACAAACTTAAAGGTTAATCAATTGATGAACAATGATGAAGTAGATTGATGCTAGAGTTGAACTTTATGCCCTTCAAAGTAGATTCACGATTCCACATTAGTGTTAATGGTTGAATGAATATCTACCTTCTAGGGTATATAAATATATTTGTCTAGCCTCAATCTACTTCTTCATTGTTGGCACGTAAGGTTATGATGAAGTAGATTGAGACTAGAGTTGAACTATATGCCAACGATCTCAAATTTTTGATTCAAGCTCTTGAAACCAAAAATTTCGGTGAACTGAATTTCACTAACTTTTTATGTTACATTTGTGTTATCCTTCGGTGATAATGAAATGATCATTCATTGATTTTGAAATATCATCTATTTATAGAAGATTAGGAGATACAATCGAATGGATGTAACATTTTGGAATTCTAGAAAGGCATCAGTTTGGAAAAGGCAAGTGAATGTCTAGTGTAACTGCCAAAAGTTTTAGGCTTGCCAACATATGTGAATGTTTAGTGGCACTAGTTCGTAGTAATTGCCACCAGATGCAATATCTGTTTACTTTTAAATATTTTTTCCTAAAAAGATAATACACTGATGGTTCAAGACCCAAATTCGAACTCGAATCTAAATCCGATCTAACCCGACCCAAACCCTTGCACAACATGGCAGTGACGCATGTGCGCCTGTGTGTGCTTATAATCATATAAGTATTATAATGAATACAAGCTTGTATACCAAAGAGCTCGCCTTTTATTCACAACTTAGAGCTTGATATATTTTTAAAATTTTCTCCCACAACCAATGTGAAATTGCTTTTTCATTATAGTTTTCAACTAATGTCAAGTGGGTATTTTGAAAATTAAAATGACATTTGAAACTTAATAATTTTTGGCATGTGTAGATATACTATATTAATCTCTAATTGAAGAGGAACACATTGAAACTCTAATACAATTAATTTAATTAATGGATCCTATTTTAATTAATTATTAAAGTTGCAAAAAATTCTAACAAAGTATACCTCATGGTGACATGCCCAAACATCGCTTATGCAATTCATTAGGTTAGCTAGTTCTTATCCGCTTAACGGACGATTCATTACTCTACGATTTTGTGTATTTGGCGATACATCAAAGGACACTCTTCCATGATCTCCATTTTTATTCACAATCCTCTCCATTTTTACATGCCTAAGCTGACGCTAGTTGGGCCAAAGATACCACCAATCGACACTCTACTACAGAATATTGTTTCTTCCTTGGAGACTATTATTTCGTGGCATAGTAAAAACAAATTGTTGCTCAATCTAGCACAGAAGTAAAGTATCGTACTCTTGCTGATGGCAGTTAAGAATTACTTTGGCTACAATGGTTACTTGATGACATGGGAAAGCCCTCTCCCAACGTGGTCATTATTACTATGACAATCAGGATGCCATCAAATTGCCCACAAAGACGTTTTCCATGAGTGCAATATACACATCAGGACTAATTGTCTCTTCGTTCACCGTCACATTCCTCAACATATTATTTGCCTCCACTCAGACAACTCTATTGATCACAGTGCAGATGGTTTCACCAACACTCACTTGCATGCTTTCACACTATACTTTCCAAATTCAAATTGACATCTGTTTTACCACATTGAGTTTAAATGAAGATGTTAGTATATGTATATATGAGTCTTAACTAGCTAGATTACTTGGAGTCCAATATTGCAAACCCTAATCCTTGCCCATACATTGGCACCATTATACATCCTTGTATTTTTGCATGCTTAACACATCAACACATTGTCTCATATTTTTTTTTTAATATTTTGCCTCTCAATTATTCTAACAAACACCAAATAGTTTACATAGTAGTAAACAATGATTTCAAAATGATAGCTCCTTTCAAAGGGAAAAAAAAATACATACAAACTCAATATATACAATACTTAAACCACTGTTTCTAAGGCTATTGCATTAATGGAGTTTCAGAATTCAGCTAATTAGCAGCGGTGACATTACTTACCATTGTGTTCTGTTCTTTTTCGTATACACTGGTTCAATAGATTGCCTCCTTGATGAAGGAGAAGAAAGGAACAAATAGACAAAGGTGTTGTGCGGAAGCGTGTCGGGTGGACCCAATACAGATCAAATATTATGGGAGATGAAAAGAAAACACACACACTCACAAACAAAAACACAAGTTTTAACGAGGTTCGGTAATTTTGCCTAATCCTCGGGAGCAACTATGGAACTTCTTTATTTGACAATAAAATACAAATAAAGAATACAAAACAAGGTCTTAAAACAACTTAAGACACTTGTGCAAAAAATTCACTCAATTGTGGCTATTGAGGAATTGAACTCTCTCTCTTAATGCACTTCTTCAATTGAGAGATATTGTTTTCTTCAATTGTGAGATGTTTTTTCTTCAAAGCTCATAGCCTCTATTTATAGTAGAGGTTTGAGCTTTGTTTTCAATCTGAACCAAAAAAACATGAACCTTCAACAATTTTTGCAGTCCAAAATTGCAGCTCCTTCTTTCAACAAAAATGGCCACTTTCACATGTTGATTTTCTCTTCAAAAAAATCTGCTACTGCTTTCATATTTTGTTCAATTCAAATAAGGCTGCATCAATAAGAATAAGGCTCACCATTTAAAAAGAGAGCCACCAACCCAACAAAAGGGTGGTTCTAATCCGGCCTCTGTTCCATGGGCACATCACCCCAATGCTTCAGTTAGAGACTCGACTGGTAACAATCAAGACCTCAGCTCAGTCACACCAGTTCAGATTAGCACACCAGCTCAAGTCAGCACACAAACTCACACACCAGCTCAGGTCAACACACCAGCTTAAATCAGTTCTGTTGAGCTCAGCTCAGCTCTGCCCAACCACCTTAGCTCAGATCAACAACTCAGCTGAGCTCAACTTAGTCATGCTCAATATTCATAGAGTGCAATATGTGTGTATATGAGCTGATGGTTAGGTGCCTAAAACAAAATCCTCAACAAAAAATAGTTTGTTACAGTTTGTTAGGCATCTTCTAGATTCATTATATTAGAGTTTATTATAAGTAGCCTATATATATATTAATCTTGTGTGTTGTTGAAAGATGAAAAAGAAAGATAAAAAAGAAATGATCACTTTGTACAAGAGCTTCCCTCCTATCTTCTTTTTTCTACTTTTAATTTTAGAATTTCAACATCGAGTCTACTCCGAAGGCTTCTTCTTCCTACCCTTACGGGACGACTTGTCAGAATTCGACACCACTTTCTAGAACATCTTGGAGGTGCTAAAGGCCATCAACGTCAACTGTAGAGCCCCGCTCAGGGAATACTTGTTAAGGATAAGGGAAGAGGAGCAAGAACGAGTTGCTTGCATTATCTATATTACACTCATGTACTTTGCTGATGATGTGGCTGGTGACATGGTGGTTCCGACCATTATATTGTGCATGAGTGCTACTTATTTGCAGGCTTTTCATGCCATTCGTCGACTTTTGGCAGATGGTTATCTTCCCCTTCAAGGTACAAAAACAATTTCTCCCAGTAAATATATACATGTATAAATACAAGTATGTATATAATGTATATATCTATATATGTATATGTACATAATGTATATATTTATATATCTATATGTACATATATATAGCTAGTAGTCTAGTATATAAAACACAAGCAAAGAAAATAGGATTTTCAATCAGCCAGAATAATGACTTAGAAAAACTTCCAAGAAGATTTCATAATAAAATAAACTAAATTTGACAAACGATTGCAGTTAGAGAAATGCGACGTGAATAAGGTTGCATTTGGGTAAGGGATTTGACAAATTCAAGAGATTTGTGAAATGAAGGGATTTTGAAATCCCTTCATTTCACAAATTCCTAACAGAAATTCTTTATTTGGATAATTGTTTGAGCTGAAGTATTTGAATGTATAATTTATAATGCCTTTGTTTGGATAGGTAAAGTATTTGTAAACAATATTCTCCTAATCCCAAATTTCAACAACAAATTTATGGAAACAAAACAGAATTATTAGAACAATTTTATTGGAACTAAAACAAATTTCAACAACAAATTTATGGGGAAAAAAAACAGAATTATTAGAACAATTTTATTAGAACTAGAATAAATTTCAACAACAAATTTATGGGAACAAAACAGAATTATTAGAACAATTTTATTGGTATTAAAATTTGAGAATAAAATTCTACTTTTCATTAATTTCAAAGTGAAAGAGATGCAATATTTATAGCCTACCAAAATTCCATATGGATGAGTCTAACAAACTATAACAACCAAGCATAACAAACATAACAATTTGACAATGGAAGCTTCTAAAGGAATATTTCTAAATTCTAATACTCCCCCTCAAGATGGAGAATATAGATTGTGAATTCTCATCTTGCTCAGTAAGAATTGAAACTGAGAAGTATCTAATGCTTTGGTAAAAAGATCAGCCAGCTGATTATGTGCATTAGCGTGCATGGTTTTAATGATTCCGACCTGTAACTTTTCACGCACAAGATGACAATCGATCTCAATGTGCTTGGTACGTTCATGATACACGGGATTGACGGCAATCTGAAGTGCAGCCTGATTATCACAATAAAGCAAGATCGGTCCTAGATGAGGAATATGGAGTTCCTGAAGAAGACCAAGTAACCAAACAATTTCACAAGTGGTGTTCGCCATAGCACGATACTCTGCTTCAGCGGAAGAGTGAGAGACAACTTGTTGTTTCTTAGATCGCCACGAAATAAGAGAAAATCCAAGAAACACACAAAAACCAGTGAGAGAACGTCGTGTGTCAGGACATGTGCCCTAGTGAACGTCAGCAAAAGCCTTGAGTTGGATTGTAGATTTGGCAGGAAAGAAAAGACCTTGGCTTGGAGCTTTCTTTACATATTGAAGAATACAAAGAGCCGCTTAAAGATGCGAAGTACGTGGAGCAGCCAAGTACTGGCTGAGGCGATTAACCGAGTAACTGAGATTAGGTCTGGTAATGGTGAGATATAGTAACTTGCCAATCAGTCGTCTGTAACTGCTAGGATCGAAAAGGAAATCACCATCGGAGGCTGATAATTTGAGATTTGGTTCCATAGGAACAGACACAGGTTTACACCCTAAATATCCTGTATCAGAGAGCACTTCCAAGGCATATTTGCGTTGGTAAAGTGAGATTCCAGCCGTGGAACGTGCTACCTCGAGACCCAAAAAATACTTGAGATGACCCAAATCTTTGATTTTGAATCGCTTACCAAGAGTGGATTTCAGATTCTCTACGGCTGTTGAATCGTTACTAGCAATAATGATATCGTTGACATATACCAATAATGCCAAAAACGAATTACCAATAACTTTGATAAACAAGGAGTGATCACAAGTAGATTGAGTAAAGCCTTTAGAAAGCAATACAGTGGAGAACTTATAGAACCACTGTCTACAAGATTGTCGTAAGCCGTATAGAGATTTGTGAAGTTTACAAACGACATTTGGAGGTAAAGGCTCCCTCTGTCGACGAGAGTAATCGGGGGTAATGTTATAAAAATTTCTTTAGTGAGATCACCATGAAAAAATGCATTGGTGACATCCAACTGGGAAAGAATCCACTTCGAAACAGCAGCTAAGGAGAGTAAAACTTTGACGATAACCATTTTGGCGACGGGAGCAAAAGTGTCAAGAAAATCAATGCCCTCTTGTTGTGTAAACCCCTTAGCCACAAGACGTGCTTTATAGCTGTGAACAGTACCATTCACTAGAAATTTGGTCTTGTAGATCCATTTACAACCTACCGAATATTTGCAAGGAGGTAATGAAACGATGGACGAAATGCCAGGGTTTCCAAAGCACGTAATTCCGTATTCAAGGCATTATGCCAAACCTGGTGCTCAACGACATCGGGAAAAGATTTAGGGTCGGTGTGTGAAGAAATGGTTAATATGAAATGGCGAAAGGGTGGGGAAAGCCGATGGTAACTAAGAGAAGAAGACAATGGATAGGGAGTAGATTTGGATGGAGTGACCATGGAAGTAGTAGAAGGATGAGTGGCAAGATAACAGTGATAATCAGATAAGTGGGAGGGCCGCTTAGAGACACGGTAAGGACGAGAAGGATTAGGGGAAGGTGGGGATGAAGATGACGGATAGGAAGAAGTAGTGGTAAGCATGACCGAAGAGATAGGAAAATCAGGGCCAGAAGAGACAGGCAGAAGAAGAACACAATCATGAAAGAAATCATGAAGAACAGAGTGAGATTGGGCATCAGCAAATGGAAAGATGGTCTCATGGAAGTGAACATTGTGAGAAATGTAGACTTATTTCCCTCGAGGTTAAGAAGTTTGTAGCCTTCGTAACCAGAAGGATAACCAAGAAATACAGAACTGCGAGCACGAGGAGAAAACTTAGTATGATGGTTGGGGAGAGTGGAACCATAACAAAGACACCCAAAAGTACGTAAGTGGGTGTAAGTAGGTAGGGTACCATGTAACAGGTCAATTGGAGTTTTGTTCGCCAATAGGGGGAATAATGTGCGATTAATTCAATAAACAGCAGTGAGAATACAATTCCCTCAATAGCAAAGAGGAACACAAGATTGAAATAGTAGGGCTTGAGCTACATTGAGGATATGTTGGTGTTTTCGCTCAACAACGGAATTCTGTTCGGGTGTGCTAACACAAGAATGATAAGGAAGAATGCCGTGAGAGCGAAAAAAATTAGTAAAGGCCAATTCAAGGGCATTATCGTAGTGAATAGATTTGATGGATTTGGAATATTGAGTGTCGATGAGATTGTAAAAATCGGGAAAAATGGTAAGAACATCAAATTTGGCCTGTAAAAGATAAACCCAAATAGCTCGAGTACAATCATCAACAATAGTGAGAAAATACTTGTGTCCAGCAATGGTGGCAACATGGAAAGGTCCCCAAATGTCAATATGTATTAGATTAAAAGAGTGGGCGGACATGTGATTATGAGAAATAAATGGGAGACGTTTTTGTTTAGCCATATGACAGATGTAACAAGGGGAGGAAAAATGGAACGAAGAATTAGGAAGTTGTAATTCATTATGAAGCATTTGAACTTTTACAGGAGATGGATGCCCAAGGCGAAAATGCCAAATATCACATTTAGACATTACAGAGCAAGAAAAAACTGAATTACAACGGAGAACACCTAATTATAGAAAATAGAGGTTATGGTGGCGGCTACTCTTCCTAATCGTCAAGCCCTGAGTAGGGTCCTAAATAACACATGCAGAAGAAGAAAAATTAACAATGCAAGAATGACAAAAAGTTAGAGCACTTATACTAAGAAGATTAAAGGAAAACGTGGGCACAAACAACACATTGTGTAAAACTAAGGAAATGGATAAGAGTACAGTGCCAATGCGAGTGATAACAACATTCTGACCACTAGGAGGTGTAACAGTGGTGTGGTGAATCATTTTAGAATGAGAAAACAGAGAAATAGAGCAACAAATATGATGGGAGGCGCCAGTGTTAATGACCCAAGTATGTGGAGGAACCAAAGAGTGGGAAAGAGAAAAAATGTGCATGAATTACCATTGACGGGAGGAACCGAAGGGTCCATGGTCGATAGTGGCGCAGAAATAGAGAGCCCATGAGGATGAAGCTACGAGCTGAGATAGGAGATCAATTATTGAACCTGATTCGGAGAAAGATGGTCAGAGGTGGTGGAAATAGCCGGAGCAGTAGCAGCGGTGGGTAGGGATGCTGTAAAACGATAGTTGGTTGGCTTGGATGGAAGAGAATTGGGATCGGCTGGGTATTGGGCTTTGGGTTTGGGCTTATAGCCAAGGGGGTAGCCATAGAGACGGTAACATTGATCAACCAAATGATTTTCAAGCCCACAGTGAGAACACTGTTTGGGGCGTTGATTGCGAAATGGCGAAGACGAAGAAATCGTCGCGACTGGAACAATCGAAGGTGAAGGGGCCATGACACCAAAGGCAAGAGAGTCAGTCGGTGCAGAAGAACCAGCACCGAGGGTCCGTTGTCGCTCCTGAATAACGAGGTTGAACACATTCGAAATCGAAGGCAGAGGATCCATCAGCAGAATTTGGCCGCGAAGACCAGCATATGATTCGTTGAGTCCCATGAGAAATTGCATTACATGTTCAGTTTGTTGATGATCGGTCCACGATTTCATGCCTCCACATTGACAAAGAGGAACGGGTTGGAAGTTCTTGAGCTCATCCTAAAGGGTTTTCAACCGAGTGAAGTAGGTGTTGAGATCAAGGGATCCTTGAGAGAGACCATAAAGCCGCTGCTTGATCTGGAATATGTGAGAAGCATTGCTCTGACGAAATCTGTCATGAAAATCGGTCCAGGCAGCATGAGCACTATCGAGATAGAGGAGGCTATTTGTGATTTCTTTGGAGACGGTATTAAGGAGCCAAGAAAGCACCATATTGTTGCAACGAGACCAGACGCCAGTAGAGAGATCATCAGAAAATGGTTGTGGAAGAGTGTTGTCAACGAAGCTAAGCTTGTTCTTGCCATTGAGAGCCATCGTCATTGCACGAGTCCAGGTATTGTAATTAGGGCCAGTGAGTATGTGAGAAACGAGGGCTAAACCAAGATGATCCCCACTGTGGAGGAAGAAAGGTCTATGGATATTATCCATGGAATGGGTTTCCAATGGAGACTGCAGAGTGGTGGATGAAGATAGAGGTGTCAGGGGTTGGAATCGATTGTTGGTGGCTGGTGGCAGTTGATTACCACTGCCACGAGCCATGGGGGCTCAAATGTGGAGCTGCTAGGTGCAGTGAAGAAAGAAAACTTCTGATACCATATTAAAATTTGAAAATGAAAGATTACTTTTCATTAATTTCAAAGTGAAAGAGATACAATATTTATAACATACCAAAATGCCATATGGATGAGTCTAACAAACTATAACAACCAAGCATAACAAACATAACAATTTGACAATGGAAACTTCTAAAGGAATATTTCTAAATTCTAGTAATTGGAACTAAAACAACTTTTGAACAAAAAAATTATTAGAACAAAACATTTTTTTTTTTTTTTGTTCTATTTCTAATCCCAGTTCTGGAAACACACACACACACACACACATATACATATATTAAAAAAAAATAAAAAAAATCACTAAACTAAACAAAAACAGAAACAGGCTACAAGACGACCTCAACACATTCGCAACGTCATCGGCGAAATCGAAGACCCTAAGCCATCACAATCCCAATCAAAACCCTAAGCACATTCGCAACCCCAATCGAGCAAGAAACATGGAAACGAAATCAAACTAAGATCTACCCCAAATTGAGCAAGAAACATGGAAACAAAATCAAAACGAACAGGTTTGGAGGGAGATTTTGTCGGTAGAATGAGAAATCGGAGGGCGATTTCGTTGAAGGTTGAGAAATTGGAGACCGATTCGTCGTCGGTGGTCGCGAAGGAGATGACTATCGTCGGTGGTCTTGAAGCAAGGGCTGTCGTCGGTTGTCACGAAGGATGGCTCGTCGTCGCAAGAAGAGAGCTCGTCGCGAAAGTCTGTTCGTCGCGCGATCGTCAATTGTCTGGTATGTTCGTCTCATCGCCTGGTCTATTTGTCGCGAAGAGGATGTGATTTTGGAAATCCTTTGGTTGAGTGGATTTATCAAATTCTACCTCTTCTAAATTCATTTGTAAATTTTTCCATTCACTCAAAAAAGAATTTGACAAATTCTTTCTCCTATTACCCAAATAAGGAATTTGCCAAAAGAGAATTTCAAAATCCCCTAACCAAATAAAATCCTTCTTGCAAATCCTTTATCCAAACACAAGAAAAAATTAAACATTATATCTGAACACATAAAACATTGTCTAACTTTTAATCCTGTCAAGTTCAAAACTTAATTTGAGGTCCAATTACCTTGCTATGCTGAGACTATTCTTACAATGATCATATATAACTACCAACTAATCGTAACTGATTTTTAACTTCGCGCTTGAAGTCTACACTAACCATAACGAGGACATTCTAAAATTAAATGAAACTTGTATAAGCTGAAGCGAGAGTCATGTGCATGCCACCTAATTTTTTGGCCCAGTTTTAATTGATACTTCATATGTTAAGTGATCACTATATATATATATTTTTATCAAAAGCACTTAATTGAACAAGTATTTAATTCACTTTTTAAGTGTTTACAGAATTAGTTTCCCAGATTAAGGACATGTTTAATAACCACTTAAAAATTAAATGTCGAAAATTTAAGTACTTAATTTTAAGTGCTGAAATTATCAAAAGGTTGTTTGATAAAATTGTGCTGAAAATTTAAGTGTTGATTTTTTTTTATTTTTAATTATTTTTATAAGTACAAAATTTGTATACTAAAAATTATTTAATTTACATAACTATCTTTGAATCAAAATAATATGAAGAAAAAAAAATTGAAACCAAAACAATAAAATCAGGATATCATTTTAAAAAATAAAAATTATATTAAAATTAAAAGTAAAAATTAACCCAAAAATATATAATATTATGTATTTTTTATGCGGTTTGATTGCTTAAATTAAATTATAACAATAATTTAAATATAAAATTAAATTAAAATCCTAAAATAATCCAAAGTTAATCCAATTCTCATTAAACCTAACCTTAATTAAACCCTCGTAGGGGATCAATGATAAAATGATCAAAATATAAATTTTTTTAAGTGAAAAATAATGGAATGCATTAAGTAAAATGAAATAAGGGCATGTTTGATAAAAAAAAAAATTAAGTACTTAAAATTGATTATATTAAATACTTAATTAATTAGGTTTATTTGATAAATGTAATTACACTTAATTAATTAAGTTAACTTAAAAATTAAGTCAAAATGTGAGTAAAAAATTAAGTCAAGATCTCTTCACTTATTTCATTTTGCTTAATGCACTCCATTATTTTCCATTGAAAAAAAAATTATATTTTGACCATTTTACCCTCAATCCCCTTTAATTAGAGTTAAGATTAATGAGAATTAGATTAATTTTGGATTATTTTATGATTTTAATTTTATTTTATATTTAAATTATTGTTATAATTTAATTTAAGCAATCAAACTACATAACAAAATACATAATATTTACATATTTTTTGGTTAATTTCTATTTTTAATTTTAATATAATTTTATTTTTTTAAAATGGCACCCTGATTTTATTGTTTTGTTCTCAATTTTTATTTTTATTTTTATTTTCACATTATCTTGATTTAAAAGTAGTTATGTAAATTAAATAATTTTCAGCATATAAATTTTGTACTTATCAAATAAATAAAAAAAATTCAACACTTAAATTTTCAACACAATTTTATCAAACAACCTTCTTAAATTTTTAGCACTTAATTTTCAACACTAAAATTTTCAATACTTAAAAATTAAGTTGTTATCAAACAAGCCCTAAGTAAAGGGACCTTGACTTAATTTTTTTACTCTTATTTTGACTTAATTTTTAAGTTAATTAATTAAGTAATACTAATTGCATTTATCAAATAAACTTAATTAATTAAGTACTTAATATAATCAATTTTAAAAACTTATTTTTTTTTATCAAACATGCTCTAAGTACTGTTTGGCTGGGAATCAGAATTAGAAAAAAAAACATGTAAATTTTCAGAATTTTGTATGCGTCCATTTCTAATTCCATTTCCGAAGTTCCAATTCCTTGAAACCAAACGCTACATAAATGGAGTTTCAGAATTCAGCTAAGTAGCAGCGACATTACTCACCACAGTGTTCGGAAACAGCGCAAGGCACTGTGATTCTGTGAAGTTATCTGACTCCATCTCTATGTTTTGTTCTTTTTGTCTCCTCTGGTTCCAGCGATGAAGGTATAATTACAGAGGTTTCACTTTCAGAGCAGGCCATTGGCCAGCCAAATGTGCGTACTGCCACACAAAGACATCCAAAAAAATTCAACTTTGTAAAATCGTTTAAAATACCTATGCTCTTGATTTCTCAGACAGCGACTCATCGCCTGCATGACAATTTCTATGCTCATAGCTTCAGAAAATGTATAAATATTAGTAATTAAAATAACTGAAGGCATAGAGAAAGAGAGGTGACAGAGAGAGATGGAGAAGAAAGGATCAAGTAGACAAAGGGTGGTTCTCGTCCTACCACCATTTCAAGGGCACATGACCCCAATGCTTCAGGTGGGAACTCTTCTCCACTCCAAAGGCTTCTCAATCACAGTAGCCCACACCGAATTCAATCCTCCTATTCATTCAAACCATCCGGACTTCTTCTTCCTACCCCTATGGGACAACTTATCCGAATACGACACCACCTTCTGGAATATGTTGGAGGTACTAAAAGCCATTAACGTCAACTGCAGAGCCCCGCTCAAGGAATACTTGGTTCGAATAATGGAGGAGAAACAAGAACAGGTCAACTGCATCATCTACGATACACTCATGTACTTTGCTGATGATGTGGCTAATGATGTGAAGGTCCCAACCATCATATTGCGCACCACAAGCGCATCATATTTGCTAGCTTGTCATGCTGTTCCTCAACTTCTGGCAGATGGTTATCTTCCCTTTGAAGGTATATCATAATTTCTCCCAAGAAAGATATATTGCTAGTATTGCTATGAATAATTACCTGAAAATGATGAAATACGGAAAAAGAAAAAGGAAAAAAAAACGCAGATTTACGGTGTGCCAGAACAATGATTTATATAAACTTCCGAGAAGATCTCAATATAAATAAACTACAAACAATTGCACTTAAGGATAAACGGAAGGAGAATGCTTTAAGGTTGCACTTGGACTGATAAAGAAGTTATGAAATCGATCCTTACAGTTTCTTTCTCCTATCCAAACTTACTTTTATAGTCCCATACTCCCATTTAATACTATTTACTTTGATGAACCATATTTTTATTGCAATGAAAATGCTTAATTCCCTTGATTTCGAATGCATCAATACAAATGGAGCCTAAAGAAATTTCAAGCATTCTATCTGAACATATAAAATTATTATCAGTCAAGATTAAAAGTGTCTTTATATTACTAAAGAATGATTGACATCAAAACGAAAACTACACGAAACAAGATATGTATAGCACTATATAATTCCTATTCGAAAATGAAATGTGAGCTCCATTCATGAAAGGTCATGGTTCATTTTGAGATCCAGAGTTCACTTATTGTTTTGAAATTGTTAAAACAATGATTGATGACGTGATTACAGAGTCTCTCTCGCACGAGATAGTCCCGAAGCTTCATCCCTTCAGATATAAGGACATACCTGTCCCTGAATTTACTAAAGATATTATAAAGCTGAATGAAAACTCCTTCAATCCAAGATCTTCTAAAGCAATGATATGGAACACTATGGACTTCCTCGAGGATTCTTTACTGTTGCAGCTACAACAGAATTACCAGATTCCAGTATTCCCTGTGGGCCCTCTACACAAGATGGCACTAGCCTCACCAACTAGCTTGCTGAAAGAGGATGAAAGTTGTATTACATGGCTGGACAAACAAGCTCCCAATTCAGTTCTTTACATAAGCCTGGGGAGCTTGGCTTCCATGGACGAGAATGAGCTGGCCGAGTGGGCTTGGGGGCTAGGTAACAGCGACCAACCATTCCTATGGGTGATCCGGCCCAGCTCGGTTCGTGGATCAGAATGGATTGAGCTCTTGCCTGAAGGTTTTGAGGAAGCAGTAGGAGAAAGAGGCCTCATAGTGAAATGGGCACCACAAAAAAAGGTTTTGGCACATAGTGCAGTAGGAGGGTTTTGGAGCCACTGTGGGTGGAATTCAACATTGGAAAGCCTCGGCGAAGGAGTTCCAATGATATGCCGACCATGTTTCGCAGATCAACTGACAAATGCTAGATACTTGACTCATGTATGGGAGGTAGGCCTGGAGTTGGAGCATGAATTGGAGAGAACGGAAATTGAGAAAGCTATAAGAACACTAATGGTGGATACGAAAGGGGATGAAATGAGGAAGAGGGCAGCCGTGATGAGGCAACAGATCGAATCTTGCGTGAAGAAAGGCGGATCTTCATACAATTCCTTTAATGACCTAATAGACTTCATCACCTGTCTGGATGCCAAGGTGAAAGAGCCGCATTTAGGTTTCTAGGGCTTTGACCATGATATGAAACACAAATACATTCATCTCAGCGTTCCACATTTGTTTGGAATCTGAACCATTCTCAATTATTGGTGATTGAAAGAGATCGAATCATCTAAGTCTTACCTAGCTGTAGATCAGATGAATGCTTGGTTTCAGTAGATCGACTTGCAGCAAAGCAGGAAAAAAAAACATACTAACAGAGGACGAAATACAGCGTGTTCTACAGACTGGAGCTCTGGTTAGGCGAAATCCTCATTTTCAAATTATAGAAAGAAGAGAATTAGGAACCTAAACAAGAGGGATACAGGTGAAGGAGATCCGCCATTGTTTACAATTGATCAACTATAAACATTCCATTTGCGTCAACAAAGAACTTCTCATATATCGTTTCATATTGTAAGGCAGTTTCAAGAAAATAAACTAAGATCAATCTACACTATTCATACCTTCTGTTCTATATGTGAAAAAATATCTAAAAATAAGTGCAAAAGAGATTACCGCATGGAAGCGTGCCCGCAAACTCCGTCAATTCTGGAAGATTGTTTGAAGGATCATCTTTACACAGAGGAATATTATCTTTACGGCATGTTTGGTTGAATGGAATCGAGGGTGGAATGAAATCACATTCCGCCCTCGATTCCTATTCTATTGTTTAGTTCTCCAATGGAATCACTTTTGTGATTCTATTGGAATGAATGAGATTCTATTTAAGATGGAGTGGAATGAGATTCCATTCCAATGGAATCAATATCTTAAATTACAAGATAGCCCTTATAATTAAACTCTTAAAAATTGAGAACAAAAACAGAAATTAGAGAACATAAATTGAAATTAGAGAACAAAAAGTTGGAGATAGAAATAGAAAACTGATAACAGAACTAGAAAATTGATAATAGAAACTGAAAATTGAGAATAGAAACAGAAAATTAAAAACATAAACTGAAAATTGAGAACAAAAATAGGAAATTAGAGAACAAAAAATTGAGAACACAAACTAAAAATTGAAAACAAAAACATAAAATTAGATAACAGAAAATTGAGAACAGAAACAGAAAATTGAGAATATAAACTGAAAATTGAGAACATAAACTGAAAATTGAAAACAAAAATATAAAATTAGAGAACGAAAATTGAAAATTAAGAACAAAAACAGAAAATTGAGAACGGAAACCGAAAATTGAGAATAAAAACAGAAAATTGAGAACAAAAACAAAAAATTGAAAACATAAATTGAAAATTGAGAACAAAAAATAGAAAATTAGAGAACGGAAAATTGAAAAAGGAAACTGAAAATTGAGAACAAAAACAGAAATTAAAGAATAGAAAATGAAAATTGAGAATAAAAATAGAAATTAGAGAACAACAATTTAAAATTGAGTTAAATAGTGAAATATAATAAAATGAGGAAATGAATAAAATAGTGAAATATAATAAAATTTTATCATAACCAATCTAGAAGAGAATGGAATAATAATTTTATAAGAGCAAAATGAAAATTTTACTATATTTCATTATTCCATTCTTTCTTTCATTTCATACCAACAAAACAAGAGAATGGAATAGTGATTCCATTCGCAATTCCATTCCATTTCTTCTCTCATTCTATTATTTATTCCATTCCATTCCACCTTAATTCTATTCCATCCAATCAAACATGCCGTTAGTTTAAACGCCTTTATTAAACTAAGTGCAAAAGAGACTTGTCTTAAAACTTTTTGAAACTGATCAATCAGAAATTTTATTTCCAAATTTGATCAGCTACAGTTTTTTTGTATTTTATTTGATGATTCGTCTTGATGAGCAGAGTTGGAAGGCCCGTCATTCCGTCAACTTTCCATTTTAAAAGAAAGAAAAGAAAAAGAAATCGCTCGCTTCAGAAGTCAAAAAAAATACAAGTTCTAGTCACCCCTGACAAGATCTCAGATAGGATCAAACATAAAAAACTTGATGGGTTTGAGAGAGCCAAATCTACTGACAAAAACTATAATAAAATGAAGTAGAATACTGTCAAAATCATATTATCACAATTCTTATCAAAGGGAATACAGAGAATTTTTGCCAAGCAAAAGATAATTGATCATTTTTAATTTAATTGTTTGTGTATTCGAGCTAAAACACTACTGTAAGGATTTGAAAGAAATGCATAAAGTAGAACGCCTCAAGCATTGGAATTAAGTCTAGAATCCAAAAGAAGAAAAGGAGCCAAGTCATCCCAAGGGACCGATCCCAAATTTTACTATCCTTAACCCTCGATCCCCAGGCATCCAATCATGTATTTTCTTTTTGGACAAAGAGTAGAAGATGTATCCACATCGATCAACCAACCACCCCCGCCACGATTGACGACCACCACTGCGCCTCGCCACCACCGCCACACCTTTCAACGGCCATCAACTAGTCTCCATCAGTGTTCAGGTCCATAGATCCAACCTTCGGATCCATAGATCAGTACTTGGATCTTTATTTTTTTTTAATTTATATACATATATATAGTGTTCATATATTTTTAGAGGGAGTAGAGATGAGAGAAGAGATAGAGGGGGTTGGGCAGTGGGAACTCTTTAGTTCCGGCGACCAACATGTGGTTCTTCTTGGAAATAGTATACAACAATAGAGAAACTTCAAACAAGCACTAGAATGTCGATCTGTCAAATTTGTTATTTTTTATTTTCCCCTTATTTTTAGCATTCCTTGAGCATCTGTTGTCCCACCCTTTCTATATTTCAAAGCTCTACTAGCTACCATATGGGCTTATTTTTCCTTATTAATACAGAAGAGAGAGATATCGTATGCCCTCATGAAGGCTGTGGTAAGCTAAGGACTCTTATTTCTACTGTTATTGTTCACGTTATGAGTTCTTAGGGGGGTGTATGTGTGTGTGTGTGTGTGTGAGAGAGAGACTTCGCCGGAGAACCTTCGCCGTCGTCCAAGACGGAAGTGGAAGATGAAAATATAAATAAATACACAATGAACCACTACACTTTTGAATAATATAAAAATAATCTTTATTAAAAGCTTTTAATTGATTTTTATTACGTGAAGTGATGAGAAAAATACTAAGGGTGAGAAATGCAATTTAGTCAAATTCACAAGGGTATAAAGTGTAGTTAACCCTTTATTTTACATCAATTTTACTTCAAGCAAACAAAACATCGAGCTATCTGCCTCAATGTTACAGATCACAACCAGAACACAAATTTCGGATACATGATGAAACACACACACACAACCACACACATCGTTCCGTTCACGCATTCATTACAAACGCAGTAGTAATAGAAATCAAGGAAACCGGCAAGTAAACCTAACCAGAGATATCAATGGATTTGACCTCGGGTTTCTTGACCTCTACCTTGGGAACAGTGACCGTCAGGACCCCGTTCTCCATGGACGCCTTGAGCTGATCCATCTTCACATTCTCCGGCAGCCTGAACCTCCTCATGAACTTTCCGCTGCCTCGCTCCACTCGGTGCCACTTATCGTTCTTCTCTTCCTTCTCCGCGGTCCTCTCTCCGCTTATCTGCAGGACCCTGTCGTCCTCGACCTCGACCTTCACTTCCTCTTTCTTCATCCCCGGAAGATCGGCCTTGAACACATGAGCTTCCGGCGTCTCCTTCCAATCAATTCGAGTGTTGACAATCGCCAACGTCTCAGGGAAGGAACTTGAAATCGCGGAAGACGGGAATGGGAAATCGACGAAAGGATCCCAGAGATCCCTCGTGAATGGATCGAAGACGCTGTTCCTTCGGTTGCCGAAGAAGCTCGGAATCAGAGACATGATTTTCAGAAGAAAAACTAATTAGCGAAAGGAAATCGTAGAACAATTGTTTTGTAATATAGAATTTGAATTGCAGATGAAATTCGCTTGATTGAAGAGGGAGGGATGTATGGGTATTTATAAGATGTGAGAGCAGAATTCGAGTGTTTTCGCAGGCATTCCACTGAGCTCTAGTGAACATTCGAGCTTTCTCTTATCGTCGCGAACCTTCGTGAAAGATAAATGTAGAATTCGCAATGCTCATAAAAATGAGGGAAATTTTTTGTGGGTCCCCTCCCTTCAATTTTTTTCCATCTTTTTTTTTTTTTCACTCATCCCAAATATACCATCAAATATCTTTTCCTTAAATTACCCTGCTATAATTGTAAAATTTACAAAATAATTTCATTTTATCATTTTTTTCAAATATCCTAAAACTAAAAAAAAAAAAAAACATATTTACAAATTTTTATTTATCTTTTTAAATTTGACAAAAAAATATTTTTAATAAAAAATGTAATTAATTTTATTTTTTAAAAAAATATAAAAATTTCACTGATTTTTTTTTTGTAATTCAACTGATTTTTTTTTCAATAATTATTTTATAAAATCTGCTAAATTTTATTTTTCAATAAAATATATAATTATTTTAAAATGTTGTAAATGACATTCCATAATTTCACTATACATTTAAACATTCACCAAAAATACTATAAATGCCATTAAAAATGCATAAAAGTTCATTAAAAAGTAATCTA
This sequence comes from Eucommia ulmoides, assembly GCA_016647705.1. Lineage (NCBI taxonomy): Eukaryota > Viridiplantae > Streptophyta > Magnoliopsida > Garryales > Eucommiaceae > Eucommia > Eucommia ulmoides. The sequence goes on from CM028338.1 coordinate 47,560,816, forward strand.
AGTAGAAATCTACTGAAAAGTAGTTTAAGTGGATATTCACCAAAATAAACAAAATTTAAAATTGGTCACATCTAGTCAGATCTAATGTAAGTAAATATCCACTGAAAAAATAATTTAAGTGGATATCCACTGAAAGTAACCTAAGTGGATATCTACTGAAAATAAGCAAAATGGAAATCACTACAACCACTCCGAAATTCTAAATCCTCTAAGCCAAATGTATTTAAAAAAAAAAAATCAAACAAGAACAAAAAATTAAGAGATCTTTATTGAAGAACAAATTTGCTCATCTAATCTAGGTGAATATCCAATGAAAAATAATCTAATGAAAAAAAAATGCCATTACATAATTTCACTATACATTTAAACATTCACCCAAAAAAACTATAAATGCAATTAAAAATGCATAAAAGTTCATTGAAAAATAATCTAAGTAGAAATTCACGAAAATAAGTGGATATCTGCAGAAAATAATCAAATTAAAATTCACTAGCAAACCAATCAAAAAATTTAAATTCTTTAAGCCAAATATATTTCCAAAAACAGAAAGAACAAATTTAAATTTGTTCACATCTAACAAGATGTGAATATCCACTGAAAAAATAATTAAGTGGATATCCACCGAAAGTAATCTAAGTGGATATCTACTAAAAATAAGCAAAATGAAATGAAAATCACTGCGACCAATCCGAAGATCTATGTAAGACCTCAATCGTAGCACGTACGTCATTTTAGTTGCATTTTAGAGTAACTGGGGAAAATTCGGGGTGAAATTGGATCAATTAAAATTCAAATTAAAAATTTAGGGGTTAATTCGCAAATTTAGAAACATTAAATCCAAACTTTGGGAGGTAAATTGACATTTAACTTTTAATTAAAACTTTTAGGGGTAAAATTGCAATTTAAGAAATTCTTAAAAGTGGACTTGGACTAAAATGAAGATTTTAAGAAGTTAGGGGGAGAAAAGAGTAATTTAATTTAATAAAAAATAATTTTAATTATATGTGTGTGTGTGTGTGTGTGTGTGTGTGTGTGCACATATGTGTGTGTGTGTGATCGTGAGCTCAGCCGGCCGGAAGGAGAGAGAGGAGCAGGCGACGTGGCAAAAGGAGCTTAATGCTTAGACCACTAATTACATGCATATAAGTAATTGTTCATGCATGTAATGATCACCAAAATCTCAAAGAAGAAGAAGAGATTCAAAAAATCTAGAGAGAGAGAGAGAACCAGAGGAGGGGGGTCGTCGGATGTTTGTGATCGCTGGTAGGAGGGAATTTTGTTCTGATCAGCTGACAATTGTGGGTGTAAGAGAGTGTAATCATAATTGTTGTGTTCAAACATGAGGGTGTGTATGGTTCCTGTTCGGGATCGCTGGCGGTGGTGTGGGATTATCGCCGTCGTTGGCTGAGTGTGTGTAGGTAGTCGTGTGAATGTGCATGTTCTAAGCTTGTGTGTACGTGTGCTGTGTTTGATTATGTAGGGGGGGTGGGGGGGTTGTTCGAACGACACCGATCGTGTGTGTGTCTGTGTGCGTTTTGTTTGTCGTCAATGGTTGTCGGTGATCAGTGCCGTCGCCGCCTATATGTGCAAGTGTTGCTGCTCTATGTGTGTGTGTGTGTGTGTGTGTGTGTGTGTGTGTGTGTGTGTGTGTGTCAGCCGTCAATTGTGTGGACGTGTGCGTCGTCAGTTTGGCTGGCGAGGGTATGGGTTGTCGTTTGGCCAGAGGTGAGTGGGTGGTTGGTGTAGGGATGGTCGGTGGTGGAACAAGAAACAGAACAGAGGCAGGAAAACGGAAGAAGAAAAAAGAAGAGGACAAGAAACGAAGAAAATTACGGAAAGAACCCCAACAAAATCCAAAATCCATCTCGCGACCCGTGAACGATTCGGAACGGGTAACGTTTTTCATTGAATTTATTTTAGTTTATAAAATTAAATTAACGCATCGAAAATTTCGTAGCAGGAATAATAAATTTGAGAATGCAGTAACTTTTAACGAAATGAAAATTTACCAAATAATAATTTTACATAATAAAATGTGGGGAATGGGAAAATACGGAACATAGGGTTTGCATTTGCATGATTGGTCATTTTTTCACCTAAAATATTAATTTAGACCCTGTCACTAATAGGTTTGCAGGCACCAGAGTAACGTTAGAGTATGGTCGGTAAAAGCTTTTGGGAGTAGATCACGAGGTGAGTGTACTGTCTTCTTGCCAAACTATTTTTATATCTATATATGATAGAAAATGGTTGTATTTACATTGTATGCTTTTAAATTTTGTGGATCAAGCAGGTTTTGGGTGAGTTGGTAAAATGAATTTTCATGAGATTACGATGGTTTTCGAAATGAATGTGAAAATAGTTTTTCGTTGGATTTGGTGGTTTTAAAATAGAGTGAAAAATATATATTTTTCTAAACATGTCTGGTTTCTAAAAATAAAGAGTGAAAAAGTGGTTTTGGTAAAATCAGACGTTTCCTTTTAAAAGAAAGTGAGAAATATGATCTTCGGATAAAAAGACGATTTTGGAAAAGAGAGGTGGATGTGTGATTTGACGATATTGATTAGACGATATCATTACGTTGTGATTTGATGATGATGTTATTAATTTGACGATGTTGTTGATTAGACGATGCTATTGACTCGTAATTTGACAATGTTATTGATTTGATGATGCTATAGTATTTATCTACTTTGGCAGAGTGATGGTATTGATTTGACGATACCATAGTATTTATCCGCTTCGACGGAGTGATGTTTATCTACTTCGGCAGAGTGATGTTAGACGTTTATACTGCGCAGTAATTATCCACTTTGGCGGAGTGATGGGTGTTCAAAGGAAGGTATATCCTACGGATTGTATGGTATCGTTGTAAACTCCCGATCATGAGGTTAAAACGATCACTAGGGCTAGCCAGTGTGTGTGTTTGAGGTGTGTATTTAAGTTGTGTGCTTAAAAAGTGTATTTGAGATGTGTGCTTAAGACGTGGCGTTTTACGTATATTGGTTGATTTGATATTTATTATCATGGTGATTAGTATGATTTTTATATTAGTTGGATTTGAATAGAACTTAATTATGTCACTTTATTTTTCCTTGCTTCTATATTGGGGATTTTACGAGCTACGTGGTATTTATAAATTTATGCTTGATCCATTTAGATTTTGTAGAATGAATTTTTATTATTAAAGATATTTTTACTAAGAAGGCAGTACACTCGCAGATAAAGCAGTTAGGAGTCGGTCCTCTACTGGTGCTAGGTAAAGTCCTACGATGGAGTCGTGTGGAGGGTTGAGATGAGCTTTTTGAGGTTAACCTGTGAGGGTTTCATGGTATTATATTTTGCTGTTAGTATATTTGGGGAATGGGTGTGTTCCCATAACAGAAATATGTATAACTTCATATAGATTATGGTTTATTTATATATATGCATATTGTCGTGTAATAGATGATTGGTTGGTTGTTTTCGGTGATGTCATGATATCGTCACGCCAGCCCGAGATGCCAGGATTTCGGGACGGGTCGTGACAATCTAAATCCTCTAAGACAAATGTATTTTCAAAAATAAAAAATGCAAGAATAGAAAATCAATACCAAATCAATCATATATATCAAATCTTCAAAGCTAGATGTATTTTCAAAAATAGAAAATAAATAAAAAAATCAGTGAAATGAGCGAGAGAGAAAATGACAACGGTGAGGAAGAAGATGAACACCGACAACGATAACGATCTAGCCAGATCTACTTAGCAAGAAGCAAATCTGAGTGGATCTAGTCAGATCTGGCTAGATCTGCAAAGGAAGAAGACGAGCAATGAGGCATCGGCGATAAACGAGTTGTGGAGTGATGAAGGAAACGACGACAATAACGACAACTCCGGTGGCGACGATTGAAGAGTAAGCAATGGCGGAAGATGAACGGCCAACAAATCGAAGCAATTGGCAGTGGAACAGCTCAACTCTAGGGTCGAAATCAGAAACGACAACGGCGACTAAGGTGACGGTGACAAGCGGCAACGGTGGTAACGTCAGAATAAGCGAACGCGATAAGCGGGGATGTACTGAAGGTGTGAAACTATGAGAGATGAGAGAAAAGAGAGAGAGAGTGGGTGAAAGTGAAATTAAAAAAATAAAATAAAATTATTCTCTTTAATTATTATAATTGAAGGGTAATTTTGTCATTACAAAATGTGAGTAAGAGTCTCTGCCAATTTTTTTTTTTTAAAATAGGAGTTAAAAAGTTGTTTTTATTTGTATAGGATTGAAAAAGTGGTTGGTTTTTAAAATAGGACTTTTGAAGGAAAAATCCTAAAAATAAAAAGGGTTAACTCCCAAATAATATATTTTGTTGATGTCAAATATTGGTCAGTATGGTCCGGTCGGGGTATATTTGTCTTTTATGTGCTTGTGTGAGTTGGAGGGATCCTAGATCTATTTCGTTTAGTCAAATAATACGAATAGTCTTGAGGTCCAAGATGAGTCCTAGTCCATCCTGGGATGAGCTCCGAGCTGGTACCTGTACAAAGACCCGTTGGGGTTTTACCTGGCGAAATTCCTCCGGTGTAAGAATAACTGCTCGGGGGAGAAGGGCAAAGAATATGCATCAGAGAAATAACTGAGCATTAAAGGGATAATCGGAGTACCTATGGGTATTGATGGCCCTACCTTTTTATAGGTGAGAAGAGTGATTAGCATTTGAAAGATTGACGGCCTAAACTGGGATAATTACCCTAAGCTTGGGGTGTAACCATTTTGCGCACGCGTGGAGAGATTAATCCTGTGGGCTTGGGCTTTTTAGCCTTCTGAGGAGAGGCCCATAGGTGATTCGTGTACGAAAGCGAAAAGACGGCACAACTCACGACACTTAGGGGTATTCCCTTTGTTCTTTCGATCCATGAAGTCCTCTTCCTAGCTCAACTCGGCAAAAAAAGATAGGCAGAGGATGTTTTCACAGACGAGTTCGCTGAATCGGGTTATCGACTTGGGGAGTATCGGCCTGGGAATATCCCTAGAAGAGGAAAGGTTACTTAGTGTGGCAGGGGACTTTACCGAACGTCATCAAGGATGCTTTCCTGGACGTGACCGGTCAGAGCTAGGTTGGGTCCATGGTCGACGGAGTTTTCGGGTTGCGCTATCAATAAAACTGGGTCCCACTTGGAACTCATGTACACGTAGCGGTCTTCGATTGGAAGTTCGGGGATAACCGATTTTTACACTCATTATAATTATTTTTAAAAACAATCCACTTAAGATATAAGTTTTGATTTACTCTCTTAAGTTGGATTTTGCTTGAGTTTTACTACCGCATTCTAGGGATTGTAGGGAGAATCCAAAATTACAATCCAAAAAAACAATCCAAAATTATTGTACTACATTCTAATTTTTTCATGTAAAAAATTACAGTCACATTTGTTGGTATTCTAAAGTGGTCAACACCTCGAGTATGGTTCAGTCAGATAATAGGTGAGTCCCTCTGTTGAGGTGAAGTTGCTTAGCTGGAGTTGGAGTTGAAAATTCTTCAAGTGAATTGCAACTTTTGGGGGGTTGACCTACTAAAGTCCAGTTCTTGTTCCTCAAAGAGTTGTACTTACACAAAGTTGAGCCGGGATTTATCCCGGCAAAACTCCTCCAGCGTGAGAGTAAGAGTTTAGAGAGAAAAGGTACAGAAACGCGTCAAGTATAGCGATTGAGCATTAGCGTTTTAGGCGTATATCGGGCTTGCATAGCCTAGAGTATATATAAGCGTTGGAGATTATGAGATTTACCTAATTAGGCCTAAACATGGTTAATTAGGTAAAACCATATGTTTAGCTGACACTCCATAGCATTTAGGAGATAATCACTGGGTTTGGGCTTTCGAGCCCGTGTAGAACTCTAATCGACACATTTGGAGAATGCATTGAGCACATTAGGACGGTGACCACTTGAAACTCTAGTCGACACATTTTTAGAAGACCCCATCTGTACCCTGGTGGCCAAAGGTAGCATGGTAGGGCAATGGGTGCAAAATAAAATGATGTCAGCTAGAGTAGATGAGGTGAAGCTTCTGGACAGCGCCCATAGACGATACTTTTTTGGAAAGACAATTCATATCGGTGTTTTTAGAGAAGGTCTCCATCTAGACCTTGTTGGTTAAGAGTAGCAAGGCAAGGCGGTGCCCACTAAACCTAATGATTCCAGCCAAGGAGGGTCGAGGGTGAACCCCTAGATAGCGCCTTTGTGGAGGATCACCATGCAAATCCTGTTGGCCGAGTTTGGGAGAATATTAGACTGGAGGCGGTAGAGTAGTGGAGAGAGGGCCCCAAATATTTGGAACTCCAGGAGAAGACGACTAATGACTTCCTGGAAGTAGAAAATCGGGCCACCATGATGGCTATCCACTTCCTGGTTGTACGAAATCGGGCCACCATGATTTTCCCATCAACCATATGGAGATGGAGTTCTTAGAGCAGGAGGACGATGTCAAGCACAAAGAAGTCAAAGATGACAGTACTAACGAGGGGGACCTCGAGGAGTAGGAGATTGACACTCCTTCTCCTCACACAGATGCCCCTCAAGATGAGGATAGGGAGGACTGAGCTTTGGGCCGTCGCTTTTTTAGCACTTAGGATTTTGTAGACTCATTTTTAATTATTCTTATCTTTCTATGAGCGAGCATGTAAGCTTTTGATCCATATAGCTAGGGTATTTTAGAGTATACTCCTTCATCCCGACGTTTTCCCTAAGTCCTTTTTTACTTGGTACTATTTTCCGAGTTGTAAAATTTTGAATTTTTTTGAAAAACAATTCTTGTCTCTACCCACCACTGGTCCTCCTAAGAAATGATTTGATTGTAGAAAAATCGTGTCGCGGACTTAGAATAAAAGTTTCCCAGCGTGCCTGGTCCTTTCAGTCCGTAAGAGCACAATATGGCACTTAGTACACTGTGTCCGGTCATCAAGGAGTTTTTCGTAGTTAGGTTCATTTAAGACCCTTTCTAGTTCTTTTTATTTACGCCATGCAGGAGCATTTTCTCCTTTAGAACGTTGGGTTTATAGGCGACTAGTAGGAAGGAGTACTTAGCTGCAGGCCCTTATACTCGATCAATGTCCCGCCCTTGGCGGATGACCTTGGTCTTTCTTTGGGTATGGACCATTGACTTCTGGAGAGGGTCTCGTTGTCCCCCTCGATGCTGAGCATCATGATAAGGCTTGTGAAGAGTTATCTGCAATGCCGAGAGTCAAGATGTTGATCTGGAGAATCATCAACGACTCTGGGGGTTGGAATGTTACTGTAGAGAATCTTGCACGATACCGAAAGTTGGGATGTTGATCTGAAGAATTATCCGCAACTCAAGGGGTCGAAATGCCGCTATAGAGAATAGTCCGTGACGCCGAGAGTCAAGATGTTGATCTAGAGAATCATTCGCGACTCAGGGGGTTGGAATACTGCTGTGGGAGAATCTTCCATGACTTCGAGGGTCGGGATGTTGTTCTTGAGAATCACCCGTAACCCTGAGTGTCAGGACACCGTTGTTGGAGATAGGCTGGAAAGCGCCTGTCTCTGCCTTTGAGTTGTGCTCACTACTTGACTCGAAGCACTCCTTTATAGCATGTCTTCAGTCATGGTAAAACTCAACACTTGGTCATTGCCAAAGCAGTTTCCACAAATCTTCGCGGAGCTGGATTACCGCGACGAAGAGCTTTTCAGCCTGGATGGCTGAGAAGAAGACAGAGTGATGAGGTCACCACAAGCCCGATGAGATGGATCCGGGATGAATGCCCCCTGGTCCTTCCCTTAGTGTTTGGCAAGCACAGGCAAAACGACTAAGGGGTTCCGTCATAGGGGTTTATCTGGGGGTATGCAAAATGTCTAGGCACCACCTCACCCGGGAACTTGTCCATGAAAAGAGACCTCACCCCGGCAGGGAGCTTAGTTGTTCATCATCCACTTTGTATATCTTGCAGAAGCGCTTCTATATTGGCAATGTGATGCTCTATGATGGATTCTCTCCTAGGCGCTACCCGCGCACGATTAGCCGTTGCTCAGATATTGCGGTGGCACGAGTACAACAAATAGGCGCCTGCCCCTTACCCATGACAACCCTCATGTCAGTCATTGTTGTATGGTTGGGAGTTAAACCCAGGGTTAACCTTGGTCAGTTCCTAACATCATATTTTCATGGAGGAGGAGATCTTGACATAGTCGGAAGAGCCCTCTCCGATCCCACAAACTCGTGGTCGCGAGGTGGAGGGCGGTCCTCGGGCATGCACCTCTTCGACGATACGGCATGAGCGTTGTAGTCTTGGGGTCACTTCTTGGACCCTGCAGTCTAGAGAGCTAGTCTCTCTTGGACAAGGGTCAGCAACAGAAGTGCGAAAAAGAGCTCTACACAAGACTTGAACTCACCCATCTGGTGCTCAAGAAAATCAATTTGAGATGCCTTCGCAACTCCTGAGGTTTGTCCTGTATAAGCCCCGGAGGGTAGGGTAGATGGCCCTGCTTGGTCCTGCGAGGGTAGTTATCCTCATTGGTGGGAGTTGAAGAGTGAGCCATTGGATCCTTCGACCATTTTCTTGGTTTGTCTGGAGAAAGACAGTTGCTTGCAGAGTGAGCTTCAGCTCTGTGTTTGCTTGTTGGAATAGACTTTGTGATCACCTAGGCTCAACTAAGCAGGGAACAATGATCAGGGGAAGTCTTTTTACACGGTTCCCATAGACAACGCCAAACTATTGGTGCCCCTAAAGTGGTCAACACCTCGATTATGGTCCAATCAGATAATAGGTAGGTCCTTCTACTGAGGTGGAGTAGTTTAACTAGAGTTGGAGTTGAAAACTCCTTGGTCTTGAGGGGATAGTTATCTTTGTTGGTGGGAGATGAGGGGTGAGCCCTCGGATCCTTCGACCATTTTCTTGGTTTTTATGGAGAAAGACAATTGGTCGCAGTGGGAGATTCTGTTCTGTGTTTGCTTGTCTGACTAAACCTTGTGATCACCCAGGCTCAACTGAGAAGGGAATAATAATTAGGGGAAGGCTTTTTGCACGATTCTGTTGGTGTCCCAAAGTGGTAAACACCTCGAGTGTGGTCCAGGCAAATGACATGTGGGTCTTTCTAATGAGGTGGAGCTGCTTAGCTTGAGTTGGAGTTGAAAATTCTTCAAGTGACCTGTAACGGTCGTTCTGGAGGGCTAACTTGGTGAAGTCCAAAGTACTTACTCCTTAGAGACTTGTACTTGCACAAAGCTAAGCCGGGATTTGTCCCGACGAAGCCTCTCCAGCGTGCAAGTAAGAGCTTAGAGAGAAAAGATACAAAAATGCGTCAAGTATTTAAATAGCGATTGAGCATTAGCGTTTTAGGCATACTTCGGGCTTGCATAACCTTTGATATATATAGGCATTGGAGATGATCAACTTTACCTAATTAGGCCTAAACATGATTAATTAGGCGAAACGGTGTGTTTAACTAATAATCCAAGATATTTAGGAGATAATCGTTGGGTTTGAGCTTTTAGGCCTATTAGAAAAAACCTACGGGCCTCTGCCAAGCCTGTGGAAAAGAGCTGGTGGAGGATAGCGGATATTCGTGGAGTCTTGAAGGAGAAACAGACTGAAATGGTTAGCTGGCCGGTCGAGATAAATGGTTAAGTCCCTAAGGTTGGCCGTCCAGATGCATGACACAGAGTTCTAGGCGATAACATCCCTACGAGACACATTGGATTCTTGAATGTGGCCACGTCACGATGAAGGTAGACACGTGACCGGGGTTTTAGTGCTGATTCGGTGACGCCTGAAAATACCCTATCAACATTTATAATATATAATGACTTTTGGACTTTTAAAAATAATTTTGAATTTTTTAAAAAATTATTAAAGTGAGTGGATTAAATAAATAGTGAATTGTAAAATTAAGAGTTATGACAAAAAAATATCCTAAACATTAAAGATACAAAGTGGAATTTAGCTAAAAGTTATTGAAATTACATTAGATACACCCAAACAATCCACATGGTACTTTCCAGAAATCCAAAACAATGATAATACATAAAAATCATTATAATTTTGCTAAAAAATCATTATAATTTTTTTAACATAAAGTGATTTTTTGACTGTTTACGTGTGTATATATATTTAGAGAGAGAGCAAAGATATATTTAGAGAGAGAGCAGAGATATGAGAGAGAGTGGCAGAGACTCTGCCGGAGAGTAGCCGGAGAACACTTGCCATCGCCGTTATCGCCGTCGTCCAAGCAAGAAGTGGAAAATGAAAATATAAAATAAATACACAATGACCCCCTTACGTTTGCGAATAATATAAACACAATCCCTATTAAAAAAAATATTAATTAATAAATATCATTTAATATTTATTAAGTGGTTGCCCAATGGGAGTATGATTTAGATGGCGTTTGGTTAGTGTTCCCACTTTTTTCAACCCAACTGGGATGGGCTAAGTTGAATTGAGTTGAAAATTTTGTTTCTTACTGAGAACAGAATTGCATTTGGTAACGACAATTTTTTTTTTTTTGTACTGAGAACAGAATCACGTTTGGTAATGATATTATCCTAGAATTGATTTCATAAGCCAACCTTAGAATTGATTCAACCAAACCCCCAAATTCAAGCAAAATCCCTAAACTAATAACTAACCCTAGAATTGATTTAATGAAATTCAACCAAATCCTCAAATTCAACCAAAACCCCAAATCAAGAACCAACCTTAAATCAAAATCAAGAACCAACCTTAAATCTAAATTAATAGCCAAACCCTAAATCGATTTGAGCAATGAAATCGAAATTGAAAATCGATTTCGTAATGAAATTGAAAATCGAAAATCGAAAATCGAAATCGAAAATCGAAAATCAAAATCGATTTAAGAACCAATGGAGTTTCTATGAAGACGAAATCAAAATAGAACCCTCAATCAAGTAACGAAATCGATTCAAGAACCAGTGGAGCTTCGACGAAGGCGAAATCGAAATAGAACCCTAATTTGATTTGAGTAATGAAATCGAAATCTAAAATGAAAATCGAAATCGATTTTGAAGGCAAAGAGGAGGAACGTGAACGATTTTGACGACGACGATTTCGATGAAAACGAAGGCGATGAAGATGAACGATTTCGACGAAGACGATGGCGACGGTTGTGGGGGTGATGGCATCGGAGGCAACGCAATCGAAGGGAGAGTTAGTCGGAGGCCAGGAGATCGGTTGAAGATGAAGACGACGATGATGGCTGTGGTGGCGATGGGAGGCCGATTTCGTCGTCGGCTGTGGCGAAGGAAGACAGGAAAGAAGAAGAGATATGAAAGGAAAAAAAAAATGGAAATGAGCTCAACCAAAGTGGATCATTGGACCAACTAACATTTTGTTTAATTCCCAGAATGTCCCTAAACTTGGGTTGAATTTTTTGGGCACAAAAGAAAATAATTTTTTTTTATTTCTCATTCCCTTAAGATTTTGAAAATCAATTCTTATTTTTTAAGTTGGATTGAGTTGAGTTTTGTATTATCAAATGTGTTCCCGAAAATTAATCCCAAATTTTTTGGGTTGGGTTGGAATGGAAATACTAACCAAACGGGGCCTTAATTAACAGATTATCCGACCGTTTTAAATTAACAAAAAAAAATTATGAGTGATGACGAAAAAACTTAAAAATACAATTTGATCTATCACAGGGTATAAAGTGTAATTAACTTTTTATTTCACATCAATTTTACTTCAAGCACTCAAAACATTGAGCAATCTGGCTCAATGGTACAGATCACAAAAATGAAGAACACAAATTTTGGACATACATGAAACACACAAACTTATTACGCTCCCGCGTTCAACACAACCACACACACACTCGTTCAGTTCACGCATTCATCACAAAAGCAGCAGTAATTGAAATCAAGGAGACCGGCAAGTAAACCTAACCAGAGATATCAATGGACTTGACCTCGGGTTTCTTGATCTCCACCTTGGGAACAGTGACCGTCAGGACCCCGTTCTCCATGGACGCCTTGATCTGATCCATCTTCACATTCTCCGGCAGCCCGAACCTCCTCATGAACTTTCCGCTGCCTCGCTCCACTCTGTGCCACTTATCGTTCTTCTCTTCCTTCTCCGCGGTCCTCTCTCCGCTTATCTGCAGGACCCTGTCGTCCTCGACCTCGACCTTCACTTCCTCTTTCTTCATCCCCGGAAGATCGGCCTTGAACACATGAGCTTCCGGCGTCTCCTTCCAATCAATTCGAGTGTTGAAAATCGCCGACGTCTCAGGGAAGGAACTTGAAATCGCGGAAGACGGGAACGGGAAATCGCCGAAAGAATCCCAGAGATCCCTCGTGAATGGATCGAAGACGTTGTTCCTTCGGTTGCCGAAGAAGCTTGGAATCAGAGACATGATTTCAGAAAAAAATCAATTAGCGAAACGGAAATTGTGGATCGATTTGCTTTGATGTAGAGAATTTGAAATGCAGATGAAATTCGCTTGATGGAGGAGGGAGGGATGTATGGGTATTTATAAGATGTGAGGGTAGAATTCGAGTGTTTTCGCAGGCATTCCACAGAGCTCTGAGCTTTGGCGAACATTCGAGCTCTCACTTTACAGCATATCATCGCGAATCTTCGTGACAGAAGTAGAATTAGCAATGCCCATACTCATAAAAATAAAATTACACTTTAGCTCATAAACTTTCATGGACCTTGCATTTTACTCCCATTAAAATTTAAAAAATTTATTAAATTTAATTTTTCTGTTTGAATTCGCCTTACATATTCATAAACAAGTGTGTCTGATTCCAACTATTTTCATACAACTTCAATATTCACAGTTTTAAAGTAATAAACATTTACAATAAAGAAAACCTGCACCTAAACGCACTACTCTAATTCAACCCAACTTTTATAAAATAAAAATAAAAAATAACAAACACTACATTACACATAATTAGTTAAGGGTCATTTGTTTAGGCCCGTTTGGTAATCGTTTCCATCCCAAAAATTCTCATTCCATTCTCAGTTTTTTAAAATTTCTGTTTGGGTATACTGTTTAGTAAATCTGTTTCCGTTCTCATTCCTATTTCCATCCCAAAATCTAGAATCATTCTGACTTTTTCTTAAGAAGTAATAAAAAAAAAAAAAAAAAATTGTTTCCACCTATTCTCATCCCCAAAAAGGGGACGTGCTCGGTATTTTCAAATTTGTTAATGAAATCTGAGTTTCGATTTCTGTAAGCCTCTTTTTTCTCTCTTTTTTTTTTTCTTCATTTTTCTTCTTCTTCAACATGTTCTTCGCCGTAGATCTAGACCTGCTCTCCTCCTCCTCCGTCGATTTCCTTGTACGTGGTGTTCGTCATCGATTTTATGTTTGTCGTCATTTTTGTCGTCGATTTCATGTCCGTCGTCGATTTCGTGCTCATCGTTGATTTCCTTGTTCGACCCTAAATCAAAGTCGATTTCGATTTCGACCCTAAATCGAAATCGATTTTGTCGAGTTCCTTGTTCAACCCTAAATCGAAATTGATTTCGTAGATTCTCTTGTTCGACTCTAGATCAAAATCGATTTCGATTTAGGATATTTCGATTTCGTCGACTTTGATTTCAACCCTAAATCGAAATTGATTTCGTTGATTTCCTTGTTCGACCCTAAATCGAAATCGATTTCGATTTATGGTATTTCGATTTCGTCAATTTCGATTAGGATTTCAATTTCGATTCCGATTGGGGTCTCGATTTCAATTTCGATTGAGGTTTTTATTGGGGTTTAGAATTTCGATTTCGAATGGGGTTTAAGATTTCAATTTCGATTGAGGTTTACGGTTCGATTGCTTGATGACTTCTTAATTGTGATTTAGGGTTCGATTGCTTAATGACTTCTTGATTGTGGTTTAATATTCATTCTTGATTTCTAAGACCAAAATAAATTATGTCATTACCAAACGCGATTATGTTCCCCAAATCAAAACAGAATTATATCGTTATCAAACGCGATTTTGCTCTAAAAAAGGAAACAAAATTATCATCTCATCTCATCCCACTACATGGGATGGGTACGAAACGATTACCAAACATGCCCTTGGTGTTTTTGTTCCCAAATTTCATTTTTCTAAACAAAAAAAAATTATTCCTTTCGTTCTCGATTTTATTTTCAAAGTATTCTTAAGAAAATTAAAATCCAAAGGAAAAGCATATGCTACATTTGTTGAGTGTTATGTTTTTTTTTTTTTATTCCACGTATGTTCTGAAATTTATGTTTTTGGTCCAAATTTTGCAGGAAAAATTGGTTTGTTTTGTTGTTTTTAACCCAAATTTCTGTTTTTGTTCTCCTAGGAACAAAATAAATCTGCTTCTATTTAATTCCCAAACTTTGACGGACAAATTTAATTATGAAAACCGATGAAATTGGATCACAAAATTCTTTCTTTTCAATGCTTTCTAGGAAAAAAAAAAAAACCTAAGATATCGTTTTTGTAATGTTTCATTCTTAGTTTTTTGTTACTGTTCTCACAAAAACTTGAAACAGAAACATAAGCCCTTTTTTCGTTGTCTGTAATTGCTTAGTTTTAAACTTTATTTACATCTATGTTCCCGAATAATAGTTTCCTCTTAGGGTAGCATTTGGGAGCACTGAATTGAAGCCACGAAATTTGAATTGGAATAGGCACCTCGAGACCCTCGTCAAACTTCTCTGGGCACAGATATAAGTTGTGGAGAAAACCATGGCCACGGCAGACCAAGAAACCTCCTCCGACGAGCTTTCGACGAAGACCCTGACGATATTTCCACTCTTCGACGACGAAACCAAGCAACCTCCGACAAGATTCAACTCACTCTCTCATCTCCGACGAACTATACACACTTTTCCTACAAAAATCTAATCTAAAGGCAAAATGGTAAAACAACTATTTTATTTAGAATTTTTTTTATTGTATAAAATTTGATAAAATCAAGGGGCATAAAAGCCTTTTCACACACAAAAATTAGTAAAATGAGTGAATTTATTTTAGGAAAACAATCAAAAGATTGAGCATTCTGGCTCAGTGATACAGATCACACACAATAGTCATGACTCGGAACCAAATAGAAATCAACGACAACCTAACCGGAGATTTCAATGGACTTGACCTCGGGTTTCTTGACCTCCTCCTTGGGAACACTGACCGTCAGGACCCCGTTCTCCATGGACGCCTTGATCTGATCCATCTTCGCCTTCTCCGGCAGCCTGAACCTCCTCATGAACTTTCCGCTGCCTCGCTCCACTCGGTGCCACTTATCGTTCTTCTCTTCCTTCTCCACGTTCCTCTCTCCGCTTATCTGCAGAACCCTATCGTCCTCAATTTCGACCTTCACTTCCTCCTTCTTCATCCCCGGGAGATCGGCCTTGAACACATGCGCTTCCGGCGTCTCCTTCCAATCAATTCGAGTATTCACAATCGCCGACGTCTCAGGGAACGAACTTGAAATCGCGGAAGACGAGAACGGAAAATCATCGCCGAAAGGGTCCCAGAGATCCCTCGTGCATGGATCGAAGACGCTGTTCCGTCTGTTGCCGAAGAAGCTTGGAATCAGAGACATTATTTCGAAAAAAAAAATTAGCAACGGGTAATCGTAAATCGATTGCTTTGTTACAGAGAAATTGAAATGCCAATGAACTTCCCTTGATCGAAAAGGGCGGGATGTATCGGGTATTTATAAGTTGTGGGAGTAGACTTCGAGTATTTTCGCGGACATTCCAGCTCTCTCTAGTATTTATACGATAACATCGTGAACCTTCGGGAGGCCTACCCGATGGGCCTGGGCTCCACAGCTTAATTGTGAAATGGGCCTCAAAGAGGATTTGTATTAACAACCACAACTTAAAACAAAATAATTATTCAATCTCTTTATTCCTATTAACTTAATGGTTAAAATTTCCTTTTTCCCTATTAATATTTTAATTCTAAATGAACTAATCATCCATATTTTTTAAAAACTATACATTTTTATCCTTTTATTTTTAAAAAAAAATCAATTACAATATTTCAAATTTCATATACTCTTTCTCTAATTTATATAAAGTTCAAGTGATCCCTAGAGAAAATTTATCCTTTAAAAAATCTCTGTATTTTTTATTATATGTAAATCAAGAATCAAAATTATAATATCGAAATATTCAAATTCAAAATTTATATTAATTATTTTTCTAGACCGGCATATTATTATATGGGTCTTAAACTAATTAAAATTAAAACTAAAGCAAACCAATTCGTTCTACAATTGAAATGTGTTAATTTCAAGAGAAGAACCAAATTTTTCTATTTTAATGTATATGTAATATTTTCATTGTATGTGACAGGGGTGATTCATGATCTGGGTCTAGTCAACCGCTTCTTTCCTTTATCGAGTGGGTCTCCTTTCTTGCATCCAGTCTGCAGTGCCTCGATGGGATTCCCCTAGGATCGATCGGTTTCTCTGTTATTCTCTTTCGCAATAGACTAATTTTAAACACACATTAGTCCATTTGGGCCTTGATGAGCCCAATACCTATTGTCCACATGGGCCTTGTACATTGAGCCCTATTCTCTTAAGAATCCAGCGACAAAAACAAAACTACGACAAAACCTCATTTCCTATATTCTCATTCTATTTAAATCATTTCAGATATTTTCTCTCAAAGATCCATTCATTAAGAATTATCTTTTGTCCAAATTGTCTCCTAACCTCTATCACTTTGTTCAACCTTATGATCTTTGCACAATTGGCGATCTCCCCATTGAAACCGGAGATTTACAAACCCTTGCCAATTATGCCTGTTAAGATGATTGAGAAGTGGGGAATAAATCATATATTGAGAATATGAGAAAATGGTTACATATGAAAAGTATACTTAATTACAACATATACACAAGTATTTATAGGGAAATGGGGATTAGGGTTTTGCTCTAATAGGCTTAAGTGGGTCAAGTCCATTATTACATTAACATCCCCCCTCAAACTCAAGGCGGTAAGTGAGAGGTAAATTTGAGTTTGGAAACCAGAGAGTGAAAGCATTCGAGTGGATGAACCTTACTGAAAATGTCGGCTGTCTAATCGCCTGAACTGACGGACTATAGACGAACAGTATTCTGGAGAATGTGATGACGGATGAAGTGACAATCAGTATCAATATGTTTTGTACGCTGGTGGAAGACATCATTGTGAGCAATCTAAATAGCATTCATGTTGTCACAGTGAATGATGGTGGCGGCAGGAGAAGAGATGCTCATGTCAGCGAGTAACCATCGAAGCCAGAGAAGTTCTTGGGTTGTATCAACCATGGCACGATATTCAGCTTTAGTACTGGACTGAGCAACTACAGTTTGTTTCTTACTATTCCAGGAAATGAGATAATTGCCCAAAAAGAAATAGTAACCAATGGTTGAACGTCTGTCAGTAGGGTCTCCAGCCCAATCGGGATCAGAATAAGCATGTAAGACGGGGGCAGACTGAGCTGAAAAATGAAACTCATGAAATAAGGTACCCTTAACATACCGAAGAATACGAAGAACAGCCGAGTAATGGGTGGTCCGAGGAGCGGACAAGAACTGGCTGACCTGATGAACGGCATAGGCAATGTCAGGGCGAGTGACAATAAGATATACCAGACTTCCAACCAATTAACGATATAGAGTGACATCCTGAAGAGGTGAACCATCAAGTGGGGTAAGTTTGACGTTCGGCTCGAGAGAAGTAGTGGCAGTGGTTGAATCAGTGATCCTAGCCTTGGAAATGAGATCCAAGGCATATTTGGCCTGAGAGAGAAAATATCCATCAGAAGCCGATGAGATTTCAAGGCCAAGAAAATAAGTGAGCACCCCAAGATCTTTCATCTCGAATTGGCCACTAAGAAACTGTTTGAGTTCAGAAATACCACGTAGATCATCTCCAGTAATAACCATATCATCCACGTACAGTAAAAGGAGGATAATACCATTGTCAGTATGGCGAATAAATACAGTCGAATCATGAGGACTCGGTGTGAATCTAAATTGATAAATGGTAGTGCTGAATTTGGCAAACAAGGCACGTGGAGCTTGTTTCAGATCATATAGGACACGACAAAGGCGACAAACTTTGTTTCAAGGGGAAGTTAGGTTGGGAGGAGTATGCATATAGACTTTCTCAAGAAGATCGCCATTGAGAAATACATTTTTGACATCCATTTGAAACAGAGTCCATCTTCGAATGGCAGCGACAGCAAGAAGTGTGCCGATAGATGTGAGTCTCGCTACTGGAGAAAATGTCTCTTCATAGTCAATGTTATATTTCTAAGCAAATCCCTTGACAACAAGTCAGGCTTTATATCGTTCAACAGAGCTGTCAGAAAGAGTTTTGATCTTAAATACCCATTTGCACCCAATAGGAGTTTTTCCAGGGGACAGATCAACAATATCCCAGGTATGAGTTTTAGCGAGGGCCTGAAGTTCTTCATCCATTGTTTTCTGCCAAAGAAGATTAGTACTAACCTCTTTATAGGATTGGAGCTCATGCAGATGGAGTATAGTGAAAAAACAGTGAAAATCAGTAAGGAAATGTAGACGATGAGTTACCCTTGTAGAGCAGTGGAGGTGCTCGGGAGCGTGGGTCTCAGAGGCAGTCGGTACAGAATCATCAACCACAGGCGAAGTCTTAGGCATAGTCGCTGGAGCTGGAGAGGTAAGATTAGCTGGTGGTTCTAGAATGGGTTCAGCCAATGGTTCTGGGATGGACTCAGCATAAGGTACAGGAGTGGGCTCAATTGGAGGTGCTAGAGTGGTCTCAATAGTAACTGGAACTGTATCCTCTGAAAATAATTCAATGGATGGATCAGTAAAAAATCTGGAGTTGGTGAGGGTTGACATGTCAAATAACCGTAAGGAAGAAAACATTTGATGTTCCCAAAAGATGACATGTCGCGAGATACGAAGGGTTTTAGAAATGGGATCCCAACACCGATACCCTTTATGTTCGATGCCATATCCAAGAAAACAACACAGACTAACCCTCAGTTTCAGTTTGTTGTGTTCATGTGGTTTTAGAAGAACAAAACAGGCGCAACCAAAGACTCTGAGTTCAGAGTAATCAGGAGTTTTATCGAAAAGGCATTTAAATGGAGACTGATTTTAGATTGTAGCAGAATGGACATGGTTTATTGTGTAGACGGCTGTGAAGGCAGCCTCACCCCCAAAAATGCTCAGGACATGATGAAGAAATGAGGAGAGCTCCAAAAACTAGGGGTCCAAGGCAGTGACAACTCTACACCATCGGAAATCTACTATTCTAGTTTTCTCCGGAAGCCTAAAACACTATTCAGGTCCGATCCAATTGACTAAGGTTGTGGATATGAAATGACGGTGGCCATCTACAATATACAATATTAATATTATTGTCACTCCACAAATCAACCTTCGGTTTTGAGGTTTCCTCCGAAATAAGGACAACATTTTCTTCAGCATCAATGGTGGCCATCTACAATATAAGGTGTTTACTATGCAAATAACTTAGAACATAAAATATATATATAGTGCATCACATAGAACAATTGAAACAATAACCATAAAAAACCACTACCATTTGAAATTCTCACAACAGAACAGAAGCGTTCCAAAGAATCGCAACAGAACAGAACAGTAGTCGCAAACACAAACCCTAGAAATCGCAATCAGAGAAATCGCAAACAGAAACCCTAGAATCGCAACAGAACAATAATGTATGATAAACACAAACACTAGAAATCGCAAACAGAGAAATCGCGAACACGAACCCTAGAATCGCAACAGAACAGAACAGTTGTAATGTATGACAAACACAAACCCTAGAAATCGCAAACAGAGAAATCGCGAACTCAAACCCTAGAATCGCAAACCAATCTGACCCAAAACCCTCGCAAACAGAGAAATCGCGAACTCAAACCATAGAATCGCAAACCAATCTGACCCAAAACCTTCGCAAACAAAGAAATCGCGAACTCAAACCCTAGAATCGCTAAAATCTGACCCAAAACCCTCGCAAACAGAGAAATCGGAACTCAAACCCTAGAATCGCTGAACAATCTGACCCAAAACCCTCGCAAACAGAGAAATCGGAACTCAAACCCTAGAATCGCTGAACAATCTGACCCAAAACCCTCGCAAACAGAGAAATCGGAATCAAACCCTAGAATCGCTGAACAATCTGACCCAAAACCTTCGCAAACAGAGAAATCGAACTCAAGCCCTAGAATCGCAAACAATCTGACCCAAAACCCTAGATCTAGGGGTTTGATTCTCATCAAACTCGGCACACATTGCACACAAAAACAGGGAAAGAGAGAGAGAGAGAGGGAGGGAGAGAGAGAAGAATACCTGGTACCCGACGGATTGCAAAGCTTGAATAGCGACAACGATCGGCTTCAAGACAGCAACGACAAGCGAGGACAAGGGAACAGGAGGTGCTTCGAACGATCGATCGATCGTAGAAGTGAGAGGGAGCAGATCGCAAATCGCAGAGAGCAGAGAGCAGATCGCAAATCGCAAGGAGCAGAGGAGGACGATCGGGAATGAAGGAGAAATGGAGAACTCATAACAATTTTGATAATACCAAGCGTGTCCTCAGTTTTGGGATGGGAAGGGTTTTTCAGAAACGGTTTTTTTTTTGTTTCCACTCTTCTATACAATAAAATGGGCACAATTCCATATTGAAACGGAATGGAAACAAAAATAGGGGTTACCAAACACTATTTCCAACAGAAAATAGAAATGAGATGAGAATTTCTGGGAAGGAATGGGTTACCAAACGGGGCCTTAGATTTGCGCAAAAAATTATATCTTCAATCAATTAATACATTTGTAAAAATATTTTATGCATTTGCGTTGTTTAGCATTACTCTTTAGGGATGAAAATTCATGCAACAAATCATTAAAGCTTGAGGAAATCTGCAAAACAAAAGATTTTGGGTTCCTTTAACCAAATTATGTTAACTTTTGAAGATTTTGGTGTGCATTTTAATGAATGGTAAGTGATGACAACTATTGCCGCCCATGATACTTTCATTTGAAGTCAGTACTAAAAATGATGGAGCTAACTTTCACCACTTATGAATCCTAGTCATCAATCATATGTTGGCATTGGTAGTGTGAGATCCAATCTCAACTATAAAAGAGTAAAGTAAAGTAATAATTATTTCAATGAAATGTAAGAATTTTAACTAACAAATTAAATAATAATTATTATAATAATATTAGTCCTCATCATACACCAAAATTTATTAATAAAATTCATCTTTTAATGAGATATTAAAATTATCTTGTAATAATGAAAATGAAGAAAAAATTAAAAAGTGAAAAAAGCACAGTTTTGTAATCCAAGCGTTGACACCAATAGATAGATAGTCTAGTAAAATAAATTTTCTTAATGATTTGCTATTATTTAACCTTTCGTAATTAATATTTATTTTTTGTCTTCTATCAATTAAAATAATTAATCATTAAAAACGATACAAGAATTTGATCGACAACGTTCACAAAATCAAGCAAATTTGATGTTGTCGGTGGTGGGATCAATGTTATTGGACAACTAACTAGTGTAAAAAACTTGTTCCAAAGCATTTGTTGCCCAAGATGGTCGATTGACCTTTGTCACTGGTCAACTGAATTAGTAAAAACCCTAATTTTTTTAAAACACTACGTCTGAGGTGGCTGATTGATCAGAGGTCTAGTCGCCTGACTTCAAGAATTTCATGATTTATCATCTTTTTATCTTACTGGTTAAATGTCGTATGATCCTAGTTGACTGGGGCTACCAGAATTGCAAATTTTTTTAATCCAACTAACTATTTTGAATAGAATATGAATTTTGGAAAGATATGATCCAGTATAAAGTATCAAAATTCATATATTATGAAAGGATTAACGATGCACACATAAATTATGTAATTTGATCGATTGTTGTGTCGTGTGTGCAATTGTAATCGAGTTGAAATTAAATGACCAAATATAATATTTATTTCACCTATGAAGTACAAAAAATGTATTTTGCAAAAGATTCAACGTCATCATTCCATTTGTTCAACTCAGTGATCTAGATTCTTCATCTAATGTAAATCGATTTGATTGCATCTTTGGATATGATTAATGATTTACTTTTTTTGACACAAGCTTAATGAACATGTTAAATGAAAAATATCAAATCACTATGACTTATTAAAATCAACAAACAGAATTAAACCTTTAAGGCTAACGCTCTTTTCTTGTGGGATGAATCGTCAGTATAAAGTCTAATAAGTTGATCATAGTAAGCATCAATAGTGTCATTGGCCGAGCGGTTGACTCTGGAAATGGACCATGTGATGCTAACTAGAGCTCGGGTTTAATAGCAACCTTAAAATTACCGTCTCATGTTCTCCCACAAAATATTTTAATTAAAAATATGAAAATAATAAACATCATTTTGACCAGCAGTGATAAGAGAGTCCTTTTATAACAATTATTAAAAAGAAAGAAAGAAAGAAAATAAGAGTAAAAGAAAGGAAGGAAGATTCGCGCCACTTACTCTCTTAAAACCAACTATTACACTCTTTCATTTTCTTTATTAAAAGTCCAATTATCAAAACACACTCATTATTTCACGTAGACTTTGGCATTATATCCCAAATATATTTTTTCTATTTATTTTAAAATATTGCAAAAAGTAATAAATTTCTAAATTTCATTTCAATTTTTTAAATAACTTAAAACTTAAAAATAATTATAAGAAATTTTAATTAAAAAATAGTGTTTACCACTTCTTTAAAAATTTAACTTTTCTTCAAACCTCAAAAACAACTTATGGAATCATTGGTCCCACTATTTGGTCAAGTAACCCTAAAATTATATCATAATAATATGTTATTAAAACTGAAAGGGAATATATATATATATATATATAATAGCAAAAAATAAACAAATAAAAAATTTCTAAAATCTAAACAAATAAAGCATAGAAAATAAAATTATTTAAATATGAATAATTTTATTTGAAAAAAATCTAAATTTTATTGCTTTAACTGTTAAACTAGTAAAAAGTGAATTAAAATAATAATAATAATAATAATAATAATAATAATAATAATAATATTATTATTATTATTATCATTACCCTGAAAATTCTAATAGTTAATAGCAAGTGATGAATCTTTTAATAATTTAACTTTAAATAAGGCAAAAAAACCGAGTCAAATAATTAATGAAAAGAGTGTTAATAGCAAAGCCATTTACTAAATTAAAATATATTCAATCACAAAGTAAAGAAAATATTTTAAAAATAAAAAATAGTAAATAAATTGTTTTAATTATATATATATATATATATATTTTCCTGGAAAAAGAAATGTGTTAGTTTTAAAAAAGATATATATATTTAAAAAAAAAAAAAAAAAAAAAAAAAAAAAAACACTACCTAACAAATGTCTCACTTTCGGAATTGCCTTGTTCTCACGGAATCAGTGAACCATTTTTCTCTCTGCATCTGCATGGGGAATATGAAATCAACATGAAAACAGAAAATGAGACCAACACACCAACCCAAAAATAATAATAAGATATTATTGAGTAAAAACTTTCCCAATTAAGTACTTACTTTCCTTTTAATCCATTGTCAAGACTTGTAATTTAATAAATATCTATTTTATTTCCTTTACGAAAGATCTAGAATTTGACTCTTTCTTAATATTCCAAATAGAATTGTATTGTCATCCGAGACCCTCTATCTCTGTCTACCAAAATCTAAATGACAAATTTCGACCACTCTCAGCAAACTGGTTGTGTTGATTGACGACGATGCAAATCTTAGTTTGAAATATTGGACATATAAGACAATATTGATTATGAGACTAAAACACAAGTTGAAATATAATTAAAAAAATAATATTAAATTTTAAATTAAATTAAAATAAATTATAAATTACACTGATTTATTATTAAAAAAAAATATTAGCTCGAATTAAATTGACCAAAATACCTTAAAAAATGGAGACCCAAAACCCACGATTGCATCGAGCAAAGACCCTTTTTGATTATCTTTTTCGGCCATTAAACAAATGTATTGTTTTACCATGAATGATATTTTACACGAATGGGTCCCTCCCTGAGCGCCTCCGTGATGTGACCACCCGCTCAAACCTCCTCTAATCTCAGCCGTCCGATCAAATCTCTCTCTCTCATCTTCTCCGACAGTTCCCTTACCTTTCTTCATATTCTCTCTTTTTCCTATCTCCAGGAATGAGATTATGTATATTCTCTGATCTTTGGAATTTGAGGAGCAAGAGAAAAAGGGGAAGAAATCTGTGATTCCACCAAGAAAAATTAATTTTTTTTTCAGTGATTCTTCGCAATTTTCTTCATCGAGTTTTTTTTTTTTTTTTTAATCAATCTTTCAGTTGACTACTGTTCTTCAGTGTTCATCTGCCGCCGTGCCGACACTTCACTTGAATCCCATAAGCCGATTCTGGGTTCTGTTCATAGCTCTGTAAGTGCTCTGTTCTTCGTGTAAGTTCATATCAGAGCAAATTAATCTGTAATCCTTTTGTGCATTTGTTGATATCACTGGTTATTATAATCGAAAAGTGTTTTCTTCGATTTCTGCTCCGATTGTTCTTAATCTGCGGTTTGATCGTCACTTTTGTGAGTAAAAAAAATACTAATTCTGAACCAATTTTCTGAATCGAAATCTGTAATTTCAGAACCTAAATTTCAGAACTCGTGTTGATTTTGAAATTCAAACACTGAAATTGCATGTGGGTCTTTCTTTAATCATAGAGAAATATTCTGAATAATTGTCCCTCTCAAGGCAGAGGAAGCCAAAGAAATTCTTACAGGCTTTTGGATTTGGCTTTATTTCCTTTGGTTTCAGGGGACCTATCTGATATAAAGTGTCAATTTTGCTCCCAACCTTTGAAATCGATTTTTGGTAGTTGAGATTCTTGATTGACGAAAACAACCCCCCAATTTTACCTTATTTTTCATCATGGTCTCTAAATTGGGTGCTCTCTTTGGACCACTTCAGTTTCTTCTTTTGAATTTGGCTCTGTTTGCGAGTTGTAAATTGTCTTCTTGCAAATCTCATCCATTTCACGCGGTTTAAGGTTTGGCTTTCAGACAATTTCAAATTTTCAAACCACATTTTTTTTTTTTTAAGATAAAGAATCTTTTAATAATTTGTATAACGTTGTTCGTTCTTAGTTTGCGTAAGCTTTGTCGATCATAATTTACCCGAATCCGATTTTTTTTTTCCTAGCAATTGCTTTTGCTTTTATCCTATCCTTCCTTTAATTTCACTTTCTCTTCATACTTCATATCACTTTATATCCATTAGTGGAACGGACAAAAAAAAAAGAGAGAGGCCTATATCATGGAATCCTATGAAGAATCCTTACCTGAGAGGAGTGAATTCTTAAGATTTTATTTTTCTTTTTTTTGGGGGGGAATTTCTCTGGAATCATCGAGGTATGTTTCTATTAAACGTTTACTTGAAGTGCTTCAAGAATGTGTCGTGTTTGTTTATTGATTCTGTGTTTTGTTTTTTCTGTTCCAAGAATACTTGGAGAAGAAAACAAAACAATAATGTGGGAACAAAATAAAAAGGTTCCCAAACATGGTTTATAGAGCGCAATCGATTCATGCATTTTCTATATGGAGCTCATGTGATTTCGATGAAAATACTAGCGAAACGCATATTTTGTTCTTTGGAGATTTTGCCGATTGTGCTCATTATTTTATTTCCTTATATATAATTGGGAAAAGGATTATATTTTTCTTGAAATAAGCCCCTTGTCATTTTTATCACTCTTTTTTTCTTCATCTTCTTTATTTTAATCCTTTGGTTAATATTAACTATTTGTTTAATTCTTCAGTTGATATCAATTAATTGTTAAATTCATATAGTTAACACCAACTAATTGTTGAATTCATATATCAAGTAGGACTAAAAAATAAATTGTAAAATCGGACAGAAGAAGTGAAAATTATTGGATAGAGGACTTTATAATAAGATCCCCAATAATTTAATTATTTTGATTCATTTTTGTGATCTTCGGCTCGCGCTTTCTTTCTTATAAAATCTTTGTTTATGATTTATGAAAAAAAAGATGTCAAATTTCAGGATACAGGCAAATGTAAGAACTTAGTTTTTGGAGACAACTTTAACGGAACATCGTACAGAAGGGCAAAATGGGTAATCCTTCGGCTCCGCAAGCAACCCGAGATACAAAATTGTCTGAAATGTTTAAATTAGAGAAGAAACAAACCAAAAAAAGAAGCGATATCAACAGCATAGAGATCGTCAAGTTCATGTCGAAATTGCCTAATTATCTCGAGAGAGGAGAAAATACAAAGGAGAAGGCCCTAAATTTTGGTGTTCTTGAATGGCAACGTTTGGAGAAGTGGAATAATCTTAAAGACACCGATCCGAGAAATTCTCGGTATTCGCCTTCTACCTCCAACACCTCCTCGTCGTTTTTCTCAACCGAGGGATCATCATCGGCCCGTTCTAGCCCCCCAAAAAGGTCCTGTGAAACAGAAAATAACCCAAATGCCTCCCTTTTCAAAGGAAAAGCAAAGGTTCAAGATATCGTATCCACGAAGAGATTGGAGAAGTTTCAAGATTGCAACGAAGAACACGGAAAAACCGTTGTTTCGGCTTCTAAACCAGCTTCTAAACCAAGAAATCCGTCACGGACCCGTCGTTCTAGCTTCGATTGTGGCCGAAATTTGAGTTCTTGTGAAAATGAGGCATTTTTTGAAAACACTGTTATATCGGCTTCTAAATCAAGAGATCCGTCACCGACCCGTCATTTTAGCATTGATGGTGGCCGAAATTTGAGTTGTTGTGAAAATGAGGCAATTTCCAAAAAGACCGTTATCTCAGCTTCTAAATCGAGAGATCTGTCACCGACCCGTCATTTTAGCATTGTTGGTGGCCAAAATTCGAGTTCTTGTGAAAATGAGGCAATTTCCAAAAAGGCCATTATCTCGGCTTCTAAATCGAAAGATCTGTCACCGACTCATCGTTTTACCAGTGGCGGTGGCCGAAATTCTAGTTCTTGTGAAAATGAGGTAATTTCCGAAAAGACTGTTACATCGGCTTCTAAATCAAGAGATCAGTCACCAACCCATCGTTTTACCATTGGCGGTGGTGGAAATTCAAGTTCTTGTGACAATGAGGCAATTTCTGAAAAGACCATCATATCGGCCTCTAAATCTAAAAATTCTTCACCGACCCGTCGTTTTAGTATTGGATTTGGCCGAAATTCTAGTTCTTGTGAAAACGGGGCAGTTCTTGAAAAGACCGTTATATCGGCTTCTAAATCGCGAAATTCTTCACCGGTCCGTCGGTTTAGCATTTGCAGAAATTTGAACCCTAGTGAAAACGAGCCAATTTCTGAAAAAGCCAGTTTGGAGAATGCTAATTCAACAAAAGATAGATCGATTTCAGCGAATAGAGCCCGTTCTAGCCCTTTGAGAAGGCTGCTTGACCCGATTCTAAAGCCCAAAGGGCCCGATTCGAATCAATTTTCCGATGGAAAAAGGGAAGGAACGGCAAAAATGAAGCTCGGTTTGAGGAATTGTAGAACAGTCAACGTCGAAAAAAATTCTCACCACAATAAGAAAAATGGGCTTTTATCGCCGGTTCAAGCTCTCCTACAAGTATCCATGAAGAACGGGCTTCCTCTCTTCACTTTTGCGGTCGAAAACAATGCTGAAATCCTAGCAGCAACGGGTAGAAAATCAAGCTCTTCAAGTAAATACGAGAATGGGTGGATTTACACATTCTTCGCTGTTCGGGAGATGAAGAAGAAAAACATGCTTTGGTTGAATCAAGGCAATAAGGACAAAGATCACGGTTATGTTCCAAATGTTGTTGCTCAAATGAAGGTTTTCGATCCCCCTCTTCCGAATTCGAGCAAAAACGATTCTTCAGCCCAATTTGTGATCCGGGAATTTGTTCTTTTTGCGGTGGATTTGAGCCCAGATCAGCCGAACGATGAGCTTGCAGCGGTTGTAATCAATATTCCAACAAACCGAAGTAGAAACTCGAACCCGGATCAGAATCAAAACGGTTTCTTCAAAAATAATCGATCTGGTAGAAACTGTTCTGATGATGATCTTTTTAGTACGACGGTTTTACTACCGGGTGGAGTTCATGGAGTGCCGAGTAAAGGAGAACCTTCATCGCTCATTGAACGCTGGAGAACTGGCGGATCGTGTGATTGTGGAGGTTGGGATTTGGGTTGCCAAGTAAGAGTTTTTGGCAATGTGATGAATGGGAGTTTAAACTCAACGAACGCTCATTCCAATGGTGGCAAATTCGAGCTGTTTTCTCAGGTATGGTTGGTTTGCAATTTAAAAACCTGAGTTTTGGATATGGATTTTTTTACGATCAGTGAAAAATATGAAAGAATATTTCACAGTTGCAAACTAAACCTACCCTCAATCTTCGGTTCGGTTTTCTGCTGATCATATATGTGTGTATATATATTCACCTCCCTCTGATTGTTCAGGGTCTGTTTGGTATGAAATGCGAAAACCGAGTTTTTTATTTTATTTTTTAAAATTTTAACAGGGAGAAGTCGAAGATAATAGCCCAGTCTTCACCATGTCTCCATACAAAGAAAGAGTATTTTCGGTTGAATTTGCTTCTTCACTCACACTCCTACAAGCTTTCTCCATTTGCATAGCGATTTTAAACAGCAGAAGACCGCCTGAGCCTTCAGAATCGAGTATCCAAGGTGAAGTTCCTGCTAAATATGCCTCGTTTCCTCCTCTATCTCCTGTTGGAAGGGCCTAATTTTCTTAGGCAGTGTTTGGCTTCACAGAATTGGAGCCTCGGAATTAGAATTGAAATTCAAATTCCAATTCGGAGAACTCCAATTCCTTACAGCCAAACACTACCTAAGAAAAAAATATCAGATTGTATAGTTTTTTTTAATGCCCTTCAAGGATTTTTTTTTTTTTTTTGGAATAAGATGTCATTTGAAATGATGGGGAGTTATGTTGAAAATGTATCTATCAATCTTTATCACAAGTATTTTTAATTCTTGATGAAATTGATGGATGTTGTGATTTTTTACCAGGAAAACTATGTTCTTGGTGTTTCTTGTTTTACCCGTTTGGTGTACAGTTTGTAGTTTTTGAAATATTAAGGGTTTATTTTTGTTTGCAATAGCAAAACAGTTTTCAAAGGCTTGAAAACAAAATCTAGTATCAGTGAGGGTTAGCTACACTTTGCACTTCTATGATTAGATTGAATTGTATTTTGTATTTCCGTGGTAATTTCGTTGATATTTACACTCTTTGTGTTTAAGACTTAAGTACAACGGTTAAACTTTTCATTAATTTTAACATTCAACGGGTAAAAGTTAATTAAAATTAAATAATTAATGTTAAATGACATATATATCCTTTAAATTTTTTAATAAGAATTATTTTAACACTAATTGAAAATTTAGAGGCTATTAGTTTTTTTTTTTCCCACTCTATCTTCATCTTCTTCGTCAATAACACACCCACGCCGGCCACCAACCCCGTGCGCCAAACCACCACCATCCTAACGGCCACACCACATCAATGACACCACCAACCACCCCTATCGTCACTTTTCTCTCTCTCTCTCTCTCTCTATATATATATATATTTTGTTTCTTTCTCTCTCTATTCTCATCTCCTCACTCTCTGATATATACTTAAATACACATATATATAGTGTTAGATCAGAGCTCAGATATATAATATACGGAGTTTGGATATGGAGTCAAAATTTTACTTATGCCATTTTCTAAAACTGTTTTCTCAAAAAACTGGTGGCTTAGTACATTTAAATTTAATGAAATTTTTTTATTATATAGTCCCCATAGAGAGATCATTAAGAATTTTTTTTTTGATATGTTTGGTTAGGATTCAGATCAAACAGTACAATCAATTAAATTTTTAGTCCTTGGATTAGACAAAATAGGACATGAAAAGACACATATACCCCTCTCTTATTTACGTTAACCATTTACGTTAACGTTATCTCTATTTTATTCATATCACTTCACAATCCTCGTTCACATTTTATTCCTCTCAGATATCATCAATGTTGTCTCTCACTCTAAAGGATCACTTTCTCTCTAAATCTAACATCACGATTCTTTCTCTCTCTCCCTAAAATTAGTGGAGGTGAGGCGGTCGGATTTCTCGCATGGTCGTTCTCAAGCTCTCTCCCTCTCTTGTCACTATCGTAGGCCAGATTGGCCGGCAAAAAACAAGATCTGGCTTGTCGTTTTAGCCATTGGTCCTCGACGATGCCACGAGCTCGTGCTTGAGGGAGGAGAGATGGGAATGGAGCTCCGAATGTCCGGAGATCGGCGTAAAAACTGGAGTCGAAACCCTAGTCGAGGAAGGAGGAAGGCTTGAACCAGTGGGTGGGCGTCGATGGGATCTCCGAACTCCGAAGAGGTCGGTGGTCAATCGCGGGGGCGTCGGGTCTCCACTGAACGCCACCGCCCCTAGATCCCACAACGAATGCCACCGCCGCTAGACCCCACCACCGAAGCAAACGTCTCTATCTCTTTTCTTCTCTCTCTCCTCACCATGGTCGAGATTTCATGATTTCTAGGGTTTTGATTTCACGATCTCTAGGGTTCCAGATTTCACGATTTTGTTTTGGATTTGTAGGTATTTGGTTTTGTGGGTTTCTTGTATAATTTTGAAGTGGATATTTCTGTTTTCGATCTTGGAGAGTTCTCAACCAGCCTAGAAGTTCAATTCACAGGTTTGTTTCTTCAAAATGTATCTGAAATTTACAATTTCCAACATAAAACCTCAACCATGTTAGTGATTCTTGATCTAAATCACCTCCATATGAATGCTATTACATGCAACAGAAGAAGATTCGAGGTTGGCTTGTTCAAATTCAAGGAGGACATTGTTGGGGGAGCTTGAAAATCATGATCAACCCAAATTGTGTAATGAAAATAGACAGAGGATTGAGAGTATATGTACAAGATTGAAGAAAAAATGCAAGTTGGGGGGCGAAATGTGTAAATTGGTTGAGAAAGAGATCGCTGAATGCAAGTGGCTATGCAGAGAGATAAAAAGGGTTGATGATTTTGGAGGTTTTGATCATGATTTGGGAGGTTCGATTCTCGATTTTGTTTTGACTTTGTGGGTATTTTGATTTTGTGGATTTCTTGTATAATTTTGAAGTGGTAGTTTTCACGATTTTCATTATGTGTTTTGAATTTGTGGGTTTTTTGTATAATTTTTGAAGTGGTGGTGGTGGATGGTAGCGGCTGCAAATATTTCTTTCTCTATCTCTCTCTAAATATATTTCTCTCTCTCTATACATACATATATTTCTATCTGATTATTGGTAGTAATGGATGTTATTCGTTTTGGTGGTATTCTTCGACGGTGTTGATGTTTGATTCGGCAGATGTTGTTGGTGGTGTTGATGTTCGTTTCAGACAATCATCAGCCACCACTCGACAGATCCGACAACCACTGCCGGCCACTAGCCAGATTCGGACCTCCCCCACTTTTTTTTTTTTTTTTTTTTTTGGGTTTGATGTTTGATTTGGCGGTGTTGTTCATGTTGGTGGTGTTTTTTGGGGGTATTGATGTTCGATTGGGCGGTATTGTTCGGTGGTGGTGATGTTCATTTTTTATTCGGACAACCGTTGGCCACCACTAGCCAGATCCGGCAACCATCGCCAATCACCAGCCAGATTTAAAGTTAACGTTAACACCGGTGTTGATGTTCGATTCGGTGGTGGGGTGAAAATGTTCATTAACGTTAACGCACACTATTTTTCATTTTTGCACATGTGTTTTTCTAGACAATGTTTTGATGTGTTAAAATTAACACAGATAAGACCCAAAAAACGTGTATTTTTTTTTTAATGTTAACATAATTTAAATGTATTAAGTTTGTAATTGCGTTAACGTTAACGCAATTAAGTTAAATGTGATGAGATGTAATTGTGTTAACGTTAAGACAATTAAGTTAAATGTGCCGGATTGTAATCACGTTAACGTTAACGCAATTAAGTAATGTACTGGGTTGTAAATGCATTAACGTTAATGCAACTAAGTTTGTCTGTGTTATGCGTGATTTTTATTTCACACATTTTTTTGACAATATTAAATGCATTAACGTTAACACAAACTCACTCAAATGTGTTAACGTTAATACATACAAAACAAATAATGAAAGAGACGGTAATATGAAACACAAAAAAAATAAAATGCATTAACGTTAACACACATGCACAAATGAACAAGATGCATTAACGTAAATACACACAAAATATGCTAAATATTCAAGAGAAAAAACATACAACACTTCTGGTGGTAAAATGAGTTAACGTTAACGTAATGCACAAAATAGATAGATTGAAAGATGATGCGTTAACTTGAAGAAAAAAAAATGCGTTAATGGTTGGGTTGTAATTGTGTTGAACATTAACGTAACTAAGTTAAATGTATTGGGTTTATAATTGCATTAACGTTAACGCAATTAAGTTAAGTATCCTGGGTTGTAATTATGTTAACGTTAACGCAATTAAGTTAAATGTGTTGGGTTATAATCGCGTTAACGTTAACACAATTAAGTAATGTGTTGGGTTGTAACTGCGTTAACATTAATGCAACTAAGTTCGTCTGTGTTGTGAGTGATTTTTATTTAACATATTTTTTGGATAACATTAAATGCATTAACGTTAATGCAAACTCATCCAAATGCGTTAACGTTAATACACACAAAACAAATAATGAAAGAGACGGTATAAAATAAAATAAAATAAAATGCATTAACGTTAACACACACACACACACACAAATGAACAAGATGCATTAACGTAAATACACACAAAATATGCTAAATATTCAAGAAAAAAAACATATAACATGTCTGGTGATAAAATGAGTTAACGTTAACATAATGCACATGTACAGACAAATTGAGAGATGATGCATTAACTTGCAAATTTTTTTTGGATGCAATAACGTTAACTTTAATTTCCAATGTAATATTGTAATATATGTAAGTGGTATTTACTTAAATAAGTTTACGTTAATGTTAACACCCTTTGTTGTCCAGATTTGTCTTGTTACATAATGACATAACGACAGACTTGTAAATAAATATTAACATGGTGCCATAATGAATGATTTTTTTCTAAAAAAAGTGTGAGGTCTGAAAACTTAATTGTTCATGTCAGGGGGTCTCATTTCTCTATTAAGTCTCTATAGAGGACTAAAAAATTGATTACCCAATTTAATGTTAGGTGAAAAGTCATTTTTCTGAAAATTGGCTTAAGTTCTTTTATGAGAAAATATCCTATAAAAAATCTCTCTTTACTTGTATTTTCAATATGCATTTAATCATTTTATTTCTTCATTCTTTTGAAAATTCAGGATGCGTCAAATGGTAATAGTATCGTGGGGATGGGTATGGTGGTTATGGCATGATGAAATTTTCGAGAGAGAGAGAGAGGAAGTGGTGGACATGGCCGTAGCGATTGTGATGATGGTGTCACGACAATGCGATGGTAGTGATGAAATCTTTTCGATCGAGAGATAGACCTGAATGAGATAATGAAGATTGAAGAGGCAACATGAGCAAGGCTAGGTGACATTGAGAAGGAGCGGAGGAGCTTAGATTGAGGGAGAGAGTAGAGAGCAGCAAGAGATGAATAGAGGCTTGTGGGCGTGAGAGATGGTGTGCGGGACTAAGAGCAACTCCAACCTAAATAGGTATTCGCATTAGTTAAAATACTATTTTGACTAATAAAAATCTAGAGTTGTACTCCAATCATGCTAACAAAATAAATTAATTGATTTTTTTTTTTTGGGCAAACAATCATTTAGCTAGTGGGTTGTAGTCGATAATACTGATTTTGAATAGGTAAATTAGTGTTTAAAACTTCCTACCAATTTTTAGCTAACTCTTCACCTTCGGTAGGAATGACTCTTAGTTGGCAAATTATAAAATGTCTATAATAATGACTCTTGGATTGAAACATAAAATTTTAAATTTGTTCAGTCAAAATGATAGTTACACCATTTGACTCTTGACATAGTTATTAGGTTGAAGTTACTCTAAGCGGCTTAATTTGAGTTGTGATAAAATCTTAGTTGCGGATTGATCTTAGTCATTTTTTATATGGTAAAATATGACAACTGAAAACTATCCTCCCATCTTATACCCATTCTAATTAAATTTTTTTTTTCCCAATTATATAATACTACTTAAAAAAGAAAATCAATGTGTTCAATTCAAATTAGTGAAATTTGTACGCATTGAATTTGAATTGAACACATTAATTTTCTTTTTTTTTTAAAATGACCTCTCAATCAACAATTTTAGCAAAGACATTCCTCTCATTTTGAAAATATTAGAGACACTTTGCGATTTTAAAAATAAAATTATAATTTTAACATTGATTATATAATTAAAAAATAATTAATAATTATTATTACTTTACCTATCTTAATATCTATACATTCTTTTAAATATTAATTACTCTTACGGCATGTTTGGTTGGATGGAATCGAGGGCGGAATGGAATCGCATTCCGCCCTCGATTCCTATTCCGTTGTTTGGTTCTCCAATGAAATCACTTTTGTGATGCCATTGGAATGAAATTAGATGAAATGAGATTCCATTTGAGATAGGGTGGAATGAGATTCCAACCCAATGAAATCAATATCTTAAATTACATGATAACCCTTATAATTAAGCCCTTAAAAATTTAGAACAAAAACAGAAATTAGAGAACATAAATTGAAATTAGAGAACAGAAAATTGAGAATAGAAATAGAAAATTAAGAACAAAAAATTGAGAACAGAACTAGAAAATTGAGAACAGAAACTGAAAATTGAGAATAGAAACAGAAAATTGAGAATATAAACCGAAAATTAAGAACAAAAACATAAAATTAGAGAATAGGAAATTGAGAACATAAACTAAAAATTGAAAACAAAAACATAAAATTAGAGAATAGGAAATTGAGAATATAAACTAAAAATTGAGAACAAAAACTTAAAATTAGAGAACAAAAAATTGCGAATAGAAACTGAAAATTGAGAACAAAAATATAAAATTAGAGAACGAAAAATTGAGAACAAAAATATAAAATTAGAGAACGGAAAATTGAGAACGAAAACTGAAAATTGAGAACAAAAATATAAAATTAGAGAATAGAAACAGAAAATTGAGAACAAAAACAAAAAATTGAGAACAAAAACAAAAAATTAGATAATAGAAAATTGAGAACGGAAACCAAAAATTGAGAACATAAACTGAAAATTGAGAACAAAAAATAGAAAATTAGAGAATGGAAAATTGAAAAAGGAAACTAAAAATTGAGAATAAAAACAGAAATTAAAGAATAGAAATTGAAAATTGAGAATAAAAATAGAAATTAGACCACAAAAATTTAAAATGGAGTTGAATAGTGAAATATAATAAAATGAGGAAAGAAATAAAATAGTTAAATATAATAAAATTTTATTATAACCAAGAAGAGAATGGAATAATAATTTTATAAGGGTAAAATGAAAATTTTACTATATTTCACTATTCCATTCTTTCTTTCATTCTATACCAACCAAACAAGATAATGGAATAGTGATTTCATTCACAATTCCATTTCATTCCTTCTCTCATTACATTACTTCTTTCATTCCATTCCACCATCATTCCATTCCATCCAACCAAACATGCCGTTAAAATTTCTTATTTCTTCATTATTATTTTTGCATTTGTTTGATGCACAACGAGAATTTTTTTACTGGAATTTTATCTACACAAAAATTAAAAATAAAAATAGACGCGGAATTACGTTAGAGTAATTAAAAAAAAAGAAAAAAAAAAAGATCAACATTATTCCCCCAAACTTTTTGATATTTTTTTCATCTCATTAGCACTGTGCTTGCCCTTTTTTTTTTTTTTTTTTTTTTTTTTAATTGTTGCATGAATTTTGTAGTCATGTTTTATTATTATAATTTTTGTATTTTAAAAGTTCTTAAACGATAAAAGGCTGAATTAGTTAAATAAAATTAGAAATTTTCAAAATGACAAGGTATGTCCTTGATATATTTAAGGGGATGTTCCTATATATACAAATTTACAGGTGGTGATATCATTAAAATTTATCCATAAAACATAAAAATTATTAACAATAAATGGGTAAGTAGTGAGGCAAAATTAAATACATTAAGACATTACATGATCTGATATCTTTCTCTCTCTCTATATATATTTTCTTTTAAAAAAGGCAAATACTTTGACAAATTTTGTATATGGAAAGCTCGCTCTCCATACAAAATATTGTTAAGAAGCAGTATGGCAATTATTAATGGTGGAGGGGCGTTTCTCTTCTTCTTGGTTCTGTTTATAACCTTCTTTGTTGGCTTTGAATGTAAGTATATATCATTCTATTTTTTTAATTTTTATCTTGGTAACGTTAATCCCTTTGGTTTGAGAAGTGTTCCCTTTATTTGTCAGCTAGAGTTTGACTCTCTTGCTGAACGATTTCTTTTTTCACTTCAGTCCGCCATTTTCCTTATAAAAAAAAAAAAAAAACTACAACCACACGAATTTTCATATTTTTTTTTTATAAAAAAAATTTTACTTATGCCATTTGCTAAAATTGTTTTCTCAAAAATCTGATGGCTTAGTACACCATTGAAATTTAATGCTAGGTGACAACTTATTTTTGTGAAAATTGGCTTAAATTCTTTTATAAGAAAACAACCCATAAAAAATTCCTCTTTACTTGTATTTCTAATACGCATTTAATCTTTTTATGTCTTCTTTCTTTTGAAAATCTGGGTATGTTAGATGGTGATAGCATCGTGGTGGTGATTGGTATGGTAGTTATGGCATGATGAAATTTGAAAGAGAGAGAGTGGTGGATGTGGTCATAGCGATTGCGATGATACTGTCATGACAATGCGATGGTAGTGACAAAATCTTTTCAATTGAGAGAGAGACATGGATGAGATAATGAAGATTGAAGAGGCAGGCTGGATGACATTGAGAAGGCGTAGGGGAGCCTAGATTGAGGCAAAGAGTAGAGAGCAACAAGAGAAGAACAGAGGCTTGTGGGCGTGAGAGATGGTGTGCGGGACTAAGAGCAACTCCAACCTAAATACATATGTATTAGTTAAATACTATTTTGACAAACAAAATTTAGAATTGTACTCCAACCATACTAACCAAATGAATTAACTGAGTTTAATTTTGGCGAAACAATCATTTACCTAGTGGATAGTAATAGATAACATTAATGTTGAATAAGTAAATTATTGTTTAAAATTTTGTACCAATTTTTAACTAACTCTTCACTTTAGATAAGAATGACTCTTCGTTAGGAAATTATAAAATATCTGTAGTAATGACTCTTGGATTGGAACTTAAATTTTTAAGTTTGTTTAGTCAAAATGATAGTTATACCATTTGACTCTTGACATAGTTATTAGGTTGGAGTTACTCAAAGCAGCTTATTTTGGGTTATGGTAAAATCTTAGTTACGGATTGATCTCAGTCATTCTTTATGTGGTAAGATATGACAACTGAAAACTATCCCCCCATCTTATACTTATTCTAACTAATTTTATTTTTCACAATTACATAATTCTTCCACTAATAATTTCTTTATATAATTATAAATAACTACATTTCGATTATTTGTTTGCTTGATCTAATTACACAAACAAATTCTTCTAAATAATAAGTTTAAAATGACATCTCAATCAGCAATCTTAGCAAGCAAAAATAACACATGTAAAGTTAACTTAATAATAGCTTAGTTGTGTTTATTTAAAGGAAATAGTTACCGATTTGAATTCAATTTAAGGATAATGATCTTTTTAGTCATTCATAAATACAGTCGGTGCTCATTTGACCCCTCGTATTTGGAAATAGACAAATTTGATATCTAGCATTTCATTTTCATTTCAAATTGTCCCTTCAGTTAAATTTTCTGTTAATTACTGTTAAATTACATTTATACTCTTTAAATTTTTTTATTGGGGTCATTTTATTTTGCATCTAAAACTTAAGGGTCAAATGTGTATTTTGCATCATCTCCTTCCTATAAACCCATACCACCTCCCTTGCCACATCACTCGCGGCCAGTGCCGGACAACCACCCTTGCGTATCCACCACCATTGCGGCGGCCACCTCCACCATATCCACCACCACACCGTAACCGTCAGCTCCTTCACGGCAATCACCGTTGAAACCACCACCTCCGTTCATCCCCTAAGCTTCGGATCTGTAGATCGGCGGTGGGATGGAACTCTGAGCTTCGAATCTACAGATCCGAACCCTAATTTTTTTGAGATTAACAAGAATTTAATTTGTTTATATAAGAAAATGATTTTACAGAGAGAAACAGAGGAGAAAATTACTGAAATATATAATACTCATTGATATGTTTATGTTCTTGATGATAAAACTTCTTCCGGATAAAATGTAGCCATCTGCACGCCCAATTTTTTTCCCAAATTAATCTAAAAAACCCATCATTCAATTCATAGAAATAACACCACAACAATGGTCTCCTCCACCTGTAAAATTAAAAAAACCCAGATTGATGAAAGGAGAAACACAGATTACAGATACACACAATACTACGTATTTATATGGAGTCATGAACAGAGCAAAGATCTTCATTGAGGTTGTGGATGAGAAACCTGGAAATCTAACAGGAGAGGGACTTGGGTCTCCTCAACTTTGGCGGCAAGAGAGAGACAAGCCACGGCGGCTAGCTGAGTCATCCATGGCTTCTCTCGCTGGAACTGGAACTTGTGAAGAACCCTGTCGAGGTATTTCACGGCGAGAACGACAATGCATGAGAGCGGAGAAAGAGTAGTAGTAGTGTCCGACGACCTTCAACATCGACCCCACCGCCTCACAGCGACACCCCATCAGGGATGGGTCGATTTCGATGTCGTCCCGGTGCTCGATTCACTCTTCTTTCGAAAACAAATCAGAGAGCTCATCTTCCACCCAGAACAAGTCTTGGTCAAGCAACGCAGAAGGTTTAGGGGTGGAGTATTTGGGAAAGGTGCAGAATTGGGAAAAGATGGTGTGAAAGAAGAAAAATACACTTCGGTGCCTAAATTTAGAATAATTTACAAATAAATCTTATTAAATTAGTTAGAATAAAAAAACGAAATTATCGTTATTTTTAACATAAAATGACCAAAATACCACCACTTTCACGTTGAACGTTAACGTTGACCTAACAAAAAGAACGATTTGAAACGAAAATAAAATGTCAAGTACCAAATATGTCTATTTTTAAATACAAAAATTAATTGAGTATCGATTACATTTGTGAGGAACCAAAAAATTCATTATCCCTTCAACTTAATATAGAAAGATTTTTTTGACTTGTAATTCCAATAAATTAGTAAGTGGTCACTTAATTTGGACCGAATTTAAATATGAGGTAAAATGGTTTAATTTTTAATTTATGTGAAACTATTTAGTCCAATTAAAACGTAGACTAATAATCGAATCGTTTGCTACTTTGTAAAGGTGCAAAATCAATCAAAATCAAAGGTTTAATTTGCAAAGTCTTGGACTCTTACCGAAATTCGTGTCATTATGGGTTGCCTATAAAATACCAAAGAGTTTTTTTATTAAATAGTCCCTTATAGAGATATCAGTTAGAGTAAAAGCCTTTTCACAAGACCGTTTAGGGCTCAGACCACACCGTACAATGGGTTTAGATTTTAGTCCTCCGACGAAGACAAGACGAACGGCGATGGACGATAATACCCCTATTCACACCGACGGGCCAGATGGACGAATCGTTTCGGTTATGGTAAGCGACAAAACAGAGATTTTCATACGCTGATTCAA
The DNA here is from genome assembly GCA_016647705.1 of Eucommia ulmoides. Lineage (NCBI taxonomy): Eukaryota > Viridiplantae > Streptophyta > Magnoliopsida > Garryales > Eucommiaceae > Eucommia > Eucommia ulmoides. The sequence continues at coordinate 47,600,652 of CM028338.1, forward strand.
ATACATGTACGACATTCCTTATACGGGCACGGATTTTCAAAAACATTCGATTCAAAATTGTAGGCGTTGCAGAACCGGAACGAGGTGAACATTTTGAAACGGCGGCGACGGCGACTATATCACGCGACGGTGATTATATCACTGTGTCTAAAGGCGAAACAGGTCAGTTATTCGATTGTATTCATTGAAAAGTTATATAGTCACATTTAATATCGTTTTTTGGGTTTTTCGGAGTTGTTACAACGTTTTCGAAGTTGGATGTTCGAGTTTTGGCGATGAACGAATGCCCATCGGTGAAGGATGTACGCTCCTGAGGAAACGTGAGCAGCACGTTAACGTTAATGCACTGGGGATTTATTTTGTACATGGCGACGTACTAACAATGTCAATATAAGCAAACACAGTCAGGGTGTTTAATACCCTTTTTCGGGTTTTTCGGCGTTGTTACAACGTTTTTGGAAGTTGGATGTTCGATGGGTGGCGAGGAATGAATGCCATTCGTGAGGAATATACGATACGAGATAACGTGAGCAATGCGTTAACGTTAACGTACTTCCGGTTTCTGTGTGTACGACGACGTAAGAACAATGTGGATACAATCAAACACAGTTAGGAAATGGGTGTACATGGTAAAGTTAACTAACTCACAGTTTTTCAGCTTTTTCTGAAAAGTAAGATGCTCCAAGATATAGCGGGTATCGGGGTGTATTCAACGAAACGCCTTTCAACGTAAACATGTTTTGACTGTAACTATTTTTTTGCGTTAACGTTAACGTAATGATTGTACACTGTAAAGTTATTTAACTCACACTTTTTTCAGTTTTTTTTTCCGAAAATTGAGATGCTACAAACTACAGACGCACTCATTTTGTATTCAATAAACAATAAAACGGGGTAATGTTAACATGTTTTTAACAAGCTGCTATTTTAGAGTTAACGTTAACGTTAAATGCATTACCTAAAAATGCATTAACGTTCACGAATCAGTGTGGTGCTGGATTGCGTTAACGTTAACGCATGAAGTAATGCATTAACGTTTACGCAATCAGTATAGTGCTGGATTGCGTTAACGTTAACGCATTAGGTAATGCATTTAACGGTGACGCATTAAGTTATCTAGACTGTTTTTTTTTTGCACAATTACGCATTTTAAGTTTATGTGTTAACGGTTACGCAATTAATCTAACTGCTGGACCAGAGTAACGCAGCGTTAACGTTAATGTAACCCCTGTTTTTACAAGTCAATTTGATTGCGTTAACGTTTACGCATTTACAGATTAATGTTTATCTACTATTTTTTTCTTGCACTTTGGGTTTGCATCCTTCTGATCTTGCAGATTTACTGGGGGGTAAATGGCTACGCGCATATTTTTGATGTGCAAGTTTGATGGTTACTCGTTGGGCGTCAAGGTGGATGATGATTTTACGCAAGCGGTGCTTATTCAAAATGTGTTGTCGCGGTGGGACGTGTTGAGGGATGTTTCATTCGAGATGTTTTATTCCATACCAGGGCATGACAGGTGCCTAATATCGTGTCAGGACGACGTAGAGGTAATGGTTAGCCTTGCACGAGCAATGAAGCTTGAATATGTCGGGGTGGAGATAAAGGTGCGCGGCAGCGGTAGCGGACCAAGTGGCAGTCGGGACAGGATGTTATTTGAATATCCAACGGGACAGGGGGGGCGGGATGGCATGGACGGGGAGGACGACATGTTGTCTGTTTTCTGCCCATTGCCTAAAAAGGCATTATTGTCTGATCATTGGGCTGAAGGTCTTAAAGAAGCCGGGCAGATTTTTAAGGGTGGAATACCGGAATTTAGAGAATCACTGAGGAAATATGCTGTACAAATGGGTTTCACATTTCAGTACATAAAGAACGACAAGAAGAGGGTGACAGCTGAATGTTCGCTCAAGGAGGAGAGGGATTGCAAATGGAGAGTGCATGGCAGGCTAGACGAAAGGAATGGGTTTTTTTACATTTGGGAGTTCCAGAAAAATCATAGTTGCGGCGCTGCTTATAGGACAGCGAGGAATGAGAAGATGAACTGTAGCGTTGTGAAGTCATGTCTTTTAGACTTAGTTCGGAATACCCCGTCAACTCGCCCAATTGACGTTGTTCACACGTTCAAGAACGACTATGGGATTGAGATCCCATATCACATTGCATGGAATGGCGTGGAAAAAGCTCGGGATGATTTGTACGGCGACCACGAATCGTCTTATGATCAATTGCGATGGTACTTGGATGCATGCAGGCAGACGAATCCAGGCAGCCACCTGGCGTTGGATTATGACAAAGAAACTGGGCATTTCAAGAGACTGTTTGTATCGTTCTATGCGACTGCGCACGGGTTCAAATACTGCAGGCCGATGCTGTTTCTAGACGGGACATTTCTGGGGGGTAGGTACAAGGGGTGTTTGTTGGCGGCCAGCGCAAAGGATGGAAACAATGGTAAGTTGGTTGATTACTTATTACATAAACGCAATAACACTTATCGTTATTACATTAGATGCAATTAACGCTTTCCTTTTTTTTTTTTTACATTTTTTTTAACAGTCTTTGCGAGGGGGTGTGTGGTGTGTGGGGGGTGTGTGTGTTTCTGATGAGACAAGCTGATCATGTTTGGGGATGAGACATGGAATTTGTTTGCAATGTTAACGTTAAATGCGTTAACGTTAACGCATTAAAAACGGCTGTGTATACAATGTCTTTTTCATAGTGTGCTGATCTGTTTTGTGTTTTTCATAAATGGACAGGTCTTTTCCCGGTTGCATTCGCTGTTGTTGATGCGGAGAACGATGACAACTGGTATTGGTTCATGACCAATTTAGATAAAATTGTGGCGAAAGAACGTGTGCTAACCTTCATTTCTGATCGACATAGTGGCATTCTTGAAGGGGTCCGGAAGATGTTCCCGCATTGTTTTCATTCTTATTGCTTGAACCACCTGAAGAACAATCTGAGGGACAAATTGGCGGGTTTGAAACAAGCGTGGAAGGAGAAGCTCGTGCACAAATATTCGATGATGGCATATGCGACGACGCTTGACAAATACTACCAGCTGAGGGAAGAATTAAGAACAGAAGGTATGGGACAAGTAGAGAATTTCCTAGAGGATGTGCCGCCAGACAACTTCTGCAACATGTTTTTCAAAGGCAAAAGATATGGGGAGATGTCGTCCAACCTAGCGGAGTCATTCAACGCATGGATCCGTGATTACCGGCACCTGCCGATCATATTAATGGTCGACAAGATTAGGTGCAAGGTAATGAACCAGTTGTCAGTGAGACGCGCCGAATCACTCCTGATGACGGGTTTCCTATGCCCAGTACGCGACAAAATGCTGTCGCGGATGATAAGTGACGGGCGGACGTGGAATGTTGTTGAGTGCGGCAACACCGTATACGAAGTGCACTCGATCCCATCCGTTCTTGTTGATGTGGATAAAAAAAAGTGCTCCTGCTTCGGGTGGCAGGGAAACGGGTTCCCGTGTGTTCATGCTTGTGCGGCGATACAAAAAAGCGGCCAGAATATACATTCATCCGTTGAGTCATTTTTCTTGGTGGAATATTACCGAATGACCTACTCGGAAGGTATATATGGTGTACCCACCTTCGAGAAACCGGAATGGAATGCATCGGAAGCTGTAATTATCCCGCCGATCACAAAAAAACAACCAGGTCGACCGCGGAAGAAACGCATCCCATCTAGGGGTGAGATCCCAGAAATAAGATGTGGTAGATGCAAAAAGAATGGGCACCACAACAGGAAGACATGCACTGCTTCAATTTAAAGCACAGAGTAATCAAATATTTCCTTTTATGTAGTTTTGACACAGCAACACTTTATGTGTTTAATGTCAGTGGGGAGTGGAACCTCGTTTTTTTCACATGATGTTTTTGTTTTGCGTAAACATGTAACGAACACACACAAACTTTTAATGTTCAACACTTTCATAATTTTTTTGTATATATTTAATCGCGTTAACGTTAACGCATTTACAAGACCCACCTCAATAACTAATTGCCCGTCGTTAAATCCCTTTTTTTGTACAACCAACCAGTTAAGAGCAATCACAGTTTGCGTTAACGTTAAGGCGAACGCATTTTACAACCAAAAAACTCAAATAACGAATTGCGTAAACATTAACGGTTTTTTATTACAAACCAGCATAAGAGCGATAGAACTACGTTAACGTTAACGTAGTTCGAATATTACAACAACTAATTGCGTTAACATTAACGCAGTAAGGAAACCATCACATGTAACTTATAACGTGTTAACGTCACGACAAATACAACCCAGTAACAAAGTCAAACGTTAACGCAGTTCTTTAAAGTTCAGAAATAAAACAACTGCATTTTGTTTTTGCGTTAACGTTAACGTGAACGAAAGTACAAATTGCATTAAAGTTAACGGATTAACGAACCATCCATTTAACATATTAGCGTTAACGTTAACGCAATTAAGTGACAAATACGTTAACGTTAACGCAATTTATTTAAGCATTTAAGGTACTTTGCGTTAATGTTAACGCAATATTTTTACAGACCAGAACAAATCAAAAAAAAATTTCCGTTAACGTTAACGTGCAACAGTCAAAATTGTTCAACAAGACCAACAAACTAAACCAAATCTAAACATTAACTAAGCCCATTAACGTTAACGCGTGGGGTCACAGGCAGCGCATGTAAAATTACAAATTGCGTTAACAATTAACACATTTACAAAAACCACATCAAATTCAAAAGGCAAAACATTCAACGCAATAAACCAACGGATGAAATTAGAGTTAATTACATTTTTTGTTCGAGTCAACAATAACGCATTTGCACGTTAAAGCACTGATAAAACACACGCACCCACAATCGCAAAAAATGAATAAATCAGGGGGATATATACATTTTCTCAGATTTTTGTCTCGCATCATCGATAAATTCCCCCCACAGGTCATGGTGTGCCCTGATCTGGTTGGGTTGTTTCAACATCGACGCCGACCACGGGGACCCAACTGTAGTGCGGATGGTTGAGCAGAGCGTGTATTACGTCTCTTCGGACACCCCGTACATCCGCCACCGACAGTTTTTTCGCGACGGGCATATTTGTAGCATATTGTTTCATGATGTACATAACAAAAATGCCGCAATCAGTCCTGCAAACCCAGGGGTGGGGGGAAGGTAAACAGATGAGAATGATAAATTTGTAAATACATACGATTTTTAGTACACATGTTTCGGACGGGTGAACTTACGCCCCGCGTTGTTGTGGCGAATCGAGACATTGTTCTATACGTGCGTCACCCCAATCTGGACGTATTTTCATGTTGATATGTCGTTCCACAAACCTTTTCTGTTCAGAATTTAGGTTAGTCAAACAAAATAGAGTGTAGTTAGAGACAATCAAAGTAGTCACACATTAAATCACATACCACCGTAAGTGCATCATTATAATAATGATCGGTCGTGTTCTTCCTTGGTCGGATGGAATTGTAGAACGTCCATTTTTATCGGGTATATCCAGCACCATCACAGTCCAATGATTGGGTGACGCATGGCGACCGGTAGTGTTCATCGGGAACACCAAATAACGGGTTTCTTTGCTGAACGCGGCGGAGATTGTGTAGTACAGTTCCTTCACCAGCACATTGTTGTCCTCCCGTATAAGATTCTATGATTTTTTTTTACGTGTTAGCAAGTTTGGATGAAAAAGGAAAAAAAGCTAACATGTGCTAAAGTGTCTTACCCAAATGCATGATATCGCGAACCGCGTTTCGTGCAGCAGCACGATTGGCGTGGTCATCCGCACGCGATTGATTGATCTAACTTCATCTTCCAAACACTCTCCATACGAATCAATCACCTGTGAGTAAAGGGAGGGAGAAAGACAAAACAAGTTAACGTTAACGTTAACGTTAACGTTACATGAACGTTAACGTTACATTACGTAAACATTAACGTAAAAGCAAATTTTGTCAACACAAGCACATTTTTACGAAACAAGTTGATGTAATCAGTTAATCAGGTCAATAACAAACACTATGCTGATGGTTTCATACGTTATCCGACACACGTCGCTCCATAATCATGCAAATGATGTCGCCACATGAGACCGTGGCCATGGGTTTCCCACCTCCAAACACAAATGTACTGGGAAATTGTCAAAAACAACATATCACATGATCAACAAACATTTTTATGGAAAAAGGAATTTCAAAAGTAAATAGGCACTTTGAGTAATTTTTTATTTCTTACCCTGGCCCCTCTTTGGAAATCACAGTCAACTTCTCCCAATCGGTGTCATCAAGCATCGCACCAACGGTCGTCGAATTACGAGGTGGGAGTACTGCATTGTCTTCATACATCGTTGCCGGGGGGAGCTCATCGACATTAACTATGTCAGATCTCTCTTTCTACTTCCCTTTCCCTTTTGCTTTTGGGTAGACAAAATCGCTGCCTTGTTTCTTTGGTTGCCTCTCCTTCTTCTTTACTCGACCAACCATGGAGCTAACCTTTTGCGTTGCCTCCCCATGCGACGTAGGCATAGGGACTGGTGACGGCGCATCGGGGGTGTCAGTCGGCATGACCATAGACAGCGGTTGAGGTTCTTGAGGAGGTTCTTGAGGTTCGCGGACTGCGAGAGTGGTAGGGGTACCCCTACCCCCCATTTGCATGTGGGCGTTCAATTTCGTCTGTAGGTCCTGTATTTGTTTATTGAGCGCCACACGCATTTTAACGTCTGATTTTGCTATCTCCTTCTTCTCTTGCCTCAGCAGTTTGTTTATTTCTTGTTCTGCCTTCAAGTCAAGGGCAAGATCATTATATTTCTTCTTCATTTCGCCAGCAGCATCAGCATGTTGCTGATTCAACGTTTCGATTGTTTTTTTAAGTGTTTCCACCTCCTGGGCGAGTTCGTCACATCTCCGCCTAAGGTCCTCCTGTTCTGTATCGACGGCGGCCTCTTTATACTTCTGAGTCACGTCATGCACGCTCATTTCCGTTAGGATGTCTCTCTTCTCCCCAATTGATTTCGCTAATCTTGTAGAGAGATTAGAGACAGAACGCTCATAACTTTCTTTTTCTTGCAAAGACGATGCTTTCAGATTATCAATTTCCTTTTTCTGTTCTACGTTGGCAGCGGTTATGATTGCGATCACCCTATGCAGCGCTGCAACGGTCTGATCTTTTTCCATCTTATTCGCAGTGAACTCACCCTGCATTTGGTCGATCTGTCTGCGGATGTCATCAACTGCACCTGCGGAGACAGACGGTGGCCGCAAGTCACCCACTGAAGGTGTGCAAAATGCACTCTCAGCGGGGGCAGCATCATCACCCAAATCGGTTGCGGCTTGAGTTGGGACGGGAGAAGGATGATATATGAGGGGTGTGAGATACCGCCCTATGATGTCGTCAACCATTGCATCATAGTCATCAGCAGCAGCAGCAGCGTTTGGATCTCCGCCCTCATTGCCTGGGCTATCGTTAAATGAATCATTACTATCCTCTTTTAAAGCAATCCCCATTTGAAGCTCTGCCAAAGTCTCATCAGCGGGCTGATCTTTCACCTGGCAAGCATGTGCAAGCATTAACGTTAACCAGCCACACAGACACACACACACACACCCAAAACAACTAACCGATTGCGTTTACATTAAAATTAAATTGCTTGCGTTAACGTTAAACATAAGCACAAAAACCAACAAATAAGTTCGCTAATGCTAACGCAAATAACAATTCCAGCCACAACATCTGCTTTTTTGCTATTGCGTTAACGTTAACGCACTATTTATTTGTGCATTAACGTTAACGCAAATATTTATATGCTTAACATTAACACATACATAATTGCGTTAACGTTTACGCAATTATTAAGTGCGTTAACGTTAACGCTAACGCAATAGCAATCCAACAATACATAACTTAGTTTGCTTTAACGTTAACGCAACAACTAATTGCGTTAACCATAACGCAAAATACCACTTACCATTTTCACGTACCTGCATCAACGTTAAAATCACAACATGTTTTTTTTGCTTACCTTATCAGCTGGCAGTAGACCGAGGGGAACGCCTCCCAAGTTGGAAGAAAACGTGGTGAGGCACCACCGCTCCAAACGCGGCACACTATGCTGCCTACCCTCGGTGTGGTCAACCAACGTTGTGTGCTCGCACAACCAATACTGTAAGTAAAATTTGTAATATGTCAAGCAGGGTTCACAAACAATGCTTGTAAATATTTGAAAAATATTTTCACAATGGGTATGTGTATACCTGGAGAGCAAGCACGCACCCCGTGACCGCCCGGGGTTCCATGTACGATTTCTTGAGGCTGCTTTCGAGATCTGTGAACATCGCAGCTGTCCAGTTGTAATTTGCCATGTCTTCAATTGTTTCAACATAGCGAACCAACGATTTCTGGACCTACTGCCCAGTTGTCGCAAAGAAGCACGTGGTCATCAGGTGTAGAATAACCATGCGGACAACATCCTGCACTGTTTCATTGTCCGTGGCGGCGACATTCGCTTGCACTTGTGATCTCAAATAAGCAACACTAAACCCACGGTCTGCGAATGTTAGTCTGGACATGAATGGGGAATCGGATTTTGTGTAACGAATCAGAACAATGGGTTCTTCGCCCGTTAATATCCCGAATATCAGCTGGATGTCAAGCGGGGTTATCCGGATGAGCCTGCCCCCTATCCTAAACCCCCCCCGTGCAGGGTTGTAGCATCGGATGATCATTTCAATGAGATCATCATTTTTGTGGATGTTTTCGAGCGTCACCCGCTACTCATATAATGTCTCGAATATTTTTGCAAAGGGGGTCCGGGCCAGCAGTGCCTTATGCTGATCGTTGAGTTTGCAGTCTCTCAGCAATTCATAGGTCTGCTTAAGGTTGGAGCGATAAAGGAACGTCCGCTGGCTCGAACTTTCCTTTTTCGGCTTCTTTAGGAGTTTTACTGCAAGAACGACGGGGGGAAACACAATTAATGCACATTACAAGCCACACGTTAACGTTAAAGCAGTTATCCATATCCCCTCATTACGTAACATAAAACTGGGTACTATTTTGCGTTAACGTTAACGCACAACAAGAAATGCGTTAACGTTAACGCATTTCTTTCAAAAAAACAAAATATCGCACCAAAACGGCCCCCACCCTTTTCCCAGGCAAAACATCTATGTGCGTTAACATTAATGCAATTACATCAACGCATTAACGTTAACGCAAGACGCAGCAAATAGTGCTGCACCAGTCAGACAAACAAACAAACCTAAATCTAAACACACATGCTCAAATTAATGTTAACCTTAAAGCAGTCATCCATATCACTCGGTACGTAACAAAAACAGGCAACTACTCTGCGTTAACGTTAACGCACAAAAAGAAATGCGTTAACGTTAATGCGTTTCTTTAAAAAACACAAAATATCGCACCAAAACGGTCCCCACCCTTTTCCCAGGCAAAACGTATATGTGCGTTAACATTAATGCAATTACATCCACGCGTTAACGTTAACGCAAGACGCAGCAAATAGTGCTGCACCAGTCAGACAAAAAACAAACAAACCTAAATCTAAACACACAGCCTCAAATTAATGTTAACGTTAAAGCAGTCATCCATATCACTCGATACGTAACAAAAACAGGCAACTACTCTGATTCAGCGTTAACGCACCACAATAAATGCGTTAACGTTAACGGATTTTCCTCAACAAACCGGAACGTCGTCCCTGATTTGAGAAAAAAACCGACGAGTAACGCAAAAGGGCCCTCCCCCCTTTTTACAGGCAAATGTCTGTTGCGTTAACATTAACGCAATCACATCAACGCGTTAACGGTAACGCAATCGAAGTACATAGTGGTGTACCAGATAAACAAACAAACCTAAATCTAAACATACGACTCACATTTATGTTAACGTTAACGCAAGTATTTTTTTTATAAATTCCTTCTTTTTCGGAGGCAAAACAACATGTGGGTCAACATCGCAAAACAGCGAAACAAAACACGACGTACGATTTCAAAAAAAAACGAAAACAGGGGAACAAAGCATGTCGGAGTCGGGTAAAATAGACGAACATCATCGTCTCGCTTCGTGATTTTCATTTCTAAAACGCCGTCCCCTAACAACATTGTATCGATTTTAGGGTTTCACATACCGTCGGGACTGAGGGTTGCTCGTTTCTGTGTGGAAGACGAGGGGGCGCGTTCAAAATTCTCCATTATCTGAAGACGATGGGGCGATTTTGGATTATTACTTTTAGGGTTTTGGGGTTTCAGAGTTTTTAAGCGAGGAGAGGATAGATAGCGTGGGAGAGAATAGAGAGCTTTTGGCGATTTTTTTGTATGCGATCGTGCAGCTAGTGGAACTTGTAACAGGACATATCGGAATCAGAACGGACGCAGTAACACGCCGACAGCTAACCGTGCGTTAACGTTAACGCAATCCGCTACTGTTAACAGAAAAAAAAAAAAAAATACCGTTGCAAAGCTATCGTCGAGCTCTTTAATTTGATCACATTTTTATATGATTTGATTCAGAAATCAGATTTATAGAAGCGGATTACGAATTGGGTGGTTTTTTTTAGTGCCCTGTTCATGTTGTAGTGTTTGTATCCTCAGAATGGCATGATGCGTAAATAAACTATAAAAGGAAGGGCAAAATGGAAGGACTTTTTCCTAAAGAATTGAGGTGGTCTGAAAACTTAATTCTAATTGTACTAGGGTCTAAATTGTGAAGTGTGCTCTAACAGAGGACTAAAAAATAAAATTCCCAATAAAGCACATGGCATTAAATAACAAAATCCAACATTTAATACCTTTTTCCCCAATATATATATATATATATATATAATTCAAATTGCGATTTAAAATAAATAACCTTCAAATCATAATTTTTCTAAAGTCTATCAATGGTTACACGGCGTTTGGTAACCGTTTCTATTTCCATTCCAGCAGTGGGATGAGAATGGAATGGGATGAGATGAGAATTTTATTTTCTTATTGGGAGTAGAATCGCGTTTGGTAACAATAATTTTTTGTTTTGTTTGGGAAGAGAATTGTGTTTGGTAACGATTTTATCCTAATTTTTTTTTTCTTTCGTTTTGGCCGGACGGTGGTGGTGCCGACGCCTGCCGAATGGCCTTGGCTCCGACGCCGGCGCCGGCGATGGTCGGACAGCGGTGGCGGGTAGGTGATAGTGGCTGGCGGCTGGAAGTGGCCGGAAAATTTTTCGGCCGGACGGTGGTGAACGGTGGTCGGCCGGCGGGTAAACAGTGACCGTGTGTTTTGGGAATGGAATGAGAATAATGAGAAACAATTTTTTTTTTTGTTTCTCATTTTTTAAGAAAAAAGTGAACACAATTCTCAAATGAGAATGAAATGGAAACGGAAACAAAATTATCAAACGCTATTCCCAAACAAAATTTCCAAAAATCTAGGAATGAGATGAGAATTTCTGGAATAGAAACGGTTACCAAACGGGGCCTAAGGCTTCCATTCCGGAATTTTCCATTTCATTCTCAGATTTTTGGGAATTATGTTTAGTAATTTTTGTTTTCGTTTTCATTTCATTTTCATTTGAGAATTGTGCCCATTTTTTTCTTAAGAAATGAGAAACAACTTTGTTTCTCATAATTCTCATTCCATTCCTAAAATCATTTTTTACTGTTCATCCTTCGGCCACCACCGTCCGCCGCCACCGTCTGCCGCTCACCGCCGCCGCCGCCGCCGTCCGCCGGCCATCTCCGGGGACCGTCGCCGGTCACCTCCGGCAACGCCGACCGCCCATTGTTCGGCCACTATCGCCGCCGACAACTTTCTGTCCACCTTCCGGCCGTTGGCCACCGCTGGCTATCCGGCACTATCACCCCCGCTGCTGCCGTCGCCGGCGCCACAAACGTTAACGGCTCCGCCGCCGCGGCATGCCGTCCAGCCAAAAAATAAATAAATAAAATTATTATCAAACGCGATTCTTTTTCCAAAACAAAAATAAAATTATCGTTACTAAACACGATTCCACTCCCAATAGGGAAACGAAATTTCTATCTCATCTTATCTTATTTCCATTCCACTACTGGAATGCAAACAGAAACCGTTACCAAACGCTTCCTAAATTTTTTAAACATAATGGTGGACAATAAAGTTCAAAAAAAAAAAAAAAAAAAAAAAAGAGGATATTTGATAAATTTAAGTTATACCCTTATTCATTTGAAAAACCTACCAAAGACACCCCTCTCATTTTGAAAATATCAAAGAGACACTACAATTTTAAAAATGAAATTATAATTTTAGCCTTGATTATATAATTAAAAAGATAATTAATAATAATTATTATTTTACCTATCTTAATATCTATACATTCTCTTAAATATTAATTAGTGTTAAAATTTCTTATTTCTCCATTTCTTTTTTATTTTTTTTAATGTATAACGAGATTTTTTTTTTTTACTGGAATTTTATCTACACAAAAAAAAAAAAAAAAAAGGGAAAAGAAATAGACGCCAAATTCAGTTAGTATTTTCAAATAAATTTTCAACATTATACCCCCAAACTTCTTGATTTTATTTTTCATATCATTTCTGCTATTTTTTTTGGTATTAAAATTTGTGTGTATTGAGATCAATATACCACATTTAGTTTTTAATGAAATAATTTTTATTTTTTATTGTTGCATGAATTTCGTAGTCATATTTTAATATTTTAAAAGTTCTTAAATGATAAAAGGGTGTATTACTTAAATAAAATAAAAAATTTCCAAAATGACAAGGATTAATTGTCGTAGATATATTTGAGGGAATGTTCATGTATATACAAGTTTACAGGTGGTGGTGTCATTAAAATTTATCCATAAAACATAAAAATTATTAACAATAAATGGGTGAGTAGTCAGGCAAAATTAAATACATTAAGTAAAGACATTATATGATCTGATTTGTATATATAAATATATATTTTTTTCCTTTTAAAAAAAGGTAAATACTTTGACAAATTTTGTATATAAATAGCCATCTCTCCATACAAAATTATGATAAAATTATTGTTAAGCAGTATGGCAATCATTAATGGTGGAGGGTCGTTTTTCTTTTTCTTGGTTCTGTTTATTACATTCTTTGCTGGCTTTGAATGTAAGTATATATCTTTCTATTTCCTTAATTTTTATCTTCTTAATCAGTTACCAATATACAAATCTGAAAATTTCTGTTTTTTTCGTTTCTACTTCTAACAAATTGGAATGGGAATTCTGTTTTTATTCTAAAATATTCCGGAAATATAAATATGTTTGGTAACTACCATTGTCCTGAAATTATTTCTTTTAATTTATGAGAACAGAACAAAGAAACACGTTTAATTGTAACATTTTTTCTTTAAATGTATCGTGATTGACGGGGTGGTAGTAACCGGCGGAGGGTGGTGGTGGTGGTGGCTGAGGGTGTTGGTGGCTGGCAGATGGTGGTGGCCGGGGGTGTTGATAGCCGATGGCTGGGGCCGTACACTTCTATTTTATTGTAAGGCGAAATATTTTATGAGATGTTCTAAAATTTTCTCTTTAATTATACCATAAAAGAGAAAAAAAAAAGAAAAAAGAAAAAAAAAAGGATATAGTTATAAAAATTGTTCTCTACTCTATGCCAGTGACTACAAGCAATCTTGGTCCATGGAGGGTGGCTGTTTTTTTTTTTTTTTTTTTACCCTCTTCTCTTGTGGTGGTTGTAAGTATGCCAAACAACAACTTTTTCTATTTCAGTCCGTTTTCTTAAAAAAATGAAATAAAATAAATAAATCTGGCCATACAAAATTGTCATTTTTTCAAGCAGGTGATTATGTATTAATAAAGGGGAGGTTGTCTTTTACTAGGCGACAAGAGAATACTATGTACATGTAGTCTGCAAGATCCTGACAAACAACTCCACAATTTTTTTTTTATAAAATTGTTGTTATACAACATGACAATTCTTCCACATCGGTTTGATGTATTTAAGAATAAATTCAAGATTTAATTATTTAAATGCTCTCTAGGAGAGTCAACTACTGTTTGACAAGAAAAAGAGACATCTCTCTTTACCAATCAAACTAATACCTCTTAGGTTTTTTAATACCATATATAATGATTTCATAAGTTTTTATCAGGAGGACATCGTTGTGCCAATATAGCGACATAATTGGTCTAGATAAAAATATATAATATGATTTTGTTTGACTTCTCTCTGTACATTGTATCTTCTCTCTCTAGGTGGAAGAAATAGGGAGAATTTGATTTTGGAGAAAGGAGAAGAGATTGGTGGAGCAAATGCAAATGGATGGGTCTCAAATGGAGAATCCAAAAGGTTGAGGGGTGAAAAGATAAATTTACCATATTGCGATCGACGAGTCTGCGGAAATGCTAAGGAACCGTGCTTCTGTTGTTATGGAATACTTGGAGTCCCTTGTTACCGCTATCTTGCCACTTGTGAGAGCGTATGTCCTCATCCTCATGCCAAAACAATGTTGCCATAAATTGCTCAAACCACCCCCTCTTTTTATTTTCTTTTTTGTTTGACGTGGACAATTCTTATGAATGACAGAAATAATAATAAGAGAAAATTGATGATGGAAAAAGAGATATACAATGATCACCTAGCTACCATAGACATAAAAAATTGGAAGGAGAGTTCCATTTGATTCTAGATACCTCTAAAGTGATCTAATGCTTTGCTAGCACATGGGCATCTTCATTCCCCTGTCTCTTAATGAAAGAGGAGTAACTAATTGGCCGCGTGGTATTAATAGGCCTAACTCACTCTTAAAAAACGTTTTGTAAGAGAAGAATTGTTTTAAGATTATATATAGCTCAAAATTAGGCAATACAAGTGATGTGGGATTCAACACGGCCCTCACACGCAAGTTGAACTTTATCAAACTAATACAAACGGATATCGGAAGATCCAACATTGATGTGAGATTGAACAATAATCTATTAAGTGGCTTAAAGATGAGTAATATCATCCTTTGAGCTTCGGGATTTCAAAATCACCACTTGATATTCCCCTTCGATGACGAAATGTGTTCACTCCTTTTGCACAACAAATTCAATAGCTTCAAATTTTTTGACATACATAGTTGGTGGAAAATGTTTATTCCTTTTGGTTCTAAAAGAGTAAATAACCTTTCCCACATTCACCAGGAACGTGTTTAAAATTTTGTTAGCCCTAAATGGTTTAATCCTATATGTAGATTTTGATGATAACAATAGCTTGAAGATGGTTTACTGCGTCTGCTCATGTGGACCTGCAAGGTATATCGGGGGGCCTGTGGTTGATGTGAGTTTCGGAGAAGGTTTCGTTGTAACAAATTGATACAAATAAACAAGTGATTCTTGCGATGATAAGAATGACTAACTATGAGGATTGGGTGCTTTCAACCATTTATGTTAGTCCCAACCCTACGAAATAAGGTTTATGAATGGACCTTCATCAGGTTTCCCAGAACTATAACTCTCCATGGATGGTTGTTGGGAATTTCAATGAGGTGGCATCTCAAGTTAAGAAATCAACTGCTTGCACTCAATCTAATCTAGTCAGAATCAAGAAATTTAATGATAAATTGATAAATGTGGCCTTATTGATCTTGGTTCAAATGGTCCGAGACTCACGTGGGCTAGAACTAATCGAAATGTCATCTGTGTTGGAAAAAGGCTTCACAAAGCGATGACCAACAAAAATTAGTGTAGAAAATTTCATGAGGATGTGGTTGACTCTCTTTCCCACACGTATTCCAATCACTCACCTCTCGTTATCCATCTTAATGTGCTTAATAGGTTTGTTAAAATGACCTTTTTGTTTTGAGGCTATGTGGTTGTCTCACCAAGATTTTAATAACCTTCTTGAATCCAAATGAGACAAGGATAAAAATGATCTAAACATAAAATTGGATAAATTCTCGGAGAAACTTAAATCTTGAGAAAGAGAAACTTTTGGTATTTTATTTAGAAGAAAAGAAATTCTTGTTAGCCAGAATTAGGGGATTACAAATTGCCCAGGACGATAAAAAATCTTCTCATGTAGAAAACATCGAAAAAAACTCTACAAAAATAATATATGACTCTCCTGAATCAAATGGGAATTTTTTGCTCCCAGAAAGCTAGAATACAACGGTTTGAAATAGAGAATATATATATATATATATATATATATATATATATATATATATATATATATATATATATATAGGATTTATGCTTTAAAAAGTGAGAATTGCTGGATATAGATCCCAACTCCCGTAAATATCATATTAACAACCATTTTTTTAAACTCAGATTTTTTGGAAAAAACTCTATTTTTCTTCACTCTCCCTAATCCTTGAAATATATCTAATTATGTGTTGTGTAAGTCAATCTACCCTCTCGATTATTTGGAATGGATAAGCCCTGGAAGAATTTAATCTTTCTAGAGACCTTAGGCTGGGACACCCATTGTCCTTATGTGTCTTCGTTCTTTGTATGGAAATACTTTCATATTTGACCAATGATATGGAAAGGAGGAAAAAATGGATTGGTGTGCGTGCTAGAAATAAGGGTCCTCAATCTTTCACTTATTCTTTGCAAATGACCTTATGTTTTTCTCTAAGATTGATGATAAAATCCGTCCACAATTCTTGAAGTCTTAAAGAAGTTCACGAGAGCCTCGAGGCAAAAAAATTAATCATAATAAATCAAAATTGTACGTCTCCCCTAATTTGAATAAAATGCAAGCTTGGAGCATTAGCAAGAAATTAGGTATAAGTCTTACGGATGAGTTGGGTACCTACCTGGAGTCCCCCTTATCCGTGGGAGAAATTCTAGGGAACAATATCATTACATTTGTTGGGCCAGTGAGCTACTCAAGAGGAAGGATGAATTGGGTAGATAAAAAATTATCAGAGAAAATACTTCAACATTACAAATATTTAATTTTAATGCTAAATTAATTATTATCTGTATATAACAGCGGAATTATAATATCAACTAGGTACATACCAAATAACAAAAATAAATAATGAAAAATAACAGTACACCATAAATTTATACTGGTTCACCAAGGTACTCGTGGCTAATTCAGTCCCTCGAGCTCCACGGAGAGTCACACACACTAAACTCAAGATTCCTTTAAAGGTAGGAACAAAACTCTCACAAAAATTCTTTCACAGACTCAGAATCAACCTTTACAAATTCATTTTTCCAGACTCAGGAATAACCTCTACTTTTTATAGGTTCAAGAATAACCTAATTCTTTTTGTAACTTAGGCTAAAGAATTAAAATCTCACAAATATTCTAAATATCTTTTTACCCGGTAAGGATTGAACCGTTACAAAATTGCTCACAAATCAATTCAATTAAGGAAGAATTATTAACTCAATCTCTTTACAGAAAGAGACTGAAACTAGCTACCCTTAGATTAAATACTCCCAATAGTATTCAATCCGTCACTCAACTCACCAATTACAAATTGATAAGTTATTTTTCTCACTCGGAGCTTCTACCACCCTAGATAAATTAGAACTCAATTAATATCCCAAAACTAGTGATAGAAAAGTGAGATATTCAAAATCTGATTTAAACAAAAATAGGGTAGCACATAATTAAGCACGTAATCAGATTTCTTCAAGAAATTGTTTCAAAAATATTTTTCAGTAAGAAATCGGAAAACAATTTCAAAGATCAAATTCTAAATATAATTAAGCAATCAATTAATAGAAAGCAATTTGGAACGATCTCACCCGGAATCCACCGAAAGAATAATGATAGTAATGAAACTTCAGATTGGTAGCAGCAATAATCCACAGCAAATAATTCTCAAGAAT
The DNA here is from genome assembly GCA_016647705.1 of Eucommia ulmoides. Taxonomy (NCBI): domain Eukaryota; kingdom Viridiplantae; phylum Streptophyta; class Magnoliopsida; order Garryales; family Eucommiaceae; genus Eucommia; species Eucommia ulmoides. The sequence continues at coordinate 47,618,469 of CM028338.1, forward strand.
AACTCTTAGAAACAATCTTACAACTCAATCAATATGATTATTCTTAGAAAGCTCAGTATAATTCTCTTGATATATCTTTTCAATGAAAAACGCAGGTCTATATAAAAGGGAATAAAATAAGTTCTCCAACGGCTAGTTCCTACTTGTTATGATATTTAATTACTCTTATAGACCCCTTATATCATTAAGACTCCATCTTGGTTCAAATCATTTAATTATAACTTTTAAACTTCTCAATTAAGTCTCCCAAATATTTCTCAATTACAATTAAATATGATAGAAAGAATTACATGTACCAAATTGAGAAATATTCAAACTTAATGAAACATATATATAGGGATATCACTATATATATTGCATATCTCAAATAACATCAAATCCATAAAATATCTCTAAGATCTTAATCATAAAACGGCTAGTAACGACTACTTTTAGAATAAAATCCAGAATTCCAAAAATTCATGAAACAGTGTCATAAGTCGACTCACCAAGGATCACCGGTTGACCATTTGATTCAGGATGTAGTCAAGCCAAAAATCCATCGCCCATCGGTCGACCTATTTGTCGACGTAGAGATTCAAAGAGTTTCATTTCTAGTCATAAGATGACCTCCTTGTCAACTTATCTATTCAAAGAGTTCACTATTTAAGCTCAAGTCGACCTACCTGTCGACCGAAAGATTCAGAGACTTTATATTCAATGCATCGGTCGACTTACTTGTCGACTTGTCAATATTGGGAACCTCTTCTAAATTTGTTTTTAATTCATTCTCATCAACGTTTTTACCCCTTTAACCGATTTCTTTTCTCAGTTAGCTCAACTAAATTCTTAAATTCAATTTTAATTAATTATCAATATTTTATTTTTAATTACACTTAGGAGCAAATAATTTAACTAATTAGGATTCTATCTGTTGATCTTAAGATTTTGATGGACAATTAAAAGTTAATGTTTTCGGTGGAACTAACGGTTTTGATTAAGTGTTTCAGTGTATTAGTTCCAATGATGAAAATATGATGACAAGTAATGAATGGATGCTAAATATGATGACAAAAATCATGAAGAATTAAGAGGTTGAAGAATTTAAAGAGAGCCTAGGAAAAGCAACTTAGGTTAAATTTCAACTCTTAATATTCCAATTAGGATCACACACGACACAAAATTTTTTTAAAATAATTTTTATAAATATGTGTTTTTTTGATAGGATACTAATTAGTTAAATTATTTGCTTTGATATGAAATTGAAAAAGAAACATTGGTAATTAATTAAAATTGAACTTAAGTATTTAGTAGAGCTAACCGATAAAAGAAATCAGTTAAAGGGGTGAAAAAGTCAATGAGAATAAATTAAAAAAAAATTTAGAAAAGATTCCAGCATTGATAAATCGACAGATAAGTCGACCGGTGCATAGAAGAAAAAATATTTGTATCTCTCGGTCGACAAGTAGGTCGACTTGAGCTCAAATTGTAACTCTCTGAATCGATAAGTCTATAGGGCGGTCGACTTGTGACGAGAAATGTAACTCTCTGAATTTCTAAGTTGACAGATAAGTCGACTGATGGGCGATAGATTTTTGGCCTGGCTACATCTTGAATCGAGCGGTCGACCGGTCGATTGGTGATCCTTGGTAAGTTGACTTATGGCACTATTTCAGGATATTGTGAAATTCTGGATTTTATTCTAAAAGTAGCCGTTACTAGCCGTTTTATAGTTAAGATTCACGAGATATATTAGGAATTTAAAGTTATTTGAGATATGCAACATATATTATGATATCCCTATAGATTTGGTTCATTAATTTGAATATTTCTCAATTTGGTACATGTAATTCTTTTTATCCTATTTAATTGTGATTGAGAAATATTTGGAGGACGTAATTGAGAAGTTTAAAAGCTATATTCAAGTGATTTGAACCAATATTAAGTCTTAATGATATAAGGGGTCTATAAGAGCAATTAAATATCATAACAAGTGGGAACTAGCCGTTAGAGAGCTTATTTTATTCTCTTTTATATAGACCTTTTTTTTTTTTTTTTTTTTTTTTTTTTTTTTTGTATTAGAGAGTGAGATTAAGAGAAATATACTACGCTTTTCTAAGAGAAATCGTATTGAGAAAATTGTGAGAGCTTTTCTGAGAGTTATTCTTGAGAATTATTTGCTGTGGATTATTGCGGCTACCGATCTGAAGTGACATTGCTATCTTTATTCTTTCGGTGGATTCCGGGTGAGATATTTTCAAATTACTTTCTATTGATTGATTGCTTGATTATATTTGGAATTTGATCTTTGAAACTATTTTCCGATTTTTTATTGAAAAATATTTTTGAAATAATTTCTTGAAGAAATCTAATTACGTGCTCAATTATATGTTACCCTATTTTTGTTTAAATCAGATTTTGAATATCTCACTTTTCTATCACTAGTTTTGGGATATTAATTGAGTTCTAATTTATCTGAGGTGGTAAAAGCCCCGAGTGAGAAAAATCACCTATCAATTTGTAATTGATGAGTTGAGTGATGGATCGAATACTATTGGGAGTATTTAATTTAAGGGTAGCTGGTTTCAATATATTCCTGTAAAGAGATTGATGTAGTAATTCTTCTTGGATTGAATTGATTTGTGAGCAATTTTATAATGGTTCAATCCTTACCGAGTAAAAGTATAATACCCCGAGAATTTATATTTTTGAAAATATTATTTTATATAAAAGTCTAATATTTTTAGGACTATTTTTCGAATTTATGGTATAAATAATATTTGATAATTTTTGGAAGTTAAATATGTATTTTAAATTGATTTTAGAAGTTTTGGGACCAATATACTATTTAAAATATACTTTTAAGAGTTTTAAGATATAATTAATATTTTCTTAATCTTAAGGGGATGTTTATGTAAATAATATATATAATCATGTAATTTGCTGTTGAGACAGCAAATCACATATATATATTTTATATGTTAACACGTGTAATGTTAATAATAATAATAATATAAAAAGAAAAAGAAAAAGAAAAGAGAAATAATAATAATAATATAAAAAGAAAAAGAAAAAGAAAAAGAAAAGAGACCTCATTATCACATTAGAGGGAGGTAGGGGCGCAAGAAAAGGAAAAAAAATGAGGAGAAGAGAAAAAAAAAAATAGTTCCCATTTACTGATTATCACAAATTTTGGATCTCAGGTAAAATTTTTACTCCTCTGATATATGTATTTAATCCATGTTATTTGATCTGTATTATTATTGTTATAATTATTATTTTCATGAAATATTTGGGAGTACTTGTTATATGAAATTTATATGATACACACGTTTATATGTTTATTTGTGATTTGGTTAGATATATGTATTAGTGGGGTTGGAATTTTATTGAGCGTTGGCTCACAACCCCATAATTTTGATTGCAGGGCCGGTGAGAACGTAACGGCTCCAGAGAATTTATTTGAGTGTATTTTAAAATAGTGCAACGCCAGGAGTTTCGTTTGAATTTCTTTTTAATTTGTAATAATTGTATTTATTATTTACTGTTGAAAAATCAAATCGGAAAATTCGATTATCAAACAGGGGCCGTTCAATTATTTACCATATGGTAATTCAAATAGTATTCAAATTAGTGATGGTTAATATTCTAGGGCGGCTAATAAATTAAAATATGCCACTAATTTGATAGAATAATTGGCTTTATAATTAGAATAATAAGTACAATTATTCCACTGATAAGTTGATAAAATGGCGCATGGTATATATTGACGCGATAATTTGATAATTATAATTGTCGCCGTAACTGTAAAATTTGTCAGATTTATATCAAATGAAATATTGGTGATTGGATTTTAGTGTTAATTCTCCAAGAAAAAAAAACCCGTGTGGTGAATCTAATTTTATTTTAAACAAACGTTGAGATAATTAAATTATATCTTAGAAGACAACATTTTATTTTATTTGTATAAAATTTTATTCAAATTTTCCTACTAAATAAGATTAATTTATAATTGCAATGTAAAATATTGATTATGAAATATTTACAGAGAATCAATATTCGGAGTAATTTAACCTATGAGATATCATAAGAGAATATAATATTATTCTCTTAAATTTCATTTTATTACCAATAGGTTGTTTAGATAGAAAATATTATTATCGATAATATTATATTCTGTTGATATGTAAATTAAGTTGCATGGATAAGACTCTGTAATATTATCAATAATATGAAATTCACTTATTATTCGGTTTATATTATTAAACCGGTTGATGATATGTGTATATATAAACATAGAATAATATATTGGTTATTGACATTATTATTGGTTTGTAGAACTCTACCCCAAATAATAAACCAGGTTATTATCTGTCTTTTGTAAAATTTGTGTAACTAATAATGTTGTAATTTTCTTTTCGATTAATTAACAAATTTCTAAGATTTTAATAAAAGGAATATTGGCCCATTCGATTTTGATTTTAATTCTCTAAGGGAAGAAACCGTGTGACGGCCCTGAAAAATTGGATCATTACAAAAGGATATTTAGAGTGTTTGTGAGATTTTGATTCTTTAATCTAAGATATAAAAGAATTAGGTTATTCTTGAACCTGTAAAAAGTAGAGGTTATTCCTGAGTCTGAAAAAAAGAATTTGTAAATGTTGATTTTGAGCTTGTGAATTTTTTTCTTTTTCCGAGGGTTCGGTTTCTACCTTTAAAGGAATCTTGAGTTTAGTAGGTGTGACTCTCTATGGAGCTCGGGAGACTGGATTAATCAAGAGTAACTTAGTAAATCAGTATAAATTTCTGGTGTGCTACTATTTTTTATTATTTATTTTTGTTATTTGGTGTGCACCTAGTTAATTTTATATTTCCGTTGTGATATAAAGATAATAATTAATTTAGGATTAAAATTAATTATTTGAATTTTGGAAGTGTTTTCTCTGATAATTTTTTATCTACTCAATTCACACCTCTCTTGGGTAGCTCACAGGGCCAACACTATCAAAAACACAAATATTTATAAAAAATTATTTTGTGCCGTGTATGATTCTAATTGGTATATTAAGAGTTGAAATTTAACCTGAGTTGTTTTTCCTAGGTTCTTCAAATTCTTCAACCTTTTAATCCTTAATCATCTTTGTCATAATCTTTTAGCATCTATTCATTACTTGTCATCATATTTTTATTATTGAAACTAATAAATTGAAACATTTAATCAAACTGTTAGTTCCACGAAAAATATCAATTTTTAATTGTCCATCAAAATCTTAGAATCAACAATATTCTTGAGAAAAGTAAAAGAATTCTCTCAAACCGGAAAACTTTAATCCTATCCTTAGCGGCCAGAACTATTCTAATTAAATCTCTTACCACTACAATTCCATTTTACACAATGCAAGTTTTTCTTCTCCCTTTGAAATTTTGTAGTGAAATTTTAAAAAATAACAAAATATTTCTTTGGGGGAGAAACTCATTCTGAGGGAAAATATCACTTAAACAAGTGGAAAACAGTGTGCCAATGTAAAAATGAAGGTGGCCTCAGTATAAAACTAAGTTAGGAAAACTAATAAACTTTTTTTTTTCCTAACAAAAGTTGCCTAGAATTTAGTTGTGGTAAACAAATTCTCTGGGCCAAGTGTTAAATGGCAAATACACTATGGAAAGAAGTCCTCATACGTGGTTTCCCAATCAAAGCAATTCTTTCATGTGGAAATGGATTCTCATCTAAAAATCCTCTTTGTAATAATATCAAATGGAGAGGAGACAATGACGCTTGTATAAATTTATGGGTTGATTGGTATTGTGCCAATGGTCCTCTGGTAAACCAACAATTACAGGATGTCTATGACCTCAAAGCCTCAGATATCCTAAATGAGAATGGGAATTGGTTCATTATACCTATCCTCCATCTCATCATATGACACCGAAAAAGAGAATATTTTGGGTGGTGATCCCCCAAATCCAACTAGAGAGGACATTCCAATTTGGCAACTCGAGACGTCGGGTAAATTTTCGATTAAGTGTTCTTACTATTTTCTTGCTAGGAAGGAGAGTAATGAACCAAATCCTACTTGGAGATAGATCTGGGGGATTGAAACTTCCACAATAATTTTTAATTTGATTTATTTTTCATAAAATGCTAGTTACTAACCAATTCAAGTTCGTAAGAGGGAGCAATGCAACCAAAACCTATCAGAGATGCTCCGGAGGCATTGAAACCATGGATCATTTGTTTGGTCAATGTCTGAAAGAGGTCAATATCTGGACTGTCTTCGCAGGGGAGATAGCTGGTGCCAACGATCAAAACATGACTCTTAGTTGGCAAATTATAAAATGCCTATAGTAAATACTCTTGGATTGAAAGTTAAATTTTTAAGTTTGTTAAGTGAAAATGATAGTTACACCATTTGACTCTTGACATAGTTATTAGGTTGGAGTTACTCTAAGTGACTTAATTTGGGTTGTGGTAAAATCTTGGTTACGGATTAATCTCAATCATTCTTTATATGTTAAGATATGACAACTGAAAACTATCCCCACATCTAATACTCATTCTAACTATTTTTTTGTTCACAACTATATAATACTACTTAAAAAATAAAATCAATGCGTTCAATTCAAATTAGTGAAATTGGTACGCATTGAATTTGAATTGAACGCATTGATTTTCTTTTTTAAGTAGTATAATTCCTCCACTAATAATTTCTTAATATAATTATAAATAACTACATTTAGATTACTTGTTTGCTTGATCTAGTCACACAAACGAATTCGTCTAAATAATAGGTTTAAAATGACATCTCAATCAACAATTTTAGTAAACAAAAATATCACGTGTAAATTTAACATAATAATAGTCCGATTGTGTTTATCTAAAAAAAAATAGTTGCCGATTTGAATTCAACTTAATATGGAAAGATCTCTTCAACTTGTAATTCTGAAAAATTAGTGAGTGGTCACTTAATTTGGACCGAATTCAAATATAGGATCAAATAGTTTAATTTTTAGCTTCCGTGAAACTATGTGGTCCAATAAAAAAATAGACAAATAATCGAATAGTTTGCTACTTCATAAAAGTCCAAACGCTTATTTTACCTAAAAACAACCAAAATCAAAGGTTTAATTTGCAAAGTCTTGGGCTCTACCAAAATTCTTGTCATTATGGGTTGCCTAAGAAATACCAAAATCTACAGAAAGAGGAAAAACAATAAAGCACATGATCTTAAATAACAAAATCCAGCATTTAATACATTTTCCCCAATATATATAATATTAAAATTGCGATTTAAACTAATTAACCTTGAAATCATAATTTTTCTAAATTCTTTCAATGGTTACTAATTTTTAATTTTAAACACAGTAATGGACATTAAAGATAAAAAATAAAAAAAGATATTGGATAAATTTTAAAAATAAAATTCTAATTTTAAACTTGATTATATAGTTAAAAAAATAATTAATAATTATTTTTATTTTACTATTTTATGAGAAAATTATAAGAGAAAATTGATGATGGAAAAACCGAAAAAGAGATGTACAATGATCACCTTGCTACCATAGACATAAAAAAATTGGAAGGAGAGTTCCATTTGATTCTAGATACCTTTGAAGTGATCTAATGCTTTGCTACCACATGGGCATCTTCATTCCCCCCCGTCTCTTAATGAAAGAGGAGTAGCCAATTGGTCGCGTGATATTAACAGACCTAACTCACTCTAAAAACGCATCTTGTAAGAGGAAAATTATTTTAAGATTATATATAACTCAAAATCAGGCAATACAAGTGATGTGGGATTCAATACTCTCCTCACACGTAAGGTGAACTTTGCCAAACTAATGTAAATGGATATCGGGAGGTCTAACATTGATGTGGGATAGAACAATTATCTATTAAGTGGCCAACAAATGAGTTATATCATCATTCGAGCTTCTGGATTTCAAAATCACCACTTGATAGTCTCCTTTGAAGACGAAATGTGTTCACTCCTTTTGTACAATAAATTCCATAACTTTAAATTTTTTGATATACATAGTTGGTGGAAAATATTTATTCCCATATTTTGGTTCTAAAAGAGTAAAGAACCTTTCCCACATTCACTAGGAGTGTGTTTTAAAATTTTGTGAAATTGGGAAAACGTCAAGTAAATTATCATCATAATGAAGGGGAAGATTGTTAGCATTAAAGGGTTTAATCCTAGATGTAGATTTTGATGATAACAATAACATGATGATGGTTTACTACGCCTACTCAGTTTCGGTGCAACAAATTGATACAAGTAAACAAGCGATTCTTGCGATGATAAGAATGACTAACTTTGCGGATTGGATGCTTTCAACCATTTATGTTAGTCCCTAGAAAGCGAGGTCTATGAATGGACCTTCATCAAGTTTCCCAGAACTGTAACTCTCCCTGGATGATTGTTTGGAATCTCAATGAGGTGGTATCTCACGTTAGGAAATCGGCTGCTTGCACCCCATCTAATCTTGTCGGAATCAAGAAATTTAATGATAAGTTGATGAATGTGGCCTTACTAATCTTGGCTCAAATTGTCGGAGACTCACATGGGCTCGAACTAATAGAAATGTCATCCGTGTTGGAAAAAGGCTTGACAAAGCGATGACCAACGAAAATTGGTGCAGAAAATTTCCTGAGGATGTGGTTGACTCTCTTTCCCACATGTATTCTGATCACTCGCCTCTCATTATCCATCTTAATGTGCTTAATAGGTTTGTTAAAATGACCTTTTTGTTTTGAGGCTATGTGGTTGTCTCACCAAGATTTTAATAACCTCTTTGTATCTAAACGGGACAAGGATAGAAATGATCTAAACATAAATTCGGATAAATTCTCAGAGAAACTCAAATCTTGGGATATAGAAACTTTTGGTAATTTATTTAGAAGAAAGAAAATTTTGTTGTCTAGAATTAAGGAATTACAAATTGCCCAAGACAATAGACAATCTTCTCATCTAGAAAACCTTGAAAAAAAAAAACTCTCCAAAAATAGTATATGACTCTCCTGAATCAGATGTAATTTTTTTGGTCCTAGAACGCTAGAATACAATGGCTTGAACTAGGGAATAAGACTTTTTTTTTTTTTTTTTTCACTTTGTGGTGCTTCAGAGGAGAAGGAAAAATAGGATTTATACTTTAAAAAATAGGAATTGTTGGATAAAGATCCCAACTCCTGTAAATCTCATATTAACAACCATTTTTTATAAACTTTATCTAGGATGACACTGGGTCAAATTAGGGGAGTCTTAACTGATAACTAACCTAAAGTTGAGAGCAGTGTCTATATGCACCTCATCGAAGTTCTTAACTCTAAAGAGATATGGGAGGTTCTTAAGTCCATAAATGATTTAAAAGCCCCTGGTCCTAAGGGTTATCAAGCCATCTTTTTTAAAAAGAATTGGAGGACTGTGGGTTCTCACATATGTGAATTTGTTAAGAAATACTTCACCTATTGGGTTATGCCTAGGATTATCAATAAGCCATTTATGGTCCTTATTCCTAAAATTGACAATCCATAAACCATTCGTTAATTCTTTTTTTTTTTTTTTTGGTAGAGAACCATTTGTTAATTCAGACTTATAAGTCTATGCAATACCCGATATAATCTTGTAACCAAATTTCTTGTTGCTAGACTAAGGCCTTTTTTGAATAAGTTGATGGGACCTAACCAGAGTAGTTTTGTCCCTAGAAGGACGACTACTGAAAATAATTTTATTATTCAAGAATTTGTACACTCGATTAGGAAAACTAAAGTAAAAACGGAAGAATGATAGTTAAAATGGACCTGAACAAAGCCTATGATCGTTTGAACCCGAATTTTTTGGAAGAAACTCTATTTTTCTTCACTCTCCCTGATCCTTGAAATATATCTAATTATGTGTTGTGTGAGTCAATCTACCCTCTCGATCATTTAGAATGGATAAGCCCTGGAGGAATTTAATCTTTCTAGAGACCTTAGGCAGGGACACCCATTGTCCTCTCGTCTCTTCGTTCTTTGTATGGAAATACTTTCACATTTGACCAATGATATGGAAAGGAGGGAAAAATGGATTGGTGTGCGTGCTAGAAATAAGGGTCCCTCAATCTTTCACTTATTCTTTGTGAATGACCTTATGTTTTTCTCTAAGATTCATGATAAAAACCTGTCCACAATTCTTGAAGCCTTAAAGAAGTTCACGAGAGCCTCGAGGGAAAAAAATTAATCATAATAAATCAAAATTGTACGTCTCCCCTAATTTGAATAAAATGCAAGCTTGGAGCATTACCAGGAAATTAGGTATAAGTCTTACGGATGAGTTGGGTACCTACCTAGAGTCCCCCAAATCCATGGGAGAAATTCTAGGGAACACTATCATTATATTCTTGAGAAAGCTTTAATCCTATCCTTAGCGGCCATAACTATTCTAATTAAATCTCTTACCGCTACAATTCAATTTTACACGATGTAAGTTTTTCCTCTCCCTTTGAAATTTTGTAGCGAAATTTTAAAAAATAACAAAATATTTCTTTGGGGGAGAAACTCATTCTGAGAGAAAATATCACTTAAACAAGTGGGAAATAGTGTGTCAATGTAAAAATGAAGGTGGGCTTGGTATAAAAGAAGTTAGGAAAACTAATAAACCTATTTATTTATTTTTTTTGTTAACAAAAGTTGCCTAGAATATAGTTGTGGTAAAGAAATTCTCTGGGCCAAGTGTTAAATGGCAAATACACTATGGAAAGAAGTCCTCATACGTGTTTTCCCAATCAAAGCAATTCTTTCATGTGGAAATGGATTCTCTCATCTAAAAATCCTATTTGTAATAATATCAAATGGAGAGGAGGCAATGACACTTGTATAAATTTATGGGTTGATTGGTAGTGTGCCAATGGCCCTCTGGAAAATCAACAATTAAAGGATGCCTATGACCTCAAAGCCTCGCCTCGGATATCATAGATGAGAATGAGAATTGGTTCATTATACCTATCCTCCATCTCATCAATGACACCAAAAAATAGAATATTTTGGGCGGTGATCCCCCAAATCCAACCAGAGAGGACATTTCGATTTGGCAACTCGAAACGTCAGGTAAATTTTTGATAAAGTGTAATTACTATTTTCTTGATAGAAATGAGAATAATGAGCCAAATCCTAATTGGAGATAGATCTGGGGATTGAAACTTCCAAAATAATTTTTAATTTGGCTTAATTTTCATAAAACGCTAGTTACTAAACAATTCAGTTTGTAAGAGGGAGCAATGCAACCAGAATCTATCCGAGATGCTCCGGAGGCATTCAAACCATGGATCATTTGTTTGGTCAATGTCAGAAAGCGGTCAATATCTGGACTGTCTTCGCGGGTGAGATAGCTGGTGCCAACGATCAAACATGACTCTTAGTTGGCAAATTATAAAATGCCCATAGTAATGACTCTTCGATTGAAACCTAAATTTTTAAGTTTGTTAAGTCAAAATGATAGTTACACCATTTGACTCTTGACATAGTTATTAGGTTGGAGTTACTCTAAGTGGCTTAATTTGGGTTGTGGTAAAATCTTGGTTACGGATTGATCTCAGTCATTCTTTATATAGTAAGATATGACAACTGAAAACTATCCCCACATCTGATACTCATTCTAACTATTTTTTTGTTCACAATTATATAATACTACTTAAAAAAGAAAATCAATGCGTTCAATTCAAATTAGTGAAATTGGTACGCATTGAATTTGAATTGAACGCATTGATTTTCTTTTTTTAAGCAGTATAATTCCTCCACAAATAATTTCTTAATATAATTATAAATAACTACATTTGGATTACTTGTTTGCTTGATTTAATCACACAAACGAATTCATCTAAATAATAGGTTTAAAATGAAATCTCAATCAACAATTTTAGCAAACAAAAATAACACGTGTAAATTTAACATAATAATAGTCGAATTGTGTTTTTCTAAAAAAATTGTTACCGATTTGAATTCAACTTAATATGGAAAAATCTCTTCAACTTGTAATTCTGAAAAATTAGTGAGTGGTCACTTAATTTGGAACGAATTTAAATGTAGGATCAAATAGTTTAATTTTTAGCTTCCGTGAAGCTATGTGGTCCATTAAAAAAATAGACAAATAATCGAATTGTTTTCTACTTCGTATAAGTCCAAACGCTTATTTTACCTAAAAACAATCAAAATCAAAGGCTTAATTTGCAAAGTCTTGGGCTCTACCAAAATTCTTGTCACTATGGGTTGCCTAAGAAATACCAAAATCTACAGAAAGAGGAAAAACAATAAAGCACATGATCTTAAATAACAAAATCCAGCATTTAATACATTTTCCCCAATATATATAATATTAAAATTGCGATTTAAACTAATTAACCTTGAAATCATAATTTTTCTAAATTCTTTCAACGGTTACTAATTTTTAATTTTAAACATAGTAATGGACATTAAAGATAAAAAAGAAAAAAAGATATTGGATAAATTTTAAAAATAAAATTCTAATTTTAAACTTGATTATATAGTTAAAAAAATAATTAATAATAATTATTATTTTACTTTTTTATGAGAAAATTATAAGAGAAAATTGATGATAGAAAAAGAGATGTACAATGATGACCTTGCTACCATAGGCATAAAAAATGGGAAGGAGAGTTCCATTTGATTCTAGATACCTTTGAAGTGATCTAATGCTTTGCTACCACATGGGCATCTTCATTCCCCCGTCTCTTAATGAAAGAGGAGTAGCTAATTGGTCACGTGGTGTGGTATTAATAGGCCTAACTCACACTCAAGAAACATCTTGTAAGAGGAGAATTGTTTTAAGATTATATATAGCTCAAAATCAGGCAATACAAGTCATGTGGGATTCAATACGCCCCTCACACGTAAGGTGAACTTTGCCAAACTAATGCAAATGGATATCGGGAGGTCCAACATTGATGTGGGATAGAACAATAATCTATTAAGTGGCCAACATATGAGTTGTATCATCCTTTGAGCTTCGGGATTTCAAAATCACCACTTGATAGTCCCCTTCGAAGACGAAATGTGTTCACTCCTTTGTACAACAAATTCCATAACTTTAAATTTTTTGATATACATAGTTGGTGGAAAATATTTATTCCCATATTTTGGTTCTAAAAGAGTAAAGTACCTTTCCCACATTCAGTAGGAGCGTGTTTTAAAATTTTGTGACATTGGTAAAATATCAAGTAAATTGTCATCATAAAGAAGGGGACGATTGTTAGCCCTAAAGGGTTTAATCTTATATGTAGATTTTGATGATAACAATAACAAGATGATGGTTTACTATGTCTGCTCAGTTTCGATGCAACAAATTGATACAAGTAAACAAGCGATTCATGCGACGAAAAGAATGACTAACTTTGAGGATTGGATGCTTTCGACCATTTATGTTAGTCCCTAGGAAGCGAGGTCAATGAATGGACCTTCATCAAGTTTCCCAGAGCTGTAACTCTCCCTGGATGGTTGTTGGAAATTTCAATGACGTGGCATTTCACGCTAAGAAATCAGCTGTTTGCACCTCATCTAATCTTATCAGAATCAAGAAATTTAATAATAAATTGATAAATGTGGCCTTACTAATCTTGGCTCAAATTGTGTGAGACTTACGTGGCCTGGAACTGATATAAATGACATCTATGTTGAAAAAAAAGCTTGACAGAGCGATGACCAACAAAATTTCGTGCACAAAATTTCTTGAGGATGTGGTTGACTCTCTTTCCCACACGTATTCTAATCACTCACCTCTCATTATCCATCTTATTGGGCTTAATAGGTTTGTTAAAATTGGACTTCTTTGTTTTGAGGCTATGTGGTTGTCTCATCTAGATCTTAATTACCTCCTTCCATCCAAATGGGACAAGGATAGAAACGATCTAAACATAAAATTGGATAAATTCTTAGAGAAACTTAACTGTTGGGATAGAGAAACTTTTGGTAATTTATTTAGAAGAAAGAAAATTCTGTTATCTTGAATTATGGGATTACAAATTGCCTATGACAATAGACAATCTTCTCATCTAGAAAATCTCGAAAAAAACTATCCAAAAATAGTATGTGACTCTCTTGAATCAGATGGAAATTTTTTGGTCCCAGAACGCTAGAATACAATGGTTTGAACTAGAAAATAAATAAAAAAAAATCACTCTGTGGCGCTTCAAAGAATAAGGAAAAATAGGATTTATGCTTTAAAAATTGGGAATTGCTTGATAAAGATGCCAACTCCTGTAAATTTCATATTAACAACCATTTTTTAAAAAGTTATTCTATGATGATACTGGTTCAAATTAGGAGAGTCTTAACTGATAACTGCCCTAAAGTTGAAAGTAGTATCCATACCCACCTCATCAAAGTTCTCAACTCTAAAGAGATATGGGAGGTTCTTAAGTCCATGAAGGATTTAAAAGCCCCTGGTTCTTAAGTCCATGAGTTGGGTACCCACCTGGGGGTCCCGCTTATCCATGGGAGAAATGCTAGGGAACACTATAATTATATTCTTGAGAAAATTTAAAGAAGACTCACAAACTGGAAAGCTTAAATCCTATCCTTAGTGGCCAAAACTATTCTTATTAAATCTATTACCTCTACAATTCCATTTTACACGATGCAAAATTTTCCTCTCCCTTTGAAATTTTCTGATGAAATTGAAAAAAAAAAATAGAAATTGTTTTGGACGGAGAAATTTATTCTGAGAGAAAATATCACTTAATCAAGTGGGAAACAGTGTGTCAATGCAAAGATAAAGGTGGGCTTGGTATAGAAGAACTTAGGAAAACTAATAAAGCCTTTTTAACTAAAGTTGCCTAGAATTTAGTTGTGGGAAAGAAAATTCTCTGGGGCAAAGTGTTACTTCGCAAATACAATGTGGAAAGAAGTACTAATACATGGCTTTCCAACCAAAGCAACTCCTTCATGTGGAAAGCAATTCATTTTTAACTGAAGTCGCCTGGAATTTAGTTGTGAGAAAGAAATTTTTTTGGGCCAAAGTGTTACTTGGCAAATACAATGTGGAAAAAAGTCATAATACATGGCTTTCCAACCAAAGCAATTCCTTCATGTGGAAATGGATTCTCTCATCTAAAAATCCTCATTGTAATAATATTGAATGAAGAGTAGGCAATGACACTTGTATAAATTTATGGGTTAATTGGTGGTGTGCTAATGGCCCTCTGGGAAATCAACAATTATAGGACGCCTATGAGCTCAAAGTCTCGGATATCATAGATGAGAATGGGACTTGGTTCCTTATACCTATCCTTCATCTTGTCAATGACACAAAAAAGAAGAATTCTTTAGGTGGTGATCCTCAGATCCAACCAGAGAAGACATTCCGATTTGGCAACTCGAACCGTTAGGTAAATTTTCGATAAAGTCTACTTACTATTTTCTTGCTAGAAAGGAGAGTAATGATACAAATCCTAATTGGAGACAGATATGGGGATTGAAACTTCCACAAAAATTTCTTATTTGCTTTATGTTTCATAAAAAGCTAGTTACTAACCAATTCAAGTCCGGAAGATGGAGCAATGCAACCAGCATCTGTCCAAGATCCTCTGGAGGCATTAAAACCACAGATCATTTGTTTGGTCAATGCCCAAAAGGGCTCAGTATCTGGACTGTCTTCACAGGAGAGATAGTGGTGCCAACGATCAGAGCATGGAATTATTGTGCTGGATGAAAAAATATCCTCAAAGGGAGTATCCTTGACCATTCTAAGTTTTCTAAATTTTTTGCTATCATTTGGGAAACATGAAAATAAAATAACAGGGATGTAATGAGGGGATTAAATTTAGGGCTTCTTTTTTAGAGGTTCTAAAGTGAGGACTATCACTTTTTAAGGACCATCCAAAAACAAAAAAAATTACTTGGATGATCCTCTACAAAGTAGTGTTTTTCATTTTTGGGACCTTTAAAGGAATTTGTCTTAAATTTAATACACTCATTATCACCCACTTGATAACTCGTCTAGCAAATGAGTTATTACAAACTTTCTTTAACCTATATCCCTTAAATGATAATTTTGGTAGCGTTTGGTAACCGTTTCTGTTTCCATTCCAATAGTGGGATGAGAATGAGATGGGATGGGATAAGAATTTTGTTTCTTTCTTGGGAGTAAAATCGCGTTTGGTAACGATAATTTTTTATTTTTTTATTTTTATTTATTTCTTTGGTAACGATAATTTAATTTATTTATTTATATTTTTTTTTTGGGGAAGAAAATCGCGTTTGGTAACGATTTTATCCTAAAAAAAAAAAAAAAAATTTCGAGTTTTTTATTTTTTATTTTTTTTTGGCCGGCGGCGGACGAGTGGGTGACGGTGGCGGACGGTCGGCGGCGCGCCAGAAGTTGTCAGGTGGCTAGTGGCGGCGGTGACTGGCCGGTTGGCGGCCGACGATGTCGAAGGTGACTGATGACGGTGGTTGGCTGACAATGAACAGTAACTAGGAATGGAATGAGAATTTTGAGAAACAATTTTTTTTTGTTTCTCATTTCTTAAGAAAAAAATGGGCACAATTCTTAAATGGGAATGGAATGAGAACGAGAACAAAAATTACCAAACGCTATTCCCAAACAGAATTTCCAAAAATCTGGGAATGGAATGAGAATTTTTTGAATGGAAACATTTACCAAATGAGGCCTTTGTTTCTTGCCTATCTCACTGGAACATTCTTTCTGCAGGTTTCTATAAGTTTAATACTCATGGCAGCGCCAAAGGTAACCCTGGAAGGAGAGAAATTGGTAATTTAATCTAAGACAATATGCGAGTATAGATCGTGGGCTATTTCGGCCGACTGGTTTCATGTACATGTTTGGAAGTAGAGCTAAGGAGAATACACACTGGAATCCATATCGCATCCTCGCGGTATCTCCCTAGGATAGTGGTGGAAACTGATTCATAGAAGCCACATTATTGATCCTAGGATACTGTTTATAAACCGATAGGCTCATGCCCTGAGTAGAAGACTAGAAATGAATAATTTTTAAATATTACAGTTTGCTCCCAAAGAAGAGAATAAATGTGTTGATTTTCTCACGAAGAAAGGAACTGACAAGGAACTGATGAAGACATTGACCTAAAAATGATAGAATTCCCCCCTAAATACATGTCTGAGATGGTGATGGGAGAAATGAATGTGAGAGCCTTTGACTGTTGCCCGTAGTTGTGTTCTTGAGTTGTTTATCCAATAAATATTATTTTACTACTTAATTTTTTAAAAATAAGTTATTTTAACTTATTTACAGCAGACAATAAGCCGGGGTTAGAAATCTCGATTTTCTATAGCATGGATTTCCAACCCTAGCTTTATCCTTTTTTTGGGAGGGAAAAAAACATTAAAATCGGAGTTTGCTAACCTAGCTACAAGGTCCTGCCAATTTATTTTTTTTTTGAAACCGGGGTAAGGAACCGGCTACATTAAATGTTTGACCATGCAACAAGCTTTTAGTTTTAGACCATGTGCAGAATCAACCCCCAAGTTTCATAATAATTGTATTTTATTTGCATATATGTATCGTCCCTCTTCCCCTATTTTTTGAAATGTTTCATTACGATCCCCAAAATTATGTCACCCCTTAATTTGGCAAGCCCTTTTTTTTTTTTTTTAATTTGAACTCTGAAATTATATTTTTATACCGTTAAGTTGGTTAAATTTGCTAATTGACGTTTTTCTGTCTTCTAATCAATTTAAATTATTAGGATTATTAATTTTGGACATAGTCGGATGAGGAAGGTTATTTTTCCACCAACAACATACATACCATCGCCTATAACCTCTATGCTTGGGTGCCGGGATTTATTGGAGACTATAAATGGGGGGTATGGAGGGGTTCGTTTTTAAGGTGGACACTATCGATTCAAGGTATTGGGTTTTATTTGCACCGATCACTCATTTTGCCGTTTTGTGGACAACATGCCCTTATTTAATGAGATTTTAATTTCCAAACAAAATAATTATATCCTTCAGTTTACTCCTAGAAAAGAGAATAAGGGCTTATTTGATAATCAAATTAAGTACTTAAAACTTATTATATTAAACACTTAATTAATTAAGTTTGTTTGATAAATACAATTAAAATCACTTAATTAATTAAGTCAAAATTTAAGTAAAAAATTAAGTGAAGAACCCTAAACTTAGGGCTTGTTTGATAACAACTTAATTTTTAAGTACTGAAAATTTAAATGCTGAGAATTAAGTGCTTAAATTTTAAGTGTTGAAAATTTAAGAAAGTTGTTTGATAAATTGTACTGAAAATTTAAGTGCTGATTTTTTTTTTTTTTTGTTTATTTGATATGCGCAAAATTTGAATTGCTGAAAATTATTTAACTATAAATTTTGTAATCATTCATAAATTAAAAATGTTTAATTTCTATAAAATTCTTAAAACAGATTCTCAAAATCAAAATCAAATGGAAACATTATTTGACAATGCAAATTTTTTTTTGTTAGAAATAAACAGATCACTATCCGAAAAAAATACAGATCCTTAGACGTAGAACAAAATTAAATGCTAAATAGAGATTCAAACAACAAATCCTAAGATTCAGAACAAAACTGAATTAACGTTTTAAAAACAAACAGATCACATGATTCAGAACAAGAATTGAATATTAGAAACGGTCCAACGGAGATCAAATTCTATGAAGTTACACATAACACCGATTTCATGGTTTAGAACAAGAATAAGAACTAATTCAGATATACGAAGTTACACAACACAAATCGCATGGTTCAGAACAAGAATTGAATATTAGAAATGGAGATCAAATTCTATGAAATTACACATAACACACATCTTACGCTTCAGAACAAGAACAAGAACTGATTCAGATCAATCGAAAGAAGATGAAGAAGAAATAGTACCTCATCAGAAGGGATTAAATTTTTCACAATCTCGACATAACGAACAAATTTATTAGCAAATCTCTAGGAAATCGGAGCTTGCAATCTCAGATCGAACGCGAAATCGGCCTCGCAATGAAGCGATAAAAAAAAATGACGATCTTTCGACTCCCTGCTCTTCTCTGGCCCAAACAAAATCTAATCCAATATTTGAATCGTCAATCGACGAGTATCTTCTTATTTGAACATTCTCTGAAATTTGAATCGTCAATTACCAAAATCGTTTAGCCTTACCAAATCAAATTAATCTCTGAAATTCGAAGGTGAAAATAGAATCAAATCGCTTTGTCTCGAACCAGCAAATCGAATTGGCTTCTCGCTTCATCTCGGAGTTGTTCACAAGTGATCCGTTCTTTATCTGGTTCGCACTCGCCACCGCCTATTTCTTCTGCTCTCTTGTCTCTGAACAAAATGAAACAAGGAAAAGCGGTGAGAAAACCCTACATCCCTAAGAGCAAAATCGTCAAAACAGTAAATCACAGAAACTCGCAAATCGGAGAAGGCCTAATATGTTGCAGGTTGTGGCCATGTTGAGAGAGCTGGTAGCCATACCTGTAGAGAAATGATGGTCATACCTGTAATTGAATGATCCATGAAGTTGGAAATCAACTCTAGAATATAGCATCCACAAGAAACAACACCACTAATATACAAATTCAAAACATGCATTTCGTCGAACACATATCGTGCGCAAATGTTGTTTCATAGTCAACATAATTTCTCACCATGGTCTCATCTTGAATGGTGAGAAATTCAACATAATTTGAACAAAAACAGGGAAATTCGAACAAAAACAGGGCAATTTGAACAGAAAATTAAAAGCCTCAAACCGAACTTATCATCATAAACCCTAAAACAAAGAAATTCAACAGAAATTAAAATAGTAAATCCGAACACATCATCATAAACCCTAAAATAGAGAAATTCCACAGAGATTGAAACCCAAAATACCGTAAATCCGAACACATCATCATAAGCCCTAAATCAAAGAGAAACTAAAAACAAATTCCAAAATTAATTTTAATAAACTTATAGTTACAGGAGTGTTTGTTCCAGCAGAAAGATGGTGGAGTAGGAGTAGCATCGCGGGTTTAGCGTCGGCGAGATGAACAGTTTCGTAGCAACTTCGGCAGTAAGAAGAACAGAGCGTCGGCAGCGACGATGCTTTCCTCTTCGACGCCGCCTCTTCGCAACTTGTCGTCACCACCTCTTCACAACTCATCGCCGCTCTCCTCTGCTATCTCTTCTTTGCTCTCTCTCTTCAACCGATTTGAACAATTGAAGAATGAAGACACAACCCTATTAGAATGAAGGGTGAAATAGTCAAACTATATTTGTTTTTAAATTGGCCATAGCTGAGCACCTTTAACCAAAAAAAAATTAAGACACCATTAGTTTGCTGAATTTTTGTTTTAATATTTTACTTAATTTTTCAGCAAACTTAATTAATTAAATAATTTAAATTACATTTATTAAACATACTTAATTTAATCAGTTTTAAGCACTTAATTTAGTTATCAAATAAGCATTTAATTCATTTTGCTTCAATAGAAGATAAATAATTATAACTAATGCCCCATACTTGTTTTGAACTTATCTTTCTCTCATTTTTTTTAACTGTTATTTGTTTGTTGTAAAATCTGATTTTCTCTGTTTTTTTAATTTTTTTCAGTTCTAATTTTTTTTTTGTTTTATTTTTTTATATTTTATTTTATTATTTTTATATTTTATATTTCACTTAATTATTAATTATTTAATTTTATCTACGTACTGTTCTAAGAAGAGTGATGACATTTGTGGCGATTCTTCCTATGAGGTACTATTTTTTCTTCATCTTCTTCTAATTGATCTGTGTTATGTGTAATTTCATAGCAATTTTTTCGAATTCCTATTGATATTGCTGAAATCTGTTGATACTTAATTACTTATATGTTTTATGTGTTTCATCGATTTGGTTGATTGAGAAGTAAATTTTAGGTTCAGATTTTTTTTAATCTTGATTCAAGGGTAGTTATGTAAATTAAATAATTTTCAGTATTCAAATTGTGTAATTATCAAACAAAAAAAAAAAAAAAAATTCAGCACTTAAATTTTCAGCATTTAAAATTTAATGTTATCAAACAACATTTTTAAATTTTCAGTACTTAAAAATTAAGTGGTTATCAAACATGTCCTAAATGTGTTGATTTTCTTGTGAAAAAAGAAACTGAAAGGAGCGCTGACCTAAAAATGATGGAATCCCCCTTAAAGACATGACTGAGATAGTTATGGCTGAGGGACTTTGACCGTTGCCCGTAGATGTCTTCTTGTTTCCTTTTATGTACCAAAAATATATATATACATCTATTTATATATCAAAAAATAAAAAATGAAACCTCAAGAGCCAATTTAGAAATTTCGTGAAACTTTAAAGAAAAATAGTATCTTAGAATGAGGATAACCATTAAATCAACCACATCAAGGCAATTGCTTAATCAGATGTACTAAATCTGCCATATTAACTGCCATAGATTACATTGTTTAGAATTTAGATCTCCTAAATCTGGCAACCTTAAGGTTGTATATAAACAACTCTCTTTCATGAGAGAGAGAAAGAGAGAGACCATGACAACTAGCAACCATGGAAGGTGACTGTTTATCATTTTCTTGGTCATTTTTACCATCTTCAGTTGTCGTGATTGTAAGAAAGCCAAAAATCTCCTCTTTTTTTTTTTTTTTTTTTTTTTTTTTTTTTTTTTTTGTTGTTGTTGTTGTTAAGGAAAGAAAACACCTCCCCTCACTAACCAGACTAACACCTGTTGGATAGAGAATATGAATTCCATAGTCACGAAAGCATAATTCTTCCTTGTTTTTTAAAATTTTATTTCATTGAATAAAATCACTAAATTGATACGAAAATAATATGAGCGTAAAAAACCCATTTTCTTCTTCTTTTTACGAATCAGTTCTCTATTTCTTGACAAAAAATTAAAATTAAAAAAATCTTGCCGAGCACCATCGAAATTAATTAATATGAATCCATAGGCCTTGAATTTGATTTCTTAGGTGGCCTTTGGTTAGTGTTTCTCCTTTTTTTTATTTCCACTTTCAATAAACTGAACTGGAAATTATGTTAAAGAGTCTTTTGGAAATTAAAACATGTTTGGTAATGACTATTGTGCTGAAATTGTCTCTCTTAATTTATGAGAAACAGAAACACCACATTTGTTGCAACATTTGTTTTTTTTTTTTTTTTTCTTTAAATGTATGGTAATAAATATACATATTTCTTAATTGGTGTAGTTGGTGTAGTTGTGGTGGGCAAGTTTTTACATATTAATTCAAAAATTTTGGGAGCAGAAGAAACAGAAACAGTAACCAGACTGGACTTCACGCTGATTTTAGGCGAAGAAAGGCATCATGAGGAGGAGATGCAGAAAGAAGCAGCAGGGGTAAATGCGTCCAAAGAAGAAAAAATCGTAATACCTTATTGCCCACAGCGAAAGTGCGGGAAGCAAAAATGCTACTGTTGTGTGACACTACAGCCGGTCCATTGTTGGTTCGTGGTAGAAGAGTGCTATAGCCGTTGCGCTTCTCCTCCACCCACGACCCCATTTACAAAAATGCCCCTCAACCCCCCTAATACCACCAACCACCTTTTGCTTACTTGATCCTTCCTCTATCAATGTATCTATCCTATGGAATAAAGATTTCAATTTGTGCAATAAATGTTGAAAAATATATGTTTGACAAAATAAGAATAACGAATATTTTAACAATTACTTGACAAAATAAGAATAACGACTATTTTAACGGCTACTTGATAAAATAAGAATAGCGGTTACTCAATGATAACTTTATTAACTATACATATAATTAACTATTACAAAAAAAGAGACTAATGATTTTTCTGCCTCTGCCGTACGTAAATTCGAAGCGACGGCTTTAGTCAAATATATTTCTCATATAAGTGTTGACAGAAGTAATGAAAAAAATATTATTTTGGCAGGCAAACAATTTCAAATACTAAACGAGTTAAAAAGAAAAAAAGGTAAAAAAATGTTTAAAAATAACAATTAGAAAATTCACAAACTTACCATTTGAACATGAGTGAAACTATTACTAAATAAAGTCTCGCTTAAAGACTTTACCAAATTCAAAAAAAAAAAAAAAAAAAAAAAAACTAAATGAATAATTCTACATATAAATTGTAAATATCATAAATAAAAAAATATTTAATTATCAAAACAATTTAATTTTTTTAAACAAATAGTAGCAAATACTCTTTAAATGCAAAAAGGAAAAAAAAAAAATGCAACAACCCAAAATTAATCCCAAAAATAATAATAGAATTGGAAATGTATTACACAAATAAAAAACATTTAATTCTCAATTTTTATTTTTATTTTTTCTTTTTATTTATTTATTTATTTTTTTAAATTCAAGACCAAATACTCTTTAAATACTCAAAAAAAATTGGCAACCATCATTTGATCTCAAAAGTAATAAAATTAGTTGGAACTAGAATTGTATTACAATAAAAAAAAATTTAAAATCAAACTGACCAAATTCGTAATTCTTTTAGGAGGGTTATAATTTTAAGAGTACAGTGACACTGCAACATGGACAAATAAATAATTTTGTATTTAACATCAAAGAAAAGGAGTGTTGGAGATATTTTTCAAATGACAAGAGATATCGTTGTAGGTTTTTTAAATGACAAGGGACATTACTGAAATTTATCCATATTTTGGATGATGATTATTTTCATTACAATTCATTTTATGTCGCCTTATTTCTTCCTCATGTTTTCTCTCTAACAATTTAATAAAAATATCTCTCTCCATCTCTAATTACAAGTAAAATTTATTTAATTTCAAGTTCTCCAAAGAGTATTCTAATAAATTTTAACTGAATAATATAAATTATTGAATAACATAAAAATGACCAATTAGATTATTTTACGACTATCATTTGAAAAAAAAAAAAAAGTTACAAAAATTGAAAAACCCTCGAGAACCTTATTTACTTATTGATTTACTATTTTCTGAAAATAAATATGAGTGAGAACATTAATAGTCTTAGAGGTTGGGATTAATTATTTTCTATGTTATAATTTTGTTTTCATTTTTCGATGTAAAAATTTATTTTTTATATATTTTTATAAAATGTATTATATATAAAATTAAAAGTTGTAATATTCAAATGAAAAATATTTATTAATATATTATTTTGGTATGGAAGTGATTTCATATAGCAATTTAAAAAAAATAATAATATATATTTTTTTAATATATAAATATAGATTTTTGTATTGTCAATAATAGTTTTCTTAATATAAATAGACCTGAGCTTGACTCTCTCTCTTGTATTTTTTTTTTTTTTTTGGTCTCTGTGTATAGGCCAAAGACATGGGAAGGACTTGAATTGGGGAGGAAAATCGGGAGCAAAGAAGATTAATGGAGAGATGATAACTTTAGGAGCTTGCCATGGGTATTTGTGTGGTGTCCGTCATTGCTTTTGCTGCCTGGTCGGTGAACCCAAACTTTGTTACGACGACCTCGTAAGTTGTGAGTCCAAATGTCCTCCTGGAGTTTAGGGGGTTGTATTTGTAACAAATAAAATTTGGTTTATTTTGCTACATTTGGAAACAATCTTTTTGGAATTATTCTTTTATTTCATATGTTCTAAAATTGTAATTTGAGGTTGATGTTAGATTTCTATTCCACATTGATTATTTGAGAGTTGTCAAACCGTTATATAGACAAAAGGGGCTATTCCACTTTTACCATATGGTTTTGGGTTGAAACCTTTTGACATGATATCAGAGCGAAAGTTATGGGATTTCATCTCTCTTGTCTCGTAGTCAAATCATTCGTGCAAACCAGATGTTACATTTTTCTCGTAGTCAAATCATCTATACAAATTGAGAATTGCACTTAAAGATGGATGTTAGATCATGTCATGTCCGATATCAATTATTTGAAAGTTTTTAAACTACTATAGAAACAAAAAAGAGATACTCCACTTGTCATCATATGGTTTTAAGTTGTCACCATATCAGAGTGAAGGTTATGAGATTTCACTTCTCTTCCCTCATAGTCAAACCGTTCTTTCAAACCGGGGGTAACACTTTCCTCGTAGTCAAATCATTCGTACAAATCAAAAGTCTACTTAATCACAGATATTAAATTTCTGTCTCATATTAATCACCCGAGAGTTTCCAAACAAAAGGAGTTATTCCACTTGATAGCATATTTCACTTGTTAACAACTACCAATTACATTTAACGAGTTTAACTGCCCTAATTAAAATTAGTATATTCTATGTTTTTTAATTTCTATATTGAGAGATATATATGAAAATCAAATCAAATGCATAGATATATAAAGAACTCTCTGTGTGTGTGTGTGTATATATATATATATATATATATATATATATATATAGAGAGAGAGAGAGAGAGAGAGAGAGAGAGAGAGAGAGAGGGGAATTATCATTTTAAAAAATATTTTCTCAATGACAGTCAATAATCGTGGATGGCAGCTGCTTTTTTTTTTTTCTTGATCATTTTTACCCTCTTTGATGGTCACGATGGTAAGTATACCACACATGAGTTCTTTACCCTAGTTTTAAAATCGTAAAAATATAATGCTCCTTTAACCATTTTCTTTGTTTAAAAAAAATCGACCATAATGTGGCCGGTTTGTTGATGGGGCATGCAAAGTTGTAGGCCCCCTGCCCCCCCCCCCCCCCCCTCCCAAATTTCCAAACCTCCCTCCCCCATCTATTAATTTCTACAATACCCTTTTACTTTTTTTAAACTTATAAAAAAAAAAAATTAATAATAATAAATGTAATATGTTATATTATTATAATTTTTTTTTAGAAAAAATTTCATTTTTGAAAAATAGAATATTTATATTTAATTTTTTAAAAGTTAGCTATTTTTTAAACTTGTTATTTAGAAGATATTGTTTAAAATTCTAAAATTGACTTATTAATTGTCTTCAAAGTTGAGACAAACTAATGAATGAAGGAGACAAATGATGTGAGTGGTTTTACCAAGGTGGGTTGGATTACATAAAGCACACCAATATCCAGTAGGCTGTGCTCAAATGGGCTTGCACCATGAGCCCAATACAATTAAGTCATAAGTCAATATAGACTCAACATCAGTTATACGAAGAAGATGAGTTGGCCTCCTTTGCGAAGGTGAGTTGAACTGATGAACATACCTTAATCACGAAGGAGAGGTACATCAGCTCAACACATGAGAACAAGCTCAGTTTAGTTGACCAGTAGAGAGATATACTCTCAGTCCAATTAATACCCAGAACAAACCTAACAGAAAGATGGAGACCTTCCACCTGCACGTTGAGTCAGTTACGATCTTAACATGAAAATGACAACAATTACGATTTCTTACATAAATGCTAAGAATAGTTTTCGATAAATAAATTAGAAATCAAGTGAAATAAGGGAAAAGTCAGATATTCTTACTCTATGTACAAATTATGGCATTCAGGCTAAGACACCTAGAAATTTTCGTTCATATCATAAAATAGACTGACTTATTCTCACGCCGAAAGTGTTTTGGCCAACACCACATCGATGTCCCCTGAGCTTTTCGATTTTGTAGATTAGTTGGAAATTTTTGGCTACATCACAATTATTATTATATTTTCATATTAGCTTTAGTTTATTTACAAAAAATTGTGAGACAATAGTGCACATTAATTTTACTAAACAAAGCCTACCAACAAATACTAACTTGACTTTACGAAATAACAAGTCGATCAACAAAATGTATGCAATTTATTTTTATTTCTCAAATTTCTTCTCTCTAATTAATTAAATTAATTATTTAATTAATTTCTGAACTATATTTATAACAAAAAATATCCCACGTAGTTATAACTTAATAATAGTCAAATTGTGTTTATTTAAAAAAATAGTTACCGATTCAAATTCAATCTCCTATGAAAAGATCTCTTCAACTTTGTAATTCTAAAAAATTAGTGAGTATTTTGGGCACTTAATCTAGACGGAATTCAAATATGGTATCAAGTGGTTTAATTTTTAACTTTCATAACACTACCTAGTCTAATTAAAAAGTAATGGGATAATCAGATAGTTTGCTACTTCGTATGGGTCCGAACGATTATTTTACATAAAAACAATCAAATTCAAAGGTTTAATTTGCATTGTCTTGGACTCTACCAAAGTTCTTGTCATTATGGGTTGTCTAAGAAATACCAAAATCTACTGAAATAGGAAAAAGAATAAAGCACATGACCTTAAATAAGAAAATCCAACATTTAGTACCATTATAATAAAATAACCTTCAAGTCACTACAACAAAATTAATTTATTGGGACATAAAAAAGTGTCGCAATAGAGTCCCTATTGCGACATTTGGATTTTTTAGGACACTTAGACTGATGCCCTATAAAAAACGATAGTTTCTATTTTGATTTTATTTTTAGTGTTTTTTTTTTTTTTTTTTTTAATTTAATTTTTTTATTCCATTTATTAGGACACTATTATACGTCCTCTAATCATATAGTTCTACTATATTAGGACACAACATTGTGCCTAATAAAATTTTTGTTTATAGGACACAATTGTTAGTCCATATATATTATTTATAGATGTTATTTTTAATTATTAGCAATTTAATTCTATTGAGACATTATTTTTTATCCGGTAAATATTTGATTATATATTATTTTTATTAAAATAATGAGAATTGAATTAATAAAAATATTAAATTAAATTTTATGCGACACTTCTAATTTTGTGCCTTAAAAATCTACTTTATACAGTACATTAGATATTGTGTCCCAAAAATAATGGCCTATGTGGTGAGTCATTGTTTTTAAAGTATTTAAAAGGATATTATTAATTTTTTTTTAAATTTCAATCACACCCTTTGTCATTTCCAAAATCTACAAAGACACCCTTCTCATTTTGAAAATATCAGGGACACTCTACGTAGGTAGTTTTAAAAGTAAAATTACAATTTTAACCTTGATTAGATATAATTAAAAAAATTTAATAATTATTGGTATTATTATTTTACCTATCTTAATCTTTATGCATTCTCTAAAACGTTAATTAGTCTTAGAATTTCTTATTTTTCCATTGTTTCTTTTTTGTTTTATTTTGCAATTTTTTCACGCACAACGAGAAATTTTTATTGGAATTTTATCAACACAAAAGTTACAAATAAAAATAGACGTTGAATTAAGTTAGAGTATTTTCAAATAAATTTTCAACATTATACCCCAACTTCTTGATTTTATTTTTCATCTCATTTTGGTTATTTTTTGGTTTTAAATATTGTGTTTATTGAGATCAATATACCACATTTATATTTTTGAGAAATAATTTTTATTTTTTATTGTTGCATGAATTTTGTAGTTATATTTTAATGTTTTAATTTTTGTATTTTATAGTCAAATAAAAGGGTGAATTAGTTCAATAAAATCAAAAACTTTCAAAATGACAAAGGAAATACTTTGACAAATTGTCATAAAGAGGTCTCTCGCCAATACTAATTTTTCTGCTGGTATTGAATGTAAATGCTATTAGGAAATTTTATTTCCTAATCTATCTTGGGCAACATATTATTAACTCAATTATATTTTCTATTTAAATTGATTGGGTTAAAATTAAGTAATATAATTAATTTGGGTAAGTTCGTAGATTACTCAAAAGAATGTGGGTTAAATGTGTAGATACCGGATTATTCTGGGGTGATTAGAGAATTATAGGAACCCTAATCACACCATATATAATGAAAACATTAGGGTTATGGTGCCCGATACACCAAATCATTTGATGACTCTCTTCTCCCCATCTGAAAGAGAATCGATAATCCCATTGAGGAACTCAAGAGATTTAGTTGAAGAAGATCATGTACCTGCTCGATCCGTGCCCTACTTGTGATCGATCGTTGCAGATTTTCGCATCAATAGTCAATTGTTTATAATGGGTCCAGGTACGCGATTTACGTGTATAATAGAACTCTTGATGATTTAACATGTTGATTTAGATGTTATAGATTTAAATCTATAGGGATTAAATCCCAACAAGTACATATCTTTCTATTTCTTTAATTTTTTATAAGCAGTTGATTGATGAGAGGAAAGGTGTCTCTTACTACATAAGAAAAAAAATACAATGTAGCTTTTAAGACCCGACAAAAAATAAATTGTCACAAAATGTTGTTATACAACATGACAATTGTTAGTGATAGATGGCGGTTTTTTTTTTCTTGGTTCTTCTTAATTTCTTTGCTGATTTTGAATGTAAATATGTACATTTTTTAATTTTTTGAGTTTTTATTAGGAAAGGATAGAAAGTAGAATCTTTCATATTTATAATACATTATATTTTTTTGAGTTTTACAGTAAGGTATGTTCGAGCCAGTTTATGTATACCTTGAATATTCATCTATTCAGACGATTTTAAGAGCGTACTTCTCCACATCTGTCCAATGCATTTAGGATTACGTTGAAGATCTAATTCATAGAGTGCTCCTCAAGAGAGTCGAACTCTAGTTGACAAAGAAAGAGATATCTCCTCTTGCAACCGAACTAATATACCTCTTGGATTTTTAATAGTTTATAGGGAAGACAACGTCGATATAATAATTTTTGAAAAATTTGTCAAGATAGCGACATAATTGTTCTAGATACAAAAATATAATTTGACTTTGTTAGACTTCTCTCTATATATATATCTTCGCTTTTTAGGTGGAACAAATAGGGGGAATTTGATTTTTAGAAAGGAGAAGAAATTGGTGGAGCAAATGCAAATGGATGGGTCTCAAACGGAGAATCCAAAATGTGGAGGGGTGAAAAGATAAATTTATCATATTGCGATCTCTGCATAGATGCTAAGGAACTGTGCTTTTGTTGTTATGGAATATTAGTTTTAAACCCGCATAATATGTGGGTCTAAAAAAAAAATATTAATATATATTTTAAATTTGAATACTTTGATGCTTAAGTATGATTTTTTATCTGTATATAATAGAAAACATAGAGCATTTCTTATTTTTTGGTCCAATCAAAAATTTCAAAAAGCAATAATAACTAATATTTATCCACTCATATTTCAATTTTTTCATTTTGTCCTTTCTATTTATAATATATTAAAAAAAAAAAATTTGACAAAATTTGTTAGTTTTACCATTAAATGTTGAATCTAAATTTGACAATTAAGAAATAAAGTTATTTTGGATAAAATAAACTTTCTTCGTCCATAGTACCATAGTAGTGTCGGGTGGTTTATAAAATTTAAAATAAAGGGATTAAAATAGAATAAGAGTAAAGTATACGGTGGTAAAAGGATATTAATACAAAGAACCAACATACCGGAATCCTCAGAAAGGACCAAATTATTTGCCACCACTGCGGCGGTTGCCTAGGGCCTCAAAAGCACCGATAAATTCCACAGAAAAATTGTTTGTCCTTCTTACCTCCAACCATTCATGTTCATGCCTTCTCTCCAACAACCCTATTCCGCCACCACGAAGCTCCATTTCATCAAAATCAACACCCTTCTTCTGCCTGAATCCTTTCACAACCAATCTTGCTTTGTAGCGTGGTTGTGAGCTGTGTTATTCATTTTTTTTTTATCCTGTACAACCACTTGTTCTTGAGGGTTTTTCTACCCTGTGGTAGTTTCACCAAATCAAATGTGTGGTTCTCATACAAAGATTTCATCTCTTCTTGCATGGCTTTTAACCACTCGCCCTTATGTTGATCTGCAATAGCTTCTTCATACCTCTCAGGTTCTCCCCATTCAGTAAGCATCACATTCTCATGAGGAGAATATCTATGACTTGATTGTCGCTCTCGGGTAGATCTTATCAGTTCTTGTTGAACTTGTTCCGGAATCGATTCTGGTTCCGAACTGCTAGCTGGTGGAGTTTCATCATCAGGATCTGGTACCGCTCCCTCGTCACCAGAATTTGTTGGTGAAGAGCTAGGTCTGAGATCTTCTGGAAATTCATATAGTTGTGACTTTTTTGGTTTCTCAAAGTCTCCAGCTATCTAATCTTCAAGAAACACCACGTCTCTATATCTGACGATCCTTTTGCTGATAGGATCCCAAAGTCTATAACCGAATTCTTCATGGCAATATCCCACAAAGATGCATTGCTTTGCTTTTCCATCCTGCTTGGACCTCTCATATTTTGGAATGTGAACAAGCGCTCTGCAACCAAATACTTTTAGGTGTTTGTAAGAAATGTCTTTCCCCGTCCAGACTCTTTCTGGTACATCATAGTTCAGTGGAACTGATGGAGAAAGGTTGATTAAATCGACTGTTGTCCTCATTGCCTCTCCCCAAAATGAGTTTGGCAGCTTTGCATTTGAGAGCATACATTTGACTTTTTTACAGATGGTTTTGTTCATCCTCTCTGCGACACCGTTGTGCTGATGTGTTTTTGGTACTGACTTTTAAAGCCTGATGCCAAATTTCCTGCAGTACTCTTCGAATAGTCCACGGTATTCGCCTCTGTTGTCTGCACGTACACACTTCAAATATCTACCAATTTTTCTCTCAACTTTTACATGAAATTGCCTGAAAATTTCCACTACTTGATCTTTGGTTTTCAAGGCGAAAGCCCACACTTTTCTAGAGTGGTCGTCAATGAAAGTCATAAAGTAAAGAGCATCTCCCAATGACTTATGACTCATTGAGCAGACATTTGTGTGTATCAGACCTAGAATATTCTTTCTTCTAGATGGTGGATGAGTTTGAAATGTAACTTTGTGTTGCTTTCCCATAACACAATCAATACAAGTTTGCAAGGGTGTGCCTTTCGTTACTGGCAAGAGCTCTTTCTTGGAAAGGATTTTAAAACCTTTCTCACTTATATATCCGAGCCTCTTATGTCATAGCTCAGTGGGGACTTCTTTCTTGATTGTATTTATCTCTCCTCTACATAACTTGGCTTCCATAACATAGAAAAATGTATTGTTCTTGCTTTTGGTTATCGTCAAATTACCTTTGGTAAGCTTCCATCTGCCTTCACCAAAGTAATTGTTGTAGCCTTTGTCGTCAAGCTTCCCGGTAGAGATTAGGTTGAGACGGATATCAGGGACATGTCTAACGTCTTTCAAAAGTTGCTTGCATCCGAGATTGGTTTTGGGACAAATATTGCCGATACCAACAATTTCAGATGCACTATCATTTCCCATCTTCACATGTCCGAATTCTCCTTGAGTATAAGATGCGAAGAAATTTAGTCGTGGTGTGACATGGAAGGAGGCGCCTGAGTCAACAACCCAGGTTGAATCTTGGGATACAAGATTGACATAGTTATCATCGCGAACAACGATAGCTTGATTAATCACAGTAGCGCTGTCATTTGTTCGGGTTCCGACTTCCTGATTTTGGGATTGCTACGCCTTCAACTTTTGACAATCTCGAATGAAATGTCCAGATTTACCACAGTGATAACACTTTTTGTCAAATCTAAATTTGGATTTAGATCGTCCTCTTTCTTGTTCGTGGGGATTTCGACTTCTGTTTCTCCTACGCCTCTTTTGCCTGCCTTGCTTTTCTAAGACAAACGCTTCAGACTCAAGAGTGTACCCTTCGTCATTTTGTCTGGACTCTTCGTTCAGCATTCTGTCTTTTACCATATCCATGGTAAGCTTTCCATCTGGAGCAAAGTTGCTAACTGACACGACTAATATGTTCCAACTCTTTGGTAGAGAACTCAACATCAGCAACGCTTACAATTCGTCATCTACGGTCATTTTCATAAAATTGAGTTGATTAATAATGCCTTGGAACTCGCTCATATGTTCCGATACACGACTTCCATCTTTGTATTTCAGATTGGCTAATCGTCGCATCAGATTTGCTTTATTCTGTGCGGTTGTCCTCGCATGCATTTTCTCCAACTTTCGCCAAAGAACATAAGCATCATGTTCATTAGAATTTTTTTGAAAAATGCTCTTATCAATCCATTGTTAGATTTGGGCAACACATTTCCGGTTCTGCACGGTCCAATCAGCGTCTGATGAGGTTGTCGATGTGCTCGTGGTTGATGTTGTTGTTTCGCCGGCTCTATCATTCGTTGTAGATGCCGCCTCCTGTGTCGGCATTACAATGGGCTTCCACAGATCTTTTATGTACAAAAGATCTTCCATCTTTGGCTTCCAAATTGCATAGTTAAATGCAGTTAATTTGATAATGTTGTCTCTGCTCTCCTCCATATCGATCACAAGTCTGAATCAGTAGGTTTCACTGGGTCCGGTACTTTGCTGTCGATGAATAGTATTGCGTAGAGTACTATGTGAATAGTACCCCTACGTATGAATAGTACCTTATGAATAGTCCGTATAGATACCGTATACACACCATATACGTATCGTATAAATACTATAAATAGTATCGTATGAACAATACCATATAGATACCGTATACACACTGTATACGTCCCGTATAAATACTGTGAATAGTATTGTATATATACATGTTTATGTACAGTGTACGTATATATGTATATACTAGTGTAGTATACTACATATATGATCACCTCCTCTACTGAGCTCCCCGCTCTGATACCACTTTATTGGGAAAGATGACAAGGTAATTTTATCAGTCCCAGAACATTTTCCCAAATTAAAATAGAACAGAAATAATACAGTGGATTTTAGCGTGGAAAACCCTCCTCAATTGAAGGTAAAAAACCACGGGACCCGTAGACCGCTTAAATCTTCCACTATAACATATAATGGGATTACAAACCTCACACTTGGTGGATCACTCAAACAATACAAAGAAATATTGTCTTCAATTTGTGGGTAAAAACTTTACAAATTGGCTCTCACTAATATCTTCCCACAAATGGGGTTTCTCTGTCTTCCTCTCTGCAATTTCTTTCTGTAGAGGATTGTTTTTCTCTTTGGTTTACCTCATCTATTTATAGAGGAGGATTTGATCAATTTGGCAGTTTGAACACAAGAGAAAAATTCAGCAAAGTGGGCACCACCTCTTCCCTTCTTTGGTGAGTTGTCTTCCTCATTTTTCTTACCTTATTTATTTTTTTGTTTTCTTGTGTTCTCTTCAACAATTTCCTTTGGCCTCAAATGGGTAGGTGGGAGGTATGCCACCTTGTTGAAAAATCACCCCCAAATGGGAATGATTTACCCAATAGAAGCGAGGTCAATGAATGGACCTTCATCAAGTTTTCCAGAGTTGTAACTCTCCCTGGATGGTTGTTGGAAAGTTCAATGAGGTGACATCTCACGCTAAGAAATCAGCTGCTTGCACCCCATCTAATCTTATCAGAATCAAGAAATTTATTGATAAATTGATAACTGTGGCCTTACTAATCTTGGCTCAAATTGTCGGAAACTCACGTGGGCTGGAACTGATAGAAATGACATCTGTGTTGAAAAAAAGCTTGACAGAGCGATGACCAACAAAAATTGGTGCGCAAAATTTCCTAAGGATGTGGTTGACTCTCTTTCCCACACGTATTCTAATCACTCACCTCTCATTATCCATCTTATTGGGCTTGATAGGTTTGTTAAAATTAGACCTTTTTGTTTTGAGGTTATGTGGTTGTCTCACCAAGATTTTAATAACCTCCTTGCATCCAAATGGGACAAGGATATAAATGATCTAAACATAAAATTGGATAAATTCTGAGAGAAACTTAAATCTTGGGAAGGAGAAACTTTTGGTAATTTATTTAGTGTTATCTAGAATTAGGGGATTACAAATTGCCCAAGACAATAGACAATCTTCTCATCTAGAAACCTCGAAAAAAAATACCAAAAATAGTATATGACTCTCTTGAGTCAGATGGAAATTTTGTGGTCCCAGAACGCTAGAATACAATAGTTTGAACTAGGGAGTAAAAAAAAAATTCATTCTATGGCGCTTCAGAGAAGAAGGAAAAATATGATTTATGCTATAAAATTTGGGAATTGCTAGATAAAGATTCCAACTCCTGTAAATCTCATATTGACAACTATTTTTTAAAAAGTTATTCCACGATGATATTGGTTCAAATTAGGAGAGTCTTAACTAATAACTACCCTAAAATTGAAAGTAGTATCCATACCCACCTCATCGAAGTTCTTAACTCTAAAGAGATATGGGAGCTTCTTAAGTCCATGAAGGATTTAAAAGCCCCCGGTTCTTAAGTCCATGAGTTGGGTACCTACCTGGGGGTCCCCTTATCCATGAGAGAAATACTAGGGAACACTATAATTATATTCTTGAGAAAATTCAAAGAAGACTCTC
The DNA here is from genome assembly GCA_016647705.1 of Eucommia ulmoides. Taxonomy (NCBI): domain Eukaryota; kingdom Viridiplantae; phylum Streptophyta; class Magnoliopsida; order Garryales; family Eucommiaceae; genus Eucommia; species Eucommia ulmoides. The sequence continues at coordinate 47,653,639 of CM028338.1, forward strand.
AAACTGTAAAGCTTAAATCCTATCCTTAGTGGCCAAAATTATTCTTATTAAATCTTACGTCTACAATTCCATTTTACACGATGCAAAATTTTCATCTCCCTTTGAAATTTTGTGATGAAATTGAAAAAAAAAATAACATAAATTGTTTTGGGGGGAGAAATTCATTCTGAGAGAAAATATCACTTAATCAAGTGGGAAACAGTGTGTCAACGCAAAGATGAAGGTGGGCTTGGTATAAAAAAAAGTTAGAAAAACTAATAAAGCCTTTTTAACTAAAATTGCCTAGAATTTAGTTGTGGGAAAGAAAATTCTCTGAGCCAAAGTGTTATTTGGCAAATACAACAAGGAAAGATGTCCTAATACATAGCTTTCCAACCAAAGCAATTTCTTCATGTGGAAATGGATTCTTTCATCTAAAAATCCTCGTTGTGATAACATCGAATCAAGAGTAGGCTACAAGGTCCTGCTTTTTTTTTTATTTTTTGAAACCGGGGTAAGGAACCCGCTACATTAAATGTTTAGTTGGTGTTTTGAACACCGGCTTTTGACAAAGCCTATGACCATCAGGAGTTGGATAATGGCAAGGAGAATGCAAGGTGAATTTGATCATGCAAGCTTTTAGATTTAGACCATGTGCGGAATCAACGCCCAAGTTTCATAATAATTGTATTTTATTCGCATATATGTATCGTCCCTCTTCCCCCATTTTTTGAAATGTTTCATTACGATCCCCAAAATTATGTCACCCCTTAATTTGCTAGCCTTTTTTTTTTTTTTTTTTTATTTGAACTCTGAAATTATATTTTTATACCGTTAAGTTGGTTAAATTTGATAATTGACGTTTTCATTTTTCTAATCAATTTAAATTGTTAGGATTATCAATTTTGGACATAGTCAGATGAAGAAGGTTCTTTTTCCACCAACAACATACGTATCATCGGCTATAACCTCTATGCTTGGGTGCCGGGATTTATTAGAGACTATAAATGGGGGTACGGAGGGGTTTGTTTTTAAGGTGGACACTATCGATTCAAGGTATTGGGTTTTATTTGCACTGATAACTCATTTTGCCGTTTTGTGGACCGATATGCCCTTATTTAATGAGATGTTAATTACCTAACAAAATAATTATATCCTTCAGTTTACTCTTAGAAAAGAGAATAAATGTGTTGATTTTCTTGTGAAAAAAGAAACCGACGAGAGCGTTGACCTAAAATTGATAGAATTCCTCTTAAAGATATGACTGAGATGGTTATGACAGAAATAGATATGAGGGCTTTTTACCGTTGCCCGTAGATGTCTTCTTGTTTCATTTTATGTACCAATATATATGTACCAATATATAAATATCAAAAAATACAAAATGAAACCTCAAGAGCCAATTTAGAAATTTAGTGAAACTTTAAAGAAAAATAGTATACTAGAATGAAGATAACCATTAAATCAACCACATCAAGGCAATTGCTTAACCAGATGTACTAAATCTGCCATATTAATTGCCACAGATTACATTGTTCAGAATTTAAATCTCCTAAATCTGGCCAAGTTAAATAAAATCTATATAAAGAGCTCCGTGCTAAAGAAAAAAAAAAAAACACAAAGAAGAGAAAGAAAGATTGTCTTATTATTACTCAATGGCAAGCTTTAATCGTGGATGCTTCTTGTTTCTCTTTTTCTTGGTCCTTTTTACCCTTTCCCCTGGTCATGATTGTAAGTATGCCAAACAACTCTATTTTTTTCCTTTTTTTCCCCCCATATTTTTTATCGTATAATTGCTCTTTTTTTCTTCCTAGTTTTTTCTTTGAAAAAAAATAAAAACATTTATCAAAAGACACTCTACTTATACTATTTCTCATTGTTTACAATACTATTACTATAATTAGACTGTAACAATATATTAGTTTTCGACTTGCACAATGCGACTTTAGAAAGAAAAAAAAGAATTATATTTATATTAATAAAATTTTAACATTTACACACGAAACACTTCAAAGTATTTGGTTATTTTGGTATTTTTCGCATAGATTTCAAAAAATAATAATAAGATTTTTGTATATATTTTGTTTGTTTCTCATCTAATTTAATATATAATCTAATACTAATACCTAAAATTGGAAGATTGTGCCTTGGAATGAATAAGTGCTCACCAAATGTAATTTTTGTCCTCTAATTGATCCTCCATTTCCAAACCTATTAAATGATAAATAAAAAATAAAAATAAAAAATAAATCTTATCTCTTGATTTTCCTTAATTTATCTCTCTTCAACATTTTTATATTTAAATAAGTTTTAAATATTATTTATTATTAATTTAATGATTTAGTGAATTTTATTGTTATTTAATAATATAGTGTGTTGAGTGAATTTTAATTTTTTATTTAATGAATATTTTCATGAGTAAATTTAACCAACACCTCATGTCATTTGAAAAAAACTACAAAAATACCCCATTTTCTTTCTTTTTTCTAAATATATATACATATATATATATATATATATACATATATATATATATATATATATATTTCTCATATAAGTGTTGATAGAAGTAATGAAAAAAATATTATTTTGGTAGGCAAACAATTTCAAATACTAAACGAGTTAAAAAGAAAAAAAGGTAAAAAAATGTTTAAAAATAACAATTAGAAAATTCACAAACTTACTATTTGAACATGAGTGAAACTATTACTAACTAAAGTCTCGCTTAAAGACTACCAAATTCGAAAAAAAAAAAACTAAATGAATAATTCTACATATAAATTGTAAATATCATAAATAAAAAAAATGTAATTATCAGAACAATTTAATTTTTTTTTAAAAAATAGTAGCAAATACTCTTTAAATTCCAAAAAAAAAAAAAAAAAAAAAAAAATGCAACAACCCAAAATTAATCCCAAAAATAATAATAGAATTGGAAATGTATTACACAAATAAAAAATATTTATTTCCCAAAAAAAAAATTAAAATTTTTTTTTTTAAATTCAACACCAAATACTCTTTAAATACTCAAAAAAAATTGGCAACCATCATTTGATCTCAAAAATAATAAAATTAGTTGGAATTAGAATTGTATTACAATAAAAAAATTTAAAAATCAAACTAAACAAAATCATAATTCTTTTAGGAGGGTTATAATTTTAAGAGTACAGTGACATTGCAACATAGACAAATAAATAATTTTGTATTTAACATCAAAGAAAAGGAGTGTTGGAGATATTTTTCAAATGACAGAAGATATCGTTGTAGGTTTTTTAAATGACGAGGGACACTACTGAAATTTATCCATATTTTGGGAGATGATTATTTTCATTACAATTCATTTTATGTCACCTTATTTCTTCCTCATGTTTTCTCTCTAACAATTTAATAAACATATCTCTCTCCATCTCTAATTACAAGTAAACTTTATTTAATTTCAAGTTCTCCAAAGAGTATTCTAATAAATCTTAACTGAATAATATAAATTATTGAACAACATAAAAATGACCAATTAGCTTATTTTACGACTATCATTTGAAAAAAGAAAAAGGTTACAAAAATTGAAAAACTCGCGAGAACCTTATTTACTTATTGATTTACTATTTTTTGAAAATAAATATGAGTGAGAACATTAATAGTCTTAGAGGTTGGCATTAATTATATTCTATGTTATAATTTTGTTTTCATTTTTTCATGTAAAAATTTATTTTTTATATATTTTTATAAAATGTATTATATATAAAATTAAAAGTTGTAATATTCAAATGAAAAATATTTATTAATATATTATTTTGGTATGGAAGTGATTTCATATAGCAATTTAAAACAAAATAATAATATATATTTTTTTATATATAAATATAGATAAAAATATAGATATTTGTATTGTCAATAATAGTTTTCTTAATGTAAATAGACTTGAGCTTGACTCTCTTTCTTGTATTTTTTTTTTTTTCCGTCTCTTTGTATAGGTCAAAGACGTGGGAAGGACTTGAATTGGGGTGGAAAATCAGGAGCAGAGAAGATTAATGGAGAGAAGATAAATTTAGGAGCTTGCCATGGGTATTTGTGTGGTGTCCGTCATTGCTTTTGCTGCCTGGTTGGTGAACCCAAACTTTGTTACGGCGACATCATAAGTTGTGAGTCCAAATGTCCTCGATTTTAGGGGGCTGTATTTGTAACAAATAAAATTTGGTTTATTTTGCTACAATTGGAAACAATCTTTTTGGAATTATTCTTTTATTTCATATGTTCTAAAATTGTAGTTTGAGGTTGATGTTAGATTTCTATTCCACATTGATTACTTGAGAGTTCTCAAACCGTTATATAGACAAAAGGGGCTACTCTACTTTTACCATATGGTTTTGGGTTGAAACCTTTTGACATGATATCAGAGCGAAAATTATGGGAATTCACCCTTCTTATCTCGTAGTCAAATCGTTCATACAAGCCAGATGTTACATTTTTCTCGTAGTCAAATCATCTATACAAACTGAGAATTACACTTAAGGATGGATGTTAGATCATATCATGTCCGATATCGATTACTTGAGAGTTTCTAAACTACTATATAAACGAAAATAGATACTCCACTTGTCATCATATGGTTTTAAGTTGTCACCATATCAGTGTGAAGGTTATGGGATTTCACTTCTCTTCCCTCATAGTCAAACCGTTCATTCAAATCGGGGGTAGCACTTCCCTTGTAGTCAAATCATCCGAACAAATCAGAGGTCTACTTAATCACGGATATTAATTTTTTGTCTCATATTAATCACCCGAGAGTTTCCAAACAAAAGGAGTTATTCCACTTGATAGCATATTCCACTTGTTAACAACTACCAATTATATTTAACGAGTTTAACTGCCCTAATTAAAATTAGTATATTCTATGTTTTTAATTTCTATATTGAGAGATATATATGGAAATCAAATCAAATGCATAGATATATAAAGAACTCTGTGTGTGTATATATATATATAAAGAGAGAGAGAGAGGAAGAGGGAGGAATTATCATTTAAAAAAATATTTTCTCAATGACAATCAATAACCGTGGATGGCAGCTGCTTTTTTTCTTTTTTTCTTGATCATTTTTACCCTCTTTGATGGTCATGATGGTAAGTATACTACACATGAGTTCTTTACCCTAGTTTTAAAATCGTAAAAATATAATGCTCCTTTAATCATTTTCTTTTCTTTTTTTTTTTTAAAAAAAAAAATCGACCAAAATGTATCCAATTTGTTGATGGGGCATGCAAAGTTGTTGGCCCTCGGCCCCCTACGCCTAAATTTCCAAACCTCCCACCCCCATCTATTAATTTCTACAATACCCTTTTACTTTTTTTAAACTTATAAAAAAAAAAAAAAATAATAATAATAATAATAATAATAATAATAATAAATGTAATATGTTATATTCTTATAAAAAAAAATTCGAAAAAAATTCATTTTTAAAAAATAGAATATTTATATTTAATTTTTTAAAATTTGGCTATTTTTTAAACTTGTTATTTAGAAGATATTGTTTAAACTTCCTAAATTGACTTATCAATTGTTTTCAAAGTTGAGACAAACTAATGAACCAAGGAGACTGATATAGGGCAATCTCATCAGGTGCACCACGTTGTTAAAATATGCCCAATTATAGAATAGCAGTAGGGATGAGAGTTGAAATCCCCTCAGTACTAAGCTAAGATGCCCCCGCAGCCGAACTGCGGATCGTCTCAGTGAAGAAATCGAGACCGGCAAGCTGAGGTCCGACCTGCCGAGCTGGAGGTCTGAGGCACCCTCTGCTCACCACCTCAGTACTCGAGAGTTCGTCGGGCCGTTGTGAGGCTCTAGCCCATGGGCCTCTACTTATGGGCTCAAAGGCCAGCCCAGACATTTAGAGGGCTAACATATCTGCTCATTGGCTGTCCAGCAGATTATGTTAATTAACCAGAGCTAGGCCCCAAATTTCGCGGCGCTAATCAAGCACTGACGCCTATAAATACACCGGGGCACCCACTGCCCAGAGGTACGTGACTACTACTAAACTCAATATATCTTCAGCTCTTTACCCCGGAATACTTACTCTTACGCTGGAGGGACTTTACTGGAGATAACCCCGGTGGGTCTTCGTGCAGGTGCTTGGAGCAGAAGAGTGGAGCTCAACTTAGAGATCGTCACCACACCTGAACTCAACCAGCTGCAGCGCTAAGGGCCATCCTGTATTCCAGATATCCTCCCGAACCACATTGTTGACCCGCCACCACTTTGTGGCATCAACAGTTTGGCGCCATCTATGGGAACGTACTAAAAGCCTCCCCTGGTCGTCAGCTCCCCACGAGGTTACGATTTGATGATCACAAGGTCTGGGAAAAAAATTTGCCAGGCCGACCAAGCGCTTGTCACTGGCAGTAATCCACCCCCCGTATCTGTGCGGGGTATGTCTAGGGCTCCTAGGTCGGATCCCCCGGTACCCCCTGAGGAGGGACTTTACCTGTCCTCCATCCCGTCGTCCGGGCTGGGAGGACTGACCACTCAGTAAGCCGACTAAGGGGGTCTGATCTCGCCCCCAAGGCAGCTTGTTGGTCAGGCTTCTGGAAGACTTGAGGCAGCCCGCGTCGATCTTTTGGAACGTCAGTTCGGTGAGTTCCAAACCTTCTTCCAGATCGTCTTGGCCCGTTTGCCACCGGCCCCTCCAATGGATCTTCCGACAGTCCAAGTTGCAAGCTGGGAGGGTCGGGTGGTCGTGGATGAAGAACATGCCATCCGTTCCGACGGGCGTATCCCGCCACCTCAGACCCACAACGACGGTCGGAGGGAGGTGGAGTTGGCACCGCCTGAGATCTAGGGATTCCCGTCGCCACCCCCACCAAGGCGAAGGAAAGACGACCGAGCTGAATCACCCCCTGCCCATAGTTCTACCATGTGGTTCGATCATCACCCCCGTCGCTTTCGGGAGGTAAACTCACATTCCCTACCACGACAGCCCCTGCCTCGTGCCACTTTCAATCAGGTTCGAGCCTAGCCAGGGGCTGAGATGGTAGTAGAAAGGCTCCTAGCTGACATGGAGGCAGCCTTACAACAGATCCAGGGAACCATGGGCCCATCTGGGCTTCCTTCAGAGGTAAGATCTCATTTCATCGATGAAATTTTGGAAGAACCCCTACCCGCGCGATATACCCATCCCCAAATGGTCCTCTATGACGGTGTTACTGATCCGGTGGACCGCTTATCCATCTTTAGGTCGTATATGGACTTATACACCGCCTCAATAGCAATGAGGTGCAAGGCATTTCTCCTCACTCTTATGGGGGCCGCCGGGGCTTGGTTCCGAACTTTGGCACCAACTTCCATATCTAATTTTCGCGAGTTAAAGCTACTCTTTATTTCCCAGTTTGGACGATCGCGGCGTAGACCAAAAACCATGGCCCACATCCTTGCACTCCAACAATTGCCCGATGAGTCACTGGGGCTTTATGTGGAGAGGTTTTACAAAGCAATCATCAGGTGCGATGAGCTCAGTGATGTGGTCGCGATGAGCGTATTCATCGATGGCCTGAAGCATCGACGTCTCATGTATGACCTCTGTTCTAACCCAGCTCCAACTCTGGATACTGCCCTAGAGAGAGGCACGAGGTTTCATAATGCTGATGAGCGGGAAGCAGCCCGGAAGGATCGAGAAGGCGGTCAAAAGAAGAAAGAAAAGGCAGAGGAAGGGCCGAACAAATACCATGGATCCAAAAGGCTGCAGGCAGAAGGAAGGCTGGGGCCGTTACCTGGAGATCGGAGATCGTTCCCACCCTAGGAGAACCGCTAGCAGAACTACACACCGCTCATGGTCTCGGTGGCCACCGTCTTAGCTGAGAATGCGGGGAGGGATTTCTTTTCTCGTCCTCCTCCGCCCAGTGGAAAACCAATGGGGAGGTCTATGGACAAATACTGTGAATTCCACAAAGACCGGGGACACTCTACCGAGAATTATTTTTTACTTCGGGAAGAAATTGAGGCCCTCATTAGCAGGGGGTACCTAGGTCGCTATGTTTGAAGGGACGACCGGGCTCTCAAGACGGAGGAGCACGACTCCCGCGACGAACATAGGGGCCGTAGAAAAATAAGGAACAGAAGTCACCCCCCTCCTAGATCAGAGGCAAGCAGGGGCGATGACGAATACAGGATTGATGGCGAGATTAATGTCATCCATGGTGGATTGGGCCTTGGGGGGGAGACCCTCTCATCCAAGAAGAGGTACAAGCACAAAGCCAAGAGAAAAGTGAGTGAAGACGTTTTAGAGGTCAGCACGGTTGGCGCTGCAGAGCACAACATTATTTCATTTAGCGAGGCAGACCTCAGGGATGTTCACGTGCCTCATGACAATGCCCTCATCATCGTGGCCCTCATCTATCACTAAAAAATGGGATGGATCCTGGTAGATGGTGGTAGTTCCACAGATATTATCTCAAGTGGGCATTTGATAAAATGAATGTGGACCCCAACACGATGAAACCGTCGACGACCCCCCTAGTTGGTTTTGGGAGGGATGTTGTGAACGCCGTCGGGTGGGTCTCACTTCCCATAATAGTCGGAGTCCATCCACGGACCTCCACTGTTTGGACCAAATTTCTGGTCGTGGATAGGCCGTCACCCTACAATGCAATCATGGGTTGACCCACGATGGTTGCCCTGAGGGTCGTCTGCTCCCCATACCACCAAGCGATGAAATTCCCCACCGTGGGAGGCGTGGGAGTAGTAAGGGGTGACCAAGAATCCTCCCGGGCTTATGCTCGGAGGGCGTTGGAGAAGAAGAAATAGCAATAAAAGACAGGGCTAGGGCTCGGAGATTCCGAACTCATGGCTCTAGGCTAGGGAGCAGAGCTTGTGCCCATCGATGATCCAAGAGAGGAGGAGGCCGATCCCAGACCTCACAAGGAACTAGAGGAGATTTCCATACACCCAACCATCGAGGAACGAACTGTCAGGATCGGTGCTAGTCTCCCACCCAAATAGAGGGATGAACTCATCCAACTGCTTCAACGCAATTACGATGTCTTTGCCTGGTCCCATGACGAGCTGTCGGGTATTGATCTGAGCGTGGCGATGCACCGCCTCCATGCTGATCCACACCATTCTCCCATGCGGCAAAAATGGTGAAAATTTCATCTAGAACGCCAGAGGATAATTGAAGTAGAAATGGATAAATTGATCAACTCTAGTGTCGTTAAAGAAGTCAAATTCCTGGACTGGTTGGAAAATGTGGTGTTGGCTCCCAAGGCTGGTAATAAGTGGCGCCTCTGTGTCGATTTCAAAGATTTGAATAAAGCCTATCTGAAAGACTTCTTCCCCCTGCCCCGGATTGACATCGTCATAGACGCTACGGCAGGGTATGAGCGCCTAAGTTTCCTCGACACTTATGCCGGGTATAATCAAATCTCAATGTTCCCTCCCGATAAGAGCAAAACATCATTCATCACTGATAAGGGTACATACTGTTACAAAGTAATGCCGCTTGGCCTGCGCAACGCCGGAGCCACTTACCAACGCCTGGTGAACAAAATGTCCAAGAAAGAGATCGAACAGACGATGGAGGTTTACATTGATGACATGTTGGTCAAGAGCTCGAGGGCCCTTGACCACACCCAGCATCTCCACGACTGCTTCGAAAAACTCTGGGCTCATTGCATGAAGCTCAACCCGAACAAATGTATTTTTGGGGTTTCTACGGAAAAGTTCCTGGGGTACATGGTCTCCCAGCGTGGCATCGATGCTAACCCTGATCAAATACATGCGATCCTCGGGATGGCCTCTCCTTGGAATAAGAAGGAGGTGCAGATATTGACGGGGAGACTTGCTGCACTCAACCGCTTCATATCCAGAGCGTTGGAAAAGTATCTGCCGTTCTTCAAGGTGCTAAGAGGCAACGACAATTTTGGATGGACCGACGAGTGCGAGTCGGCTTTCCAAGCACTTAAGAGTTATCTATCCTATGCTCCTTTGCTCAGCACCCCAAAAGAGGGAGAGACCCTATACTTGTATATTGCCCCGTCTATAATGGCGGTGAGTGCTGCTCTTGTAAGGGATGACGTCGGGATCCAACACCCGGTCTTTTACTCTAACAGGATCCTCTCGGATACCGAGATGAGGTATACTAAGTTTGAGAAACTGACTTATGCTCTGCTGGTGGCTCCCCAGAAGCTGAAACAGTATTTCCAAACCCACGAGATCGTCGTCCTCATGGACCAACCGATAAGGCAAATTTTACATTTACCAGATATCTCAGGACGATTGATGAAGTATAGCCTTGAGCTGGGTCAGTTTCACATCGAATATCGTCCCAGGACGGCCATTAAGGGCTAGGTCCTGGAAAATTTCATTGTTGAGCTCACATTTCCTGAAGACCCCAAGCCACCCACTGCTCACCCGGAAACGAAGGGGGTGGAAGGAGGGAAAGTATCAGGGGAGTCTAGCCACGGTACCGGTCCGACTACGTGGAAGTTGTTCACCGATGGATCATCCAATACCAGTGGTTGTGGAGCAGAGATGGTGCTTGTTGCCCCAGGCAATAAAGAAATAGAGTACGCCCTGAGATTGGGGTTTAGAGCAAATAACAATGAGGCGGAGTACGAGGCTCTGCTGGCAGGGCTCCACCTGGCCAGGGAGTTCAATGTCACTGTATTATCCATCTTTTGCGACTCTCAGCTGGTCGTCAACCAGGTCAACGGGGAATATTTGGCAAAAAATCCCAGTATGACTGCATATCTTGAGAGGGTCAAAACCTTGATGGAGGAGTTCGAAAAAATCAATGTATCCCAAATACCACGGGAGGAAAAGTGGCACGCTGATGCCTTGGCAAACCTTGCCTCAGCAATAGCATTGACCTTGAAGCGAAGTGTGCCAGCTGAATATCTGGATTCTCTGAGCACACCAGTTCCTAACCAGGTGGCTCCGATCAGTGAGCTTAATGATTATCCTACCTGGATGGACCCCGTCCGTAGGTATTTGGAAGACGGAACACTCCCCGACGACCGCAACGAAGCAAGAAGGATGCGGTACAGGTCGGCTAGATATTGCATTCTAGACGGAGTCCTTTATTAACGTTCCTTCTCTGGGCCATACTCACGGTGTCTACGGCCGGAAGAGGCCGACTATGTTATGAGAGAGACCCATGAGAAAATCTGTGGCAACCACTTGGGGGGTAGGGCCCTGGCTGGAAAACTTATTCGCCAAGGGTATTTTTGGCAAAAAATACTGGAAGACGTGAGTGAGTTCGTGAAAACATGCGACAAATACCAACGTTTCGGTCCCCACCCTCATCTATCGCCAACGACCATGGTTCCCATGGCGAGCCTGTGGCCCTTTGCTCAGTGGAGAATTGACTTGTTGGGCCCTTTTCCATAAGCCACCGGTTAAAAGAAATTCCTAGTTGTCGCTATCGATTACTTCACCAAATGGGTGGAAGCCGAACCCCTGGCTCGCATCACCAAGGAGAAAGTCCGGGACTTTATCTGGAAGTCCATGGTGTGCCGATTCGGAATCCCAAGGGTAATCGTGTCCGACAATGGCACTCAGTTCGACAACGATTTGTTTACTTCTTTTTGTTCCGGCCTGGGTATCCGTACACACTTTGCATCTCCTGGTCATCCGCAAGCTAATGGACAGGTAAAGGTCACGAATCGAACAGTTTTGCACAGTTTAAAGACCAGACTTAACAAAGCTAAAGGGAGGTGGGTGGAGGAACTTTACCCGGTCCTCTAGGCATACCACACCACTTCCCGGACCCCAATTGGAGAGACGCCGTTCGCAATGACTTTTGGATCTGAATCTGTAATTCCTATGAAAATTGGATTGCCAACCTTCCGAACGTCGCTGAAGGGACAGGACCAGCCGACGAACGACGCAATGCTGGCCCTTAACCTGGACCTTCTGGAAGAACGACCTGAGAACGTTCGAGTACGCCAGGCAGCATACCAGCAGTGGGCAGCCTGATACTATGACAGAAGGGTGCGACCACGGCATTTTGACATCGAAGACCTAATCCTCAGAAAGGTAACCCTAGTGACCAAGGAGCCAAATGCAGGAAAGTTGGCCCCCAGCTGGGAGGGACCTTATCGTATGATAAGAGTTGCAAGACCAGGTACATATGAGCTCGAAACTGAAGAAGACATTCCGCTGCGACACCCGTGGAACGCCGACCATCTCAAACAATACCACTATAGGACTGAAGTCATTTTGTAATCATTTCATCTATATACCACAAAGTATTAAGTATTTTGATGATAACATAAAGACTTTGTTACTTAAACGAGTCTTCCGGCGCACTAAGATACCAAAGTAACAGACCGAATGTGTCACGTTGCAGCCAGTAGCATGAGAAGAAAGACTATTCCTACTACAGGCTGGGAGACAGGATGGTTGTAACCACGACAATTAGTCACCAAAACGATTCCACAACATGTTTGAAGTTGTAAGCGTTGAACTAAGGTTTTTAAGGACTTGGCACGCGTACAGGAAGATGGGATCGTGAAAGTGTAAGGGTCGAAGCAAATCGCCTGCTGCATCCTAAGGGAGGGGGAGGCGAGAAGGGATTGAGAACAAATGCCCACAAAAAAATTGTTGTGTTGTATTCCACAAAGTAAAAAAAAGAGGCTTACATCGGTGGGGTTCTAGCCCGTATACAACAAAAAAAAAAAAAATGCGTACAAGAGAAGTTTAGCAAAATCCAAAATACAAAAAATCTTTCTAAGTCTTTAAAAAGGCTGAGGTGAAAACTTATTCTTCTCCAAAAGCACCTTCGACGCCCACAACGTCGACATTGGTGTCTTCATCACCCTCGGCTTCCTCACCACCAGCTCCTTCAGTACCGACTTCATGAGTGGGACCCTCGGCAGCCCCCTCAACTGGCCGCACTACCGCCAATTCGCTTTGCTGGAGAAATTCCATCCCAACACCCGAACAGTCAAACTCCGGATGATGGCGCTGAAGGTAGCGGATCGTGGCCTTGTGACCGTCATCCATGAATTCGGCAGCAAACTCGTACTTTAGATTTTTGAATTCTTCACCGGATTTATAATCCTTAACGGATTTCTGCTCTGCCCGACGAATTGCCTTCCCCCTCTGCTGCTTTTTTTTCTTGAGTCTCTTCTCCAGCTCCTCAACCCCTTTCTCCAGGTGCACTTTCTACCTCTCGAAGTCGTCCAATTCTTTGGTCACAAGGACGTGCCTGGCTTGTAGGCCCTGATGGGCCTGGGAGGCAAGCTGAAGGTCGTCATTTAAGTGGTTCACCTTCACCTTGGCAACATTCTTCTCGGACCTCAGCATGGCCTCCTCCATGGCGCTCTCAGAGATCCGGTCAAAAACCACAGACATCCGGAGCATGCACTGCTGGAGAATGGGAATTTCATCACACTTAGAAAAATTTAGCCACAAAAAATGAAATGGAAGGTAAATTGTAAGGAAGTATTACCGAGACTTGGTCATAGATTGCTTGGCACATCAAGTTACCGGTGCTCTCCCCCTCCATCAGTTCCTTGTCATTAGGAGGCGTCATGCGATAGAGATAGCCCGGCATCACCTCTAGGCTCTTTAGTAGCGCACGGTCGGCCGGCAGCCCGGTGTTCGACACCACGAAGAAAGATCCGTCAACTGTCAAGTCAGATGAGGCTCTGGGCACAAACCTTGCTCTCTTCAAGGATTTGTGCTTCTTGTGCTTCCCCTCATGAGCCTTTCTCTTTCCCTTGTCGGAACAGCGAGGAGAAGAGTCACTGCTCAAGGTTTGCATGATTGCTGGGATCCTGACTTGGATTGGGGCGTGTCCCGGATAACCACACCTGGCAGGGCGGGTAAGCGACTTCGGGCTGGCGTTCTGGGAAGCCGTGCGGGTTCCTTCTCCGCTTTCTCCGCTTCGGCAGCTTCCCTGGCCTTCTTCTCAATAAGTTTCTGCACTGCCATTGCCTTGTCCATAGTTACAATATTCAATAAAATTTTTAGAAATTCTTCCATCCAAGCCGGGAGCATCCAATTTTATATAGGGATATCTTCGTGAATTGAGCGTAACACGCGTAAAATTATCAAGTATGGATAATTGGCATAGCAGAAAATTCTTTACCGTTGTCCGAGTCGAGGAAGAAATCGGGTACGGCTGAGACGTCTGGCAGTAAAAACCAGAAGGCTAGAAAGAGCTAAGAGGCGATCAGGGTGTTCACATCCTTGAAGGCAGTCCTCAAGACCTTGTCTCTCTGCTCGGAAATTTCTTTGCTCGGCTCCGGTCTTTTCTTCTTGGATGTCTCCTTAGCTGCATAAAATCATGAAAACAAGGGTATTAATATGTAGGCAATGGTAAAGCCAAAAACCAAACACTCCCCTTAAGGGGCCACAGCCTTACCAACTTTTCTCCATTCCATCCGGAGGGGATACCTTCCTTCTTCTTCCAGGCCGGATTGCCAACCGCTCCCTCCGATATAGAAGAACTGGGGCTTCCATCGATGAATGGAAGAGTCCAGGTCCTTCAGGAAAGTTAACCTGGACGAAACGTAACACCACTCAGCGCCCCGTGAGAGTGGCTTGAGGAAGAACAGAGCCCTGAAGAGCTCAATGCTCGACTCGTGTCCCTCGGCCTGGAAGATGATATATGAGGCCACCAGGGCTCTTATACCGTTTGGAGTAATTTATGATGGACACAAATGATACTCCTCATAGATAGCCCTGACCCACCAGTAGAGGAGAAAGCGAAGGCCCGTCTCCAGCTGTTTCCTATAGACTGTCATAAATCCAGCTGGTGGCATACAGGCCCGATCGTCGGGCCCAAGAACAAGGGTCGTGACCTCCTCCGAGATGAAAAATTCTCTCCGGCAGGAGAGGACGGATTCTTCGGTCATGGTTGTTTTGATTTTTCATACCAGACTTGAGAGAGGAACTTTTATGAACAGTTTTTTTGGCTCGGCGTTGTGCACCTCGTTTTCACGAAGTAACTTAGGAATGGAGACATCGGTATGGATCTCCACCACTGTGACGGTGTTAGGAGGGACCCCGACCCCAGCGTCAAGTGATGTAGATTCTCCACCACTCTCGTCGGCACGACTCACCACGAAAGCACGGTCTTCCAGGCATGACTGGATAGCACCGCTCATTTTGTAGATCCTGGCCAAAGCGCTTGAGGAGGCGTCTTCCAGGAAAGTGCCAAATGAAATGTAGTGGCCACCATTTATAAAAGGATGGTGTGCCCAGAAGAAAGGTCGTAAAAGCCAACGGCTGGGGGTGCCTTAGTTTAAACGCCATTGTCACATGGCACCTATCCAATGATGGTGGCATGACCTATGACACAATTCAGATTGAGGGGACACATGCCGCACGTTTTACCACATGTGAGGGGGAAGGCTCTCAAACTTCTCACCCTAAAAAAATTCTAAGATATGCCAAATGGCCGAGCTCACGACCCTACGGGCTCTCAGCTCGGACAAAATCAAAAAGGAAAAGCCTCTCAAACTTCCCACCCTCAAAAAATACTAAGGCATGCCAAATGGCCGAGCTCATGACCCTACGGGCTCTCAGCTCGGACAAAATCAAAAGGGGGAAGGCTCTCAAACTTCCCATCCTAAAAAAATTCAAAAGAATGCCAAATGGCCGAGCTCACGACCCTATGGGCTCTCAGCTCGGCCAAAATCAAAAGGGGAAAAGCTCTCAAACTTCACACCCTCAAAAAATCCTAAGGCAGGCCAAATGGCCGAGCTCACGACCCTATGAGCTCTCAGCTCGGACAAAATCTAAAGGGGGAAGGCTCTCAAACTTCCTACCCTCAAAAAATTCTAAGGCATGCCAAATGGCCGAGCTTACGACCCTATAGGCTCTCAGCTCGGCCAAAATCAAAAGGGAGAAGGCTCTCAAACTTCCCACCCTCAAAAAATTCTAAGGCATGCCAGATAGCCGAGCTCACAACCCTACAGTCTCTCAGCTCGGCCAAAATCAAAAGGGAGAAGGCTCTCCAACTTCCCACCCTAAAAAAATTCTAAGGCATGCCAAATGGCCGAGCTTACGACCCTACGGGCTCTCAGCTCGGACAAAATAAAAAAGGAGAAGGCTCTTAAACTTTCCACCCTCAAAAAATACTAAGGCATGCCAAATGACTGAGCTCACAACCCTACAGGCTCTCAGCTCGGACAAAATCAAAAGGGGAAAGACTCTCAAACTTCTCACCCTCAAAAAATTCTAAGGCATGCCAAATGGCCGAGCTCACGACCCTACGGGCTCTCAGCTCGGCCAAAATCAAAAGAGGGAAGGCTCTCAAACTTTCCCCCCTTAAAAAATCCTAAGGCAGGCCAAATGGTCGAGCTCACGACCCTATGGGCTCTCAGCTCGGACAAAATCCAAATGGGGAAGGCTCTCAAACTTCCCACCCTTACAAAATTCTAAGGCATGCCAAATGGCCGAGCTCACGACCCTACGGGTTCTCAGCTCGGCCAAAATCAAAAGGGGGAAGGATCTCAAACTTCCCACCTTCAAAAAATTCTAAGGCATGCCAAATGGCCGAGCTCACGACCCTACGGGCTCTCAGCTCGGACAAAATCCAAAGGGGGAAGGCTCTCAAACTTCACACCCTCAAAAAACATTCTAAGGCATGCCAAATGGCCAAGTTCACGACCCTATGGGCTCTCAGCTCGGACAAAATCCAAAGGGGGAAGGCTCTCAAGCTTTCCACCCTCAAAATATTTTAAGGCATGCCAAATGGCCGAGCTCACAACCCTACGGGCTCTTAGCTCAGCTACTTTCAGAAAAGGAGAAGCTCTCCAAGTTTTCACCCTTGCAAAAATTCTAAGGCAGTGACAATGGTTGACCTAACGACTTGACGGGCTCTCAGCTCGGACACAATCCAAAGGGGCATCACATTTGGCCGAGCTCACAACCTTATGGGCTCTCAGCTCGGCCATTTTTAAAAGAGGGAAAGCTCTCCAACCTTCTACCCCTACAGCATTCTGCAGCGTAGATGATGGCTGACCTCATGACCTGACGGTCTCTCAGCTCCGCCAACAGTCAACCCATGAATGACTACAAATTCTCACCTACCACTGCCACTTCCGTTGTACTGCCGACCCGCCGAATAGAAGAAAATATCCTCTTATCATCCCAGACTATGCTCTTTACCTTTTTTCCTACCGCCTTTTTTTTCTCTCCAAGGGTCCATGGTGTGCCGCTTTTGCATTTTGTCCCCGATATCCTTCCCTACTACTACTTGCTTATTCCTTTAAAATCTTGAGGCTATCACGTTTCACTCTTGCCCTCAGGACTTGGGGGGCAACTGATATAGGGGAATCTCGTCAGGTACACCTTATAGTTAAAATATGCCCAATTATAGAAGAACAGTAGGGATGAGAGCTGAAATCTCCTCAGTACCGAGCTAAGATGTCCCCCAGTCGAACTGAGGATCGTCTCAGTGAAGAAATTGGGACCGACAAGTTTAGGTCCGACCTGCCGAACTGGCGGTCTGAGGCACCCTCTGCTCACTACCTCAGTAATCGGGAGTTTGTCGGGCCGTTGTAAGGCTCTAGCCCATGGGCCTCTACTTATGGGCTCAAAGGCCAACCCAGACATTTAGATGGCTAACCTGTCTGCTCATTGGCTATCCAACAGATTATGTTAATTAACCTGAACTGGTCCCCTAATTTCGCGGCGCTAATCAGGCACTAGCGCCTATAAATACACCAGGGCACCCACTGCCCAGAGGTACGTGATTACTACTGAACTTAATATATCTTCAGCTCTCCACCCCAGAATACTTACTCTTAGGCCGGAGAGACTTTATTGGGAATAACCTCGGTGGGACTTCGTACAGGTGCTTGGAGCAGAAGAGTGGAGCCCAGCTCAGAGATCGTTACCACACCTGAACTCAACTAGCTGCAGCGCTAAAGGCCGTCCTGTGTTCCAGATATCCTCCCGGACCACACAGTTGACCCACCACAAATTTTTGGCATCAATAGAGATAAATGATGTGAGTAGTTTTACCAAGGTGGGTTGGATCATATAAAGCACACCAATATCCAGTAGGCTGTGCTCAAATGGGCTTGGACCATGAGCCCAATACAATTAAGGCATAAGTCAATATAGGCTCAACATTAGTTATACGAAGAAGATGAGTTGGCCTCCTTTGCGAAGGTGAGTTGAACTGATGAACATACCATAATCGCAAATGAGAGGTACATCAGCTCAACACATGAGAACAAGGTTAGTTTAGTTTACCAGTAGAGAGATATACTCTCGGTCCAATTAATACCCAGAACAAACCTAACGGAAAGATGAAGACCTTCCACCTGCACGTTGAGTCAGTTACGATCTTAACATGAATATGACAACAATCACGATTTCCTACATAAATGCTAAGAACAGTTTTCGATAAATAAATTAGAAATCAAGTGAAATAAGGGAAAAGTCAGATATTCTTACTCTATATACAAATTATGGCATTCAGGCCAACACACCTAGAATTTTTTGTTCATATAATAAAAGAGACTAACTTATTCTCATGCCGAAAGTGTTTTGGCCAACACCACATCAGTGGCCCTTGAGCTTTTCGATTTTGTAGGTTAGTTGCAAATTTTTGGCTACATCACAATTATTATTATACTTTCATATTAGCTTTAGCTTATTTACAAAAAATTGTGAGATAATAGTGCACATTAATTTTACTAAACAAAGCCTACCAACAAATACTAACTTGACTTAACAAATCTAAACAAATTCTTATGACACTATTATATGTCCTCTAATCATATAGTTCTACTATATTAGGACACAACATTGTGCCTAATAAAATTTTTGTTTATAGGACACAATTGTTAGTCCATATATATTATACATAGATGTTATTTTTAATTATTAGCAATTTAATTCTATTGAGGCATTATTTTCTATTTGGTAAATATTTGATTATATATTATTTTTATTAAAATAATGAGAATTGAATTATTAAAAATATTAAATTAAATTTTATACAACACTTCTAATTTTGTGCCTTAAAAAGTTACTTTATACGGTACATTAGATATTGTGTCCCAAAACTAATGGCCTATGTGGTGAGTTACATTGTTTTTAAAGTCTTTAAATGGATATTATTAATTTTTTTAAATTTCAATCACACCCTTTGTCATTTCAAAAATCTATAAAGACACCCTTCTCATTTTGAAAATATCAGGGACACTCTACGTAGGTAGTTTTAAAAGTAAAATTACTATTTTAACCTTGATTATATATAATTAAAAAAATTAATAATTATTTTTCATCTCATTTTGGTTATTTTTTGGTTTTAAATATTGTGTTTATTGAAATCAATATACCACATTTATATTTTTGAGAAATAATTTTTATTTTTTATTGTTGCATGAATTTTGTAGTTATATTTTAATGCTTTAATTTTTGTATTTTATAATCAAACAAAAGGGTGAATTAGTTAAATAAAATCAAAAACTTTCAAAATGACAAGGGGAATACTTTGACAAATTGTCATAAAGAGGTCTCTCGCCAATACTAAATTTTTTGCTGGTTTTGAATGTAAATTTTGTTAGGAAATTTTATTTCTTAATCTATCTTGGGCAACATATTATTAACTCAATTATATTTTCTATTTAAATTGATTGGGTTAAAATTAAGTAATATAATTAATTTGGGTAAGTCCGTAGACTACTAAAACGAATGTGGGTTAAATGTGTAGATATTGGATTATTCTGGGGTGATTAGGGAATTATAGGAACCCTATTCACACCATATATAATAAAAACATTAGGGTTATGGTGCCCGATACACCAAATCATTTGATGACTCTCTTCTCCCTATCTGAAAGAGAATCAATAATCAAATTGAGGAACTCAAGAGATTTAGTTGAAGAAGATCATGTACCCGCTCGATCCGTGCCCTACTTATGATCGATCGTCGCAGAGTTTCGCATTAATAGTCAATTGTTCATAATGGATCTAGGTATGCGATTTACGTGTATAATAGAACTCTTGATGATTTAACATGTTGATTTAGATGTTATAGATTTAAATCTATAGGGATTAAATCCCAACAAGTACATATCTTTCTATTTCTTTAATTTTTTATAAGCAGTTGATTGATAAGAGGAAAGGTGTCTCTTACTACATAAGAAAAAAAAAATACAATGTAGCTTTTAAGACCCGACAAAAAGTAAATTGTCACAAAATGTTGTTATACAACATGACAATTGTTAGTGGTAGATGGCGGTTTTTCTTTTTCTTGGTTCTTCTTAATTTCTTTGCTGATTTTGAATGTAAATATATACATTTTTTAATTTTTAATTTTTTGAGTTTTTATTAGGAAAGGATAGAAAGTAGAATCTTTCATATTTATAATACAATATATTTTTTTGAGTTTTACAGTAAGGTATGTTCGAGCCAGTTTATGTATACCTCGACTATTCACCTATTCGGACGATTTTAAGAGCGTACTTCTCCACATCTATCCAATGCATTCAGGATTACGTTGAAGATCTAATTCGTAGAGTTCTCCTCAAGAAAGTCGAATTCTAGTTGACAAAGAAAGAGATATCTCCTCTTGCAACCGGACTAATATACCTCTTGGATTTTTAATATTTTATAGGGAAGACAACGTCGATATAATAATTTTTCAAAACTTTGTCAAGATAGCAACATAATTGTTCTAGATACAAAAATATAATTTGACTTTGTTAGACTTTTCTCTATATATGTATCTTCGCTTTCTAGGTGGAACAAATAAGGGGAATTTGATTTTTAGAAAGGAGAAGAGATTGGTGGAGCAAATGCAAATGGATGGGTCTCAAACGGAGAATCCAAAATGTGGAGGGATGAAAAGATAAATTTATCATATTGCGATCTCTGCGTAAATGCTAAGGAACCGTGCTTCTGTTGTTATGGAATATTAGTTTTAAATCCGCATAATATGTGTGTCTAAAAAAATATATATATTAATATATATTTTAAATTTGAATACTTTGATGCTTAAGTATGATTTTTGATCTGTATATAATAGAAAACATAGAGTATTTCTTACTTATTGGTCCTATCAAAAATTTCAAAAAGCAATAATAACTAATATTTATCCCCTCATATTTAGATTTTTTTCATTTTGTCCTCTCTATTTATAATAAATTAAAAAAAAAAAATTAATTTAACAAAATTTGTTAGTTTTACCATTAAATGTTGAATCTAAATTTGACAATTAAGAAATAAAGTTATTTTGGATAAAATAAACTTTCTTCGTCTATAGTACCATAGTAGAGTCGGGTGGTTTGTAAAATTTAAAATAAAGGGATTAAAATAGAATAAGAGTAAAGTATACGGTGGTAAAAGGATATTAATACAAATAACCAACACACCGGAATCCTCAGAAAGGACCAAATTATTTGCCACCACAGCGACGGTTGCCTTGGGCCTCAAAACAACCGGTCAATTCCACCGAAAAAGTGTTTGTCCTCCTTACCTCCCACCATTCATGTTCATGCCTTCTCTCCAACAACCCTATTCCGCCACCACGAAGCTGCATTTTGTCAAAATCAACACCCTTCTTCTGCCTGAATCATTTCACAACCAATCTTGCTTTGTAGCGTGGTTGTGAGTTGTGTTATTCATTTTTTTTATCCCATACACCTACTTGTTCTTGAGGGCTTTTCTACCCTATGGTAGTTTCACCAAATCAAATGTGTGGTTCTCATGCAAAGATTTTATCTCTTCTTGCATGGCTTTTAACCACTCGCCCTTATATTGATCCGCAATAGCTTCTTCATACCTCTCAGGTTCTCTTCCTTCAGTAAGCATCACATACTCATGAGGAGAATATCTGCGACTTGATTGTCGCTCTCGGGTAGATATTATCAGTTCTTGTTGAACTTGTTCCGGAATCGATTCTGGTTCCGAACTGCTAGCTAGTGGAGTTTCATCATCGGGATCTGGTACCGCTCCCTCATCACCAAAATTTGTTGGTGAAGAGCTAGGTCTGAGATCTACTGGAAATTTATCTGGTTGTGACTTTTTTGGTTTCTCAAAGTCTCCAACAATTTGATCTTCAAGAAACACCACGTCTCTATATCTAACGATCTTTTTGCTAACAGGATCCCAGAGTCTATAACCGAACTCTTCATGTGCATATCCCACAAATATGCATTGCTTTGCGTTTTCATCTAGCTTGGACCTCTCATCTTTTAGAATGTGAACAAGCGCTCTGCAGCCAAACATTTTTAGGTGTTTGTACGGAATGTCTTTTCCTGTCCAGACTTTTTCTGGTACATCATAGTTTAGTGGAACTGATGGAGAAAGGTTGATTAAATCGACTGTTGTCCTCATTGCCTCTCCCCAAAATGAGTTTGGCAACTTTGCATCTGAAAGCATATATCTAACTTTTTCACAGATGGTTTTATTCATCCTCTCTGCGACATCGTTGTGCTGAGGTGCTTTTGGTACTGACTTTTCAAGCCTGATGCCAAATTTCTTGTAGTACTCTTCGATTGGTCCACGGTATTCGCCTCTGTTGTCTGCACGTACACACTTCAAATATCTGCCAATTTTTCTCTCAACTTTTACATGAAATTGTCTGGAAATTTTCACTACTTGATCTTTGGTTTTCAAGGCAAAAGTCCACACTTTTCTAGAGTGGTCGTCAATGAAAGTCACGAAGTAAAGAACACCTCCCAATGACTTATGACTCATTGAGCAGACATCTGTGTGTATCAGACCTAGAATATTCTTTCTTCTAGATGGTGGATGAGTTTGAAATGTAACTCTGTGTTGTTTTCCCACAACACAATCAATACAGGTTTACAAGGGTATGCCTTTCGTTCCTAGTAAGAGCTCTTTCTTGGAAAGGATTTTAAGACCTTTCTCACTTATATGTCCGAGCCTCTTATGTCATAGCTCGGTGGGGACTTCTTTCCTAGTTGTATTTACCTTTCCTCTGTATAACTTGGCTTCCATAACATAGAGAGAGGTATTCTTCTTGCCTTTTGTTATCGTCAAATTGCCTTTGGTAAGCTTCCATCTGCCTTCACCAATGTAATTGTTGTAGCCCTCATCGTCAAGCTTCCCGGTAGAGATTAAGTTGAGACGAATATCAGGGACATGTCTCACGTCTTTCAAAAGTAGCTTGCATCCAAGATTGGTTTCGAGACAAACATTGTCAATACCAACAATTTCAGATGCACTATCATTTCCCATCTTCATACGTCCAAATTCTCCTTGAGTATAAGATGAGAAGAAATCTAGTCGTGGCGTGACATGGAAGGAAGCGCCTGAGTCAACAACCCAGGTTGAATCTTGGGATACAAGATTGACATAGTTATCATCTCGAACAACGATAGCTTCATTAATGACAGTAGCGCTGTCATTTGTTCGAGTTCCGACTTCCTGATTTTGGGATTGCTCCGCCTTCAACTTTCGACAATCTCGAATGAAATGTCCAGATTTACCACAGTGATTGCACTTTTTGTTAAATCTAAATTTGGATTTAGATCGTCCTCTTTCTTGTCCGTGAGGATTTCGACTTCTGTTTCTCCTACGCCTCTCTTGCCTGCCTTGCTTTTCTGAGACAAACGCTTCAGACTTAGGAGTGTACCCTTCGTCATTTCGTTTGGACTCTTCGTTCAGCATTCTGTCTTTTACCATATCCATGGTAAACTTTCCATCTGGAGCAAAGTTGCTAACTGACACGACTAATGTGTCCCAACTCTTTGGTAGAGAACTCAACATCAGCAACGCTTGTAACTCGTCATCTACGGTCATTTTCATAGAATTGAATTGATTAATAATACCTTGAAACTCGCTCATATGTTCCGATACACGACTTCCATCTTTGTATTTCAGATTGACTAATCGTCGCATCAGATTTGCTTTATTCTGTGCGGTTGTCCTCACATACATTTTCTCCAACTTTCGCTATAAGCATCATGTTCATTAGAATTTTTTTGAAAAATGCCCTTATCAATCCATTGTTGGATTTGGGCAGCACATTTCCGGTTTTGCACGATCCAGTCAGCGTCTGATGAGGTTGTCGATGTGCTCATGGTTGATGTTGTTGTTTCTCCGGCTCTGTCATCCGTTGTAGATGTCGCCTCCTGTGTCGGCATTACAATGGGCTTCCACAGATCTTTTATGTGCAAAAGATCTTTCATTTTTAGCTTCCAAAATGCATAGTTAAATGCAGTCAATTTGATAATATTGCCTCTGCTCTCCTCCATATCGATCACAGGTCTAAATCAGTAGGTTTCACTGGGTCCGGTACTTTGTTGTCGATGAATAGTACTGCGTACAGTACTATGTGAATTGTACCCCTACGTATGAATAGTACCTTATGAATAGTACCGTATAGATACCGTATACACACCATATACGTATCGTATAAATACTATGAATAGTATCATATGAACAGTACCGTATACACATTGTATATGTTCTGTATAAATACTGTGAATAGTATTGTATACATATGTGTGTATGTACAGTGTACATATATATGTATATACTAGTGTAGTATACTACGTATATGATCTCCTCCTCTACTGAGCTCCCCGCTCTGATACCACTTTCTTAGGAAAGATGAAATGATAATACCAGGATATTTTTCCAAACCAAAATAGAACAGAAATAATACAGCGGATTTTAGCGTGGAAAACCCTCCTCAATTGAAGGTAAAAAACATGGGACCCGTAGGCCGTTTAAATCTTCCACTACAACAAATAATGGGATTACAAACCTCACACTTGGTGGATCACTCAAACAATACAAAGAAATATTGTCTTCAATTTGTGGGTAAAAACTTTACAAATTGGCTCTCACTAATATCTTCCCACAAATGGGGTTTCTCTCTCTTCCTCTCTGCGATTTCTTTCTGCAGAAGATTGTTTTTCTCTTTGGATCACCTCTTCTATTTATAGAGGAGGATTTGCTCAATTTGGCAGTCTGAACACAAGAGAAAAATTCAGCAAAGTGGGCACCGCCTCTTCCCTTCTTTAGTGAGTTGTCTTCCTCATTTTTCTTACCTTATTTATTTTTTTGTTTTCTTGTGTTCTCTTCAACAATTTCCTTTGGCCTCAAATGGGTAGGTGGGAGGTAGGCCACCTTGTTGAAAAATCACCCCCAAATGGGAGTGATTTACCCAATAGAAGCGAGGTCAATGAATGGACCTTCATCAAGTTTCTTGGAGTTGTAACTCTCCCTGGATGGTTGTTGGAAATTTCAATGAGGTGACATCTCACGCTAAGAAATCAGCTGCTTGCACCTCATCTAATCTTATCAGAATCAAGAAATTTAATGATAAATTGATAAGTGTGGCCTTACTAATCTTTGTTCAAATTGTCGGAGACTCACGTGGGTTGGAACTGATAGAAATGACATCTGTGTTGAAAAAAAGCTTGACAGAGCGATGACCAACAAAAATTGGTGCACAAAATTTCCTGAGAATGTGGTTGACTCTCTTTCCCACACGTATTCTGATCACTCACCTCTCATTATCCATCTTATTGGGCTTCATAGGTTTCTTAAAATTAGACCTTTTTGTTTTGAGGTTATGTGGTTGTCTCACCAAGATTTTAATAACCTCCTTGCATCCAAATGGGACAAGGATATAAACGATCTAAACATAAAATTGGATAAATTCTCAGAGAAACTTAAATCTTGGGAAGGAGAAACTTTTGGTAATTTATTCAGTGTTATCTAGAATTAGGGGATTACAAATTGCCCAAGACAATAGACAATATTCTCATCTAGAAACCTCGAAAAAATAAAAAATACCAAAAATAGTATATGACTCTCTTGAGTCAGATGGAAATTTTGTGGTCCCAAAACGCTAGAATACAATAGTTTGAACTATGGAGTAAAAAAAAAAATCATTCTATGGCGCTTCAGAGAAGAAGGAAAAATAGGATTTATGCTTTAAAATTTGGAAATTGCTTGATAAAGATCCCAACTCCTGTAAATCTCATATTGACAACCATTTTTTAAAAAGTTATTCCACAATGATATTGGTTCAAATTAGGAGAGTCTTAACTGATAACTACCCTAAAGTGGAAAGTAGTATCCATACCCACCTCATCAAAGTTCTTAACTCTAAAGAGATATGGGAGCTTCTTAAGTCCATGAAGGATTTAAAAGCCCCTGGTTCTTAAGTCCATGAGTTGGGTACCTACCTGGGGGTCCCCTTATCCATGGGAGAAATACTAGGGAACACTATAATTATATTCTTGAGAAAATTCAAAGAAGACTCTCAAACTATAAAGCATAAATCCTATCCTTAGTGGCCAAAACTATTCTTATTAAATCTTATGTCTACAATTCCATTTTACACGATGCAAATTTTTCATCTCCCTTTGAAATTTTGTGATGAAATTGAAAAAAAAAATAACATAAATTGTTTTGGGGGGAGAAACTCATTCTGAGAGAAAATATCACTTAATCAAGTGGGAAACAGTGTGTCAACGCAAAGATGAAGTTGGGCTTGGTATAAAAAAACGTTAGAAAAACTAATAAAGCCTTTTTAACTAAAGTTGCCTAGAATTTAGTTGTGGGAAAGAAAATTCTCTGAGCCAAAGTGTTATTTGGCAAATACAACGAGGAAAGAAGTCCTAATACATGGCTTTCCAACCAAAGCAATTTCTTCAAGTGGAAATGGATTCTTTCATCTAAAAATCCTCGTTGTGATAACATCGAATCAAGAGTAGGCTACAAGGTCCTGCTTTTTTTTTTTTTTTTTTTTTTGAAATCGGGGTAAGGAACCTGCTACATTAAACGTTTAGTTGGTGTTTTTAACACCGGCTTTTGACAAAGCCTATGACCATCAGGAGTTGGATCATGGCAAGGAGAATGCATGCAAGGTGAATTTGATCATGCAAGCTTTTAGTTTTAGACCATGTGCAGAATCAACCCCCAAGTTTCATAATAATTGTATTTTATTTGCATATATGTATCGTCCCTCTTTCCCTATTTTTTCAAATGTTTCATTACGATCCCCAAAATTATGTCACCCCTTAATTTGCAAGCCTTTTTTTTTTTTTTTTATTTGAACTCTGAAATTATATTTTTATACCGTTAATTTGGTTAAATGTGATAATTGACGTTTTCATTCTTCTAATCAATTTAAATTGTTGGGATTATCAATTTTGGACATAGTCAGATAAGGAAGGTTCTTTTTCCACGAACAACATACGTATCATCGGCTATAACCTCTATGCTTGGGTGCCGGGATTTATTGGAGACTATAAATGGGGGGTACGGAGGGGTTTGTTTTTAAGGTGGACACTATCGATTCAAGGTATTGGGTTTTATTTGCACTGATCACTCATTTTTCCGTTTTGTGGACCGATTGCCCTTATTTAATGAGATTTTAATTTCCTAACAAAATAATTATATCCTTCAGTTTACTCTTAGAAAAGAGAATAAATGTGTTGATTTTCTTGTGAAAAAAGAAACCGACGAGAGCGTTGACCTAAAATTGATAGAATTCCTCTTAAAGACATGACTAAGATGATTATGACAGAAATAGATATGAGGGCCTTTTACCGTTGCCCGTAGATGTCTTCTTGTTTCATTTTATGTACCAATATATATATATATATATCAAAAAATACAAAATGAAACCTCAAGAGCCAATTTAGAAATTTAGTGAAACTTTGAAGAAAAATAGTATACTAGAATGAGGATAACCATTAAATCAACCACATCAAGGCAATTGCTTATTCAGATGTATTAAATCTGCCATATTAATTGCCACAGATTACATTGTTCGGAATTTAAATCTCCTAAATCTGGGAACCTCAATGCTGTATATAAACAGCTCTCTTTCATGAGTGAAAGAGAGAGAGAGAGAGACTATGGCAACTAGCAACCATGGAAGGTGGTTGTTTATCAATTTCTTGATCATTTTTATCTTCTTCAGATGTAGTGATTGTAAGAAAGCCAAACAGCTCCTTCATTCTCATTTTTTTTTCGGTTATAATTAGCCTTAGCTTTTTAGGATATTTAAAAATGGAAACTCAATGATTATGCAGTGCCGTGAATAAACAATTTTATTTTTCGGTATGGCTGGTGTGTCTGGGTTACCTTATGCACATCTTGATTAATTACTACATCTCTACCAGAGAGTCAAACTTTGATTAATAAAGAAAGAGAACGCATTTTCTCGCTAACCGGACTAACACCTATTAGATAGAGAATATGCATTCCATAGTCACGAAAGCATAATTCTTCCTTGTTTTTTAAAATTTCATTTAATTTAATAAAATCACTAAATTGATACGAAAATAATATGATTTATAGAGTGCAAAAAACCCATTTTCTTCTTCTTTTTACAAATCAGTTCTCTATTTCTTGACAAAAAAAATAAATAAATTAAAAAGCTTCCCAAACACGATCGAAAATAATTAATATGAATCCATAGGCCTTGAATTTGATTTCTTAGGTGGCCTTTGGTTAGTGTTTCTCCTTTTTTTATTTCCACTTTCAATAAACTGAACTGGAAATTATGTTATAGAGCCTTCTAAAAATAAAAACATGTTTGGTAATGACAATTGTGCTGAAATTGTAGAAACAACACATTTGTCGTAACATTTGTTTTTTTTTTTTTTTTTTCTCTTTAAATATATGATAATAAATATACATATTTCTTAATTGGTGTAGTTGTGGTGGTCGGCGTCGTAGTGGTGACTACAAAGTGCCGGCGTCGTGGTCGTGGCTACGGGGTGGCAGGAGTAGTGATGGTTCTCAACATTTACCCTTATAAAATAGACTGAAAATACTTTTGTGGAAGTGAATAAGAATCAACATTTTTTGGTTATCACATTCTTAAGAAATTCAAAAAATATTTTCAAAATTTTGAAAATATATGAGAACATAGATGTGTTTACTAGTTTTTATATATTAATTCAAAAATTTTGGGAGCAGAAGAAACAGAAACACTAACCAGACTGGACTTCACGCTGATTGTAGGTGAAGAAAGGCATCATGAGGAGGAGATGAAGAAAGAAGCAGCAGGGGTAAATGCGCCCAAAGAAGAAAAAATCGTAATACCTTATTGCCCACAGCGGAAGTGCGGGAAGCAAAAATGCTACGGTTGTGTGACACTACCGCCGGTCCATTGTTGGTTCGTGGTAGAAGACTAGTATAGCCATTGCTCTCCTCCTCCACACACGACCCCACGAATGGACCCCACCAAAACAACGTTTTATGTCTTTACGATATTTTGTTTGGTCTATAAAGCAACTTGTCTACTTTGGGTACCGTACGAACGTTATTTAGTGAGGGTTTAGTTAGGAGCCCTTTAATATACAAATTTAAAAAAAAAAAAAAAAAAAAAAAAAAAGATTTATAACTATTTTATTTACTTTGGTTTAAAGAAGATAAGAACGGTTAGGCCCTTTTTTGGGGGGAAAAGACCTTTTTGGTCCCTGAAAGATGGCAAAAGTGTTTAATTGGCCCCTAAGATTTGAAACTCGACACATTTGATCTCAACATTTCAAAATCGTTCCAAATTGGCCCTTGGGTCGGGTTTGAGTCAGGTTCTGTTAGTAAAATTTGGGGTAATTAGATGGAAAAAGTCATGTGACAAGCACATGACATTTGGTCAAGGGTACATGCGTCATTTCATTTTTATTAATTTAGTGGGGTCTATGTGCATATATTGTTAAACTAAGGGGGTCAAAATGTTTTTTCCCAAACCATTTTCTTCTCTTTTTTTTTCTCTCTTTTTTTTTTTTTTTTTTTTTTTTTGTCTTGTTGGCTCTTTCATACCAGCCGTTTCTCTGCACCACCGAGCACCACCACGCCACCACACAACCGCCTCTACCATCGTCGCTTGCTTCTTCTTCGCCATCCTCCATCGTCGTCTGCTTCTTCTCTATCCTACATCACCGTCGTCTGCTTCTTCTACATCCTCCATCGCCTTCGTCTGCTTCTTCTCCGTCTCCGTCGCCGTCGCCGTCATCCGCTTCTTCTCCATCCTCCATCGCTTCAACTGTCATCATCTTCATTGTCTGCTTAGCATCGAAATCGAAAACGATTTCGATTTCGAAATGGAAACTAGGTTTTCGATTTCGAAATCGAAATATTGATTTCGAAAACTTTTGATTTTGATTTCGTTTTTGAAATCGAAAGGTTTTCGATTGATTTCGATTTCGTTTTTGAAATCGAAATCCAACCGTAGGTTCGATTTCGAAAACGAAATCGAAATCGAAAGTTTTCGAAATCAATATTTCGATTTCAATTTCGTTTTCGTTCGAGAAAGGGTTTCGAAACCTCAAGTTCGATTTCGAAAAGTCGAACCAGATGCAGCGGTTGATCGGGCAGCAATCGAAGAAGGTTAAGGCGTCGTTTAATCTTGCGGCGGCTCCCATGTTTCTGTTTCTGCTTCTGTTTCCCATATTTCAGTTTCTGTTTCCCATGTTTCTGTTTTTGCTTCTTTCGCGGAGGCGGAGGTGTTGGTTCCTGTGGTGGTCATTTGGCGGTGGTGTTGTGTTGTTTGATTTCGTGGTAGAATCGGCGATGGTGTTCGGCGATGGAGGGTGTTCGGCGGTGGAGGGTGTTCAGCGTTTGGCAAGGGTACCAAATAAAATAAAACATTTTGACTCCTAAAAGTTTAGATGACTTCTCAAATTAACCCCTTTGAATAAAAAGACTAAAATACCCTTAATGAAACGTTGACCGTCAGTTGACTTAACGGAATCTGCTTCAGGGGCCAATTTGGAACGATTTTGAAATGTTGAGATCAAATTTGTCGAGTTTCAAATCTTAGGGGCCAATTGGACACTTTCGCCATCTTTCTGGGACCAAAAAGGTCTTTTCCCCTTTTTTTTTTCTTTTGTTTTTTTTTTTTTTTTTTGGCTTCTTGTTCTTCTTCTTTTCATTTTTTTTTTTTTTTTTCCCGGTATGGACGATTTTTCTTATTATTGTCAATATATCCCATAATTAATAGTTCAAAAGACATTCAATCAATTACCCAAAATAGGGTTTAAAAGGGGGAAAATATTTACAATTTTTTTTTTTACATATACAGTGATTAAGTAAAATCAATGTTTCAAATATTTTATTAATTTCTAAATTAAAATATATTTATTTCAAACATATCAACAATCTTGGTGGCCAAGTTAAATAAAATCTATATAAAGAGCTCCGTGCTAAAGAAAAAAAAAAAAAACACAAAGAAGAGAAAGAAAGATTGTCTTATTATTACTCAATGGCAAGCTTTAATCGTGGATGCTTCTTGTTTCTCTTTTTCTTGGTCCTTTTTATCCTTTCCCCCTGGTGATGATTGTAAGTATGCCAAACAACTCTATTTTTTCCCTTTTTTTCCCCCCATATTTTTTGTCGTATAATTGCTCTTTTTTTTCTTCCTAGTTTTTTCTTTGAAAAAAATAAAAACATTTATCAAAAGACACTCTACTTATACTATTTCTCATTGTTTACAATACTATTACTATAATCAGAGTGTAACAATATATTAGTTTTCGACTTGCACAATGCAACTTTAGAAAGAAAGAAAAAAAGAATTATATTTATATTAATAAAATTTTAACATTTACACACGAAACACTTCAAAGTATTTGGCTATTTTGGTATTTTTCGCATAGATTTCAAAAAATAATAATAAGATTTTTGTATATATTTTGTTTGTTTCTCATCTAATTTAATATATAATCTAATGCTAATACCTAAAATTGGAAAACTATGCCTTGGAATGAATAAGAGCTCACCAAATGTAATTTTTGTCCTCTAATTGATCCTCCATTTCCAAACCTATTAAATGATGAATAAAAAATAAAAATAAAAAATAAATCTTATCTCTTGATTTTTCTTAATTTATCTCTCTTCAACATTTTTATATTTAAATAAGTTTTAAATATTATTTATTATTAATTTAATGATTTAGTGAATTTTATTGTTATTTAATAATATAGTGTGTTGAGTGAATTTTAATTTTTTATTTAATGAATATTTTCATGAGTAAATTTAACCAACACCTCATGTCATTTGAAAAAAACTACAAAAATACCCCATTTTCTTTCTTTTTTCTAAATATATATATATATATATATATATATATATATATATATATATATATATATATATATATATATATATATTTCTCATATAAGTGTTGACAGAAGTAATGAAAAAAATATTATTTTGGTAGGCAAACAATTTCAAATACTAAACGAGTTAAAAAGAAAAAAAAGAAAAAAAATGTTTAAAAATAACAATTAAAAAATTCACAAACTTACTATTTGAACATGAGTGAAACTATTACTAAATAAAGTCTCGCTTAAAGACTACCAAATTCGAAAAAAAAAAACAAAAAAAAAAAAAACTAAATGAATAATTCTACATATAAATTGTAAATATCATAAATAAAAAAAATATTTAATTATGAGAACAATTTAATTTTTTTAAAAAAATAGTAGCAAATACTCTTTAAATGCAAAAAAAAAAAAAAATGCAACAACCCAAAATTAATCCCAAAAATAATAATAGAATTGGAAATGTATTACACAAATAAAAAATATTTATTTCTCAAAAAAAAATTAATTTTTTTTTTTTAAAATTCAACACCAAATACTCTTTAAATACTCAAAAAAAATTGGCAACCATCATTTGATCTCAAAAGTAATAAAATTAGTTGGAATTAGAATTGTATTATAATAAAAAAATTTAAAAATCAAACTAACCAAAATCGTAATTCTTTTAGGAGGGTTATAATTTTAAGAGTACAGTGACATTGCAACATAGACAAATAAATAATTTTGTATTTAACATCAAAGAAAAGGAGTGTTAGAGATATTTTTCAAATGACAAGAGATATCGTTGTAGGTTTTTTAAATGACGAGGGACACTACTGAAATTTATTCATATTTTGGGTGATGATCATTTTCATTACAATTCATTTTATGTCACCTTATTTCTTCCTCATGTTTTGTCTCTAACAATTTAATAAAAATATCTCTCTCCATCTCTAATTACAAGTAAAATTTATTTAATTTCAAGTTCTCCAAAGAGTATTCTAATAAATCTTAACTGAATAATATAAATTATTGAACAACATAAAAATGACCAATTAGATTATTTTACGACTATCATTTGAAAAAAAAAAGGTTACAAAAATTGAAAAACCCTCGAGAACCTTATTTACTTATTGATTTACTATTTTCTGAAAATAAATATGATTGAGAACATTAATAGTCTTAGAGGTTGGCATTAATTATTTTCTATGTTATAATTTTGTTTTCATTTTTTCATGTAAAAATTTATTTTTTATATATTTTTATAAAATGTATTATATATAAAATTAAAAGTTGTAATATTCAAATGAAAAATATTTATTAATATATTATTTTGGTAAGGAAGTGACTTCATATAGCAATTTAAAATATATATATATATATATATATATATATAAATATAGATAAAAATATAGATTTTTGTATTGTCAATAATAGTTTTCTTAATACAAATAGACTTGAGCTTGACTCTCTTTCTTGTATTTTTTTTTTTTTTGTCTCTCTGTATAGGTCAAAGATGTGGGAAGGACTTGAATTGGGGAGGAAAATCAGGAGCAGAGAAGATTAATGGAGAGAAGATAACTTTAGGAGCTTGCCATGGGTATTTGTGTGGTGTCCGTCATTGCTTTTGCTGCCTGGTCGGTGAACCCAAACTTTGTTACAACGACATCATTAGCTGTGAGTCCAAATGTCCTCAATTTTAGGGGGTTGTATTTGTGACAAAAAAAATTTGGTTTATTTTGCTACATTTGGAAACAATCTTTTTGGAATTATTATTTTATTTCATATGTTCTAAAATTGTAGTTTGAGATTGATGTTAGATTTCTATTCCACATTGATTACTTGAGAGTTCTCAAACCGTTATATAGACAAAAGGGGCTACTCCACTTTTACCATATGGTTTTGGGTTGAAACTTTTTGACATGATATCAGTGCGAAAGTTATGGGAATTCACCCTTCTTATCTCGTAGTCAAATTGTTCGTGCAAACCAGATGTTACATTTTTCTCGTAGTCAAATCATCTATACAAACTGAGAATTGTACTTAAGGATGGATGTTAGATCATATCATGTCCGATATCGATTACTTGAGAGTTTCTAAACTACTATATAAACAAAAATAGATACTCCAATTGTCATCATATGGTTTTAAGTTGTCACCATAACAGAGTGAAGGTTATGGGATTTCACTTCTCTTCCCTCATAGTCAAACTGTTCATTCAAACCGGGGGTAGCACTTTCCTCGTAGTTAAATCATTCGAACAAATTAGAGGTCTACTTAATCACGGATATTAATTTTTTGTCTCATATTAATCACCCGAGAGTTTCCAAACAAAAGGAGTTATTCCACTTGATAGCATATTCCACTTGTTAACAACTACCAATTATATTTAACGAGTTTAACTGCCCTAATTAAAATTAGTATATTCTATGTTTTTTTAATTTCTATATTGAGAGATATATATGGAAATCAAATCAAATGCATAGATATATAAAGAACTCTATGTGTGTGTATATATATCTATAGAGAGAGAGAGAGGGAGGAATTATCATTTAAAAAAATATTTTCTCAATGACAATCAATAACCGCGGATGGCAGCTGTTTTTTTTTTTTTTTTCTTGATCATTTTTATCCTCTTTGATGGTCAAGATGGTAAGTATACCACACATGAGTTCTTTACCCTAGTTTTAAAATCGTAAAAATATAATGCTCCTTTAATCATTTTCTTTTTTTTTTTAAAAAAAAATCGACCATAATGTAGCCGGTTTGTTGATGGGGCATGCAAAGTTGCAGGCCCCCGTCCCCCCCCCCCCAAATTTCCAAACCTCCAACCCCCATCTATTAATTTCTACAATACCCTTTTACTTTTTTTAAACTTATAAAAAAAATTAATAATAAATGTAATATGTTATATTCTTATAATTTTTTTTAGAAAAAATTTCATTTTTGAAAAATAGGATATTTATATTTAATTTTTTAAAATTTGGCTATTTTTTAAACTTGTTATTCAGAAGATATTGTTTAAACCTCCTAAATTGACTCATCAATTGTCTTCAAAGTTGAGACAAACTAATGAATCAAGGAGACAAATGATGTGAGTGGTTTT
This sequence comes from Eucommia ulmoides, assembly GCA_016647705.1. NCBI lineage: Eukaryota > Viridiplantae > Streptophyta > Magnoliopsida > Garryales > Eucommiaceae > Eucommia > Eucommia ulmoides. The sequence continues at coordinate 47,688,715 of CM028338.1, forward strand.
ACCAAGGTGGGTTGGATCATATAAAGCACACCAATATCCAGTAGGTTGTGCTCAAATGGGCTTGGACCATGAGCCCAATACAATTATGGCATTAGTCAATATAGGCTCAACATCAGTTATACGAAGAAGATGAGTTGGCCTCCTTTGCGAAGGTGAGTTGAACTGATGAACATACCTTAATCACGAAGGAGAGGTACATCAACTCAACACATGAGAACAAGCTCAGTTTAGTTCACCAGTAGAGAGCTCAGTCCAATTAATACTCAAAACAAACCTAAAGGAAAGATGGAGACCTTTCACTGCACGTTGAGTCAGTTACGATCTTAACATGAATATGACAACAATTACGATTTCCTACATAAATGCTAAGAACAGTTTTCGATAAATAAATTAGAAATCAAGTGAAATAAGGGAAAAGTCAGATATTGTTACTCTATATACAAATTATGGCATTCAGGCCAACACACCTAGAATTTTTCGTTCATATAATAAAACAGACTGACTTATTCTCAAGCCGAAAATGTTTTGGCCAACACCACATCAGTGTCCCTTGAGCTTTTCGATTTTGTAGGTTAGTTGGAAATTTTTGGCCACATCACAATTATTATTATATTTTCATATTAGCTTTAGTTTATTTACAAAAAATTGTGAGATAATAGTGCACATTAATTTTACTAAACAAAGCCTACCAACAAATACTAACTTGAGCTTTAGTTTATTTACAAAAAATTGTGAGACAATAGTGCACATTAATTTTACTAAACAAGGCCTACCAACAAATACTAACTTGACTTAACAAATCTAAACAAATTCTTATTTCACTATTATATGTCCTCTAATCATATAGTTCTACTATATTAGGACACAACATTGTGCCTAATAAAAATTTTGTTTATAGGACACAATTGTTAGTCCATATATATTATATATAGATATTATTTTTAATTATTAGCAATTTAATTTTATTGAGGCATTATTTTTTATCCAGTAAATATTTGATTATATATTATTTTTATTAAAATAATGAGAATTGAATTATTAAAAATTTTAAATTAAATTTTATACGACACTTCTAATTTTGTGCCTTAAAAAGTTACTTTATACGGTACATTAGATCTTGTGTCTAAAAAATAATGGCCTATGTGGTGAGTCACATTGTTTTTAAAGTCTTTAAATGGATATTATTAATTTTTTTTAAATTCCAATCACATCTTTTGTCATTTCAAAAATCTATAAAGACACCCCTCTCATTTTGAAAATATCAGGGACACTTGAAAATATCAGGGACACTCTACGTAGATAGTTTTAAAAGTAAATTACTATATTTAACCTTGATTATATGTAATTAAAAAAATTAATAATTATTGGTATTATTATTTTACCTATCTTAATCTTTATGCATTCTCTAAAATGTTAATTAGTCTTAAAATTTCTTATTTTTCCTTTGTTTCTTTTTTGTTTTATTTTGCAATTTTTTCACGCACAACGAGAAATTTTTATTGGAATTTTATCAACACAAAATTACAAATAAAAATAGACGTTGAATTAAGTTAGAGTATTTTCAAATAAATTTTCAACATTATACCCCAACTTCTTGATTTTATTTTTCATCTCATTTTGGTTATTTTTTGGTTTTAAATATTGTGTTTATTGAGATCAATATACCACATTTATATTTTTGAGAAATAATTTTTATTTTTTATTGTTGCATGAATTTTGTAGTTATATTTTAATGTTTTAATTTTTGTATTTTACAGTCAAATAAAAGGGTGAATTAGTTAAATAAATTCAAAAACTTTCAAAATGACAAGGGAAATACTTTGACAAATTGTCATAAAGAGGTCTCTCGCCAATACTAAATTTTTTGCTGGTTTTGAATGTAAATGCTGTTAGGAAATTTCATTTCCTAATCTATCTTGGGCAACATATTATTAACTCAATTAAATTTTCTATTTAAATTGATTGGGTTAAAATTAAGTAATACAATTAATTTGGGTAAGTCCGTAGACTACTCAAAAGAATGTGTGTTAAATGTATAGATGCCGGATTATTCTGGGGTGATTAGGGAATTATAGGAACCCTAATCACACCATATATAATGAAAACATTAGGGTTATGGTGCCCGATACACCAAATCATTTGATGACTCTCTTCTCCCCATCTGAAAGATAATTGATAATCCCATTGAGGAACTCAAGAGATTTAGTTGAAGAAGATTATGTACCCGCTCGATCCGTGCCTACTTGTGATCGATTGTCGCAAAGTTTCGCATCAATAGTCAATTGTTCATAATGGATCCAGATACGCGATTTACGTGTATAATAGAACTCTTGATAATTTAACATGTTGATTTAGATGTTATAGATTTAAATCTATAGGGATTAAATACCAACAAGTACATATCTTTCTATTTCTTTAATTTTTTATAAGCAGTTGATTGATAAAGGAAAGGTGTCTCTTACTACATAAGAAAAAAAAAAATACAATGTAGCTTTTAAGACCCCGACAAAAAATAAATTGCCGCAAAATGTTGTTATACAACATGACAATTGTTAGTGGTAGATCGCGGTTTTTCTTTTTCTTGGTTCTTCTTAATTTCTTTGCTGATTTTGAATGTAAATATGTACATTTTTAATTTTTAATTTTTTGAGTTTTTATTAGGAAAGGATGGAAAGTAGAATCTTTCATATTTATAATACAATATATTTTTTTGAGTTTTACAGTAAGATATGTTCGAGCCAGTTTATTTATACCTCGACTATTCACCTATTCGGACGATTTTAAAAGCGTACTTCTCCACATCTGTCCAATGCATTCAGGATTACGTTGAAAATCTAATTCGTAAAGTGCTCCTCAACAGAGTCGAACTCTAGTTGACAAAGAAAGAGATATCTCTTCTTGTAACCGAACTAATATACCTCTTGGATTTTTAATATTTTATAGGGAAGACAACGTCGATTTAATAATTTTTGATAAATTTGTCAAGATAGCGACATAATTGTTCTAGATACAAAAATATAATTTGACTTTGTTAGACTTCTCTCTATATATGTATCTTCGCTTTCTAGGTGGAACAAATAGGGGGAATTTGATTTTTAAAAAGGAGAAGAGATTGGTGGAGCAAATGCAAATGGATGGGTCTCAAACGGAGAATCCAAAATGTGGAGGGGTGAAAAGATAAATTTATCATATTGCGATCTCTGCATAAATGCTAAGGAACCGTGCTTCTGTTGTTATGGAATATTAGTTTTACACTGCATAATTTGTGGGTCTAAAAAAAATATATATATTAATATATACTTTAAATTTGAATACTTTGATGCTTAATTTTGATTTTTGATCTTTATATAATAGAAAACATAGACTATTTCTTACTTTTTGGTCCTATCAAAAATTTTAAAAAGTAGCTTGCATCCGAGATTGGTTTCGAGACAAACATTGCCGATACCAACAATTTCAGATGCACTATCATTTCCCATCTTCACACATCCAAATTCTCCTTTAGTATAAGATGAGAAGAAATCTAGTCGTGGCGTGACATGGAAGGAGGCGCCTGAGTCAACAACCTAGGTTGAATCTTGGGATACAAGATTGACATAGTTATCATCTCGAACAACGATAGCTTCATTAATGACAGTAGCGCTGTCATTTGTTCGGGTTCCGACTTCCTGATTTTGGGATTGCTCCACTTTCAACTTTCGACAATCTCGAATGAAATGTCCAGATTTACCACAGTGATAGCATTTTTGTCAAATCTAAATTTGGATTTAGATCGTCCTCTTTCTTGTCCGTGCGGATTTCGACTTCTGTTTCTCCTACGCCTCTCTTGCCTGCCTTGTTTTTCTGAGACAAACGCTTCAAACTCAGGAGTGTACCCTTCATCATTTCGTCTGGACTCTTCGTTCAACATTCTGCCTTTTACCATATCCATGGTAAACTTTCCATCTGGAGCAAAGTTGCTAACTGACACGATTAATGTGTCCCAACTCTTAGGTAGAGAACTCAACATCAGCAACGCTTGCAACTCGTCATCTATGGTCATTTTCATAGAATTGAGTTGATTAATAATGCCTTGGAACTCGCTCATATGTTCCGATACACGACTTCCATCTTTGTATTTCAGATTGACTAATCGTCGCATCAGATTTGCTTTATTCTGTGCGGTTGTCCTCGCATACATTTTCTCCAACTTTCGCCAAAGAACATAAGCATCATGTTCATTAGAAAATTTTTGAAAAATGCTCTTATCAATCCATTGTTGGATTTGGGCAGCACATTTTCGGTTCTGCACAGTCCAATCAGCGTCTGATGAGGTTGTCGATATGCTCGTGGTTGATGTTGTTGTTTCGCCGGCTCTGTCATCCGTTGTAGATGTCGCCTCCTGTGTCGTCATTATAATGGGCTTCTACAGATCTTTTATCTACAAAAGATCCTCTATCTTTGGCTTCCAAATTGCATAGTTAAATGCAGTCAATTTGATAATGTTGCCTCTACTCTCCTCCATATCGATCACAGGTCTGAATTAGTAGGTTTCACTCGGTCCAGTTCTTTGCTGTCGATGAATAGTACCGCGTACAGTACTATGTGAATAGTACCCCTACGTATGAATAGTATCTTATGAACAGTACTGTATAGATACCGTATACACACCATATACATATCGTATAAATACTGTGAGTAGTATCGTATAAATAGTACCATATAGATACCGTATACACACTGTATACGTCCCGTATAAATACTGTGAATAGTATTGTATACATACGTGTGTATGTACAGTGTACGTATATATGTATAAACTAGTGTAGTATACTATGTATATGATCTCTTCCTCTATTGAGCTCCCCGCTCTGATACCACTTTGTTGGGAAAGATGACAAGATAATTTTGTCGGTCTCAGAACATTTTCCTAAACCAAAATAGAACAGAAATAATACAGCGGATTTTGGCGTGGAAAACCCTCCTCAATTGAAGGTAAAAAACCACAGAACCCGTAGGTCGCTTAAATCTTCCACTATAACAAATAATGGGATTACAAACTTCACACTTGGTGGATCAATCAAACAATACAAAGAAATGTTGTCTTCAATTTGTGGGTAAAAACTTCACAAATTGGCTCTCACTAATATCTTCTCACAAATGGGGTTTCTCTCTCTTCCTCTCTGCGATTTCTTTCTGCAGATGATTGTTTTTCTCTTTGGCTCACCTCCTCAATTTATAGAGGAGGATTTGATCAATTTGGCCGTCAGAACACAAGAGAAAAATTCAGCAAAGTAGGCACCGCCTCTTCCCTTCTTTGGTGAGTTGTCTTCCTCATTTTTCTCACCTTCTTTATTTTTTTGTTTTCTTGTGTTTTCTTCAACAATTTCCTTTGACCTCAAATGGGTAGGTGGGAGGTAGGACACCTTGTTGAAAAATCACCCCCAAATGGGAGTGATTTACCCAATAGAGGCGAGGTTAATGAATGGACCTTCATCAAGTTTCCCGGAGTTGTAACTCTCCCTGGATGGTTGTTGGAAATTTCAATGAGGTGGCATCTCACGCTAAGAAATCAGCTGCTTGCACCCCATCTAATCTTATCATAATCAAGAAATTTAATGATAAATTGATAAATGTGGCCTTACTAATCTTGGCTCAAATTGTCGGAGACTCACGTGGACTAGAACTGATAGAAATGACATCTGTGTTGAAAAAAAGCTTGACAGAGCGATGCCCAACAAAAATTGGTGTGCAAAATTTCCTGAGGATGTGGTTGACTCTCTTTCCCACACGTATTCTGATCACTCACCTCTCATTATCCATCTTATTGGGCTTGATAGGTTTGTTAAAATTAGACCTTTTTGTTTTGAGGTTATGTGGTTGTCTCACCAAGATTTTAATAACCTCCTTGCCTCCAAATGGGACAAGGATATAAACGATCTAAACATAAAATTGGACAAATTCTCAGAGAAACTAAAATCTTGGGAAGGCGAAACTTTTGGTAATTTATTCAGTGTTATCTAGAATTAGGGGATTACAAATTGCCCAAGACAATACACAATCTTCTCATCTAGAAACCTAAAAAAAAAAATACCAAAAATAGTATATGACTTTCTTGAGTCAGATGGAAATTTTGTGGTCCCAGAATGCTAGAATACAATTGTTTGAACTAGGGAGTAAAAAAAAAATTCATTCTATGGCGCTTCAGAGGAGAAGGAAAAATAGGATTTATGCTTTAAAATTTGGGAATTGCTAGATAAAGATCCCAACTCCTGTAAATCTCATATTGACAACCATTTTTTAAAAAGTTATTCTATTGATTTTGGTTCAAATTAGGAGAGTCTTCATTGATAACTACCCTAAAGTTGAAAGTAGTATCCATACCCACCTCATCGAAGTTCTTAACTCTAAAGAGATATGGGAGCTTCTTTAGTCCATGAAGGATTTAAAAGTCCCTGGTTCTTAAGTCCATGAGTTGGGTACCTACCTGGGGGTCCCCCTTATCCATGGGAGAAATACTAAGGAACACTATAATTATATTCTTGAGAAAATTCAAAGAAGGCTCTCAAACTATAATGCTTAAATCCTATCCTTAGTGGCCAAAACTATTCTTATTAAATCTTATGTCTACAATTCCATTTTACATGATGCAAATTTTTCATCTCCCTTTGAAATTTTGTGATGAAATTGAAAAAAAAAAAATAACATAAATCGTTTTGTGGGGGAGAAACTCATTCTGAGAGAAAATATCACTTAATCAAGTGGGAAACAGTGTGTCAACGCAAAGATGAAGGTGGGCTTGGTATAAAAAAAAAGTTAGAAAAACTAATAAAGCCTTTTTAACTAAAGTTGCCTAGAATTTAGTTGTGGGAAAGAAAATTCTCTGAGCCAAAGTGTTATTTGGCAAATACAACGAGGAAAGAAGTCCTAATACATAGCTTTCCAACCAAAGCAATTTCTTCATGTGGAAATTGATTCTTTCATCTAAAAATCCACGTTGTGATAACATCGAATCAAGAGTAGGCTACAAGGTCCTGCTATTTATTTTTTTTGAAACCGGGGTAAGGAACCGGCTACATTAAATGTTTAATTGGTGTTTTTAACACCGGCTTTTGACATAGCCTATGACCATCAGGAGTTGGATCATGGCAAGGAGAATGCAAGGTGAATTTGACCATGCAAGCTTTTAGTTTTAGACCATGTGCAGAATCAACCCCCAAGTTTCATAATAATTGTATTTTATTCGCATATATGTATCGTCCCTCTTCCCCTATTTTTTGAAATGTTTCATTACGATCCCCAAAATTATGTCACCTATTAATTTGCAAGCCTTCTATTTTATTTTATTTGAACTCTGAAATTATATCTTTACACCGTTAAGTTGGTTAAATTTGATAATTGACGTTTTCATTCTTCTAATCAACATTGTGTCTAATAAAGTTTTTGTTTATAGGACACAATTGTTAGTCCATATATATTATATATAGATGTTATCTTTAATTATTAGCAATTTAATTCTATTGAGGCATTATTTTTTATCCGGTAAATATTTGATTAGATATTATTTTTATTAAAATAACGAGAATTGAATTATTTAAAACATTAAATTAAATTTTATGCGACACTTCTAATTTTGTGACTTAAAAAGTTACTTTATACGGTACATTAGATATTGTGTCCCAAAAATAATGGCCTATGTGGTGAGTCACATTGTTTTTAAAGTCTTTAAATGGATATTATTAATTTTTTTAAAATTTCAATCACAAACTTTGTCATTTCAAAAATCTATAAAGACACCCCTCTCATTTTGAAAATATCAGGGACACTCTACGTAGGTAGTTTTAAAAGTAAAATTACTATTTTAACCTTGATTATATGTAATTAAAAAAATTAATAATTATTGTTATTATTATTTTACCTATCTTAATCTTTATGCATTCTCTAAAATGTTAATTAGTCTTAAAACTTCTTATTTTTCCATTGTTTCTTTTATGTTTTATTTTGCAATTTTTTCACGCACAACTAGAAATTTTTATTGGAATTTTATCAACACAAAAGTTACAAATAAAAATAGACGTTGAATTAAGTTAGAGTATTTTCAAATAAATTTTCAACATTATACCCCAACTTCTTGATTTTATTTTTCAACTCATTTTGGTTATTTTTTGGTTTTAAATATTGTGTTTATTGAGATCAATATACCACATTTATATTTTTGAGAAATAATTTTTATTTTTTATTGTTGCATGAATTTTGTAGTTATATTTTAATGTTTTAATTTTTTGTATTTTATAGTCAAATAAAAGGGTGAATTAGTTAAATAAAATCAAAAACTTTCAAAATGACAAGGGAAATACTTTGACAAATTGTCATAAAGAGGTCTCTCGCCAAAAATAAATTTTTTGCTGGTTTTGAATGTAAATGCTGTTAAGAAATTTTATTTCCTAATCTATCTTGAGCAACATATTATTAACTCAATTATATTTTCTATTTAAATTGATTGGGTTAAAATTAAGTAATATAATTAATTTGGGTAAGTCCGTAGACTACTCAAAAGAATGTGGGCTAAATGTGTAGATACCGGATTATTCTAGGGTGATTAAGGAATTATAGGAACCCTAATCACACCATATATAATGAAAACATTAGGGTTGTGGTGCCCAATACAACAAATCATTTGATGACTCTCTTCTCCCCATCTGAAAGAAAATCAATAATCCCATTGAGGAACTCAAGAGATTTAGTTGAAGAAGATTATGTACCCGCTCGATCCGTGCCCTACTTGTGATCGATCGTCGCAGATTTTCGCATCAATAGTCAATTGTTCATAATGGATCCAGGTACGCGATTTACGTATATAATTGAACTCTTGATGATTTAACATGTTGATTTAGATGTTATAGATTTAAATCCATAGGGATTAAATCCCAACAAGTACATATCTTTCTATTTCTTTAATTTTTTATAAGCAGTTGATTGATGAGAGGAAAGGTGTCTCTTACTACATAAGAAAAAAAATACAATGTAGCTTTTAAGACCCAACAAAAAATAAATTGTCACAAAATGTTGTTATACAACATGACAATTGTTAGTGGTAGATGGCAGTTTTTCTTTTTCTTGGTTCTTCTTAATTTCTTTGCTGATTTTGAATGTAAATATGTACATTTTTTAATTTTTAATTTTTTGAGTTTTTATTAGGAAATGATAGAAAGTAGAATCTTTCATATTTATAATACAATACATTTTTTTGAGTTTTACGGTAAGGTATGTTCGAGCCAGTTTATGTATACCTCGACTATTCACCTATTTGGACGATTTTAAGAACGTACTTCTCCACATCTGTCCAATGCATTTAGGATTACGTTGAAGATCTAATTCGTAGAGTTCTCCTCAAGAAAGTCGAACTCTAGTTGACAAAGAAAGAGATATCTCCTCTTGCAACCAAACTAATATACCTCTTGGATTTTTAATATTTTATAGGGAAGACAACGTCGATATAATAATTTTTGAAAAATTTGTCAAGATAGCGACATAATTGTTCTAGATACAAAAATATAATTTGACTTTGTTAGACTTCTCTCTATATATGTATCTTCGCTTTCGAGGTGGAACAAATAGGGGGAATTTGATTTTTAGAAAGGAGAAGAGATTGGTGGAGCAAATGCAAATGGATGGGTCTCAAACGGAGAATCCAAAATGTAGAGGGGTGAAAAGATAAATTTATCATATTGTGATCTCTGCGTAAATGCTAAGGAACTGTGCTTCTGTTGTTATGGAATATTAGTTTTAAACCCGCATAATATGTGGGTCTAAAAAAATATATATATATTAATATATATTTTAAATTTGAATACTTTGATGCTTAAGTATGATTTTTGATCTGTACATAATAGAAAACATAAAGTATTTCTTACTTTTTGATCCAATCAAAAATTTCAAAAAGCAATAATAATTAATATTTATCCCCTCATTTCAATTTTGTCATTTTGTCCTCTCTATTTATAATAAATTAAAAAAAAAATTAATTTGACAAATTTTGTTAGTTTTACCATTAAATATTGAATCTAAATTTGACAATTAAGAAATAAAGTTATTTTGGATAAAATAAACTTTCTTCGTCCATAGTATTTTAGTAGAGTCGGGTGGTTTGTAAAATTTAAAATAAAGGGATTAAAATTGAATAAGAGTAAAATATACGGTGGTAGAAGGATATTAATACAAAGAACCAACACATCGAAATCCTCAGAAATGACCAAATTATTTGCCACCACCGCGGTGATTGCCTAGGGCCTCAAAACCACCCATAAATTCCACCGAAAAAGTGTTTATCCTCCTTACCTCCCACCCTTCATGTTCATGCCTTCACTCCAACAACCCTATTCCGCCACCACGAAGCTCCATTTCATCAAAATCAATACTCTTCTTCTGCCTGAATCATTTCACAACCAAACTTGCTTTGTAGCGTGGTTGTGAGCTGTGTTATTCATTTTTGATCCTGTACACCCACTTGTTCTTGAGGGCCTTTTTACCCTGTGGTAGTTTCACCAAATCAAATGTGTGGTTCTCATGCAAAGATTTCATCTCTTCTTGCATGGCTTTTAACCACTCGCCCTTATGTTAATCTACAATAGCTTCTTCATACCTCTCAGGTTCTCCCCTTTCAGTAAGCATCACATACTCATGAGGAGAATATCTGCGACTTGATTGTCGCTCTCGGGTAGATCTTATCGGTTCTTGTTGAACTTGTTCCGGAATCGATTCTGGTTCCGAACTGCTAGCTAATGGAGTTTTATCATCAGGATCTGGTACCGCTCCCTCGTAATCAGAATTTGTTGGTGAAGAGCTAGGTCTGAGATCTACTAGAAATTCATTTGGTTGTGACTTTTCTGGTTTCTCAAAGTCTCCAACTATCTGATCTTCAAGAAACACCACATCTCTATATCTGACGATCCTTTTGCTGATAGGATCCCAGAGTCTATAACCGAACTCTTCATGGGCATATCCCACAAAGATGCATTGCTTTGCCTTTCCATTCAGCTTGGACCTCTCATCTTTTGGAATATGAGCAAGCGCTTTGTAGCTAAACACTTTTAGGTGTTTGTACGAAATGTCTTTCCCCGTCCAGACTCTTTCTGGTACATCATAGTTCAGTAAACTGATGGAGAAATGTTGATTAAATCGACTGCTGTCCTCATTGCCTCTCCCCAAAATGAGTTTGGCAGCTTTGCATCTGAGAGCAAACATCTGACTTTTTCACATATGGTTTTGTTCATCTTCTCTGCGACTGAGGTGTTTTTGGTACTAACTTTTCAAGCCTGATGCCAAATTTCCTGCAGTACTCTTCGAATGGTCCACAGTATTCGCCTCCGTTGTCCGCACGTACACACTTCAAATATCTGCCAATTTTCCTCTCCACTTTTACATGAAATTGCCTGAAAATTTTCACTACTTGATCTTTGGTTTTCAAGGCAAAAGCCCACACTTTTCTAGAGTGGTCGTCAATGAAAGTCACGAAGTAAAGAGCACCTCCCAATGACTTATGACTCATTGAACAGACATCTGTGTATATCAGACCTAGAATATTCTTTCTTCTAGATGGTGGACGAGTTTGAAGTGTAACTTTGTGTTGCTTTCCCATAACACAATCAATACAGGTTTGCAAGGGTGTGTCTTTCGTTCCTGGCAAGAGCTCTTTCTTAGAAAGGATTTTAAGACCTTTCTCACTTATATGTTCGAGCCTCTTATAGCATAGCTCGGTGGGGACTTCTTTCCTGGTTGTATTTACCTCTCCTCTACATAACTTGGCTTCCATAACATAGAGAGATGTATTCTTCTTGCCATTTGTTATCGTTAAATTACCTTTGGTAAGTTTCCATCTGCCTTCACCAATGTAATTGTTGTAGCCCTCGTCGTCAAGCTTCCCGATAGAGATTAAGTTGAGACGGATATCAGGGACATGTCTCATGTCTTTCAAAAGTAGCTTGCATCCGAGATTGGTTTCAAGACGAACATTGCAGATACCAACAATTTCAGATGCATTATCATTTCCCATCTTCACACGTCCAAATTCTCCTTGAGTATAAGATGAGAAGAAATCTAGTCGTGACGTGACATGGAAGGAGGCACCTATGTCAACAACCCAGGTTGAATCTTGGGATACAAGATTGACATAGTTATCATCTCGAACAACGATAGCTTCATTAATGACAGTAGCGGTGTCATTTGTTCTGGTTCCGACTTCCTAATTTTGGGATTGCTCCGCCTTCAACTTTCGACAATCTCGAACGAAATGTCCAGATTTACCACAGTGATAGCACTTTTTTTCAAATCTAAATTTGGATTTAGATCGTCCTTTTTCTTGTCCGTGGGGATTTCGACTTTTGTTTCTCCTACGCCTCTCTTGCCTGCCTTGCTTTTTTGAGACAAACGCTTCAGACTCAAGAGTGTACCCTTCGTCTTTTCGTCTAGACTCTTCATTCAGCATTCTGTCTTTTACTATATCCATAGTAAGCTTTCCATCTGGAGGAAAGTTGCTAACCGATATGACTAATGTGTCCCAACTTTTTGATAGAGAACTCAACATCAGCAATGCTTACAACTAGTCATCTACGGTCATTTTCATAGAATTGAGTTGATTAATAATACCTTGGAACTCGCTCATATGTTCCGATACACTACTTCCATCTTTGTATTTCAGATTGACTAATCGTCGTATCAGATTTGCTTTATTCTATGCGGTTGTCCTCGCATACATTTTCTCTAACTTTCGCCAAAGAACATAAGCATCATGTTCATTAGAATTTTTTTGAACAATGCTCTTATCAATCCATTGTCGGGTTTGGGCAGCATATTTTCGGTTCTGCACGGTCCAGTCAGCGTCTAATGAGGATGTCGATGTGCTCGTGGTTGATGTTGTTGTTTCGCCGGCTCTATCATCCGTTGTAGATGTCGCCTCCTGTGTCGGCATTACAATGGGCTTTCAAAGATCTTTTATGTACAAAAGATCCTCCATCTTCGACGTCCAAATTGCATAGTTAAATCCGGTCAATTTGATCATCTTGCATGTGCTCTCCTCCATATCGATCACAGGTCTGAATCAGTAGGTTTCACTGGGTTCGGTACTTTGCTGTCGATGAATTGTACCGCGTACAGTACTATGTGAACAGTACCATATAGATACTGTATACACACCGTATACGTCTCGTATAAATTATGTGGATAGTATCATACAAACAGTACCGTATAGATACCGTACACACAATGTATACGTCCCGTATAAATACTATGAATAGTATTGTATATGTACGTGTGTATGTACAATGAACGTATATATGTATATACTAGTGTAGTATACTACGTAAATGATCTCCTCCTCTACTGAGCTCCCAGCTCTGATACCACTTTGTTGGGAAAGATGACAAAATAATTTTGTCGGTTTCAGAATATTTTCCAAAACCAAAATAAAACAGAAATAATACAACGGATTTTGGCATGGAAATCCCTCCTCAATTGAAGGTAAAAAATCACGGGACCCGTAGGCCTCTTAAATCTTCCACTATAACAAATAATAGGATTACAAACCTCATACTTGGTGGATCACTCAAACAGTACAAAGAAATATTGCCTTCAATTTGTGGGTAAAAACTTTACAAATTGGCTCTCACTAATATATTCCCACAAATGGGGTTTCTCTCTCTTCCTCTCTGCGATTTCTTTCTGCAGAGGATTGTTTTTCTCTTTAGCTCACCTCCTCTATTTATGGAGGAGGATTTGATCAATTTGGCCGTCTGAACACAAGAGAAAAATTCAGCAAAGTGGGCACTGCCTCTTTCCTTCTTTGGTGAGTTGTCTTCCTTATTTTTCTTACCTTCTTTATTTTTTTGTTTTCTGGTGTTTTCTTCAACAATTTCCTTTAGCCTCAAATGGGTAGGTGGGAGGTAGGACACCTTGTTGAAAAATCACCCCCAAATGGGAGTGATTTACCCAATAGAAGTGAGGTCAATGAATGGACCTTCATCAAGTTTCTCAGAGTTGTAACTCTCCCTGGATGGTTGTTGGAAATTTCAATGAGGTGGCATCTCACGCTAAGAAATCAGCTGCTTGCACCCCATCTAATCTTATCAGAATCAAGAAATTTAATGACAAATTGATAAATGTGGCCTTACTAATCTTGCCTCAAATTGTCGGAGACTCGCGTGGGCTGGAACTGATAGAAATGACATCTGTGTTGAAAAAAAGCTTGACAGAGCGATGACCAACAAAAATTGGTGCGCAAAATTTCCTAAGGATGTGGTTGACTCTCTTTCCCACACGTATTCTGATCACTCACCTCTCATTATCCATCTTATTGGGCTTGATAGGTTTGTTAAAATTAGACCTTTTTGTTTTGAGGTTATGTGGTTGTCTCACCAAGATTTTAATAACCTCCTTACATCCAAATGGGACAAGGATAGAAACGATCTTAAACATAAAATTGGATAAATTCTCAAAGGAACTTAAATCTTGAGAAGGAGAAACTTTTGGTAATTTATTCAGTGTTATCTAGAATTAGGGAATTACAAATTGCCCAAGACAATAGACAATATTCTCATCTAGAAACCTTGAAAAAAAATATCCAAAAATAGTATATGACTCTCTTGAGTCACATGGAAATTTTTTGGTCCCAGAACGCTAGAATACAATAGTTTTTTAAAAATTTATTCTCCGATGATATTGGTTCAAGTTAGGAGAGTCTTAACTTATAACTATTCTAAACTTGAAAGTAGTATCCATACCCACCTCATCGATGTTCTTAACTCTAAAGAGATATGGGAGCTTCTTAAGTCCATGAAGGATTTAAAAGCCCCTGGTTCTTAAGTCCATGAGTTGGGTACCTACCTGGGGGTCCCCCTTATCCATGGGAGAAATACTAGGGAACACTATAATTATATTCTTGAGAAAATTCAAAAAATACTCTCATACTGTAAAACTTAAATCCTATCCTTAGTGGCCAAAACTATTCTTATTAAATCTTACGTCCACAATTCCATTTTACACGATGCAAATTTTTTCTCTCCGTTTGAAATTTTGTGATGAAATTGAAAAAAAAAAAAAATAACATAAATTGTTTTGGGGGGAGAAACTCATTCTGAGCGAAAATATCACTTAATCAAGTGAGAAATATTGTGTCAACGCATAGATGAAGGTGGGCTTGGTATAAAAAAAAGTTAGAAAAACTAATGAAGCCTTTTTTACTAAAGTTGCCTAGAATTTCGTTGTGGGAAAGAAAATTCTCTGAGCCAAAGTGTTATTTGGCAAATACAACGAGGAAAGAAGTCCTAATACATGGCTTTCCAACCAAAGCAATTTCTTCAAGTGGAAATGGATTCTTTCATCTAAAAATCCTCGTTGTGATAACATCGAATCAAGAGTAGGCTACAAGGTCCTGCTTTTTTTTTTTTTTTTTTTTGAAATCGGGGTAAGGAACCTGCTACATTAAACGTTTAGTTGGTGTTTTTAACACCAGCTTTTGACAAAGCCTATGACCATCAGGAGTTGGATCATGGCAAGGAGAATGCATGCAAGGTGAATTTGACCATGCAAGCTTTTAGTTTTAGACCATGTGCAGAATCAACCCCCAAGTTTCATAATAATTGTATTTTATTTGCATACATGTATCGTCCCTCTTCCCCTATTTTTTGAAATGTTTCATTACGATCCCCAAAATTATGTCACCCCTTAATTTGCAAGCCTTTTTTTTTTATTTGAACTCTGAAATTATATTTTTATACCGTTAAGTTGGTTAAATTTGATAATTGACGTTTTCATTCTTCTAATCAATTTAAATTGTTAAGATTATCAATTTTGGACATAGTCAGATGAGGAAGGTTCTTTTTCCACCAATAACATACGTATCATCGGCTATAACCTCTATGCTTGGGTGCCGGGATTTATTGGAGACTATAAATGGGGGGTACGGAGGGGTTTGTTTTTAAGGTGGACACTATCGATTCAAGGTATTGGGTTTTATTTGCACTGATCACTCATTTTGCCGTTTTGTGGACTTATATGCCCTTATTTAATGAGATTTTAATTTTCTAACAAAATAATTATATCTTTCAGTTTACTCTTAGAAAAGAAAATAAATGTGTTGATTTTCTTGTGAAAAAAGAAACCGACAAGAGCGTTGACCTAAAATTGATGGAATTCCTCTTAAAGACATAACTAAGATGATTATGACAGAAATAGATATGAGGGCCTTTTACCGTTGCCCGTAGATGTCTTCTTGTTTCATTTTATGTACCAATATATATATATATATATATATATATACAAAAAATACAAAATGAAACCTCAAGAGCCAATTTAGAAATTTAGTGAAACTTTAAAGAAAAATAGTATACTAGAATGAGGATAACCATTAAATCAACCACATCAAGGCAATTGCTTAATCAGATGTACTAAATCTGCCATATTAACTGCCATAGATTACATTTTTTAGAATTTAGATCACCTAAATCTGGCAACCTTAAGGTTGTATATAAACAGCTCTCTTTCATGAGAGAGAGAGAGAGAGAGACTATGGCAACTAGCAACCATGGAAGGTGGATGTTTATCATTTTCTTGGTCATTTTTACCATCTTCAGTTGTGGTGATTGTAAGAAAGTCAAACATCTCCTTTTTTTTCTTTTTCTTTTTTTTGGTTAAGGAAAGAAAACACCTTCCCTCACTAACCAGACTAACACCTGTTGGATAGAGAATATGCATTCCATAGTCACGAAAGCATAATTCTTCCTTGTTTTTTAAAATTTTATTTCATTGAATAAAATCACTAAATTGATACGAAAATAATATGATTTATAGAGCGCAAAAAACCCATTTTCTTCTTCTTTTTACAAATCAGTTCTCTATTTCTTGACAAAAAAATTAAAATTAAAAAAATCTTGCCGAACACCATCGAAATTAATTAATATGAATCCATAGGCCTTGAATTTGATTTCTTAGGTGGCCTTTGGTTAGTGTTTCTCCTTTTTTTTTTATTTCCACTTTCAATAGACTAAACTGGAAATTATGTTATAGAGTCTTCTGGAAATTAAAACATGTTTGATAATGACTATTGTGCTGAAATTGTCTCTCTTAATTTATGAGAAACAGAAACACCACATTTGTTGCAACATTTTTTCTTTTTTCTTTTTTTCTTTAAATGTATGGTAATAAATATCAAAATTCTGAATTGGTGTACTTGTGGTGGGCAAGTTTTTACATATTAATTCAAAAAATTTGGGAGCAGCAGAAACAGAAACAGTAACCAGACTGGACTTCACGCTGATTTTAGGCGAAGAAAGGCATCATGAGGAGGAGATGAAGAAAGAAGCAGCAGGGGTAAATGCGTCCAAAGAAGAAAAAATCGTAATACCTTATTGCCCACAGCGGAAGTGCGGGAAGCAAAAATGCTACTGTTGTGTGACACTACCGCCGGTCCATTGTTGGTTCGTGGTAGAAGACTGCTATAGCCGTTGCGCTTCTCCTCCACCCACGACCCCATTTACAAAAATGCCCCTCAACCCCCCTAATACCACCAACCACCTTTTGCTTACTTGATCCTTCCTCTATCAATGTATCTATCCTATGAAATAAAGATTTCAATTTGTGCAATAAATGTTGAAAAATATATGGTTCACAAAATAAGAATAACGACTATTTTAACGGCTACTTGACAAAATAAGAATAACGACTATTTTAACTGTTACTTGATAAAATAAGAATAGCGGTTACTCAACGATAACTTTATTAGCTATACATATAATTAACTATTGCAAAAAAAGTGACTAATGATTTTTCTGCCTCTGCCTTACGTAAATTCGAAGCGACGGCCTTAGTCGATTCCATCAATTCTCTATTAGATTCCAGCGAGTGAAATTTAAAAATAAAAAATATTTTTTCAAAAATAATTAAATAATTGAATTTAGATATTTAATGCTTATTTAATTCATTTTTTTAAAAACATAATAAAATTTTTATTATGTTTTACTCCTTTTCTTTTAAGTTCAATTATAATTTTTCTTGGTTTTATCCATTTGTGCCAGATATTTCAAAAAATAGACCACATCAAACATGTGGAATGAGGTCACGAGGAGCAAACGTTCCAAACCTTGACCAAAGCTCTGGGAGACTTGAGGAGATAGCCCAGGAGCCAACGAGATAGATGTGGTCATAATGTTGAAAAAAAAATAATAATAATAATAAGAAGAAGAAGAAGAAGAAGAACGAATTTAAAAGAAAAAAAAAAAAAGTACGGAAAACTCTCCCTTTGATTAGGGTTTTAAGCCATTATCCACTTTACTAAAAAACTTTATTTACAATCGAGAACATCTCATTAACTGCTACAGTTTGCTTATTCTACTTCCTCTTTTTTTCTTTTTTTAATTTTTTAATTTTTAAATATGAGCAAGACTTTTCAAGATAGAAAAAATAGCATTAGGTAAAATAAACAAAAAAAAAAAAAAAAAAACTTTCAAAGTAAACAAGGGAAAAAAATCAATACATCTTTTTTTTTTTTTTTTAGCGCTTCATTGAGCCTACGAATGGACCCCTCCAAAACAACGTTTTATGTCTTTACGATATTTTGTATGGTCTATAAAGCAACTTGTCTACTTTGGGTACCGTAAGAACGTTATTTAGTGAGGGTTTAAATTAGGAGCCCTATAATATACAAATTTGAAAAACAAAAAAAAAGGGATTTGTAACTATTTTATTTACTTTGCTTTAAAGAAGATAAGAACGGTTAGGCCCTTCTCTTTTTTTTTTTTTTTTTTTTTTTTTTTTTTCTTTTCGGTATGGACAATTTTTCTTTTTATTGTCAATATATCCCATAATTAATAGTTGAAACAACATTCAATCAATTACCCAAAATAGGGTTTAAAAGGGGGAAAATATTAACAAGAAAATTTTACGTATACAGTGATTAATTAAAATCAATGTTTTAAACATTTTATTAAATTCTAAATTAAGATATATTTATTTCAAACATATCAACAATCTTGGTGGCCAAGTTAAATAAAATCTATATAAAGAGCTCCGTGCTAAAGAAAAAAAAAAACACAAAGAAGAGAAAGAAAAATTGTCTTATTATTACTCAATGGCAAGCTTTAATCGTGATGCTTCTTGTTTCTCTTTTTCTTGATCCTTTTTACCCTGTGCCCTAGTCATGATTGTAAGTATGCCAAACAACTCTATTTTTTTTTCCTTTTTTTTTTCCCATTTTTTTTATCGTATAATTGCTTCTTCTTTTTTTACAAGTTTTTTCTTTGAAAAATATAAAAACATTTATCAAAAGACACTCTACTTATACTATTTCTCATTGTTTACAATACTATTACTATAACTAGAGTGTAACAATATACTAGTTTTGGACTTGCACAATGCGACTTTAGAAGAAAAGAAAAAAAGTATATTTATATTAATAAAATTTTAACATTTACACACGAAACACTTCAAAGTATTTGGCTATTTTGGTATTTTTCACATAGATTTCAAAAAATAATAATAAGATTTTTGTATATATTTTATTTGTTTCTCATCTAATCTAATATATAATCTAATACTAATACCTAAAATTGGAAGACTGCGCCTTGGAATGAATAAGAGCTCACCAAATGTAATTTTTGTCCTCTCCTTGATCCTCCATTTCCAAACATATTAAATGATAAATAAAAAATAAATCTTATCTCTTGATTTTCCTTAATTTATCTCTCTTCAACATTTTTATATTTAAATAAGTTTTAAATATTATTTATCATTAATTTAATGATTTAGTGAATTTTATTGTTATTTAATAATATAGTGTGTTGAGTGAATTTTAATTTTTTATTTAATGAATATTTTCATGAGTAAATTTAACCAACACCTCATGTCATTTGGAAAAAAAAAAACTACAAAAATACCCCATTTTCTTTCTTTTTTCTATATATATATATATATTTCTTATATAAGTGTTGACAGAAGTAATGAAAAAAAATATTATTTTGGTAGACAAACAATTTCATATACTTAACGAGTTAAAAAGAAAAAAAGGTAAAAAAAATGTTTAAAAATAACAATTAGAAAATTCATAAACTTACTATTTGAACATGAGTGAAACTATTACTAAATAAAGTCTCACTTAAAGACTTTACCAAATTCGAAAAAAAAAAAAAAAAAAAAAAAAAAAAAAAAAAAAAAAAACTAAATGAATAATTCTACATATAAATTGTAAATATCATAAATAAAAAAAATATTTAATTATCAGAACAATTTATTTTTAAAAAAAATTAAAAAAAAAATAGTAGCAAATACTCTTTAAATGCAAAAAAAAAAAAAATGCAACGACCCAAAATTTAATCCCAAAAATAATAATAGAATTGGAAATGTATTACACAAATAAAAAATATTTAATTTTCAAAAAAAAAAATTAAATTCAACACCAAATACTCTTTAAATACTCAAAAAAAATTGGCAACCATCATTTGATTTCAAAAGTAATAAAATTAGTTGGAATTAGAATTGTATTACAATAAAAAAAATTAAAAATCAAACTAACCAAAATCGTAATTCTTTTAGGAGGGTTATAAGTAGTTTTTGTTAGATAGTTTTAATTAATTTTAAGAGTACAGTAACATTGCAATATAGACAAATATATAATCTTGTACTTAACATCAAATAAAAGGAGTATTGGAGATATTTTTCAAATGACAAGGGATATCGTTGTAGGTTTTTTAAATGACGAGGGACATTACTGAAATTTATTCATATTTTGGGTGATGATTATTTTCATTACAATTCATTTTATGTCACCTTATTTCTTCTTCATGTTTTCTCTCTAACAATTTAATAAAAATATCTCTTTCCATCTTTAATTACAAGTAAAATTTATTTAATTTCAAGTGTTCCAAAGAGTATTCTAATAAATCTTAACTGAATAATAGAAATTATTGAACAACATAAAAATGACCAATTAGATTATTTTACGACTACCATTTGGAGAAAAAAAAAAAAAGTTTACAAAAATTGAAAAACCCTCAAGAACCTTAGTTACTTATTGATTTACTATTTTTTGAAAATAAATATGAGTGAGAACATTAATAGTCTTAGAGGTTGGCATTAATTATTTTCTTTGTTATAATTTTGTTTTCATTTTTTGATGTAAAAATTTATTTTTTATATATTTTTATAAAATGTATTATATATAAAATTAAAAGTTCTAATATTCAAATGAAAAATATATATTAATATATTATTTTGGTATGGAAGTGATTTCATATAGCAATTTAAAAAATATATATATATATATTTTTTTATATATAAATATAGATAAAAATATAGATTTTTGTATTGTCAATAATAGTTTTCTTAATATAAATAGACTTGAGCTTGACTCTCTCTCTTGTATTTTTTTTTTTTTTCGTCTCTCTGTATAGGTCAAAGACATGGGAAGGACTTGAATTGGGGAGGAAAATCAGGAGCAGAGAAGATTAATGGAGAGAAGATAACTTTAGGAGCTTGCCATGGGTATTTGTGTGGTGTCCGTCATTGCTTTTGCTACCTGGTCGGTGAACCCAAACTTTGTTACGACGACCTCGTAAGTTGTGAGTCCAAATGTCCTCCTTGATTTTAGGGGGCTGTATTTGTAACAAATAAAATTTGGTTTATTTTGCTACATTTGGAAACAATCTTTTTGGAATTATTCTTTTATTTCATATGTTCTAAAATTGTAGTTTGAGGTTGATGTTAGATTTCTATTCCACATTGATTACTTGAGAGTTGTCAAACCGTTATATAGACAAAAGGGGCTACTCCACTTTTACCATATGGTTTTGGGTTGAAACCTTTTGACATGATATCAGAGTGAAAGTTATGGGATTTCACCCCTCTTGTCTCGTAGTCAAATCGTTCGTGCAAACCAGATATTACATTTTTTTCGTAATCAAATCATCTATACAAACTGAGAATTGCACTTAAGGATTGATGTTAGATCATGTCATGTCCGATATCGATTACTTTAGAGTTTATAAACTACTATATAAACAAAAAGAGATACTCCACTTGTCATCATATGGTTTTAAATTGTCACCATATTAGAGTGAAGGTTATAGGATTTCACTTCTCTTCCCTCATAGTCAAACCGTTCTTTCAAATCGGGGGTAGCACTTTCCTCGTAGTCAAATCATCCGTACAAATCAGAGGTCTACTTAATCGGATATTTAATTTCTATCTCATATTAATCACCCGAGAGTTTCCAAACAAAAGGAGTTATTCCACTTGATAGCATATTCCACTTCTTAACAAGTACCAATTATATTTAACGAGTTTAACTGCCCTAATTAAAATAGTATATTCTATGTTTTTTAATTTCTATATTGAGATATATATATATATATATATATATATATATATATATACTAGCATATAATCCGTGTCTTGAAGGCACGGGAGTAAAAAATATTGAACTTAAAAAAAAATTGTCATAATTTTTCTATTTGTACAATATTTTACACATGTTTTATTAAAATATCAACAAAAATTAATATTTAGATACCATCATCAACTAACAACAAACATTATAAATACAACATAATTAATATCCAATAACTTACATGTTCAGCTATCAAATAATACCACAATTATGCATAATTTCAACCAAAACAAATCAAAGCGAAAAATATTTACTACTTATTCAAATCTCAGTACTTCAATACTACATTTCGCCTACACAACTAAATAATTAATAAGTCAAGAATCAAAACATAGTTTCATGGGAAATGATTAAAATTAAAAAAATAAAAATAAAAATAGAAAAAAAACTTTGTAATTTAAAATGGGAAAGAAACTTGCATTACTTTCTCTATGACTCCAGTTTAGTCTTCACCAGCAAAAGTTTACTTTAACTTCTTTGATTTAAACCTGTAAAAATAAATAATATAAAAATTTATTGGGTATATAGAAAATGAGCAATCAGAAAACAAATGAATATAAAACAAAAAAAAAAACTAATTAAATACATAGCAAAGAATCCAAAAAAAGAATCATAAAATAGAAAATATGGGTTAAATAGATAATAATCACTATTTCATATCCTAAAATAAAAATGGTTGACATATACTTATTGCTCACAATCCACATAGCACTTAACTTTCAAAACTTTTAGGGGTTACAACATTTATAGAAGACAACAATTCATTAATAGTAGCAAATTAGTCTACGAAATGTCAATAGGAGTAATCGGTGCAAAAAAAAAATAAAAAATCAATTGCGTTCATTTGGTAGTTTCCAAATCAATTCGAAAATTGGTGGTAAGCGTCCATAAATATAATTATATTGATGTAAAATAAAATTGATTTTTTTAAATTGTCTATTATATTTACATACAATATACAAGGACAATAACTACCACAAATTTCATTTAAATATTTAATGCAATTACGTTGTCAAATCATTTTTCACACTCATACACTCATATGACTAAATCGGTGGGGAAAAAATTGTTAATAAATTGTGAGAGTGAGAGAGTGAATTAGGGTTTAATTAATTTGATTAAATAAATAGATTAAAGACAATTGTAAAATTGACCCAATTATAATATCATTTCCTATTATATCATATATAACTAATTAATATATATAACCTTAATTCCATTTTGAAAAATTTAATTTCCTTTAAATTATCTAATTTATATTATAAATACTAATACCACCAAATTCTTAACTAAAATATATAAGTAATCAATATTATATTAATTTAATTTTCTAAAATATATAACTAATTAATATGCATATCCTTATAAACCATTTTATATATAATGATATACCATTATTTCCATTTCGGCAAACTCAATTTCTTTCATGTTCCTTAACTAATATCGCCAAAATGTCCTAATCAGCATTTATTTATCCTAATCATATTTTTGTTTGTCCTAATCAGCAAAAACAATCATATTTTATATGATAGATACTATAATATAATAAATTAAAAAATGACTAAATTTTTTAATTAATTTTGATGTCTCTATTTAAGGTCATGAGAGAGAGAATTAAGAGATAAAGAGAGGAAATTAAGTAATTAAGAAATTACATATCTTTTTATCATTATATATATTTTTATAAGTCAAAAATAATATTAATATAACTTTATTTTCTTTTAGACAAATTTATTTTCCTTATATATTCCTTAAGACCGCAAAATGTCCTACTTAATAAAAACCGTCATGATTTATTTTTCCAAATCATAAATTTATCTTAGTCAGTAAAAACTATCATGTTTTATATAATATACTATAATATAATAAATTAAAAAATGACTAAATTTTTTAATTAATTTTGGTGTCTCTATTTAAGGCCATGAGAGAGAGAATTAAGAGATAGAAAGAGGAAATTAAGTAATTAAGAAATTATGTATATTTTTATCATTATATATATTTTTATAAGTCAAAAATAATATTAATATAACTTTATTTTCTTTTAGACAAATTTATTTTCCTTATATATTCCTTAAGACCGCAAAATGTCCTACTTAATAAAAACCGTCATGTTTTATTTGTCCAAATCATAAGTTTATCCTAGTCAGTAAAAACCGTCATATTTTATATAATATACTATAATATAATAAATTAAAAAATGACTAAATTTTTTAATTAATTTTGGTATCTCTATTTAAGGCCGTGAGAGAGAGAATTAAAAGATAGAGAGATGAAATTAAGTAATTAAGAAATTATGTATATTTTTATCATAATATATATTTTTATAAGTCAAAAATAATATTAATATAACTTTATTTCCTTTTAGACAAATTTAATTTCCTTATATATTTCTTAATTTAAGACTGCAAAATGTCCTATTTAATAAATTTATTTATCCTAGTCAGCAATTTTGTTGGTCCTAGTCATATTTTTTTGTCTTAGTTATAAGTTTGTTCTAGTCAGTTAAAAAACCGTCATGTTTTATATAATTCTTAACTTAAGACTGCAAAATGTTTTACTTAATAAATTTATTTATCCTAGTCAGTAATTTTGTCTGTCCTAATCATATTTTTTTGTCCTAGTCATAAGTTTGTTCTAATCAACTAAAAAGTCGTCCTATTTTTTTTATATATATATATAGAGAGAGAGAGAGAGAGAGAGGGGGGGGGGAGGAATTATCATTTAAAAAATATATTTTCTCAATGACAGTCAATAACCGTGAATGGCAGCTGGTTTTTTTTTTTTTTTTTTTTTTTTTTTTTTTTTTTTTTTATCATTTTTACCCTCTTTGATGGTCATGATGGTAAGTATACCACACATGAGTTCTTTACCCTAGTTTTAAAATTGTAAAAATATAATGCTCCTTTAACAATTTTTTTATTTTTTTTTATTTATTTATTTAAAAAAAAAAAAAATCGACCATAATGTAGCCGGTTTGTTGATGGGGCATGCAAAGTTGCAGGGCCCCGCCCCCCCCCCCCCCCATCTATTAATTTCTACAATACCCTTTTACTTTTTTTAAGCTTATAAAAAAAAATTAATAATAAATGAAATATGTTATATTCTTATAATTTTTTTAGAAAAAAATTCATTTTTGAAAAATAGAATATTTATATTTAATTTTTTAAAATTTGGCTATTTTTTAAACTTTTTATTTAGAAGATATTGTTTAAACTTTCAAAATTGACTTTTCAATTGTCTTCAAAGTTGAGACAAACTAATGAACCAAGTAGACAAATGATGTGAGTGGTTTTACCAAGGTGGGTTGGATCATATAAAGCCCACCAATATTCTGTAGGTTGTGCTCAAATGGGTTTGAACCATGAGCCCAATACAATTAAGGCATAAGTCAATATAGGCTCAACATCAGTTATACGAAGAAGATGAGTTGGCCTCCTTTGCGAAGGTAAGTTGAACTGATGAACATACCTTAATCGCAAAGAAGAGGTATATCAGCTCAACACATGAGAACAAGCTCAGTTTAGTTGACCAATAGAGAGATATACTCTCAGTCCAATTAATACCCAAAACAAACCTAATGGAAAGATGGAGACCTTCCACCTGCACGTTGAGTCAGTTACGATCTTAACATGAATATGACAACAATTACGATTTCCTACGTAAATGCTAAGAACAGTTTTCGATAAATAAATTAGAAATTAAGTGAAATAAGGGAAAAGTAAGAAATTCTTACTCTATATACAAATTATGGCATTTAAGCCAAGACACTTACGCTACGTTTGGTACGCTGGAATAGAATGGAATGAGTGTGGTATTGGAATGAATGTGGTATTGGAATGGAATAACCATTGCCATTCCTATGTTTGGTAATAAACGGGATTAAACATGGTATTGGAATGGACATTACCATTCCTACGTTTGGTTACAAAATACATTAAATATGGTATTAAAATGACCAATAAAAACATAAATATGGGAATAAAAACAAAAGCAGAAATCTGGGAACAAAAACAAAAACATGGAACGAAAACAAAAAAATAGGAACAAAATCTAGGAACAAAAACAGAAATATGAGAACAAAAACAAAAATAGAAATTTGGGAACAAAAACAGAAATCGGGAAGAAAAATGGAAATATGAGAACAAAAACAGAAATCTGGGAACAAAAATAGAAATCTAGGAACAAAAACAAAAACCAAAATCTAGGAACATATTTCTGTTTTTGTTCCCAGATTTCTATTTTTGTTCCCAGATTTCTGTTTTTGTTCTCATATTTCTATTTTTCTTCTCGATTTCTGTTTTTGTTTTTGTTTTGTTCCCAGATTTCTGTTTTTATTTTGTTCCCAAATTTCTGTTTTTATTTTTGTTCTCAGATTTTGTTCCCATATTTCGATTTCTGTTTTTGTTGTCATATTTCTGTTTTTGTTCCCGATTTTTGTTTTTGTTCCCAAATTTCTATTTTTGTTCCCAGATTTCTGTTTTTGTTTTTATTCCTAGATTTTGTTCCCATTTTTTTGTTTTAGTTCCATGTTTTCTGGGAACAAAAATATAAAAGTAATACCACCATATTTTTGTTTTTGTTCCCAAAATTTTATTTCCTATTGTGAAAAATACGAAAATACAAGTATAAATCATTCTTCTTACCTAATACTTCATTTTATTTGGAATTAGGTAATCTCGGGATTACCTAATACTTCATTTTACTTGGGATTGACTAATCCCAAGAATTGTGGGATTAGTTATTACTTAGGAATAGGAATGAAAATCAATCCCACCAACCAAACATAGGAATGGAATGACCATTCCAATGGTCATTCCAATCCCATCTTGAATCCCGCGTACCAAACGCCACCTTAGAATTTTTCGTTCATATCATAAAATAGACTAATTTATTCTCACGCCGAAAGTGTTTTGACCAACACCACATCAGTGTCCCTTGAGCTTTTCGATTTTGTAGGTTAGTTGGAAATTTTTGGCTACATCACAATTATTATTATATTTTCATATTAACTTTAGTTTATTTACAAAAAATTGTGAGACAATAGTGCACATTAATTTTACTAAACGAAGCCTACCAACAAATACTAACTTGACTTAACAAATCTAAACAAATTCTTATGAAATAACAAGCCGATCAACAAAACGTATGAAATTTATTTTTATTTCTCAAATTTCTTCTCTCTAATTAATTAAATTAATTATTTAATTAATTTATGAATTATATTTATAACAAAAAATATCCCACGTAGTTATAACTTATTAATAGTCAAATTGTGTTTATTTAAAAAAAATAGTTACCGATTCAAATTCAATTTTCTATGAAAAGATCTCTTCAACTTTGTAATTCTAAAAAATTAGTGAGTATTTTGGACACTTAATCTAGACCGAATTCAAATATGGGATAAAGTGGTTTAATTTTTAACTTTCGTAACACTACCTAGTCTAATTAAAAAGCAACGGGATAATCAGATAGTTTGCTACTTCGTATGGGTCCAAACGATTATTTTACATAAAAACAATCAAATTCAAAGGTTTAATTTGCATTGTCTTGGACTCTACCAAAGTTCTTGTCATTATGGGTTGTCTAAGAAATACCAAAATCTACTGAAATAGGAAAAACAATAAAGCACATGACCTTAAATAAGAAAATCCAACATTTAATACCATCGTAATAAAATAACCTTCAAATCACTACAACAAAATTAGTTTATTGGGACACAAAAAAATATTGCAATAGAGCCTCTATTACGACACTTAGACTTTTTGGGACATTTGGACTGATGCTCTATAAAACGCCGCGATAGTTTCTATTTTGATTTTATTTTTAGGTTTTTTTTTTAATTTAATTTTTTTATTCCATTTATTTGAACACTATTATATGTCCTCTAATCATATAGTTCTACTATGTTAGGACAAAACATTGTGCCTAATAAAGTTTTTGTTTATAGGACGCAATTTTTAGTCCATATATATTATATATAGATGTTATTTTTAATTATTAGCAATTTAATTCTATTGAGGCATTATTTTTTATCCTGTAAACATTTGATTATATATTATTTTTATTAAAATAATGAGAATTGAATTATTAAAAATATTAAATTAAATTTTATGCGACACTTCTAAATTTGTGTCTCAAAAAGTTACTTTATACAGTATATTAGATATTGTGTCCCAAAAATAATGGCCTATGTGGTGAGTCACATTGTTTTTAAAGTGTTTAAATGGATATTATTATTTTTTTAAAATTTCAATCACACCCTTTGTCATTTCAAAAATCTACAAAGACACCCCTCTCATTTTGAAAATATCAGGGACACTCTACGTAGGTAGTTTTAAAAGTAAAATTACTATTTTAACCTTGATTATATGTAATTAAGAAAATTAATAATTATTGGTATTATTATTTTACCTATCTTAATCTTTATGCATTCTCTTAAATGTTAATTAGTCTTAAAATTTCTTATTTTTCCATTGTTTCTTTTTTGTTTTGTTTTGCAATTTTTTCACGCACGAGGAGAAAATTTTATTGGAATTTTATCAACACAAAAATTACAAATAAAAATAGACGTTGAATTAAGTTAGAGTATTTTCAAATAAATTTTCAACATTATACCCCAACTTCTTGATTTTATTTTTCATCTCATTTTGGTAATTTTTTGGTTTTAAAAATTGTGTTTATTGAGGTCAATATACCACATTTATATTTTTGAGAAATAATTTTTATTTTTTATTATTGCATGAATTTTGTAGTTATATTTTAATGTTTTAATTTTTGTATTTTATAGTCAAATAAAAGGGTCAATTAGTTAAATAAAATAAAAAAAATTCAAAATGACTGGGGAAATACTTTGACAAATTTTGTCATAAAAAGGTCTTTCGCCAATACTAAATTCTTGGCTGGTTTTGAATGTAAGTGCTATTAGGAAATTTTATTTCCTAATCTATCGTAGGCAACATATTATTAACTCAATTATGTTTGTTATTTAAATTTAATGGGTTAAAATTAAGTGATCTAATTAATTTGAATAAGTCCGTAGACTACTCAAAAGAATGTGGGTTAAATGTGTAGATACTGGATTATTCTGGGATGATTATGGAATTATAGGAATCCTAATCGCACCATATATAATGAAAACATTAGGGTTATGGTCCCCGATACACCAAATGATTTGATGACTCTCTTCTAAGAGAATTGATAATCCCATTGAGGAACTCAAGAGATTTAGTTGAAGAAGATCATGTACCCGCTCGATCCGTGCCCTACTCGTGATCGATCATCGCAAATTTTCGCGTTGATAGTTGATTGTTCATAATGAACCCAGATACGCGATTTACGTGTACAATAGAACTCTTAATGATTTAACATGTTGATTTAGATGTTATAGATTTAAATCTATAGGAATTAAATCCCAACAAGTACATATCTTTCTATTTCTTTAATTTTTTATAAGCAGTTGATTGATGAGAGGAAAGGTGTCTCTTACTACATAAAAAAAAAAATACAATGTAGCTTTTAAGACCCGACAAAAAATAAATTGTCACAAAATGTTGTTATACAAAATGACAATTGTTAGTGGTAGATGGCGGTTTTTCTTTTTCTTGGTTCTTCTTAATTTCTTTGCTGATTTTGAATGTAAATATGTACATTTTTTAATTTTTAATTGTTTGAGTTTTTATTAGGAAAGGATAGAAAGTAGAATATTTCATATTTATAATACAATATATTTTTTTGAGTTTTACGGTAAGGTATGTTCAAGCCAGTTTATGTATACCTCGACTATTCACCTATTCGGACGATTTTAAGAGCGTACTTTTCCACATCTGTCCGATGCATTTAGGATTACGTTGAAGATCTAATTCATAGAGCGCTCTTCAAGAGAGTCGAACCCTGATTAACAAAGAAAGTGATATCTTTTCTTGCAACCGGACTAATATACCTCTTGGATTTTTAATATTTTATAGGGAGGACAACGTCCATATAATAATTTTTGAAAAATTTGTCAAGATAGCAACATAATTGTTCTAGATACAAAAATATAATTTGACTTTGTTAGACTTCTCTCTATATATGTATCTTCTCTTTCTAAGTGGAACAATTAGGGGGAATTTGATTTTTAGAAAGGAGAAGAGATTGGTGGAGCAAATGCAAATGGATGGGTCTCAAATGGAGAATCCAAAATGTTGAGGGGTGAAAAGATAAATTTACCATATTGCGATCTCTATGTAAATGCTAAGGAACCATGCTTTTGTTGTTATGGAATATTAGTTTCAGACCCGCATAATATGTGGGTCTAGAAAAAAAAACATATTAATATATATTTTTAATTTAAATATTTTGATGCTTAAGTATGATATTTGATCTGCATATAATAAAAAACATAGAGTATTTCTTACTTTTTGGTCCAATCAAAAATTTCAAAAAATAATAATAATTAATAATTATCCCCTCATACTTCAATTTTTTTCATTTTGTCCTCTCTATTTATAATAAATTAAAAAATTATTTTTTTTAATTTGACTAAATTTGTTAGTTTTACCATTAAATATTGAATCTACATTTGACAATTAAGAAATAAAGTTATTTTGGATAAAATAAACTTTCTTTGTCCATAGTACCATAGTAGAGGCGGGTGGTTTGTAAAATTTAAAATAAAGGGATTAAAATAGAATAAGAGTAAAGTATACGGTGGTAAAAGGATATTAATACATAGAACTACCACACCGGAAATCCTCATAAAGGACCAAATTATTTTCCACCACCGTGACGGTCGCCTTGGGCCTCAAAACCACCGATAAATTCCACCGAAAAAGTGTTTGTCCTCCTTACCTCTCACCCTTCATATTCATGCCTTCTCTCCAACAACCCTATTCGGCCACCACGAAGCTCCATTTCTTCCCCTTCAAGTCTCAATCTCTCTATCTCAAAACTCATATCCTCTCCCTGTTTCTCCTCCAATTTCTTTGGTACCTCCCTTGACCACCCCCCTCGAAACCCTCAATTTCCCCTACCGAATACGAACCATCGGTCGATTCTCCTCCTCCATGCCTGCCATCGTCAATGAATAGGGCGAGAAAACTGAAGCCGAAATAGATTCCATGACGAAACTCTTAGGCCCAACCACCGCCTCTACCTAAACCGCCACCGTCTTCGCATCGTTGTCGTCCACCTTCATATTTCTTCTCAAATAAACTATGTTACATCCACCACCACTTGTCATCTATCCCTCTGTCCAGATCAATAAAACCTAGATCCCCAAAACCAAATCAAAATAAGATTGAGCAATCAAACATAGATCTAGATAATTTCTAACCAAGATCAAGATTGTAGGCAGGTAAAGTGATCGTTAAAAGGTTGTAGCGGTGGCGGATTGAATTGACAGAACTTGTGGTCCTAGGTGCAGTAGTCATCGCTGGTGGTGCGAGCGAAAGAAAGGCAAGGTGGAACAAGGACGACGAAGGACAACAACGTCGTAGCGTCCATGAGGGAGAGAGAAAGAAAAGCGAATCGAGTGATGGTGAAGACGGTAGGATGATAGCAATGATGGCAGAGAGAAATGAGAGGGGTTGAGAGAGGTATCAAGTGAGGTAGGAAGGAGATAATAACGCATTTAATATATTATTATCTCATTTTTTTTCTCCCCTTAAATGCTAAGAAGGCAGATAAATGTAGTTTTTGCCCCTCGTCCGTTCTCGGCTATTGTCTTCTGCTTTTAGTACATATAATATGATACTTGGAGTCCCTTGTTACCGCTATCTTGCCTCTTGTGAGAGCGTATATCCTCATCCTTATGCCAAAACAATGTTGCCATAAATTGCTCAAACCACTCCCTCTTTTTATTTTATTTTATTTTTTGTCTAATGTGGAAAATTATTATGAATGACATAAATAATAATAAGAGAAAATTGATGATGAAAAAAGAGATATACAATGATTGATGACTCTCTTCTCTTACTATTTTCTTGCTAGAAAGGAGAGTAATGAGACAAATGGAGACGGATATGAGGATTGAAACTTCCACAAAAATTTCTTATTTGCTTTATGTTTCATAAAAAGCTAGTTACTAACCAATTCAAGTCCGTAAGATGGAGCAATGCAACTAGCATCTGTCCAAGATGATCTGGAGGCATTAAAACCATGGATCATTTGTTCGGTCAACGCCCAAAAGCGCTCAGTATCTGGACTGTCTTCATGGGAGAGATAGTTGGTGCCAACGATCAAAGCATGGAATTATTGTGCTGGATGAAAAAATATCCTCAAAAGGAGTATCCTTGACCATTCTAAGTTTTCTAAATTTTTTGCTATCATTTGGGAAACATGAAAATAAAATAACAAGGATGTAATAAGGGGATTAAATTTAGGGCTTTTTTTTTAGAGGTCCAAAAGTGAGGACCACTACTTTTTAAGGACCATCCAAAAGCAAAAAAAACTACTTAGATGGTCCTCTACAAAATAGTGTTTTTCACTTTTGGGACTTTTGAAGGAATTTGCCTTAAATTTAATACACTCATTATCACCCACTAGATAACTCGTCTGGCAAATGAGTTATTACAAACTTTCTTTAACCTATATCCCTTAAATGATAACTTTGTTTCTTGTCTATCTCACTGGAACATTCCTTCTGTAGGTTTCTATAAGTTTAATACTCATGGTAGCGCCAAAGGTAACCCTGGAAGGAGAGGAATGGGTAATTTAATCTGAGATAATATGCGAGTATGGATCGTGAGCTATTTCGGCCGACTGGTTTCATTTACATGTTTGGAAGTAGAGCTAAGGAGAATACACACTGGAATCCATATCGCATCATTTCGGTATCTCCCTAGGATAGTGGTGGAAACTAATTCATAGAAGCCACATTACTGATCCTAGGAGACTGTCTAGAAACCGATAGGCTCATGCCTGGAGTAGAAGACTACAAATGAATAATTTTTAAATATTGCAGTTTGTTCCCAAAGAAGAGAATAAATGTGTTAATTTTCTTACGAAGAAATGAACTGACGAAGACATTGACTTAAAAATTATAGAATTCCCCCCTTGAAGACACGTATGAGATGGTGATGGCAAAAATGAATGTGAGAGCCTTTAACTGCTGCCCGTAGTTGTCTTCTTGAGTTGTTTATCCAATAAATATTATTTTACTACTTAATTTTTGAAAAATAAGTTATTTAAACTTATTTACAGCAGACAGTAAGCCGGGGTTAGAAATCTCGATTTTCTATAGCATGGATTTCGAACGCTAGCTTTTTCCTTTTTTTGGGAGGGAAAAAAACATTAAAATCGGAGTTTGCTACCCCAGCTACAAGGTCCTGCCAATTTTTCTTTTTTGAAACCAGGGTAAGGAACCGGGTACATTAAGGCCCCGTTTGGTAACCCATCCCATCCCAAAAATTCCCATTCCATTCTTAAATTTTTAGGAATTCTATTTGGGAATAGCGTTTGGTAATTTTTGTTTCTGTTTCTATTTCATTTCCATTTGAGAATTGTGCCCACTTTTTTCTTAAGAAATGAGAAACAAAAAAAAGTTGTTTCTCATTATTCCCATTCCATTTCCAAAACCCATGGTCACTATTTACCTACCGGCCGACCACCGCCCGCCGCCGCCGGTCACCGTCCGGCCGGAATTTTCCGGCCACTTTCGGCAGTTGCCGGCAACGGCGCCATTGTCTTCCGGGCGGCGTCGCCGGCGCCACCGCCGTCCGGTCATCACCGGCGGGGGCACCGCCGTCAGGCCAAAATAGACAAAAAAAAAAAAAAAAAAAAAAAAAAAGATTTTAGGATAAAATCGTTACCAAACACAATTCCCTTTCCAAAAAAAAAAAAAAATTATCGTTACCAAACGCGATTCTACTTCCAAAAAGAAAACAAAATTCTCTTCCCATCCCATCCCATTCTCATCCCACTGTTGGAATGGAAACAGAAACGGTTACCAAACGCCACCTAAATGTTTGACCATGCAACAAGCTTTTAGTTTTAGACCGTGTGGAGAATCAACCCCCAAGTTTCATAATAATTGTATTTTATTTGCATATACGTATCATCCCTCTTCCCCTATTTTTTGAAATGTTTCATTACGATCCCCAAAATTATGTCACCCCTTAATTTGGCAAGCCATTTTTTTTTATTTGAACTCTGAAATTATATTTTTATACCATTAAGTTGGTTAAATTTGATAATTGACGTTTCCAGTCTTCTAATCAATTTAAATTATTAGGATTATCAATTTTGGACATAGTCAGATGAAGAAGGTTATTTTTCCACCAACAACATACGTACCATCACCTATAACCTCTATGCTTGGGTGCCGGGATTTATTGGAGACTATAAATGGGGGGTACAGAGGGGTTCGTTTTTAAGGTGGACACTATCAATTCAAGGTATTGAGTTTTATCTGCACTGATAACTCATTTTGCCGTTTTGTGGACTAATATGCCCTTATTTAATGACATTTTAATTTCCTAACAAAATAATTGTATCCTTCAATTTACTCTTAGAAAAGAGAATAAATGTGTTAATTTTCTTGTGAAAAAAGAAACTGATGGGAGCGTTGTCCTAAAATTGATAGAATCCCTCTTAAAGACATGACTGAGATGATTATGGCAGAAATAGATGTGAGGGCCTTTTACCGTTGCCCATAGATGTCTTCTTGTTTCATTTTATGTACCAATATATATATATCAAAAAATACAAAATGAAACCTCAAGAGCCAATTTAGAAATTTAGTGAAACTTTAAAGAAAAATAGTATACTAGAATGAGGATAACCATTGAATCAACCACATCAAGACAATTGCTTAATCAGATGTACTAAATCTGTCATATTAATTGCCACAGATTACATTGTTTAGAATTTAAATCTCCTAAATCTGGCAACCTTAATGCTGTATATAAACAGCTCTCTTTAATGAGAGAGAGAGAGAGAGAGAGAGAGAGAGAGAGTATGGCAACTAGCAACCATGGAAGGTGGCTGTTTATCATTTTCTTGGTCATTTTTACCATCTTCAGTTGTGGTGATTGTAAGAAAGCCAAATAACTCCTTTCTCATTTTTATTTTTATTTTAATTAGCCTTTGCTTTTTAGGTTATTTAAAAATGGAAACTTATTGATTATGCAGTGATGTGAATATACAATTTTCTTTTTCGGTATGGCTGGTGTGACTGGGTTATCTTATGTAAATCTTGACTAATCATTGTATTTTTACAAGAGAGTCGAATCTTGATTGATAAGAAAAGATAGCGCAATTCTTTGCTAACCGGACTAATACCTGTTGGATAGAGAATATGCGTGACTATAAAGCATAATTCTCCCTTGTTTTTTAAAATTTTATTTAATTTAATAAAATCACTAAATTGATACGAAAATAATATGATTTATAGAGCGCAAAAAACCCATTTTCTTCTTCTTTTTAAAAAATCAGTTCTCCATTTCTCGACAAAAAAAAAAATTAAAAAAAGCTTGCCAAACACCATCGAAATTAATTAATCCATAGGCCTTGAATTTGATTTCTTAGGTGGCCTTTGGTTAGTGTTTCTCCTTTTTTATTTCGACTTTTAATAAACTGAACTGGAAATTATGTTATAGAGTATTCTGAAAATAAAAACATGTTTGATAATGACAATTGTATTGAAATTATAGAAACAACACGTTTGTTGCAACATTTATATATTTTTTTTCTTTAAATAGATGATAATAAATATACATATTTCTTAATTCGTGTAGTTGTGGTCGCTAGCATCGTAGTGGTGACTACAAGGTGGCCGGCGTCGTGGTGGTGACTACGGGGTGGCAGGAGTAGTGATGGTTCTCAACATTTACCCTTATAAAATAGATTGAGAATATTTTTGTGGAAGAATAAAAATCAACATTTTTTGTTAATTAAATTCTTAAAAAATTCAAAAAATTATTTCAAAATTTTGAAAATATATGAGAACATAGACGTGTTTACTAAACACGTTTTTATATATTAATTCAAAAATTTTGGGAGCAGAAGAAACAGAAACATAACCAGACTGGACTTCACGCTGATTGTAGGTGAAGAAAGGCATCATGAGGGGATGAAGAAAGAAGCAGCAGGGGTAAATGCGTCCAAAGAAGAAAAAATCGTAATACCTTATTGCCCACAGCGGAAGTGCGGGAAGCAAAAATGCTACTGTTGTGTGACACTGCCGCCGGTCCATTGTTGGTTCGTGGTAGAAGACTGCTATAGCCGTTGCGCTCCTCCTCCACCCACAACCCCATTTACAAAAATGCCCCTCAATCCCCCTAATACTACCGACCACCTTTTGCTGACTTGATCCTTCCGCTATCAATGTATCTATCCTATGGAATAAAGATTTCAATTTGTGCAATAAATGTTGAAAAAAAAAGGAAAATAAAAAAACAATAAGCAAAAACTTAAAAAAAAAAAAAAAAAAAAAAATCTTGTAAAAGATCCAAGATGGGGAATAAACTAATGTCATTCAATAGAGAAATATAACATTAATTGCTACTTCACAAAATAAGAATAACGACTATTTTAACGGTTACTTTACAAAATAAGAATAATGGCTACTGAACGACAACTTTATTAGCTATACATATAATTAACTATTGCAAAAAAAGAGACTAATGATTTTTTTGCTTCCGCCGTACGTAAGTTAGAAGCGATGGCCTTAGTCGATCCCATCAATTCTCTATTAGATTCCACCGAGTGAAATTTAAAAATAAAAAATAATTTTTCAAAAATAATTAAATAATTGAATTTAGATATTTAATGCTTATTTAATTCATTTTTTAAAAACACAATGAAATTTTTATTATGTTTTACCCCCTTTTTTTTTAAGTTCAATTATAGTTTTTCTTTTGTTTTATCCATTTGTGCCAGATACTTTAGAAAATAGACCACATCAGACACGTGGAATGAGGTCATGAGGAACAAACATTCCAAACCTTGACCAAAACTCTGGGAGACCAGAGGAGATAGCCTGGGAACCAACGAGATAAATATGGTCATAATGTTGAAAAAAAAAAAAAAAAAAAAAAGAAGAAGAAGAAGTAGAAGAACAAACTCAAAAGGAAGAAAAAAAAAAAAGGATACGGAAAACTCTCCCTTTGATTAGGGTTTTAAGCCATTATCCACTTTACTAAAAAACTTTCTTTACAATCGAGAATATCTCATCAATTGCTACAGTTTGCTTCTTCTACTTCCTCTTTTTTCTTTCTTTAATTTTTTTATTTTTATATTTTTTAACATGAGCAAGACATTTCAAGATAGAAAAAATAGCGTAAGGTAAAATAAACCAAAAAGAAATAATACTTGCAAAGTAAACAAAGAAAGAAAAATCAATACTTTTTTTTTTTTTGGCGCTTCATCGAGCCCACGAATGGACCCCTCTAAAACAACCTTTTATGTCTTTACGATATTTTGTCAAGTCTATAAAGCAACTTGTCTACTTTCGGTACCGTAAGAACGTTACTTAGTTAGGGTTTAAGTTAGGAGCCCTTTAGTATACAAATTTAAAAAAAAAAAATGATTTGTAACTATTGAGGTTACCTTGGTTTAAAGAAGATAAGAACGGTTA
Source organism: Eucommia ulmoides (assembly GCA_016647705.1). Taxonomy (NCBI): domain Eukaryota; kingdom Viridiplantae; phylum Streptophyta; class Magnoliopsida; order Garryales; family Eucommiaceae; genus Eucommia; species Eucommia ulmoides. The sequence goes on from CM028338.1 coordinate 47,726,679, forward strand.
GGCCCTTTTTTTTTCTTTTTTCTTTTTTGCTTCTTGTTCTTCTTCTTTTTATTTTTTTATTTTTTTTTCGGTATGGACGATTTTTTTTGGTAGAAATTTTTTTTTTTTTTGGGAGTTAGAAGGTGGAAAAAAGGCAGAATTTCAGACTGGGGGGAGGGGGGCTTGTGTGTTCAAATTGAATTTCAAATCTCTGCTCTGCGTAAGAAAAATATGAATCATGTATAGTAAATAACAACGACGACTTATAATTACTTAATAATATAATTAACCTGCGATTTTTGCACACAAAGAAACCCTTCTCCACCATCCACGGTGTCCAAAAAATTGAAAATGGAAGACGGAACGTGATATTAAAAAACAGCATGCATAAAGATGAAAAATACAAAAAACTTAACTGAATTATAACTTAACTGAACCAACATTTCCATTGTTATTTATGGAATTTAAGCAAGAGTAATATTGTTCATTCTTGACATTTAATGAATATGGTTTTTTTACCAACAAAACTCTTAATATAGTTGATTCTCTATAAAAACTCTTAATATAGGCTAAAAATATAAAATTTTGAAAATAAAAATATAATGGAAAATAAAAGGGAAAAACAAAAATTAAAAACAAAATCCATAATAGAAAATATAGAATAAAGAAAACAAAAAATATAAAAATATAAAAATTAAAATTAAATTAAAAAAAATGAAAATAGAAAAATAAAAGTAATCAGAAAAAAAGGTTAGTAAAGGTAAAAAATTAATTTTTTGTAGTATTGACTTCAACAAATAAAAAATCATCAAAAAATAATGATTTTAACCCAACTGACCGGGAAAAACTATATGATAGGTCTCGACATTACTTTTAACAAATGAGAAGGGATCTTGAAGTTATATTTAACAGATAGTTTCGTTGTTATTACTACAAAGAACAAGGGGTTTGATTGAACTTTACCTTTTTTGGGAAAGATTTAATTGGTAGTCTAGTCTTCTAAATATACACCCCCCTTTGTTATCCCTATATTTTCGTTGTTATTATTACAAAGAACAAGTTCAATTATAGTTTTTCTTTTTTTTATCCATTTGTGCCAGATACTTCAGAAAATAGACGACATCAGACACGTGGAATGAGGTCACGAGGAACAAACGTTCCAAACCTTGACCAAAACTTTGAGAGACCTGAGGAGATAGTCTGGGAGCCAACGAGATAGATGTTGTCATAATATTGAAAAAAATAAGAAGAAGAAGAAGAAGAACGAAGTTAGAAGGCAGGAAAAAAAAAAAAAAAAAGATACAGAAAACTCTCCCTTCGATTAGGGTTTTAAGCCATTATCCACTTTACTAAAAAACTTCCTTTACAATCGAGAACATCTCATTAATTGCTACAGTTTGCTTCTTCTACTTCCTCCTTTTTCGTTCTTTAAATTTTTTATTTTTATATTTGTTAACATGAGCAAGACATTTCAAGACAGAAAAAATAGCATAAGGTAAAAATAAACCGAAAAAAAAAAAAAAAAAGTAAACAAGGAAAGAAAAATCAATACATCTTTTTTTTTTTCTGGCGCTTCATCGAACCCATGAATGGACCCCTCTAAAACAACCTTTTATGTCTTTACGATATGCTGTCGGGTCTATAATGCAACTCATCTACTTTGGGTACCATAAGAACATTATTTAGTGAGGGTTTAAGTTAGGAGCCCTTTAGTATACAAATTTCAAAAAAAAAAAAAAAAGATTTGTAACTATTGAATTTACCTTGGTTTAAAGAAGATAAGAATGGTTAGGCTTTTTTTTTTTTTTTTTTTTTCTTTTTTCTTTTTTGCTTCTTGTTCTTCTTCTTTTCATTTTTTTTTTTTTTCAGTATGGACGATCTTTTTCAGTAGAAGGTTCTTTTTTTTTTTTGGGAGTTAGAAGTGGAAAAAAGGCAGAATTTCAGACTGGGGGAGGGGGGCTTGTGTGTTCAAATTGAATTTCAAATAAATTATAAATTAAATATTTTCAGTAAATATTGAATTAGGATAATTTTATCTTTTCACTTAATTAACTAACATTTAACTTCTGTTATCTCAATTAACAAGCAATTTAGTCGTGGGTGACACATAGGGACAAAATATTTTGTAGGATTAAGCTCAAACTGTAATTTAATCCATTAATTAAACATTGTTTGTTACCCAGCTATTGCTAATCAGATTTTAATGCTAAACTCATAATTAATTGCAACTCTTAATGTGAGAAAGACAAAAAAAAAATTATTAAATGAGTGTGAATAATTTAAGAACTTAATTAAAATATTTAATAAATTACAAGGTACAAAGTGAAACAATGAGTCGCATATCAAAACAATTGTACTATCCTTGAAACAAGTCCCATATTCTCTCTCTCTTCTCTCAGTTTTCTCTCCCTTCTCTCTCTCTCTCTCTCTCTCTCTCTCATTTAGGTTGAAAAAAGGCCCACCCTTACTCTCTCTCTCAGTTTTCTCACCCATCTCTCTCTCTCATTACAGTAATAAAATGTCTCACTTTTTTTTTTTACTTAGGACCCGGGAATGTGATCCCTGGGTCCTTTGTATACTCGGGGATCACATCCCTGGGTATAAAGTTTAAAAAAAAAAATCGTCGTATACCCGGTGTTTCAAACACTGGATATATGACGCACTATTTTTTTGAACCCGGGGTTCGGAACTCCCAGTTCCAATACCCGAGGATCACATCCCCAGGTAGCACTACTCTCATAAATAAGTTGAGATTCAATTCTTTTCAGTATTTTTTTTTAAAATATAATTAAATAGTAAACAACTCACTATCCCTATATCATTTAAAAAAAATATTAAGTCAATTACTAGTTTACCCTTTAAATTACTAACATATATATATATATATATATATATATATATATATACTATGGCATAACTCATGGCTGAAGGCACGGGGGAAAAAAAAAAAAAAAAAAACACTAATATAATCTCCCATGTTTATACAATATTTTACAACTGTTTTATTAAAAATTAACAATAATTGACATTTAAATACTAGTGTTCAATAACACAAATATTTGCCTATTAAAATAATATACAACTACCAATCTAAATCTCATTAGTATTTATTTGTAGAGAATGATTTTATTTTATTTTTAGAATTGATACATAAGTAACAATTGAACATCAATAATCAATTATACAACAATAATAGCAAACAATCGAGTCCTACGATTAACATTGATCACAAAGAATAATAGATAACAATTAAACAACAGTGAAAAATTAAACAATAAAAAATTGATTGATCGCAAAGAATTAAAATTAAACTTGATTACAAAGAATAACAGATAACAATTAAGCAATAGTGAAAAATTAAAATTGATCACAAAGAAGCAATACTCTACAACACCCAGTGCAACTGAAACTTACAATATTACCCCGCGATTAAGTGATTGATTGTATGACATGAAGACATCGTGGAGACGTAATAATAAAATAACAGCAACTGATTAATTCGGCCCACTCCCCTTCATGCTAAATTGTGATTGCTGAGAATATGGAATGAAAATTTGAAATATATAAAATTAATTCAAATGAAATTTTAAATCAAAAAAATTGATGATGTTTGAACTAACCTCCTTCACACAGTGTGTTTAAATTCACCAAATGTATCTTCTTCAAGAGAACCTATTAAAACACTAAATAACAAACAATTTTTTGCTATATCAATGAACAGAAACAACAAACAAATTTTTCTATATTAGTGAATAGTAGGAGTGTTAAAAAACCTGATCAAACCACTGGGACGACCTGTTACCGCCCGAAATGTCCCTCCCCAAAATAACTCAAATGGAATCATGATTCGCGTATTATTTTAGCCATATTTTGTCTATAATGGACAATTCAATTCAATTCAATTCAATCCAATCCAATCAAGTTAACATTCAGGAAATAAGAAAACAAAAACTGTATCAATCATGATAAGAAGAGAGATGAGATAGAGAGCAAATGTTTTTTTTTGCTTGACAAAATAGAGAGAATCAGTAACAGTTTATATGGAAACGAAAAATATTTGCACAATGAACACGAAGAAGAGCATGAAGACGAAGGAACATTACTAGCCCAATATTTCGACACTGTTGTTGCGTCGTCGGCTGAGTTTGTTGCTGTTGCTACATTGTCGGCTGAGTTTGCAATTGATCCTGTCTATGGTGGTCACAAATCTTATCCGTACACATCTCGCTCAGCTAAGGTTCAATCGAGTGTAAAGGGCAACCCAGTGTTACAAAACTTCTGCTATACGCGGTCCAATGAAACAAAAAAAAATGAACGAATTCATCATCATTTAAATCACACAAAACTATAGTGAGATGCATAGAACAAACTAACTCAACAACATCAAAGTAAGTATCGGTGGCTCTATTAGAAGCAACATGATCAGTTCAAATTAAAAGAAATAATCACCGAAATTCGAATTTCAAACACGATTCATTGAAAAGCAACTCAACTAAGGTTAAATTGATATTCGAGAGAACGAAACGTGGTAATGCTTTCGATCAATCTCAATTTCAAAAGCAGTCAAACAGGAGATGATCAAAATCATGAAAAATAAAGGAAGGAATTAAAGATACCTTTCGGCAACAGAGAATAGGGCATTGGAATGGAAGAGCATCCGAAAACAATGTCGTCGCCGTCGCTCTCAGCTCATTGTTCGTCTTCTGGAGGTTTGGACGCCGAAAACATCAGCGTTTTTTCTATCCACTCCCGCCACTTCTTCCAACAGAATATCAAACAAATATTATGCCTAAATTGGGTAAGTCCAAGAGAAAATAGCTTAAATTCAACATAAAAATGTAACCCTCCATAACTAACTTTTTTTTTTTTGGTTTAAACTCATTTATAAATTTTGGGTGTATAGAGACAGTTGTTTGAGGTGGCGTTTGGTTGGCATTTCTATTCCAAGAGTTCTGTTTTTGTTTTTTTTTGGAAGAAGAGAAAACAGAAATCCATAAACCATTACATTCCAGAACTCATATATTTTCGTTCCAAAATGAAAACCCAATTTTTTTTTGGTTTTCGTATAACTTTTTCTGTTCCCAAAATGGAATTCATAGCTAATTAGTGGCGTTTGTTTAGTGTTTCTCTTCCCAGATTTCAACTTTTGTTCCCCAAAAAACATGAAACCGAAACAAATTAATGAGATTAGAATAAGAACCCATTTCTTTCTTGTTTCCATTGTGGGAAAAAAAGATTGAGAACAAAAAACACTAAGCAAACTTGACTTTACAACTACGAAATTTGGGAAATTCACATTCAAGTTAACATCAAGTAAATGTGATTGGAAACAAAAGAAAGTAGGTGTATTATCATTTTACCTGTTATTGAAATCGGAGATAACTTGAAATCAATAGTATTAATGTTATGTACTCATATTTTTAGAACAAAACTACTACTACCGATGGAAGGCTTTCTAACGCTAATTGGGTTTCCTTTCCCCGGTTTTGAATCGGTAAGAACAAAATCCTCACCCTCATCACCAGCTCCTATAAGCTGAAAAGACCGATTAAATAAGGAGAAAAAAAAATAGCCTCATATAAGTGAAATTCAAGAGTGAAGGTCTTTCAATTCATATGTATTTTTTTTTTAAAAAAAGTACTTTGGAAAACATTACCAAAATTAATAATATTATGCTCTCATATTTTCATAACAAAATTCTAGGAACACAGTAGAAGTGTTCCCAGTTTTATTACCTTCTCCAAATGAACTGTCACTCGATTTGTTGAATTGGAAGACATAATTATAAAATAGGATCATGGGCGTCATAGTTATAGGTTTTGTCTACATTTTACACATCATTCATCAATGCTTTGATTTTATTTTTCTTTTCTTATTTAATACCAAAAGATAAAAATATGGGTCTGCCTGAAAAGACTTCCACCCTGGAAAGATGGAAAAATCTTTGCAATTCCAATTTAAAAGACCAACCAAATCATTGCAAAAGCAAAATAATGTATAATGGCTCATCTTTTAATTTGTAAAGCTAAAAAAAAACAAAAACAACTCGCTATGTTTGCAGTTTTGTAGAACAAATTTCTATGCACAGAACAAAGATTATTCCCAAAAATTTATGTTTCCGCTCCAAGTTTTTTTGTGAACAAAAGCATAAATCCGGGAACGTAAATACTAAACAAAATAACTCAATAGTCATATAGGAATAAAAACACTAAACACTAAACAATTCAATCAGAAATATGTGAAAAGTGAAAACAACTAAATAACTCAATTAATTATCTAAAAACAACAATAGAAAGAACAAAATTAGAAAAATCCTTAAATATATCCTTACCAAATTTTCAATCAAGCTTATCGCAATCCAATTTGAGCTTAAGTCCAAATGACCAACCTTGAACCTTAATGATCACTGATTATCTCCCTACACAGAACAAATGAAAATAAAAAAAAAAAAAAAAAAAAAAACCAATCAAAGGAAGAACACTAACAATTGTATTTTAAAATAACAAAATTTTCAAGTAAATTTTCTAGAAACACAACAAATTTATTTTCCCATTTCTAATTATATTCTCATATTTCTCATACAGTTCCAGATTGTAATTAAAAAAAAAAAAAACTGAGATAAAAATTAAAAGTAAATATATTTTCTTACCTAAAATCAATAATCAAATCTCATAAATTTACAGGAATCCAACCTATCAAATAGCCTCGTTATTCTAAGTTGTTTCTTTTCATGTTGAAGCGAAATGAAGAATGAAACCAAATTTCAAAGCAACAAAATGTAAAACTGAATCTAACATCAAAATCCAACAAAGCTTGAATCTGAATGCAAATATGAAGCTGAAATATATAGAATATGCAATGATTTTGTTGTCGAAGATTGGAATGTAATACATTGAACCATGTGAGAGGAAAACATAGCTGAGAGAGCAACAATAAAAAGGAAAATAGATCTGTGAACGAAAAAGAAAAATGAAACGATGAACACGTAGGTAAATCTAAAAAAAATGTTCTAATCAAAATTACCAATGCAATCTATGGGCGAAAAAGGAAAATAGAGAAATGAACCATGTATGTAAGAACAAAAGTCAGATCGAGCAGATGGATGATGAGAACCAACAAGCAACATCAAAGGACACATTGCATGTCCCGATTGGGCCCATTACTAGGGCTTGGAAGATCAAAGAAGCACTTAATGGACTAATTTAAGAGCTTTCGGTTGAATCGAAAATAATAAAGCCCAAATTAGGCCCAAATGACGATCAAGGCCTAATCCATCTCATCAAAGCAAGTGAATGGTTTAAACATGAACTCAAATGGACCAAGACTTGTGGACCACGAAATTCCTATCATATTTATTTTATTATTTTAAGTCTTTTAATTATTTTAGGCTGATTGTAAGCTTGATTGCCAAGTAAATCATTTCCTTTTCCAACTAGGAATGTAAGGCAAATTAGGAAACTTCCTTATTCTTTATTTAGCAATTAGATTTTAGGGTTTCCTTTTTCCTCCATGTAGACCCACGAATTTCGAAGTGTATTAGGGTTTCTTTTCTTATTCTCTTGGCCACCTATTTAAGGAGCTTTGTAGCCCACGAATTTTACATTACTTTGATTAATAAAAATTGTGAGAGTTTTCTCTTTAGTTCTTCAGAGAACTTTTTCTGAACTTATCAAGAGTTTCTTGTGGCGTTCAAACTTATATCTTTGATTCGTGATTCATTATAATCATTGGGTCAAGATCATTATACCATTGGTTCGCGTTTCGTTCATAAACGTTGGGTCAAGGTAATCTATCTTTCAATTTCTGTATTTTTAGCTCGTTCAAAAATCTGATTTAGTTTCGATCTTCGCGAAGAAACCCTAAGTTGGTTTCGGGTCTCACTAATCCTTTGGTGAGGTTCGCATCATTTGGTATCAGAGTAAGGTCTAAATCAGGTTTCATCTATCCTTTTTCTTTTTCGTTCTTTCATATCTATTCCTTCATAATTTTTTTTTTCTTGACCAAATTATATCATCAGATCTATTGCCTTTTTTTTTCTTTTCGTTCTAATTCAAATCTGGTCCAATCTTGAAAAAAAAACGCGATGCATCTTTGTTCTGATCATATTTTTTGTTTAAATATTGTGCTTCTTCAAATCTCAAATTAAAGTTGCTGGTTTTCAAAAAAAAAAAAAAAAAAATTGAGAAAATTCAGCCCCCCCAACAAAAATTGAGAATAATTTCTTCTTATTTTACTTTATAAACTTTTCTTTGTGCTTTTTTTGTTCCCTTTGTTTCGTTCCTAAAATCTCATTCTTAGTGAATCAAATTGTTGAGTTTGGATTGCTACAAGGAAATTTGTGATTGAGATTGATTAAGTTCAATAAAGAACTAAAAGAGAGAACTAAAGAGTGGAAAAAGGTAAGAGAGTGTGAGCTTATAAGAGGGTAAAAGCCGAATTTGAGTGATACACGAGTGGAGTGACATAGTTTGAGTGCAAACACGTGAGGGAGTGTTTGTGAGGTTTGCTAACTTTGTTTTGCAGGTTACTAAACATGTCTCGAGAAATAAACAAAGGCTCGTCCGATGAAGCACATGAAAGGATGGACATAATAGACGCAAAAGTTTTCTACAAGGCCTTGGAGTAAAAGTTTCAACAGTTGAACTTGCGGTTTGATGAAGTGCATGAGCGGCTTGACAAAGTTGAGTCTAGTGCACAAAAGGGGCAGCCACCGAGAGCTCCTAATGTGCAACGAAGATAGAGGAATCAGCCTCGGTTCGTGTATAAAGATGATTATGGGGATGACCTAGATGAAGACGATCGGGCCTCTAATGCAAGCTTGTGCAGATTTGGGAGTGGACATGGGAATAGAGAAGATAGACATGGGGAGCGGATTGATAATAACTTGGAAAGTATCAAGGTGAAGATACCCTCATTCCAAGGGGAAAACAATCCTGAAGCATACTTGGAGTGGGAGAAGAAGGTGGATTTGATCTTTGAGTGCCACAACTACTCCGAGGAGAAAAAGGTAAAACTCGCTGTGATTGAGTTTATTGACTATGCTATAATATGGTGGGATCAACTTGTGATAAACAGGAGAAAGAACCATGAGAGGCCTATTGTGACGTGGGCGGAAATGAAGGCCATCATGAGGAGGCGATTTGTCCCTAGTCACTACTATAGGGACTTGTATCAGAAATTACAAAGCCTTACGCAAGGCTATTGGAGCGTGGATGATTACTACAAGGAGATGGAGGTCGCTATGATCCGGGCTAATGTCGAGGAGGATAGAGAAGCTACCATGGCAAGGTTCTTGAGTGGGTTGAATCGGGACATTGCCAACGTGGTAGAGTTGCAACATTATGTGGAGTTGGAGGACATGGTTCACATGGCCATAAAAGTGGAACGACAGCTTAAAAAGAAAGGAACTCGGTCATTTCAAAATTCAAGCTCCTCTAATTCATGGAGGCTGAATGGGAGGAAGGACAAATGGGTTGTTTCAAAGTCCAAAACCGAACCCCCAAAACGGAGAGATGATGTTCCCATTGCCAACAAAGGTAAAACCGAAACCCAAACTAGTAACCGTGATATTAAATATTTTCATTGTTTGGGAATAGGTCACATAGCCTCACAATGCCCAAATAAGAGGACCATGATTGCACGTGTTGATGGAGAGGTGGAAACCGAAAGTGAGAGTGATGATGACCAGATGCCACAACTTGAAGATGCTTGTGATGATGATGTGGAGTACCCAGTGGAGGGAGAGTCACTTGTGGCAAGGCGTGCTCTAAGTGCCCAAGTTGCGGAGAATGACATGGAACATCAAAGGGAGAATATATTTCATACTAGATGCCACGTCAACAACAAGGTATGTAGTATGATCCTTGATGGGGGAAGTTGCACTAATGTAGCTAGCACTACTTTAGTAGAGAAACTGAATTTACATACCTTGAAACACCCTAGACCTTATAAATTGCAGTGGTTGAATGATTGTGGGGAGGTTCAGGTAAATAAACAAGTGTTAGTTTCCTTTTCGATTGGGAAGTACAAGGATGAAGTATTTTGTGATGTTGTTCCAATGCATGCGGGTCACATATTGTTGGGCGGGTCACATATTGTTGGGCAGGCCATGGTAATTTGATAGGAAGGTTATTCATGACGGGTTCAAGAATAGGCACTCATTCGTCAAAGACAATAAAACCATTACTCCTGTGCCGTTGACTCCAAAACAAGTGTATGAGGATCAAATGAAATTGAAAAGAGAGAATGAGTTAAAAAAAACTTGTGAGACCGAGAGTTCAAAAAAAGATGAGAAAAAAGAGAGTGGAAATATAAAAGAGAGTGAAAAGCAAAAAAGAAGTGGAAAAAATGAGAGAAAAACAGAGAAACAAGGGAGCTTTTATGCTAAGGCGAGTGATATCAAGAGTGCTTTGTATGCTAACCAGCCTATATTTGTACTATTGTACAAAGAGGAGTGTTTTAGTGCTAACAAATTTAACCAATCTTTGCCTAGTGTTGTTGTTTCTTTGTTGCAGGAATTTGAGGACGTGTTCCCTAACGATGTGCCTAGTGGATTGCCACCTATTCGAGGCATTGAGCATCAAATTGACTTTGTGCCAGGTGCAACAATTCCTAACCGACCAGCCTATAGGAGTAATCCAGAGAAGATGAAGGAACTTCAAAGGCAAGTGGAGGAGTTGTTAGCCAAGGGACACGTAAGAGAGAACATGAGTCCGTGCGCAGTACCAGTACTACTTGTGCCTAAGAAGGATAGAACTTGGCGTATGTGTGTTGATTGCCGAGCTATTAACAACATTACAATAAAGTATCGACATCTCATTCCTAGGTTAGATGACATGTTAGATGAGTTGCATGGGTCATGTATTTTCACTAAAATTGATTTGAAAACTGGGTATCACCAAATTAGGATGAAAGAAGGTGATGAATGGAAAACTGCCTTTAAAACTAAATATGGATTGTATGAGTGGTTGGTAATGCCTTTTGGGCTAACTAATGCACCAGGTACATTCATGAGGTTAATGAATCATGCATTGCGTGCGTTTATAGGCAAGTTTGTTGTGGTCTATTTTGATGATATTTTGGTGTATAGTAAGAGCTTAGATGAGCATATTGATCATTTACATTGTGTGCTTGATGTTTTGAGAAAAGAAAAATTATATGCAAATTTAAAGAAATATTCCTTTTGCTTGGACAAAGTTGTGTTTCTTGGCTATGTTGTTAGCTCAGAAGGGATTGCAATGGATGAGGAAAAGGTGAAGGCTATCAAAGAATGGCTCACACCTAAGTCAATCACGGAGGTAAGAAGTTTTCATGGTTTGTCTAGTTTTTATCGTCGATTTGTTAAAGATTTTAGTACACTAGCCGCACCACTCACTGAAATTGTCAAAAAATCCGTGGGTTTTAAATGGGGTATGGAGCAAGAGCGTGCATTTAATGAGATTAAAGAATGGTTATGTGGTGCTTCTTTATTAGCATTACCTAATTTTTCTAAAACTTTTGAGATTGAGTGTGATGCTTCAGGAATAGGCATTGGAGCTGTTTTAATGCATAAAAATCGGCCAATAGCATACTTTAGCGAAAAACTAAATGGGGCAGCATTAAATTACCCAACATATGATAAGGAGCTTTTTGCGTTAGTGAGAGCATTGGAGACTTGGCAACATTACCTGTGGCCGAGAGAGTTTGTCATACATACCGATCATGAGTCCTTGAAGCACTTGAAGGGACAAAGTAAGTTAAATAGAAGGCATGCCAAGTAGATGGAATTCATTGAAACCTTCCCTTATGTAATCAAATACAAATAAGGTAAGGAAAATATTGTGGCTGATGCACTCTCCAGAAGGTACGCCCTTGTCTCTACATTAAATGCAAAGCTACTGGGGTTTGAATATGTTAAAGAATTGTATGCTAATGATGATGATTTTGCTGGTGCGTTTGGTGCATGTGAGAAGACAGCGTTTGGTAAGTTCTATAGACTAGATGGGTACTTGTTTAGAGAAAATAGACTTTACATGCCTAATAGTTCTATGCGTGAGTTACTCGTGCGTGAAGCACATAGGGGTGGTTTGATGGGTCATTTTGGTGTGAGAAAGACTTTAGACGTGTTGCATGAACACTTCTTTTGGCCAAAGATGAAACGTGATGTGGAGAGAGTTTGTGCTAGGTGTGTTACATGTAGGCAAGCCAAATTTAGAGTCTTACCACATGGATTATATACTCCATTGCCCGTACCTAGTATGCCTTGGATGGATATTTCCATGGACTTTGTTTTAGGCTTGCCTAGGTCAAGGAAAGGTAGGGATTCAATTTTTGTGGTTGTTGATAGATTCTCTAAGATGGCACATTTCATATCTTGTAATAAAATTGATGATGCGACCCACATCGCTGATTTGTTCTTTAGAAAGATAATACGTCTCTATGGTGTTCCTAAGAGTATTGTATTTGATCGTGATGTTAAGTTCCTAAGCTATTTTTGGAAAGTTTTGTGGGGAAATATGGGAACTAAATTATTGTTCTCAACTACTTGTCACCCCCAAATGAATTAACAAACCGAGGTAGTAAATCGAACTTTATCTACTTTGTTGCGTACTATAATTCAAAAGAACTTGAAAAATTGGGAGGATTGTTTGCCGTTCATTGAATTTGCTTATAATCGGAGTGTCATTCTACTACTGATTTTTCACCATTTGAGATTGTTTATGGTTTTAATCCACTAACTCCTTTGGATTTGTTGCTTTTGCCAGTCAATGAGAGGGCTAGTTTGGATGGACAAAGAAGGCTGAGATGGTGAAGAAACTCCATGAAAGTGTACGACAACACATAGAGAAGAAAAATGAGCAATATGCAAAGAAAGCAAATAAGGGTCGTAGACGAGTCATCTTTGAACCTGGTGATTGGGTTTTGGTACATATGAGAAAAGAAAGATTTCCAGCCCATAGGTGGACCAAGCTACATCCTAGAGGGGATGGTCCATTTCAAGTCCTTCAGAGGATCAATGATAATGCGTACAAGTTGGATCTTCCAGATGAGTATAACGTTAGTGCTACATTTAATGTCTCTGATCTTTCTCCGTTTGATGTAGGTGAAGATTCGAGGTCGAATCCTTTTGAAGAGAGGGGGGATGATGAGAACCAACAAGCAACATCAAAGGACACATTGCATGTCCCGGTTGGGCCCATTACTAGGGCTTAGAAGATCAAAGAAGCACTTAATGGACTAATTCAAGAGCTTTCGATTGAATCGAAAATAATAAAGCCCAAATTAGGCCCAAATGACGATCAAGACCTAATCCATCTCATTAAAGCAAGTGAATGGTTTAAACATAAACTCAAATGGACCAAAGCTTGTGGACCACGAAATTCCTATCATATTTATTTTATTATTTTAAGTCTTTTAATTATTTTAGGCTGATTTGTAAGCTTGATTGCCAAGTAAATCATTTCCTTTTCCAACTAGAAATGTAAGGCAAATTAGGAAGCTTCCTTATTCTTTATTTAGCAATTAGATTTTAGGGTTTCCTTTTTCCTCCATGTAGACCCACGAATTTCAAAGAGTATTAGGGTTTCTTTTCTTATTCTCTTGGCCACCTATTTAAGGGGCTTTGTAGACCCACGAATTTCACATTACTTTGATTAATAAAAATTGTGAGAGTTTTCTCTTTAGTTCTTCAGAGAACTTTTTCTGAACTTATCAAGAGTTTCTTGTGGCGTTCAAACTTATATCTTTGATTCGTGATTCATTATAATCATTGGGTCAAGATCATTATACCATTGGTTCGCGTTTCGTTCATAAACGTTGGGTCAAGGTAATCTATCTTTCAATTTCTGTATTTTTAGCTCGTTCAAAAATCTGATTAGTTTCAATCTTCGTGAAGAAACCCTAAGTTGGTTTCGGATCTCACTAATCCTTTGGTGAGGTTCGCATCAAGATGCGAAGAACATCAATCTCACCGGGGCTAGGGTTGGACTGAACAACAATCTCATCGTGTCTCTTGATTTGGATCCTCCACTTCTCGTAATTGAAAAACTAATCTGATATATTAAGAATATGTATATTAATCTAATATATTTCATCTCTTGATTAAGTAATTGAAGAAATTATTTTGATTACCTATCATAAGTCGGAAGTTGCTCGATCACATCCCATCTCAGTGCCTCTGCATTAATCGATCCTTTGAATTCTGAAACTCCCGAACAATTGTTCTCGATTTGCATCGATTATTGATCTAGATCTGGACTGAAAGCGGAGGAGGAGCTTTGCGAAGGAGATGAGTGTGAGAGATGAGGTGAAGATTTTTTGAAGCGGATGAGGAGCTTTGCGAAGGAGATGAGCGTGAGAGATGAGGCAAAGATTTTTCAAATCTAAGGCGGTGGAGTTGTCGATGGAGTCACAGGTCACCAAATAAGATTGGATCTGATCTAATTTGCATGCAACATCAATTCGACGGAGACAAAGGCCGATTTTCGGCGATGGCGATGGAACGTGATTTCAATGGCAATGGAACGGTGATGGCGGATTTAATCACGCGAGATTGACGGCGGTGGATGGTGGCGGGGCGACATGTGAGGCGTGACAGCCATGGATGGTGGCGTCGACACATCGTGGAAGAGGGGGTCGATCTATGGCGGTGAGAGGAGAGGCATCAAGAGTGATGCGGGGCCGGTGTAGGATGGGGAAGGTAGATGGGGAAGGAACTCAGTTTAAATCTCGTATTCACTTGAAAACAAAAATCAACCACAAAAATAAAATACATGCACATTAGGACTTCGAAGCAAACAATTGAGCATTTACCATTTTAAGAGACAATATCATGCCTAGAAAAAACTACAAAAAAAAAAATCTTTGATTTAACCAAGCGAAACTTATTTAGGGGGTGAAAAAAACACATTAGAATTCAAAAAATTAATTGCTGCAATATATAACAGAAATCAACAAAAGAAAATATTTTCAAAATATTCACTAAATTCAAACCATGAAATTCACACCTGGACAGGATGCATTGCATTCTCAGGTCACGTGGACTCGTATTTCATCACCTACTGACCAACGATCACTTCGCCCCATATGTTCCTCTTCTGATCCATGAAATTTGTTCTAAAAATAAAACAATAACTAGAAACACCAAAAACTATTGAATACTACCCCATTGATGAAAGAACCAAAAAAAAAAAAAAGCAATCTAAGAGTGATTTACCAAATAGTTGAACCTTCAAACAAAAGCGATCCCTATCCTTGGTCTTCTTATCAAGAGAAAAAAGAGAAAAGCTTAAATATTTTACTAAACAAATGTCAAGGAAAACATCGGATGAACACTTTCGGATGTCATAAAAATATCACACACACACCACTCCCTCAGAGGAAAGAAGAAGAATTACCAAACGAGATTCAACTTTCACAAAGATAGAAATTAATTGGTACTCACCTTCTTCACCCTGCATTTCTGGCAAAGACGACATCGTCGACGTGGACGGCAACGGGGTCAACGACGGTGTTGCTTCATGTTCGCAGCCTAATCTGAGAAATATAGGTAGATGATATCACCAATAATCGCCATAGTCTACCTACTCGATGCGTACCTGAGAAATTCGTACAGCTAAATCAAGAAAATCTAAAAAGGGAGAGAGACAGAGAGGGCTTTGTAATTGCGTACACCACAAATCGGTTAGGGTTTTACAATTACAAATCGCAGATCATGAGAAGAGGAATGGGGGCGGATCGCAAATTGGGAGAGGGAAAGAAGTCTTTGCATCGCTTATATGGGATAGAAGGGTGGGGACAGACTACAGATCGGGAGATGGGAGAGAGGGCTTGGCAATTGCATATCGCAGATTTGGGGATGGGATCATACATATTGCAAATCAGCATGGCTATAACAAAATAGCGATAGAGGCGGATAGTGTTATGATGGAGATGGCTCAAAGAAATGTGAATCATTTGGAAAGGCGTAGCAGAATCAGTAAGAGGGAGAGTTGATGGCCGCGGCGATGTTGGTTGCAATGGCGATAGCGATGAGCGTAAGATAGAGCACAGAGAGAGAAGGGGAGGGCGGATAGATTTCCTAAATAAGGGAAAAAGAGATGTGGCGGCTGTTGGTAATCCTAATTCTAATAGATTTGATCTAACGGCTATAAAATTTCTAGGCTTTTGTCTCTCATCCGACGGTCATGAATATACCCATTATGATTTATTATATATATATATATAGAGAGAGAGAGAGAGAGAACACAAACATTAACGGCAGTAGCTAACACGAACACGAACGACAACGGTGGCGAACACGATTTTCAGATCCAAAATTTCTATGATTTAATATATATAGATAAATAGATAGATAGATAGAGAGAGAGAGAGAGAGAACACAAAGCTAATGGACAATGAATACCTCAAAATAAAGGTTTGGAATTCCCTTAGGTGGCATTTGGTACGCGAAATTTGAGACGGGATTGAAATAGTCATGAGAAAGGTCATTCTATTCCTATATTTGGTACATAAGATTAAATGTCATTCTCATTATCAATGATTTTTTAATCTCACAAAACATGAAATTAACCAATACCAAGATAAATTTAGTATTAGTTAATCTCAATTACATGAGATTAAGTTTTAATCATTTATTGGCCAAAAAGCAAGACCAAATAGAATTGGAATGAAATTTAATTAAATTAATTATTATACCATTTGAAAATTTAATCAAATTATTATTTTACATCTTGGTGTCATTCTAATACCACATGTAATCTCTTTTGTCACCAAATATAAGAGTGGTAATGATCATTCCATTCTATTACCATACTAATTTAAATTCTATTGTCATTTCATTCCATTCTATTCCAGCGTACCAAACGCGGCGTTAGTGGCTCCCTTGGGACAGTGGCTCAACACAGGTTTGTAGTCTCGGCATAGTGGCTCCCCAATGAAAAGAAGTTTGTAGGTTAATTACTTCTTGCATTTCGTAAGGTTTGATAAATGAAGAGAACGAGACAGGTCGGCAAGTAACATAGTATTAGGGTTTTGTTTATTATATATTCAAGGGCATGTTTGTCTATTTATTATTTTTTTATCTGTTGAAGCAGAAAATAAATAAAGAACGAGTTTACCAAAATTTCTTGGGATGAGTCGCGGACTAGATCGCTCTCTTTAAGACGTTTCGCGGCTCTGCCTAAGAACGTGCAAGCAGTGTAACAGTCTCGTCGTCCCCAGGATAAAACAGCCCAGAATCACCTCTGTCTAGAATCTTCTTTACACAACAGAAGGCCTGAATACTAAACACCCACTCACTGTTTGAACAAACAAACAGACTGCTTGGAAATCGAAATTTAAAAGAAATAAAACTATTTCTGATGAAGAAGAAGACTGAAAGCAATTCTGTATTGCTGTTTCAGATCAAGAAGAAGGCTGAAAACTTATTCTATGTTTTAAAACTAAGGAAGAAGCCAGTATTTATAAGGGAAAATTTCGAAACCGAAAATTTAATTTCTTAAACGTTTTTTTTTTTTTATTAAACGTTTCAAACGTTTAATTTTTTAAACGTTAATTTATGAACGTTATATATATATATATATATATATATATATATATATAAACGTTTCTTTAAAACGGTTCAAGAAAAAAAAAACATTTTCATTAAAATGTTTTTTTTTTTTAATTAAACTGTTAAAAAAAATATTTTAAATAAAAATTTTTCAAAAAAAATAAATAAGTGCCACCTCGTCACACGCGCGACTCGACTCGACACGGCACGGCCGGACGGACGGTGACGGCGCGCGCGTGTGTGGTAAACCGGTAGGGATGTAACTCCTCTCCCCTCCACAAAATGTGGGTACCCCTTGAGGCACATCCCAAGTGTCTCACATACCCCTAGATATCCTCATTAATTTCACCTCTCCCAACCAATGTGGAATAAAAAGGCTAGAAGAAATTACACATTTGACACTTTCTATTCTTAAAATTTTAATTAAAATTCATTTGTTTCAACAATCCCCCACTTGAATTTTTAAAAACAATTTTTTTCATCGAGCAGTATAATTCAATATAAGATTGGACATAAGAAAATGTGTCTATCGACTTGAACCTTTACATAGTGAAGATGCTTTAGATTATATTAGACTAACTCGTAGTTTTGAACTCTATCTCTAACAACATCACACACACAACCCTATCAAGGTGTAGTCCAAAAGCCCGTGCTTTACGGCCATGCACGTATATCCCAGTATAGTGAATGCTCTAGAGAATTTTGCCCAAAATTCCATAGGAAACGGCCACACTTTCACATTAACATAGGTGAATCTATCAAGAGTACTATTGTAGCTAGGTACTCCACTCCAAATAGAGTATAGATCTCATTAAGAGTTAATAAAAACTCAACCTTCTATCGCTTCAAGATATCATGCTTTAAACAGCACATTTATGAAATAGAAGTCAAAATTTATAGCATGATTTTTCTCATATCACTTCATGAGTTTGTTATTACCCTTTGAACCTATTTCTTGGGATCTCCAGTCTATAGGTTGGGTTTCCCTCACAAGTGACTCGTCAATCTATGGGCTTGAGTCCCATTCCTTTCGAGGTTCTGTAAACCTTTTCTCGAGCTAATCCTTTCATCAAATGATCGGCTAAGTTATCATCAGACCGTACATGATCCACTCTCATAGCCCCTGTAGAGATATACTCTCTAATAGTGTTGTGTTTGCGACGTATTTGTCGCTTTTTTCCCTTATAATAACGGTTCTGAATCTTTGCAATAGCCGCGATACTATCACAATGGATCAAGACAGCTGGAATCGATCTCTCCCATAAAGGGGTATCAGAAAGCAGGCTCCTTAACCACCCTGCTTCCTCGCTAGCCGAAGCTAGTGCAATCATCTCAGACTCATAGTAGATTGAGCCAAAATAGTCTGTTTCTTAGATTTCCAAAAAACAGCTCCACCAGCTATACTAAATATATAACCGCTAGTTGCCTTGCAGTCATCTGAAATGGTGTTCCAATCAGCATCGCTATATCCTTCTAGAACAGCGGGAAACTTCTGATAATGTAATCCAAGGTTCATAATTCTTTTTAAATATCTCATAATCCTATCAATAGCATGCCAATGTTTAAAGTTATGGAATTTGTTGTACAAAAGGAGTGAACACATTTCGTCTTCGAAGGGGACTATCAAGTGGTGACTTTGAATCCCGAAGCTCAACGGATGATACAACTCATCTGTTGGCCACTTAATAGATTATTGTTCTATCCCACATCAATGTTGGACCTCTCGATATTCATTTGCATTAGTTTGGCAAAGTTCACCTTACGTGTGAGGGGCGTATTGAATCCCACATCACTTGTATTGCCTGATTTTGAGCTATATATAATCTTAAAACAATTCTCCTCTTACAAGATGTTTCTTGAGAGTGAGTTAGGCCTATTAATACCACGTGACCAATTAGCTACTACTCTTTCATTAAGAGACAGGGGAATGAAGATGCCCATGTGGTAGCAAAGCATTAGTTCACTTCAAAGGTATCTAGAATCAAATGGAACTCTCCTTCCCATTTTTTATGCCTATGGTAGCAAGGTCATCATTGTACATCTCTTTTTCTATCATCAATTTTCTCTTATAATTTTCTCATAAAAAAGTAAAATAATAATTATTATTAATTATTTTTTTAACTATATAATCAAGTTTAAAATTAGAATTTTATTTTTAAAATTTATCCAATTTCTTTTTTTCATTTTTATCTTTAATGTCCATTACTATGTTTAAAATTAAAAATTAGTAACCGTTGAAAGAATTTAGAAAAATTATGATTTCAAGGTTAATTAGTTTAAATCGCAATTTTAATATTATATATATTGGGGAAAATGTATTAAATGCTGGATTTTGTTATTTAAGATCATGTGCTTTATTGTTTTTCCTCTTTCTGTAGATTTTGGTATTTCTTAGGCAACCCATAATGACAAGAATTTTGGTAGAGCCCAAGACTTTGCAAATTAAGCCTTTAATTTTGATTGTTTTTAGGTAAAATAAGCGTTTGGACTCATACGAAGTAGCAAACAATTCGATTATTTGTCTATTTTTTTATTGGACTACATAGCTTCACGGAAGATAAAAATTAAACTATTTGATCCTATATTTGAATTTGGTCCAAATTAAGTGACCACTCACTAATTTTTCAGAATTACAAGTTGAAGAGATCTTTCATATTAAGTTGAATTCAAATCGGTAACAATTTTTTTTTAGAAAAACACAATTCGACTATTATTATGTTAAATTTACACGTGTTATTTTTGTTTGCTAAAATTGTTGATTGAGATTTCATTTTAAACCTATTATTTAGACGAATTCGTTTGTGTGATTAGATTAAGCAAACAAGTAATCGAAATGTAATTATTTATAATTATATTAAGAAATTATTAGTGGAGGAATTATACTGCTTAAAAAACGAAAATCAATGCGTTCAATTCAAATTCAATGCGTACCAATTTCACTAATTTGAATTGAACGCGTTGATTTTCTTTTTTAAGTAGTATTATATAATTGTGAACAAAAAAATAGTTAGAATGAGTATTAGATGTGGGGATAGTTTTCAGTTGTCATATCTTACCATATAAAGAATGACTGAGATCAATCCGTAACCAAGATTTTACCACAACCCAAATTAAGCCACTTAGAGTAACTCCAACCTAATAACTATGTCAAGAGTCAAATGGTGTAACTATCATTTTGACTAAACAAACTTAAAAATTTAGGTTTCTATCGAAGAGTCATTACTATGGGCATTTTATAATTTGCCAACTAAGAGTCATGTTTGATCGTTGGCACTAGCTATATCACCCACGAAGACAGTCGAAATATTGACCACTTTCTGACATTGACCAAACAAATGATCCATGGTTTGAATGCCTCCGGAGCATCTCGAATAGATTCTGGCTGCATTGCTCCCTCTTACGAACTTGAATTGGTTAGTAACTGTTGTAGCAGAAAATAAATAAAGTACGAGTTTACCAAAATTTCTTGGGATGAGTCGCGGATTAGGTTGCTCTCTTTAAGACGTTTCGCGGCTCTGCCCAAAAACGTGCAACCAGTGTATCAGCCCTGTCGTCTCCAGGATAAAACAGCCTAGAATTCTTCTCTGTCTAGGACGTTCTTTGCACTGTAGAAGTCCCGAAAACCAAACACCCCCACACACTGTTCGCAAAGCGAACAAACTGCTCGGAAACCAAAATCGAACTGAAGAAACAGTATCGGAACAGATCGGAACAATTCCGGAAGAACAAAACAGTGAAAACCGAAACTGTTTCAGAACAGTTCGGAACAGAAACAGAAACACTATTTTTCGTTGCTAAAACTAAGGGAAAAAAACTTGTATTTATAGGAGGAAAACAAATAAACCGTTTAAAAAAAAAATTAAAACCGAAATTAATAAAAAAAACGTTTAATTTAAAAAAACGTTAACAGTTTTTTTAAAACGTTTATAAATCAAAACATTTTTAATAAATGAAAACGTTTTTTTTTTTTATTTAACGGTTTAAACGTTTTTTTTTTTTTTATTTATTCAAACGGTTTTTTTTTTAAATAAAATGTTTTTTAAAAAAATATTTTTCTAAAAAATAAATAAGTGTCATCTCATCACACGCGCAACGCGACTCGACTCGGCACGGCCGGACGGACGGCAGCGGCGGCGGGCGCATGTGTGGTAAACCGATAGGGATATAACTCCTCTCCCCTCCACAAAATGTGGGTACCCCTTGGGGCACACCCCAAGTGTCTCACATACCCCTAAATATCCTCATTAATTTTACCTCTCCCAACTAATGTGGGATAAAAGGATTAGAGGAAATTGCACATTTGGCACTTTCTATTCTAAAAATTTTAAATAAAATTCATTTATTTCAACAATCCCCCACTTGAATTTTTAAAAACAATTTTTTCATCGAGCAGTATAATTCAATATAAGATTGTGCATAAGAAAAGGTGTCTATCGACTTGAACCTTTACATAGTGAAGATGTTTTAGATTATACTAGAGTAACTCGTAGTTTTGAACTCTATCTCTAACAACATCACACACACAACCCTATCAGGGTG
Source organism: Eucommia ulmoides (assembly GCA_016647705.1). NCBI lineage: Eukaryota > Viridiplantae > Streptophyta > Magnoliopsida > Garryales > Eucommiaceae > Eucommia > Eucommia ulmoides. The sequence continues at coordinate 47,748,727 of CM028338.1, forward strand.
TAGTCCAAAAGCCCGTGCTTTACGGCCATGCACGTGTATCCCAGTATAGTGAATGCTCTAGAGAATTTTGCCTAAAATTCTATAGGAAGTGGCCCCACTTCCACATTCATATAGGTGAATCTATCAAGAGTACTCTTGTAGTTAGGTACTCCACTCCAAATAGAGTATAAATCTCATTAAGAGTTAATAAAAACTCAACCTTCTATCGTTTCAAGATATCATGCTTCAAACAGCACATTTATGAAATAGAACTCAAATTTATAGCATGAGTTTTCTCATATCACTTCATGAGTTGTTATTACCCTTTGAACCTATTTCTTGGGATCTCCAGTCTATAGGTTGGGTTTCCCTCACAAGTGGCTTGTCAATCTATGGGCTTGAGTCTCATTCCTTTCGAGGTTTTGTAAACCTTTTCTCGATCTAATTCTTTCGTCAAATGATCGGCTAAGTTATCATCAGACCGTACATGATCCACTCTCACAGCCCCTGTAGAGATATACTCCCTAATAGTGTTGTGTTTGCGATGTATTTGTCGCTTTTTTCCGTTATAATAACGGTTCTGGATCTTTGCAATAGCCGCGATACTATCACAATGGATCAAGACAGCTGGAATCGATCTCTCCCATAAAGGGGTATCAGAAAGCAGGCTCCTTAACCACCCTGCTTCCTCACTAGCCGAAGCTAATGCAATCATCTCAGACTCCATAGTTGATTGAGCCAAAATAGTTTGTTTCTTAGATTTCCAAGAAACAGCTCCACCAGCTATACTAAATATATAACCGCTAGTTGCCTTGGAGTCATCTGAAAGGGTGTTCCAATCAGCATCACTATATCCTTCCAGAAAAGCGGAAAACTTCTGATAATGTAATCCAAGGTTCATAGTTCTCTTTAGATATCTCATAATTCCTATCAATAGCATGCCAATGCTCAATACTAGGTCTACTTGTAAACCTGCAAAGTAATCTAACAACATACGCTATATCGGGCCTAGTGCAATCAGTGGCATATCGAAGACTGCCTTGATGCTCGCATACTCATATTGTCTAATACCATCACCGGTGTTCTTGAACAACTTCACATTAGGGTCATAAGGAGTACATGCTGGTTTACAATTAAAATAATTGTATTTCTTTAAAATCTTCTCTATATAATGAGATTGATCCAAAGAAATTTCATGTTTAGACCTAGTTATTTTAATACCAAGGATTACACTTGCTTCACCAAGATCTTTCATGTCAAAATTAGCACATAGTATGGATTTTACATTATTCACAACATGAATATTGGAACCAAAAATTAGCAAGTTATCCACATAAATACATATAATAGTACAAATATCATTTTCAGATTTATAGTAAATGCATTTGTCACTTTCATTTACTTTAAAATCATGTGAAATGACTAGATTATCAAATTTCTCATGTCATTGCTTAGATGCTTGTTTCAAACCATAAAGAGATTTATCTAATTTGCATACTTTGTTTTCTTAACCAGGAATAACAAATCCTTCAGGTTGGTCCATATAAATCTCTTCTTCTAATTCACCATTCAAAAAAATAGTTTTAACATCCATTTGGTGCACAATAAGATCATGAATTGCGACAAGAGATAAAAGTACACGAATAGATGTAATTCTAGAGACAGGTGAGAAAGTATCAAAGAAATCTACATTCTCTCTTTGTCTAAACCCTTTGGCTACAAGACGAGCCTTATATTTATCAATGGTTCCATAGGGATTCAATTTCTTTTTAAGAATCCATTTACATCCTATTGTTTTACAACCAGGAGGTAAATCTACCAAATGCCAAATTCTATTTGACTCGAGAGAGTCTAACTCATCATCTATAGCCTCTTGCCATAAATTAGCATCTATAGAGGACAATGCCTCTTGGAAGGTAAGTGAATCCTCTTCTAAGGTATATGCATAGAAATCTGAACCAAAGTCTTTAGCTATACGAGGTCGTTTACTCCTTCTAGGTTCAATATCTAATTCCTTATTAGATTCATTAATCCTAATGATAGGTTCATTACTAGAAATCGAGCTCCCACTATTCTTCAATTTGAAAGAAAATTTATATTCATAAAAATCAGCATCATTTAATTCAATGATAACTCTATCTTTCAAATCATAAAATCTATAAGCTTTACTATTTATCGCATAACCAATAAAAACACATTCATAAGCTCTACTGGCAAGTTTTCTTCTTTTTGGGTCAGGAATTCAAACATATGCCAAACAACCCCAAGTTTTAAAATAAGACAAATTTGGTTTCTTATTTTTGAAAACTTCATAAGGTGAAATTTTACTTTTCGATTTGGGAACTCTATTAAGTACATAGCAAACCGTTAATAAAATTTCACCCCACCAGTGAGAAGCTGCACCGGAGTTAAGTAAAATAGCAACTACTGATTCAGCAAAAGTTCTATTTTTCCTTTCAGCCTTACCATTCATTTCAGGAGAATACGGTGCAGTTTTTTCATGAATAATCCCATGAGAATTATAAAAAACAATAAAAATATCAGAATCATATTCTGTTCCTCTATCACTACGTAATCTCTTAATTTTCTTATTGATTTTCAATCTCAATTACAAAATTTTTAAACATATCAAAAGCTTTACTTTTATTTTTCATGAGATAAACATAAGTAAAATCAGAACAATCATCTATAAATGTAATAAAATAGCGTTTACCATTCCTAGTCAAGACTCCATCAAATTCACAAATATCAGAATGTATCAAGTCAAGAGATTCCGATTCTCTAATTACTATTTATGAAGGGTTTTAGTAATTTTAGCTTAACTACAAAATTCACATTTTTCAAAATTATTCAAAGACAATTTAAGAATTAGTTCTAAGTTGCTTAAGTTTTTAATAATGCGTTTATTAACATGACAAAGTCTAGCATGTCAAATATTAAAATAACACAACATGTAAGCAGAAGAAGAAATTTTATTAATTTCAACATTCAGTTTGAACATTCCATCAGTTGCATAACCCTTCCCAACAAAAACATTATTTTTGGTTAAGGTGTACAAATCAGCCCCAATAGTTTGAGTGAACCCTGCCTTGTTAAGAAGATAGCCCGAAACCAAATTATTTCTCATCTCTGGAGTATGCAGAACATCTTTAAGGATGACTGTCTTTCCAGAGGTAAACTTTAATTCCACTTCACCAGAACCGGCAACAATAGTGGAGTGGGAATCACCTAGCAACACTTTCTTGTCTTCACTTTCAGAATAAGACTTGAACATGGAACGATCATAGCATACATGGCGTGAAGCACCAGTGTCTACCCACCACCCTTCGGATCTACCAACTATATTGATTTCAGAAATCATAGCTATAAGTTGGTCCTCGGTAAGATTCGCCTGTGGAACAGGACGACGTCTTTGCCGACAGTTCCGAGCCAAATGGCCCGCCTTCCCACAATTATAACAAGTAAACTGTTCAAAATTATTTCTTGAAGGGAGTTTGTTTCTATTCTGATTTTGATGCACATTTCTATTCTGGTTGTTGTGGTTGCGATTCTGATTTTGATTTTTCATATTTTTCCCTTTAGGTTTCAGAACAGCGTAAGATGATTTTTTGTGAGCGTTGTTAGAAACAACAAGCACTTCATCTTTCTGATCTTGTTTTTGGGCCTCCTCCTCAATCCGAAGACGAGTGATCAAACTTTCTAAAGAAAACTCTTTAATTTTATACCTCAGAGTATTCTTAAAATCTTTCCAAGAGGGGGGTAATTTGTCAATTAAAACAGCAACTTGAAATTGTTCAAACTGAACCTCCACTGATTTGTCGTCGGTCATTTGGTATTTCAGATACCGACTAACAGCATATTTTTTACTTCCAGTCTCCTCAGTGTCGTATTTCTTCGAAAGAGCATCACAAACTTCATTTGCAGTTTTGTTAGAGCAGTAATAATCATATAGATTATCAAACATACCATTAAAAATAAAATTCTTACAACGGAAATCATTTTCCTCCCAAGACTTAACTTCTTGAATGTGAGCGTCTGTAGAAACTTGAGGTAATTGAGGTTTTTCGGTTGTACAGACATATGCTACTTTTTCGATAGTAAGAAAAAATAACATTTTCTGTCTCCACCTTTTAAAATGAAACCCTTCAAAACGAAAGGGTTTGTTGAGATCAACAGTTACTTGTTTAAAATCGTGATCATTAGACATCTTAACAGATATTGGTCGTCTTAAAATTGTTGAAGCAGAAAATAAATAAAGTACGAGTTTACCAAAATTTCTTGGGATGAGTCGCGGACTAGGTCGCTCTCTTTAAGACATTTCACGGCTCTGCCCAAGAACGTGCAAGCAGTGTAACAGCCCCATCGTCCCCAGGATAAAACAGCCCAGAATCACCTCTGTCTAGAACCTTCTTTGCACAATAGAAGGCCTGAATACTAAGCACCCACTCACTGTTTGAACAAACAAACAAACTGCTCGGAAATCGAAGTTTAAAAGAAATAAAACTATTTCTAATGAAGAAGAAGACTGAAAGCAATTCTGTATTGCTATTTCAGATCAAGAAGAATGCTGAAAACTTATTCTGTGTTTTAAAACTGAAGAAGAAGCCAGTATTTATAAGGGAAAATTCTGAAACCGAAAAATAAATTCTTGAAACTGAAAATTTAATTTCTTAAACGTTTTTTTTTTTTATTAAACGTTTCAAACGTTTAATTTTTTAAACCTTAATTTATGAACGTTATATATATATATATATATATAATTAAACTGTTAAAAAAAAAATTAAGTGCCACCTCATCACACGCGCGACTCGACTCGGCACGGCCGACGGCGGCGCGCGCGTGTGGTAAACCAGTAGGGATGTAACTCCTCTCCCCTCCACAAAATGTGGATACCCCTTGGGGCACATCTCAAGTGTTTCACATACCCCTAGATATCCTCATTAATTTCACCTCTCCCAACCCATGTGGGATAAAAGGATTAGAGGAAATTGCACATTTGACACTTTCTATTCTTAAAATTTTAATTAAAATTTATTTATTTCAACATTACACTACAAAAAAAGAGGCTTCTTATCACAGTTAAAAAACGTGATAAAAAGGTTTTCATCACAGTTTTTTGTCCCAAAACACACTGTAATAGTATACGGTGTGATTAAAAATAGATTTTTTATCACGGTTAAAAACTGAGATAGTAAACCTATTATCACATTTAAAAACCAAGATTGTAAATTTTTTATATCTCATTTTTTAAATGTGATTAAAAGATCATATATATGTGATGAAATTTAAACAAAACGTGATTATTAGGACTATTTATCTCAGTTCACCCTATTTTCTATCACATTTAAAAACTGTGATAGTTTCTCATATCTATATTAAAAAAAAATTACAAATTAGAGCACTATTATATAAAACAAATACTACCAAAAATTAACTAAAAAATGAATTTTATATTTCAAAAACAATTAAAATATTGATTACGTAAGAACTTTACAAAAGATAAAAACACAACTTAGTAACATTGTTTTTCAATACAATAATCATAAACTTGAATTTTATATCATGTACAAATGTCTAAAATTCAATAAAAAATGAATTTTATATTTCTAACACAATTAAAATATTGACACAAGAATTCTAAATCAACATGAAAAACAAAGTCGGATGCTGATGGTGCGACCTGTAAGAGCCCCTATCATCAACTTTTTCAGACCTTTATGAGACTCTGAAACGATAAAAACAAAAAAAAATAGCTAGAACATAACTAAATTTCACAAAAACAGAAAAACATTGGAGTTGGACCATTTTCATCTACTACACCTTCATACAGAAAAATAAAATACCAAACTTCAACAATCAACAATTTAATCAGTAAAAAAAAAAAAATCACCTTGACCTCTTTAATCTTTTCCTAGAGATTTGAGTTTGACTCCTTGAGTTTCTGGGCTTTGCCACGTAGCTGAGTGACCATTAGAATAGCATCAACCAAGATAGCAGCATTGTCGTTTTTTGGAGGCTTGTCAGGCTCAAGCAGAGAACCTAGATCCACAAACCTAAATAACATGTCAATTTAACTGAAAAGAAAGTATATAGCCACACACACACTCGTATATATGTATATGTATATATAGGGAGAGAGAAAACAGAGCAAAAACGCACTTGTCGTTCAGTCTATCCCTCCTCAACTTCTTTCTGCATGCTTTGGAGCTTGATGGAGTACATGATTCCTGTCTTGCCCTGTCACCAAAATTCAAGATCAGAGAGAGAGAGAAATGTATACCGCTTTCTCAAACCAATTTCCTTGTTGCTGTCATGATCCTCAAATGAGCTATCAATGTTGACACTAGCAACATAATAGATCACACACACAAGTAAGAATACATGTTGAAACCACTTTTTAAGGACAAAATTACATAAACAAATCAAACCCGTGATTCGTTTAACATATTTCTCTACTCGGGTTCAAGCTCTTATAATATAACTCAATATCTAACCGCGTGTTCATCCAGTAATTTCAGCATGCAGTCAAAATTCAGCAAATCTATAGCAAATATCCAGAATCCCAGATAGAAAATATCTATACGTTCAGTCTTCCCAGATAACAAAAAGATGTTAAAAATGCGTAAAAACAAATGAATATGCAAAGGGTAGTCCACGAAAATATATGAAAATTTACAAAAAGATATGAAATTTTCTAGCAGTCCACAAACATTTTCCATTTTCCATTTTCTAGCAGTCCACTCCACAAACATTTTCCATTTTCCATTTTCTAGCAGTCCACTCCACAAACATTTTCCATTTCTATCATCAACAATACAACAAACAAAGAAAATCAACGGAACTGTAAAATCGAACCAGCAGAAGAAGCTTTGTGCTCATAATTACAAATCAACAAAGTCTAAGAACTCAATAAATCAACAATTAGACAAAAGCCATAAAAGCCCTAGCCTATATAAATAGTCTAGATTCAACCAAGGTAACAAAAAAGATGGAATTGAAAGACAATCCTCCATACCTGACATTTGATTAACCATTATTCAATGCCTGAACAGGCCAACCGAAATTGAAATTGAGAACAGAACAGAACTGAAACTAAGAGCATAGCAAAAATAAAATAGAAATCTGGAAACATAAATTGGGAACATAATAGAAATAGGGAACAGAACAGAGCAGAATCCCTGTCCATAGGACCATAGCAGCAACAATTTCAGAACATAAATTCAGGGTTACCAAAGGCAGTGTTTGAAAGCACATAAATTCAGCTATGAAATTTGAATTCGTAATCACCAAAAAAAAGCAGCAGCTTACCAAGAAACTGTGATAAAGAAAAGCTCTGGACTCCTGTTATCACAAGGCCCATTCCTGTTATCACAACCCTCTTTTAGGGATCTGTTTCTCATTTGGGTGCTGATACCGTTGGAGACGCCATAGCTTTGATTCTTCTGCATTTTGGAGCTGAGAGTAGGAAACTCAAGTTTAATGAAAAAAAAAAAAAGAGAAAAAAACAGAATTGTTCTCAGTTTTTTTTTTTTTTTTTTTCCGTTCCAAGTTTTATGGGAACCAAAAAACTAAACAAATTCCATGTTTCCTTCATGCTTCAACCATCCTAAACTTGAATATGCAAGCAATTCAGGTATTTAGGGTCTGTTTCTTCATGCTTGGGTTATTCTAAACTAACAGATTTTTAGAACGAGTTTCCGGGAAAGAAAAAAACAGAATTATTCTCAGTTTTTTTTTTTTCTTTTTTGTTCCAAGTTTTTATGGGAACCAAAACACTAAACAAGCACCATGTTTCCTTCATGGTTGAACTGTTCGTTTAGAGTCTGTTCATTTAGAACTGAACAAACACCCTAACAAACAGGAATAATTTGTTCCCAGAAATTCATTCTTAAAAATCTCTGAGTGTGTTCCAGAAATTCCGTCTCCCTGACTACAATTCCATAATACCAATCACTAACCAAACAAACAGGAGATTAGTCAATGAAATATTAACATTCAGGCGACAAAAAATGAAAATGGAACATGTCGTGTTGATGTGCGACAGCGATGGTGTGAATTACTCAACAGATTTGCGAACCTGAAATACATAATAATCGAGATTTAAGGAATGATCGAGTTCTAACCATTTGAAATTAAAGAAATCGGATATTCAGGCGACAAGATCTAGATTTGGATATGCGAAAAGTAAGAAGAAGAGGAGAAGAACAATGTATTCTTACCTGATTCTGATGGAAATCGAATGTCGCAGACGAAGAGGGGTATCTTGGTCGGCGATGCGTTGGCGATTGGAACGACGATGGCGATAGACCCGGCTGGCAACGATGAAGGCTGAAGACGATGAGAGGGAGCGAGAGCGAGATAGAGTGACAGTGAGATCTTGTGGAAATTGGGAGTGAGAGTGAGAATGAGATGAGAGAGGATTGGTAGGCAAGTGAGGCGACGGCTCCTCCATCGTCTAGGGTTCTTTAGAGAGAGAGGGAGGCTCTCAAAAGAGATGAAGCAACAAGAGCTTGACCCAAAAAAATATGCAAGACAAGGATTTGGACAAGGAGCGGGAAGACGAAATTTCAGCGCCTTGTTTTTTTGGTCAAGTGCAGCACCTTTTTTAATGACAAATTAATCACGGTTATAAATAATAAGTGTGATAAAAACTACGATTTATTATCACGATTTATTAAAATAGTGAGATAAAAAATATTTTTTATCAAATAATAAATTTTAAGCGAGATTATATCTCATTCATATTGTTACAATCATGATTTTTTTAAAGAAGCGAAATGAATTATATTTACTAAGTGTGATAAAAAATGTGTTTTCTTGTAGTGTTATCTGCCAAGAATTAAAAAATAAATTACTTGTAGGAGTTGAACTAACAAACAACTTAACTGTTTATTTAGTTTAATTTCTACATTAACTCTTAAATAAGGGTTAAACAATAAATATCTTTAAAAATTAAAAATTATTTTGAAAAGGATACATAAAAATTCAAAATTATTTTGATTTTTTATTTAAATTAGAATGTAAATTTATCATGTACAAATATAATTATCCTTGTGTGTTTGAAGTGAATTTCATATCTTAGCTTTCACAACATGAGACTTGTTATCATCTCAATCAGCAATGTAATCACAGTCGACCTTTCAAAACAAAGGCCACTGAGCTTTCCTCAATCAAGATGCCGAGGTCCCATGCGAACGGAAGTCCCAAAACTTTGACATGTTCTGCATCTATGGTGTTCAATTGAAGTTTTCTTCCTCATGATTCTTTCAATGTCCCTTTTTCTCTTGAGAAATATATTCTTGGGCGAAGAGATGAGGGAAAGAAGATGATGGATGAGGAAGATGAACAATGTTCATTTCTTTCTTCTTCTTTTTTCTTTTTTTTTTTTTCATAAATATATTTAAACTTTAAAAAAATTGTTTAAAAAATATTATAAATTTTAAAAATATCATTCGTACCGAAAATTATAAAGAATTAAAAAGAAAAGTGCACTTCATGTCGCTTTTGTTTTGATATTTTGAAGTGAACAGAGATGGATTAGACAAATAACAAGAAACCATCAAATTTATTTATCAGAATTTTCAATTGTAACAAATTGAAGCCAAATCGAAATATAAAATATTAAATGTGTCACATAATTTGATAGATTCACTTTATTACCTAAATTTTTGGGTAATTTTCCCTATAATTAATCATTAATCCCATTCCTATTTTAACCCAATGATTTCTTTTTTATCCTGTAATTAATTGTTCAAAAGACAACATATGGAAATGGTGGAATGGAATCAATCAATTACCGAAAATAGGGTTTTAAAAGGGGAAAGTATTAAGAAGAAAATTTTATATATGTAGTGATTAATTAAAATCAATGTTTTAAAGGTTTTACTAATTTCTAAATTAAGATATATTTATTTCCAAATATATCTACAATCTTAGTGACCAAGTTAATTGAAATTTATATAAAGAGCTATGTGATGAAGGAAAAAAAAAATACAAAGAAGAGAAAGAAGACTGTCATATTATTACTCAATGGCAAACTTCAATCGTGGATGCTTCTTGTTTCTCTTTTTTTTGGTCCTTTTTACCCTTTTCCCTGCTCATGAATGTAAGTATGCCAAACAACTCTCTATTTTTTATTCCATAATTTTTTTCCATTTTTTTTGGATTGTATAATTGCTTCTTTTTTTCCCCAGTTTTTAATTTTAATTAAAAAAAAATTATCAGAAGGGACCCTATTTTACTATTTCTCAAAGCTTACAAAACTATTATTGTAATTGGAGCGTAATAATATACTAGTTTTGGACATGCACAATGTGGCTTTATAAAAAAAATAAGTATATTTATGTGAAGAAAATTTTAACATTTACACACGAAACATATCAATATATTTGGTTATTTTGGTCGTATTAGCACGGATTTTAAAAAAAAAAAATAGATTTGTAAATCTATATATGCATCTTTTCCCTTTTTTTTTTTTTTTAATTCTTGCCTTCTATTTCCATGGATAAATTAGAATTTCTAGAAACGATAAAAAACTGCGAACAATTTACATGCTTCATTCAGTGTACGGACTCATTAATTGAAGAGATTATTCTTTTAAAGTATGTTTATTAATAGAAAAGTATGTTTATTTCCGTGGATAAATTAGAATTTCACGAAAAGATAAAAGATTTGCAAACAATTTGTACGCCTCATACAGTGTACGGACTCATTAATTCAAGAGACTATTCTTTTGAAGTATGTTTATTAATATATAATTACTAGTATTAGTAAAATTAAGAAGAGTTTAAATGAGTTCCTCTAAACCCTCTAAGCTCTTCAAATACTTGAACTTCAGCTGTCATTTTTTTTTATATAAGTATAGATGTAAATATATGTTAGGTGTGCAACTAAAATCACACATTGGCCTTTCAATATGATGATAAATCATGTGGCAATATATATATATATATTATTTTATTTTTGAAACCAATAACTCTTCAATCATAAATATGTAACCAAATCAAGCAAACCATGTATAAAAAAAATATATCATTATTTAAGAATGTAAATGTTGTTTAATTTGAATTTGGTAATTGTTCCTAATCTTGTAAATACGGTCCATATAGGTCAATGAATGAATTGGGGAAGGGTAATATCGTCAGTATCTTTCTTTTGGATTTGAATTTAATTTTAACCGGTATTATAATTTTGAAAGTGAGGATTAATTGGTTCAATTAAGAAGTTGTAGGATAATTTAGTAAATTTGTACTCCTAATGAGACCATTCTATCACTGCCCCCTATATTATTTATATGAATTAGGATTGCAGTTGAATCTAGAGTCAACTTTTCGATTAAATTTATAATCAACAATACAAAAAAAAAAAAAAAAAAAAAAAAGTTAATAGAGAACTTCAGGAACAATTTTTTTTTTTTATTCCATATTTTTTTTCTATTTTTCTCCAAAGGATTCATTTCATCAATATTTGTCATCTTTCAAAAAAAAAAATAGTAAAACAATAAAATCATTTGTTCATTTTCAAAACTTCTAACTATATAGATTTTCCATAATACAACCATACATATATATATATATATAGGTAATTCGTAGAGTACTCCCCAGAAAAGTCTAACCTTTCAATTAAGTCTTGAATGCACTAACTCGACATAGAGGATTGCACTCTTAAGATCGTTCGAGAAGATAAAAGTTGGACTCTTAATAGGTAATTCAATTAGAATTGAGTAGAGGTTCATTTTCTCTCTCCTGATTTTTGTTTCTCTCTCTAGGTCAAAGATTTGGGAAGAACTTCAACAATGGAGAAAATAGAGTGAAATCATATTCAAAAGGAGACAAGTCTAATGGAGAGAAGATAAATTTAGGAATTTGCCACCAAACTGTGTGTGACCCTCATATCCCTTGCTATTGCTGCTTGTTTGGCAACCCTTGTTTCCAATATCCAGAAGAATGTCATGCCAAATGTCCTCATTCTTGATTTTAAGGGGGTGGTTTGTGTAATAATTGTTAAATGCTGGTTGTTGAGGAAATTTACTTTGTTTTACTAGATTTGAAAACTTTCCTTTTGGAAAGTTATTGAATTGTCATTCAAATAAATTTTATTTATAATGTTTATTTTATTTTTAATTTTTTTTAATTTTTTAAATTTTCAGTTAATATCAATTAAATTGAATTCATCACATTAATATCGATTAAATATCGAATTAGTATTTGGTATAACAATTAAAATCAATTAACATATGGGTAAAAACTAAAAGTTAATTTAATTATGGCTAAAAAATTAATCGATCTGAAAACAGGATAGAAAAAAGAGACTTTTATTGTTTAGTCTTACAAATAGTTGATTCTATAGAAAAAATCATCCATGGTTCAAGATAAGTGTTTATTCTTCAAAACATTAAGTAAATAGTCATCATAATTTCTTATCCATTATATCTATATTAATTATTTTCTTGTGAAAAAGAAAAATCAAACGTGAATGTTCAGTAAATATGGTCAGTATCACTTCCTTAATAACTTAACAATTATAAAAATAAATACTAACAAATAAACTTATTTTGCGTTCACAATGAATTAAATTCATGAAGATTATATCATTTTAATGGACATTTCATCCTCTTCATTTTGATATCCATATTAATTATTTTTTAGTTTAAAAAAAAGGTGAATGAGTATGTTTATTAATATATATAATTACTAGTAATAGTTAAATTAAGAGGAGTTTAAATGAGTTCTTCTATTCCAAGACTTGTAATCTAGTGAATATATAACTTAACTTCCCCTGTAGAAAATCTAGACTTCTACCTCTTGCCAACATATGTCAAAAAAAAAAAATGTTCCAACAAACCTTCTAAGCTCTTCAAATACTTAAACTTCCGTTTTTCATTTTTATATAAATATAGATAGAGATATAGATTTTTGTAGTGTCAATAATACTCTTCTTAATATTAATAACCCTTCAAATAAGTTCCTCCAAGTCTTTTAAGCCTTTACTTAATTATTATTATTATTATTTTTTTTTTTTAATATAAATATAGATTTTTGTAGTGTGAATAGTATTTTTTTTTATTTTTTTTTACATATGTTAGAAGAGGATATTGAATTCTAGACCTTCCTAGTGGGTAAACTAGATATCCACTAAGATACATAGATATCAATAATACTTTCCTTGTGGGTAAACTAGATATCCACTAATGTTGACTCTCTCTTCTTCTTCTTTTTTATTTATTTATTTTTTGGACGCTCTCTTGGTCAAAGACATGGGAAGGACTCAAAGTGGGGAGGAAAAACAAGAGCAGAGAAGATTAATGGAGAAAAGATAAATTTAGGAGCTTGTCGAGGGTATTTGTGTGGTGTCCATCATTGCTTTTGCTGCCGGGTCGGTGAACCCATTTGTTACTACAACCTCGCAAATTGTCTTTCCAAATGTCCGAGTTCTTGATTTTACGGGTCTTTGTGTAACAAGGAAATTTTGCTTTATTATTCTGCATTTGGAAACATTCTTTTTTGAGTCATTCTTTTATTTGATATGTTCTAAAATTACAATTTTAGGTTCCTGTTAGATTTTTGTCTCACATTGAATACTTGATAATTCTCAAATCACTATATAAACAAAAAGAACTACTCCACTTTCACCATATATTTCGGTTGGAACCTCCTAACATGATATCCGAGTGAAGGTTATAGGACTATCCGTGGGTTGCATTTTCCTCGTAGTCAAATCATCCGTACAAAATGGGGATTGCACTTGAAGACAGATGCTAGATCTTGTCCAACATTGGTCACTTGAGAGTTTCCAAAATACTATATAAATAAAATAAGTTATTCCACTTGTTAACATATGATTTTAAGTTTGAATCTCCAAACACATATCAGAGCAAATGTTATGGGATTTCACCTCTCTTATCTCATAGTCAAATCAAACCGGGAGTTGCATTTTCCTCGTAGCCAGGTGTTAGATTACTGTCTTATATCAATCATTTCAAAATTTTCTCAATGGCAATCGGTAATCGAGGATGTTTGCTTCTTCTCTTTTTCTTGATCATTTTTACCCTCTTTGATGGTCATGATTGTAAGTATGACAAACGTCTCTCTATTTCTTTCATATATGTTGGATTTTAACAATGCAATCCCGCTCCGCACGTGAGGTGATTAAACAAATAAAAGAGAAAAGACAAACATTCAAATGAGACTTCTCAAATCTAACTCTGACACCATATTAGGAAGTTTCAACTTAAAATCATATGATATCAAGATGAGTAACTCATTTCATATATGCACTATCTTTGTAAGTCTCACAAATTCAATGTGAAATTATAACATTTGGAATATAAAAAAGAAAATGTTATCGTCACTTTCTAACTTTTTTCAAGAGATTACATTTAAATTATAATATGGGGCAATCACCTGTAGGTCATGTTAAACGTAAAACTATCAATAAACATTTTTTTTTTTTTTATTTATTTTATTTTTTTTTTTCCCAAATGGGTTACCATATAGCCATTGATTATTCGATCAAATTTGTCCCTACAATTACTTAATTAATATATAACTTCCTGAAAAATAGGGATTCAAAATTATCTTACTAAAATCAAAAGAACTATTGTTTTACACATTTTTTCATGATCTAATTATATATTCAGATTCGTTTAAATAAGATTTTCAAAATAAAATCACATTCATCATTTTTTTCATTAATTTTTAAATTCGTGTTGAATTCAACATGGTATATCTATAACTTCAATTTTTCACGTTCGTGTTACTTTCGACCTACTATTTCAGAATTTTCGTTATTTTTCAAATTTTGTTGAATTGAACATGGTATTTTTTTCATGATCTAATTATATATCTAGATTTATCTTAATAAAATTTTCAAAATGATATCACGTTAATCATTGTTTATTAAAATTTTGCATTTTAATGTACATTCAATACAAAATTCAACATTGTGTTTAATTCAAAATGATAATAAATTATATAGCAAAATATATACAAATTGATATTGTTTTGAAGGTAATGACTCCTCGATGATAAATATGTAATCAAATCAAGCAAATGATATAGCCAAAAAAAAAAAAAAATCCATATTTTAAGAATATAAATGTTGTTTAATTTGAATTTAGTCATTGTTTCTAATCCTGTAAATACATTCCGTAAATATAGATTAATGAGTGAATTGTGGAAGGATAATATTATCCGTATTTTGTTTACGAATTTGAATTTGATATTGATCGGTAATATAATTTCAGAAGTGAAGATTAATTTATTCAATTGGAAAGTTGTGGGATAATTAGATTTGTACTGCCAATGAGACATGTCATTATCCCTTATATTATTTATGTGAATTAGGACTACATTTGAATCCAAGGTCATCTTTTCCATCTAAATTTGTAATAAACGATTCAACGGAAAAAATTAATGGAGAAATGTAGAAACAAAAAGAATACATTTATTTTTTATTCCATAATTTTTTTTTTCTATTTTTCTCTAAAGGATTCGTTTCTTCAATATTTGTCATCTTAAAAAAATAAAAATAAAAATAAAAATAAAATCATGTGTTCAATTTCAAAATTTCTAACTATATAGATTTTAAAAATACAACCAAACATTATATTTATAACTAAATAATTCTTGGAATAAAGAATTCACTACAACAAAAACTATATTATGACAATATTTTTAGAGATGATTTGTAAATAATATCTATTTAAATTCTTATTGAGACATACCGGGTTGGGCGACCCCCGAGCCCATGACCGGCCCTACGTATAAATTATCCTAGACACATCTCACCGTAAAATTAAAAAAATAAATATATCAATATCTATATATATATATATAGGTAATTCAATTGAGATTGAGTAGAGGTTGATTTTCTCTTCCTTTTATTTTTTTCTTCCTCTGTAGGTCAAAGATTTCGGAAGGACTTCAACAATCGAGGAATGATGCTGTGAAATCACATTCAGGAGGAGACAAGTTTAATGGAGAGAAGATAAATTTAGGAGTTTGTGAACAAATTTGGTATGGTCCCCTTCCTTGCTATTGTTGTTTGTTTAAGGACCCTTGTTTCACCTCCAAAGAAAAGGGTCATGCCAAATGTCCTCATTCTTGATTTTAGGGGGTTGTTTGTGTAACAATTGGTAAATGTTGGACGAGGAGGAAATTTGTGTTATTTTACTAGATTTGGAAACTTTCCTTTTGGAACGTTATTGTATTGACATTCAAGTAATTTATCTATAATATTTATTTATTTTATTTTTAAAGAATTTTTTTTTTAGTTAATATCAATTAAATTGAATTTTTCACGTTAATATCAGTTAAATATCGAATTAGTATATGGTATAATAGTTAAAATCAATTAAAATATGGGTAAAAACTAAAAATTAATTTAATTACGGCTGAAAATTAATCGATCTGAAATCAGAATAAAAAAGCGACTTTTATTATTTTGTCTTCCAAATATTCTATAGAAAAATTCATCAGTGGTTCAAGATAATTGTTTATTCCTCAAAAATTATTCAATAAATAGTCCTCACATTTTCATAAATCATTGTCTCTATATGTCATTCAATTTACAACTGATGACATTCACCGTAAAAAAAATAAAAAAAAATAAAAAGGTCAAATATCATTAATGACCCACCAAAAACAAACACTACAAAAAAAAAAAAAAAAAAAAAAAAAAACTCATTTTCTGAACATTTATAATTAATTAAATTAATGAAAATTATATCATTTTCATGTCTATATTGATTATTTTCTAATGAAAAATCAAACGTGAATGTTCACTAAACATAGTCAAAGTCACATCCTTAATAACTCAACAATTATGAAAATAAAAACTAACAAACAAACTCATTTGTGAACGTTTATAATGAATTAAATTCATAAAAAAAATATATCATTTTAATGTACATTTGTAGACACGACAATTTAACCATTCTTAAAAAAAAATATTTTACAATGTACTTTATTTTTATTTTATTTTATTTTTGAAAAATAGAGGGAAAAAAATAGAAATAGAAAAAACAGGAAAAAAAATGAAAAAAAGGGCGACAAATGAAAAATAAAAAAAAGAAAAAGAAAAAAGAAAATAAAGAAAAGAAAATGGAAAAAAAATATGTCTTTTTCCTTGTCGAAATTGGATTTGGATTCTTTTTTTCCCCTTGTTTCTTTTTAGGTTTCGTTTTTTTTTCCTTGCCGAATTTGGACTAGGGTTTCTAGGATTTTCACTCCCTATCATTTCCTATAAATAGAACCTTCTTCCTCTTAGTTTACACACACAAAAATGTAGGAACTTAGAGATTTAGGGAGAAATCCTCGTAGGAAGCGAAGCTTTGAGAAAAAACTCATAGAGGGTTGATTAGAGAGAAACCCTTCAGGAGACTCAAAAATTCAAAAAGAAACCCTCTTAAGGAATGATTCTCAACGAAAGTCCATTTGGAAAGTCGTCTTCAAGAGGGAAAAACCCGTGCGTTAGAAATCTTGGTCAGAGCAAGTACGTTTTCTTACCTCTTAAATTTCTCCATTATTTTCTTATTATCGCAATTTAAATTCCTACAAGTTTAATTCCTTTAGAATTATCCGATAATTCGATGAAAAAGTCGGGATGGGATTTTCTTTTTTGGCTTATCTTCCGAGCATGAGATGAAGATGGCCTTTTATTTTTGTTTTTACTGTTTTTTTTTTTTAATTATTATTTTTATTTAAGTTGTTGCTAGATCTAAATTCATAAAAAAAATATTAAAAAATAACAAGTCACATATTTTTTTTATTTGAATATTCATATTGTTTTATGTTATTGCAACATTTAAATTTATAAAGAAATAAAAAAAAAAAAAAAAAAAAAAAAAAAAAAAAAAAAACAACAACAAC
Organism: Eucommia ulmoides; assembly: GCA_016647705.1. Lineage (NCBI taxonomy): Eukaryota > Viridiplantae > Streptophyta > Magnoliopsida > Garryales > Eucommiaceae > Eucommia > Eucommia ulmoides. The sequence continues at coordinate 47,766,576 of CM028338.1, forward strand.
AACAATAATAATAATAAAATAAAATAAAATAAATAAATAAATAAAAATTATTTTGCAAGAATTAATTCTTATAAGTCTTAGGGTGGATTCAACAATTCTATCGGTAAGTTATTTTCTTGGATTCTGCTTAAGTCTTGGAGGAATTAATTTTGAAAAAACTCGTTTCTATGACATTTCCTTGGTTCTTATTTCCATAGAATTTAAGGGAATGTGAAATTGGAATTTCTTTAAATTAACTGGCAAATTAGAAAAGTAGGTATTTCATGACATCACATTTATATAAAAAAAAAAAAAATGTAATATTTCACACTATTTTGCATGTTACCTTTTCGCATCACTTAAAAAATAATTAGATTGATTTTCCCACTTAAATTAAAGAAGTTCATCAGAAATATACATACCCCCCTGAGACCACCTTTGTCAAATCCCTTAATATTTGATAAAAGGTCATATCGAGATAACATTCTAAAAATACCAAAAATTGTCTCATCTATATTTGAAAAATACCAAAAAGATTTTATAAGAAGAAAAGATTTTCAAAATAAAATAAAACATTCGAACTTAAACTGATTGGACTTAATTGGATATAAGGTACCATTTTTGGACGGGCATCTTGGGTACCTAATACTTTCCCCGAGATTAAACGACCCTCGAACTCTTTAAATGAATATTTGGTTTCCCCTTATTTTTGGAGTCAATTTTACTTAGGCCTTTTAAATTATTTTCTAAAAAACCGAAGGCCTAGCACACCGATTAAACCTAATGCTATGTAGCGACTCCTTATTTTTTAAACGGCCTAAGAGAAAACCTGTACTTTTCAAAACTCCTTCTCTTTTAAGCTTTATTATTGCACTAGTGTATAACCCGTGCCTGAAAGCACGGGTGTAAAACAAAACAAAAATAAAATAAAATAAAATAAATAAAAAATAAAAAATAAAAAAATCACATAATCTCTTCTTTTTATACAATATTTTACACATATTTCATCTGACCATCAATAATAATAATGGAACAATAATAATAACTAACCATTGAGACTAAATCTTATTTTTACTTAGTTTGAGGACTATCATCATTACTTTCTTCTGGCTTCCCCGTTTCATCGCCCACTCTTTAACCGCCGGATACTTGGTGTTTGTCTTTCGTTTTTTGTTTTTTTTGGTTGGGGGGGGGGGGGGGGGGGGGGGGGGAGGGGTGGTCCATTTGTTCATATCTCAAAAATTTGTTAAAAAATCTGGGATCAGAAAAACTGATTATGTTTCTATTTCTCTGTTTTAATCCAATTTTAGTAGAAATAAAAACATTAAAAAAAATTAACCAAACAAAACCTTAGTTCTACAGAAGGCGAGGTTTTTTTCTTGGGGGTGGGTAGGGGGGTGGGAGGTTTATAAATGAGTTGATTTATTATATAGACTTTTAGAAAAAAAATAAATAAATCAAGGTCTTGACAAGAAAAAAGAAAAAAAAAAAAACAAAACTGAGAAGTATCTAATTCAGATTTTAATAGAAAAAAAAAAAAAAAAAGCCGATTACTAGGAGGTCCTCAAAAGAGGACAAAACTACAACATAGGCCTTTTCCAAAAACATGTTACCAAATAACCCTTTTTATTTTTTGGACAATTTTACCCCTCCATTACTATTCATTTGAGATTCATTACATTCGAGAAAAAACTTTCTTTCTATTGCATCGTAACTTGAAATCTATCATCTAATCAACAAAAAAAGCTGGATTCATTACATAATATCTGGACAAAAACACATATTCGTCTTTGATTCTAACTGACGAAAACAATAATATCTGAATTACTAAAAAGTTCCAACAGATCTCGATTTTCTTACCGTCGCAACTCAAAAATCCTTCATCAAATTATCAAAAACACATTGATTCATTGTCGGTAATAACTATGAGCAGATCGATTGCTAAATTCATTGGATAAAAGATCCAAAATCAGTAACATCCGCACAAATCGATTCTAAAGTAATGAACAAAATATGAATAACGTGTTATATTCAATATCATTCTATCCACAACAGAGCATGCAGGCTTGGAGCAAAAGACAAACAAAATTAATGAACAAAAAACTGAACGAAATTCTTATGTGCAACACAAGTTGATGTTGAATATAACACGAAATCACGTTATATTCAACATCGTTAAGTTTTAAAATTGAAAATGGTTTAATATTTCCATACTACCAGACCTGTATTGAATATAACGCGAGTTCATGTTATATTCAACATCATAACATGTTGTTTTTATCTTGTTGTTATCTTTATATATTACAAAAATAATTTGGAAAAAAATATTTGAAAATGATACCGTGTTGAATATAACACGAGGCCATGTTATATTCAACATGGTGTCATCCTGTTTTAAATCATGATAATTCTTAAAAAACACGAAAAAATATTTTGGAATAAAGAAATAATGTTTGAAAATAAAACCTTGTTGAATATAACATGATCATGTTATATTTCAACATGGTATCATGTTGTATTCAAATGGAAAAATAGATACAACAAATCAACATCATGTTGAAAATAACATGATATTATATTCAACATCATATATTATCATAAAAACACAAAAAAATCATGACAAAACTTTTTCCAAAAATTAATGCATCACATTGAAAAAATAATATCATGTTATATTCAACATCACACTAATACACAATCAATTCAAAAATCTTGTTCTACGCAATTAGAATCTTGGAAACTGCACAAGTATTCGAATCAGTGTTATAATAAACATCACACTGTTGCACAATTAATTCAAAAATCTTGATCCACGCAATTTCCTTTGAGCTCAAATTATAGTATCTATTCTCATTACGCTACAACATAAACGATCCAAAAAAAATCAATAATCAAAATCAAATCTACAAAAACTTGGTGCAACGTGTTCAAAATCTTGATGCGAAATCTTCATCGAATCAAAATATGCAAAATCTTCATCGAGCTCACAAGAAATCTTATCCGAATGTGGAGTAGGGTCCATATTTTAGAGTTTCCTTATATATATATATGGAAGGGTAAACCCGTCCAACGTAAAAGTCTGCTTAAAAAAAAGGACTGTTTGGTAACAAGTAACGCATTTCATAGGACTATTTGGAGCAAAATAAAACTAGTGGGATCATCTTGTAGTTTGAGCTTTTTTAAGTAGACTATATGGTATTTTTCCCAAAAAAAGTTACCTTCATCCTATGTTGACCAACCGACACGATGAATATGAACAAAAAATATAGCTTGAAAAAATATCATGGATTAGAGAGAGGAGATAAACTTGCAATTATCAAAATTATTGTACCCAAAACAAATAAATTAAAACTGAAACTTTTGCTGGTCTGAACTGGTAATTTTGCTGCAATTGCCGACCACTTTTTTTTTTTTTTTTTGTTTTTCAGAAAAGAAAATCTCAATAAAAGGGGAATTAAAAACCCTCTAGCATTACAAGAGATGAGGAAATAAACCAAGCCAACAGAGACAACAAAGCATCAAAACAAACTTAAAACACATAGCCTCTATGCCAATTAGCTGCTGAGAACCTATTGAGCAAGAACCCTCAACACAATTAACAACAGCGAACAAAAATAGCAGGGGAAATACACTGGGGCACAACCAAAAGAAAGGACCTGCACCAGCAGTCCCAGAGTGAACTGCCTACACCAAAAGCAAAATCTTCAAACATCAGAATAAATTGAGGGAAGATAATTTTTCATCGATCGGGTGATCACTCTAGATCGTCAGGTTTGGTGTCTCTTTTTGGGAAAAATCCATTCAATTTCCTCGGGGTCAAGAGGGACTGATTCAGAACAAATTCTTCTAGGGGAGAAGGTGAATTTTTGTATCACATTCTCACTGTCAGAATCTGAGAGTTCAGGGGAGGAAGGGGAGTATTCAGGAATGTCAATATTGGGATGATAAAGGGGGAGATTGACAAAGAGGTTGAGAGGGCTAGAACCGGCCTCTGTTTGGACATAGGAGTTAGGATTTGGGGCAGGACGGAAAGGGTGAGCTGAGGCTGTCAATTTAGAAGGGAGAACAGGGGGTTGCTCACCAGGAACCGGAGACTCAGGAGTATTATGGACAGAAGGTTGAATTTGAGAATGATGTGTTATGTCCTGGGATTGAAAAAGGGATGGAGCAAGGTTAATAGGTGAAATTGTGGGAGCTTGAGGGGGGGAAGGAGCTGAATCAGTCGAAGTGGTAGATTGGGTGACTCTCTTTTTGGCAGGAGGAGGATTTTGAAGGGGAGGGGGTTGAGTGGTAGTGATGTTAAAATTTGGATCCTCATCATCTGAATCTTCTTCATAATCGACAAGAAACCAGTTAGGGAATTTTGGGGGACCATCTTTTGAGGGGTTTGAGAGAGGAATTTTGACCTAATCTGAGATTAGATCGAGGTTAGGAGTTATACTAGTGGCTTTAGTTTGAGTTCTGGTAGAACGTCGTTCAACCAAGACAGGAGCAGAGGGGGTTTTTGATTTTGCAATTAGATTCTAGGTGCCCTTGTTTTGAGCAATGGGAGCAGTAGGTGGGTTGAGTTTCATACGATATAGGTTGCCAAAACCCTTTAGATCCACAGCCGACCCAAAGTCGTTTGAGGAGGGGTCGTCAGAAATCAATTTCCACACAGACCCTCACCATTTTAGGTTTCGATAGATTTGCAGTGGCTGAATCAATTTTGAGTGGGGATCCAATGGCAGAGGCCAAAGAAAATAAAGATTCCTTATTGTGGAAATGGATGGGCAAAAATTCGAATGTCACCCAAACCGACGCTATTGGAGATTCGACGTTAGCTCGAAACTCTGGCGACCATTTGAAAAAGCGAAGAGGGAATCGATGAACATACCAGAGCTCTTTTAGCCAAAGGCATTGAAAATCTTCCTCTGATTTGAGCTGTAAAAGGATGTGCTTCTGGTCAAGAAAGCCCACTTCAAATCTGGCAGTGAGATTTAGGGCAAAAAACATCTTTTTGATGGCGACAAATGAAGGTCGGCCTTGATCAAATTTGCCAACGAGGGCAAACTGGAAGGGAGAGGAGAGCTTGGCCACTTCATCGTCAGTGAAGAATATCGTCGGTTCGCCATAATAGGTTTGCACTTGTTTTCTTAGGAACGATTGGGTCCTTCTTTTGAAGGATGCTTGCAAATGATTTTTGTGCAAATGATATATGCGAAGATGATTTTTTATTAAGATTAGGGGGAACGGAGGTTGGAATCCGAGAGGGGATGGAAGGCAAGGGCGGTGGCGAAGGATCGCCAGAGCTTTCAACAGCCATCAACCCTACCATATTTAATCTCCTTTCTCTTCCTTAGCAATTGCCGACCATCTGCAAATATAATGCTTGCTTTATTAGCTAATTAATTAGACTTACTATCCCCAAAACAACAACAATTTTTTTCCGAGCATCCCATGTAATTTAATAATGGGGTCTTACTTTTTAAATATGTGATAGTAAAAAATAAAAATAAAATAAAAGCTATCAACAAAAATATAAATAAATTTTACGTATATGTAATTTGAAACTTAGGGGTTCAGAAATGTAATTACCAATTTTAAATAAAAAAAAATTAACCCATGCTTGAAGACACGGGTGTAAAAAATGTCAAACCTAAAAAAAAATTGACATAATTTCTTCTACTTATAAAACATTCAACAAAAAATTAACATTTAAATACTGTCACCAACTAACAATATATATTACAAATACTACATAATTAATATCGATAACATAGATATCCATCTATTCAAATAATATCACAATTAAGCCTAAGATAAACCACAACAAATCAAAACGAAAAATGATTATTGCCTATCTAAATTTCACTATTTCAATGATACATTTTGCATGTCTAAATCTTAGATTTGGTGTTTGATCGGGCATGAAGCGGCAACACCCATGAACACTTTCAGCTAAACAATTCAATTCACAATTTCATTCCAAAAAATAGATAACTAATGAACATGAACATGCACACACACAAACATTGCCTCCTCCCATGAACACTTTTAGCTAAACATTACCCAATATTTTAGTGATCGCGATTGAACGAACACTTTTTGTAAATAAATGAGCCCGGATTGTTGCATGTTTACCCACTGTAAACCATAAATTTTAGCTGGATGAGAAAAAAAATAACCAAATTCAAACACCATAAGTGAGTTGAAAACGTTTGTAAATAACAATGCAGACAATAGTGAAGATTGTTGAATGCTTACCTACTATAATAAGTGCATTTTCATTTTTCTATCATTCGCCACAGTTTGGCTTCCATTTTTCTACAAAATAGTGAAGATTTTCAAATTAACCGCAAAAAGAATAGTTTGTCTTTTACAAAACAAAAAAAGTCAAGAATAATTGAGTAACAAAGAGGGCAAGAAATTGAAAAAAAAAAAATTAAAAAAAAAATCAGAAGTATAAGAAGTATAAGTGGTTGTGTGCAATACTTGATACCTTGGTTTTTTTGAGTTAATGCACTGTAATTTTCATTGACGACCCACGTTAAACAGGTGGTGTGCAAATTTAGAGTTCCCAAATGCTTCAAAATTGAATTAAAAATCAACAATTAGAGACAAAAGCATCCAATGAATCATATTAACAAATCATACAGACAAAGAACATAATTCTATTTTTAGCAAAAAATAAATAAATCAAGGTCTCGATAGGAAAAAAATAAAATAAGAAGCATCTAATTCAGATTTTAATAGAAATAGAAAAAAAAATTACCTTCATCCTATGTTGACTAACCGACACGATTAGAGAGATGAGATAAACCTGTAATTATCAGAATTATTGTACCCAAAACAAATAAATTAAAACTGAAAATAAAAATCACAATTACTATTGGAGTACCTGCGATTGCTCTCTGACACCTGAAGGTGATTAATATACGGCCTGAAGGTGATTAATATACCATAATTAAAAGAAACAGGTGTACAAAACAGATATATTAAAATAGTATATTTTATTAAGATAATTTCGAGAGAAAAAAATGTTGCAGGAGAAATCCAAGTGCATTGTAAATGTAGAAGAAAAACTCAATGAATTTAGTCATTCACATGGAGCTGCTTCATACATTTTATTTTGAATTGGAGTAATACCCACTTGCCCTCACCTCCTAAAGTTCTCTCTCTCTTCCTCGTTCCCACATGTAAGAAGCAGCAACTCCAGGTACCTCTTTCCTTTTTTTCTAGAACTGTTAATGTTTATGGGGGAAAAAAAAGGTTTCTTAAATGCACTTCAGACATCAATTTCTCATGATTTCAACAAAATTGAGAGAGAGGGAGGGAGAGATTTCAAACCGTATCTTACAACACCGGGTCTGGCGAAACGATGCAAAATGAAGATGCTCGTGGCTGCGGTAACTAGAGATAAAGGGAGGAGGAACACAAAACGTTTTGCTGCAACCAGATCCGACCACCGCAATCCACTGCCATCTAGATCCAAGCACCGGTAGCCATCGCTATCGCGTCGTCGCCAGTTGAAGTTTGATCTGGCCAAATCAAACTCAGATCTAATCAAATCAACAACAACGGCTATTGCGCTGATGGTTGGCAACGACAATGGCGAGAATGTTGGTGATGGAGACGACGGCGGTGGTGATCGATCGAAGATTAAGCGAAGAGGACCGATCGATCGATGTCGGTTGGGAGCGTTGAGAATCTGGCGATGGAGATGGTGATGGTGAGGGCAAGAGAGACAGCGAGGGCATTGCAGTGCTCCAGCTGTAGCGGCGACAGCGACGGAGTGTGAGTGAGAGAGATAAGCGATAGAGAGAAGCGAGAACGTGGCAGTAAGAGAGAGAATGATAGGGCACTGGTCTTGAAAGAACGAATAAATCAAATGGTTATTTGATCTAGACCATCGGATCATGATGAATCTAATGGTCTAAAATGTCTCTTTGTAAACAATGTATCTCAGCCCGTGGATGTTAGATCCAAGGGCCTTAAATGTTTCTCGCCCAGTAAGTTACTGTAGCTACTGTAGGGCATTTTCAAACTCAGTTCTAAGGTGATTTTTGATCTAACGGCTACCAATATCCAGAGACATCCAACAGATACCAATATAAATGAGCTAATTTATTACACAGATATTACTTTCCTTTCAAAAAATTGGAGTGCATCAGCTGACGACTCTACTGGGGACAATTATAGGGTTAAGTCTAAAATGTCCAAATAAGTCCAAATAACCTAGGCCCAAATGTTGTAGTTTATTTTGTTATCTTTTCATTATATCTTATAAATAAGCTTAAGTTGTGATGCTTTTCCTTTTTGTACATAATTCGAAGTAAATTTTGTCATCCAATAGTGAATCGTGCAAAAAAAAAAAAAAAATAAGGCTACCAAAAAACTTTTAGGGCTTCCCTCCCAAATGAAAATTACATTGATCCATATCCCCAACTCAAGTGATACCCTTCCAGCCATGATACCAATCAACCTCCCCACCCATATACCTTAAATTACCTAGTTGACCCATATCCCTAAACCAAGTGGTACCCCAAAGTCTCATTAAATCAAAACTACCAATCCAAACCATACCCAACCAAAATACAAACCAACCTCACCACTCATATACCTTGAATAACTTACTTGGCCTATACCCCCAAATCAAGTTTTACCTTTGTGGTTTTACCAAAATTAGAACCTCCCCACCTTAATACCTTGAATTACCCATATTTCTAAAGTCCAAATCTTTCCATCTACCATTTCAGGGTACCATCCTATCCAAATGACCATAAACTCTAATATATCCCATCTTCCAAGTAAATTTACCGACCAACGGGAGAAATTTCAGTTGAATCAACCCCATATTGAAACTTTAATCGCTCCTAAGCGTTTTTTGGAAGATACCAGCCCATTACAAGCGAAAGACTAACCTAGGGGGTACTAGTTATAAACTTGTTTTGCTAATATTTTTTTTAATAAAATTGGGATATTTTTTTTTAAATCCATATCTACTTCTAGTTGGCCTTTTAGATGATAGATGACTTGCTTTGTAGATGGTTTTAATCTTTTAGTAAATGCTACTGTGTTACCTAGGCTATATCTCAAATGTTTAATACTTATTTTTTAAAATATTCCAAAACTATCTGTGTGTGATCTGTGTTGAGAATGTGATTGAGCATGATGCATATGATTTTGATACTAAAAGAGGTTTTGATTTAAGAGGAAATAAAACAGGATTACTAGTCTTGGCTAGATGAAAATCTTATGAATCTTTCGGTACAAATTTCCATCACCCGAAAATCCATTACGTGAAAAATACCTTACTCAAAAAGCCTTCATTCAAAAGACATTATCCAAAAACTCACCACCCAAAAATCCACCAGCTAGGAAATCCGTCATAAAACTAACCCATTCCCAAAAAGCTATTACCCAAAAATCTATTACCCAAATGACCTATCTCACGATTAAGCTATCCGTCATAAAGCAAAGCCACCATCCCAAAGAAACATTTTGATTTCAAGATATTTGTTCATCATCCATCTTATTTTGAAGATGCTTCTCCCAAAAAAAAATAAAAAAAATTAGCAGATTGAGGATCTAGGTAATTCGAGTATTAAGTTGTAGGGGTATTTCAACACTTAGCGACTTAGACCAATTGGACTGGGATCACTGTCCAAAGCTCGCTATATGGATTACTTAGGGCACCACGATGCGAAAAAAATAAAAAATTGAGATGCATATTTCTTTAGTTGCTCAAAAGTCTTATCATGAAAAAAATGGTTTAAATCATTAGTCGAGGGTGTCATCATATGATATGAATTTTAGAGAAATTTTTTATTATTATTTGAATCGTGTTTGTTAAGCTCAAATTAAATTAATACAGAAAATTATAAAATGTAAAAATGAGATACTTGAATAAATAAGCTTTAATTTTTTGTGCATACCTCGGCTAATCCAGTTTGCAAAAGTTGATTGAAATACAAAGCATACAGGGATTTAGAACCCAAGCATTTGAATTAATCTTAGTAGCCAAGGAAAGAAAAATGGAAGACCAAGCCAAATCTATACCATGAAGGTAAGAGACACGCTAATCTTCTCAATCTCATCATCGGGTGAAAGAAAAATTTATTCATTCCTAAGGGAGGAAAAAGCCTCAAATTGCAAAGGTAGCCTTTGCATTAAAGTTTTGTGGATCATTTAAGGATGAACAATGTTTTATTCGTTAAAAAAAAAATGTATTAATGCTTGTTTGTGTATAATTCTTACATGGGTTAATTGTCTCATTACTATTTGACAATCATCTTTACAAGCGTTTGTGTTTTGCCCTGAAAAGGACGTCAAGTGAACAACGTTGAACCTGATTCTCGGCGTAATATTAAGACACATAGACAACCTGTTAAGGTTCGATCATCTGAGAGACAGCCCCAGCTGTAGGTTGGGGTACATTTTATATCTTTTGTCCCTCATTTCGCCCCAACCCTAGGCTAGACCACATTATATGGAGTCTTTCCATTTTTGTATCTAGAGAATTTGAGTTTAGCAGCCCCAGATGCGAGTTTTGGCATATTTTATACTTTTACCATATATTCTACATTGCCCCTCCGTAATGACCCTTTTTATTTTCCTCTCCGTGATGGCTTTTGGTTTTCCATTTGTCTCATAGCGATGGTTTAATCTTGCAATTTACTTCTCTGTGATGGCTTTTATTTTGCATTCTGCCTCTCCATGATAGGTTTTCATTTTTCATTTGCCTTTCCGTAATGGCCTTTTCATTTTGTATTACGTCTCTCTAAGATGGATTTTTATTTTGCATTTGTCTTTCCGTGTTGACCTATTCATTTGACATTTCTATCTTCGTTATGGCTATTCGTTTTGCATTCTTCCTCTCCATGATGATTTTATATTTTGCATTTGTCTCTCCGTGATAATTTCTGTTTTTGCATTTTACCTTTTCGTGATGGCTTTTCGTTTTGCATTTTACCTCTTCGTGATGGATTTTCATTTTGCATTTTATCTCACAAGATGGTCTTTTATTTTTGTATTTTGCCTCTCTGTCGTGGATTTTCATTTTACATTTGCCTCACAAGCTGGTCTTTTATTTTCATTTTGCCTATCTGTGATGGATTTTCATTTTACATTTGTCTCTCTGTGATAGTCTATTATTTTGCATTTTTGTCTCTCCATGATGGTTTTTCATTCTGCATGTTCCTCTCCATGATGATTTTTCGTTCTGCATTTGTCTCTTTGTGAAGGTATTTTATTTTACATTTTGTCTCTTCATGACGGCTTTTAGTTCTGCATTTGTCTCTCTGTGATGGTCTTTTCATTTTACATTATTCTTTTTGTGATAGCCTTTTCGTTTTGCATTCTACCTCTCTGTGATGGCCTTTTATTTTGTATTTTGCCTCTTTGTGATGTCTTTTTTATTCTGCATTCGCCTCTTCACGATGGCTTTTTCATTTTGCATTTTGCCTCTCCGTGATGGCTTTTCATTTTTCATTTTGTCTCTTCCTGATGGTTTTTCATTTTGCATTCTGCCTCTCCGTGAGCGCCTCTTTATTTTGCAGTCGTTTCTCGGCTAGCTTGGGGCAAATACCGAACTACGCGTAACCTGATTCTTGGCACTTTCGAGATTCGTAGGCAACCCTTTTAAAGTTCGGTTGTAATTGATCCATATTTCATTCTCATTCTTTTTCATCACGCACTAAAAGGGGTATTTTTTAATTTCACCCCTCTATTATAAATTTCAAAAAAAAAAAAATTGCTTTGAAAAATCTAGAAAATGTGATGATCAAAATGACATTATCTTCTATCTTTATCAAACAAGTGAAACTCTTATGATAAAGAGGGGTAACTATAGACACGACATTTTAACCGTTCCTACAATTTTTTTGTTTTATTTTATAATGTACTTTATTTTTATTTTATTTTATTTTAAAAAAATAGAAATGGAAAAAACATGAAAAAGAAAAATAAAAAAAAGGGAGAAAAATGAAATAAAAAAAAAAATATATATATTTCATTTTCCTCACCGAAATCGGACTAGGTTCACTTTTTTCTCCTTGTTTCATTTTTCCTTTCTTTTTGGGTTTTGTTTCCTTTACCGTGTCAAATTTGGATTAGGGTTTCTAAGGTCTTCACTCCCTATCATTCTCTATAGACCCTCATCCTCATACTTTAAACATTCAAAAACTTAGAGAGAAATGTTTCAGGAAACTTAGAGATTTAGAGAGAAATACTCGTAGGAAGCGAGGCTTTGAGAGAAAACCCTTAGGGGGTTGATTAGACAAAAACCCTTTGGGGAGACTCAAAAATTAAGAGAAAAACCCTCCTATGGAATGATTCTCAAGGAACATCCATTCAAGAAGCAGTCTTTGAGAGAGAAAAACCCGTGCGTTGGGAATTTTGGCCAGAGTAGGTACATTTTTTTACCTCTTAATTTTCTCTATTATTTCCTTGTTATCGTAATTTAAATTCCTACAAGTTTAGTTTCATTAGAATTATCCGATGATTCGATGAGAACGCCGAAATAAGGTTTTCCTTTTTGGCTTAGCCTCCAAGCGCGAGATGGGGATGACCTTTTATTTTTATTTTACTATTTTTTATTATTATTTTTATTTAAGTTGTTGCTATACCTATATTCATAAAAAAAAAAAAAAAAAATAATAATAATAATAATTAAAAAAAATAATAAATTATTAATTAATTTTTTTATTTGAATATTCATGTTGTTTATTTTATTTTTACATTTAAATTTATAAAAATAAAAAATAAAAAGCAAAAATAATAATAAATTGTTTTGTAATTAATTCTTAGAAGCCTTAGGGAGGATTCAACGATTCATTCGGTAAGTCGTTTCGTTGGATTCCGCTTAAATCTTGGAGGAATTAATTTTGACAAGACTCGTTTATGTAACGTTTACTTGATTCTCATCTCCATAGAATTTAAGAAAATGTTCTTTAAATTAATTAGAAAAATTAGAAAAGTAGGAATTTCATGACATCGAATTTATATAGAAAATAATGTAATATTTCACGCCGTTTTGCATGTTGCCTTTTTGCCTCACTTAGAAAATACGTAGATTGATTTGTCCAATTAAATTAAAGTAGTTCGTCGAAAATATACATGGACTCCCCTAGGGACCATCCTTGTCAAATCTCTTAATATTTTATAAGAGGTCATACCAGAGAACATTGTAAAAATGCCAAAAATTTGTTTCATCTCAATTTGAAAAATACCAAAAAGATTTCATAAGAAGGAAAATATTTTCAAAATAAAATAAAATATTTGGACTTAAACTAATTGGACATAATTGGATATAAGATACCATTTTCAGAAAGGCGTCTTAGGGTGCCTAATACTTTTCCCGAGCGTAACCGATCCCCGAGCTCTTCAAATAAATCTTTGGTTTGACTGTATTTTTGGAGTCAATTTTACTTAGGCCTTTAAAATTGTTTTCTAATAATACGGTGACCGAACATACCAAGTACATCACATTCTAGGTGGCGACTTCTTATTTTTAAAATGGCCTAAGAACGTTTTTTAGGAAACTGACGCTTTTAAAAACCCTTCTCTTTGAAGCTTTATTATTGCATATTACTTTTCCTTTCGGAAAATTTGTGTACGTTAACATCTCATCCTTTTCACTTTGATATCCATATTAATTATTTTTAGCGAAAAAAAAATAAAAAAAAATTGAACGTTCACTAAAAATTGTTTACAAATGGTTAAAAGGTCTTTACAAAATTCAAAACTATATTTGACGAAACTAAACAAATGAATAATTGCTAATTAAATTGTCTAAGTGAACATTCATTAAGAACATAATATTTTGCTATGTCAGTGGATTGATTTAGAATGTTCACCAAAATAGATCTTACTTTGTTGCGGGTAATTCATTAAGTAAACATTCACTAAATGAAATCATGTACTTTTTGTAGTTGTTTTTAGTGAACATTTATGAATATAAGTTAAATTATGTGTTGGGTTAATGTCTCAGTGGACATTCACTAAAATAAAAAGATGATTATGACATGCAGTCGATTTAGTGAATGCTCACTAAATTAAGTCAAATTCTACGTTGGGGGTAATATATGTGGTGAACACATACGAAATTAAGTAATAAACGTTGTTTTGGGGTAATTGTTTTAGTGAACTTTTACTAAACAAATTAAATGCTTACTAATGAAACTGTCTAAGTGAACATTCATTAAATAATTTTTTTACTAAAAAATAATCAATATCATATCAAAATGAAGAGGGTAAATGTAGATTAAAATGGTTTTTTTTTTTTTTTTTTTTTTTTTTTTTTTTTTTTTTTTTTATGAATTTACTTTATTCACAAAATGAGTTTGCTTGTCTCACTATGACTTATATAACAATGTAATACACCGGAGTAAAGTAATCACAACACAAACAACAGTAAAGCATAATAGATGGAAAGAGATAGAGACAATCAACCACATAACACACAAGGGTTTTTATAGTAGATCGAAAAAATCAATTTGCTTATGTCTACTTTTCTGATCTCCTACGGAGAGTTTTAATTCACTAAGTATTCAGATCTTTTCCCCAGTGAAGATCAAACCATCGTAATCTCTTAGAGAACAAGTTTGTTTATGTCATGCTAAAATCTCTCACTAAACAAGTTTGTTTATGCCCAGTTATACTCTCTTATAAGGCAAGTTCGTTTATGCCTTGCTATATTCTCTCACAAGACAAGCTCGTTTAAGCCTAGCTACATTCTCTCACGAGGTAAGGTCATTTATACTTTGTTATACTCTCTCACAAGGTAAGTTCATTTATGTCTTACTACAAACTCTCACGTTCATTTATGTCTAGCTACAATCTCACCAAAGTTCGCACCCCTGAATTTCCCAATCCCTTTCCCTAAACAAAGATCTTGTATTGCTAAGATTCACCACCTTGGATTTCTTAATTAAAAATAACCAATACAACTCTCAAACAAGCAAATACTGCTAAAACAATTTAAATATACAAAGCTCAATTAATTTGTATCTACTCTTGTGGTCATGAAGATTCATTCTTCGAGATTCATCCTCATAATCTCTTTCCCGTTGAGATCTAACCGAAGTTTAGCTAAAGTTTCTTCCTCTGATTTTTTTTTTCTTCACTCGGCCCACATATTCTACCTATCATCATTTGTATAGAGCTTTGACATAAGATGTAGATATGATGTTAAAACTCTTTTAACATTTTTAGCTAACTTTTATTACTAGGTTTATTCCACATCGGATGTAAAAGAAGCTGATTGTCAACTTATAAGTGTGAGAAATTGTCTCATCTTATGAGGCAATTTTAGGGGTCGAAAGAGGCCCAAGACCATCCTACACTAGAGGCCAGATGTGTAGGGAAGAGATTGTTAGGTTTATCCCACATTAGATATGAAATGGGTTAGTAGTCAAGTTATAAATGTGAGGAAAAGACTCAACTCATGAGTTACCTTTTGAGTTCAAGAGAGGCCCACGACCACCCTAGACAACCTTGTTAATTTACAACATGACGAATTTTCACAACATGAGCTTGTTATCATCTCCATCGGCAACATAATCACTGTCGACCTCTTAAAACGAAGGCCACCGAGCTTTACTTGATTGAGATGTTGACGTCTTATGCGAACAAAAGCCCCAAAACTTTGACATGTTTTGCATCTATGGTGTTCAATTGAAGTTTTCTTCCTCAAGATTCTTTCAATGCCCCTTGTTTTCCTCAGGAATATATTCGTGGGCAAAGATATGAGAGAAAGAAGATAAAGAAGGATGAAGAAGATGAACAATGTTCATTTCATTTTTTTTTATTTTTTTTTGTTTTCAAAAATATATTTAATCTTTGAAGAAATTGTTTAAAAAATATTATAAATTTTAAAAATATCACATACCAAAAATTATAAAGAATTGAAAAGAAAATTTCACTTCATGTACATTTTGTTTCAATTTTTTGAAGTCAAGAGAGATAGATGAGAGAAATAACAAATCACTAAAACACCCATCCTTTATTTAAAGTTCATGGTCCACTTAAACACCCATCCTTTACTTAAATAACCAAAAATACAATTTTTCCTAATTAAAAATTGTCAATACTCAATTTTTAGTTTTATTTGAACTTAAATTAACTAGTTTTTTTTTTTTTTTCTTGTTCTTCTTTCTTGAGTGTTTGTGGATAAATTTAAAATATTAAATAGTGATAGTGACCAGTCATACATTAATCATTCTTAATTTTTCCTGTTATTTTTTTTTTTTTTTGAATTCATGCCCTCTCATTTGGACTTTGCCTTTGACCCACGTCAGAGACTCATCTCGTTGCATGATTTCTCTGTAATTAAAGCCTTTTTTTTCTTTTCTCATTTATTTTGTGTTATTTAATATTTTTTTTGGTACAAACAAAAAGAAACAAAAGTCTACGGAAGTCTATCAAAGACATCCAAATGCATCTCAGTAAATACAATATCAATCATATCCTCAGAGGGATTGAAAATTAATTCATATTGTACTCCTTTCCCTACTCATCTCTTGGAAAGATGATCCACACATCTATTATCTTCTCTTGGAATAAGTTGGACGATTTACTTCCTCTCCCTCATCATTCTTTTGCGCCTTCAATCAACGGTTTAAATTGATGATTCCTTGGACACTCTTCATTGAGAAGCTTGACCACTTTTGTTGCACTACCCTCGAGCATCATTCATAACATACGAGTGTTAGGTCTTTGTCTATCCCCTTAATTTTGGCTTTCCAAGCTACTACAGTTATGTAAGAATCCAGTGAAGCCCATACCAAACACCGAGATGGTCTCTTACCATGCCTTCAAATCCTCCCAGACCCAAGTTGCCTTTTGCGCAACCATCATTATTTAAAGGAGATAAGAATGGTTAAGTGTAATTGATATGTTTTCTTAAATGGATTAAACTTAAATTTGGTCACATGTTTTTCCATTAAGTTTGGAACGTTTTAAACGTTACCTATTGATTTACTCAATAAAAGTATAACGGAAGAGCTATAGATTTGATGGGAGCTTACCTATAGAAGGGATTTTGGTCCATAGGCTCATGCACTCAATCTCCAGGATATACACCATCTATTTCTGAGTGTTTTGAGAGCTTAAAAGTGCCAAAAACCATGAGAAAAAGTGAGAGAAAATGAGAAAGTGCAATAGCCAGAGGTATGTCCTGATCTTTGGTTTTCTTGAGTTGTTGATCCATTTTTTTGTTCAACTTCCGTTTGGATCGAATATATTCTTATAGTTGGTATCAAAGCACAATCATATCTCTACATTTGCTATTCTCTTGTTTTGGCTATGAAGAATTTTTTGAAACAAAGTTTGTTTTTGAGTTGTTTTTGGGGCAAAATATTATTAGAAATCTTTTGAATATTGATTTTCTAAGCTTTTTATTGTTAAAAATGTAGTTTTTGGAATAAAAAATGCTCTTTTCCGACCGGGTATTGCTGTTGGTTTCATGGGTCTGTAAAATAAGTTTGTTTATATAGGGTCGAGTTGACCCATTTTAAGGTTGAAGATGACACTGTTTTGCAAAATGCCATTTTCTGTCAGTTTTCAAAATGTCATTTTCTACTATCTTATTTGCGAAAATGCCACTAATTATAAAAAATACATTTTTTTATTCTTTTTGCAACGAGATTTTTAGAAACCAAACACAAACTTTTGGTAAATTTTGAAAAATTTAATTCTTGGGCATCTATTTGCTTTACGCCTATTTTTCTTTTGCATATGTTATTTATTTATTTTAAAAATAATATATGCAATATAAGGGTGAATTACATTTTGTATAACTTAAATTTATTATGCTCATATTTGTATTTGCATAATTTTTTTTTTTTTTATGCAATATTTGTATGCTTAAAATTTTGAGAATAATTGTGTACTATTATAACATGTTAGTTATTACTAATTTTTATGCAATTTTATTGTTCCCATATTAAGTTTCATGTTTAATTATGCAATATTGGTTAAATGCTCATATTATGCATGAATATTATGTTATTAATTTATGCATTTAGAATGAGTTTATTTTTTGTGCATAGAATTAAATTAAGTTAATAATATTATGTTTAATTATGTAATTTATGTTTTATTTATAAGAATTATGTTTACATATAATAACATATTATTTAGTTTTAGATATTGTTAGATTATGTAAAATTATGGTTATTCTTATAAAACTTAATTTTATACATAAAATTTAAAATGCCTAATGATCCATATTAATCTGTAATTAATATATATATATATATATATATATATTAAGTTATAATAAGGATCACAAAATAAATTAGACATAATATTATGATTAATTATACTTAATATAATAAATTTTATCCCACACGAACTTTTATTATATTTATATAATTAAGTTGGATAAAATATCATATTATTTTCATAATTACCCACAAGAATTATGAATTCGTACATAATTTGATAGTTTTATCATAAAGTTAAAAACATTTGGATGGAAAATGAAATTATTTTCATAATGTACCCATAAAATATGAAATGAAGTACATAATTTGATAATTTTATCATTACAATCATTTGAATATACTTGAATTAAAAAATTTGTCCACAAACAATTTTTACGTCATGAGAATCATTTTTGTCTGTTTTACACTGGTAAAACGTGCAATTTAGACGATTAGGTCGCCTTTTTTGACATAAGCATCTTGGGTTTTATGCAACTTCTCAATCTGTTACTTTTTCTTGTTGATCCATTGGTTTTGATGAGTAATTAAGTGCTAATTTTTTGGTGAAATTAATGTGTTTGTTGAGTATTTCATAAAGGAGTTCCAAATTGTTGTTTAAGATGAAGACATCATGAAGAAAACGTAAAGGGTACAAAAATGAACGAAATAAAGAGTGTTGAAAACTTTGAAGAAATTAGGTGAAAACAACTCTCTACTCATATACACTTAATGCAACCCGAATTAGGATCACACAAGACACTATTAAACGAGTTATCTTTATGTGTGTTTTGATATTGAAATGATAGAATTCAAGATCCTAATTAAAGATTTGATATGTTCTCCTTATGTGAAATCAAATTGAAAATCCACTCAATTGGAAAACACGGTTTAAAGTATAAAAAAATGTATTTTTGGGTCAATTCAGTCAACCTAGAAAAGCAATCGGTTAACTGAATCAAATAGTGTGTTTTAGAATTGGTGAAGGAAATGGAAATCTTGAACTAATCGATCAACTAAGTAGGAAAATCAGTCAATCGATTGCGTTAGTGAGTTTGGCAAAGCAGAAATAGAACAATGTGTATCAATCGGTCAACCGTTTAGAAAAATTCAATCAACCGTTTGAGTCAGGGAGTTCTTTAGAGCAAATTTGAACTATCTTGTAAAGTTCGGTCAACCAATTAGGCTTGAAGTTTGGCAGGGTTATGGCTCTGAAGCAATCGATCAACCAAATAGGAAAATTCGGTTAATCGATTGGAGTTTGATTTTTGGCTTTATTTCGAGGCTAATTCATTCGTTCAACTGAATCCTAGAGGTTGGTCAACCGACTGTTTCGATTGTGATTTCGAGGAACTTGGTCTCCTAGTAAAAAATTATCTGTTTTTTATGAATCCAAGGGAGAGATTTGGGGGATTTGAACCTACTGAAGATATAATACATCTATTTTAATATTCCTATTGATTTGGTCCACATAATTTGTGATTCTCTCAATTCCAATAGATAAATATTTCCTATATTTATGATTGCAAATTGAGAATTATTATATGGGCTTATTTGAGAGATTTAGAAAGTTATTTTAATGTGAAATATCCCTGAAATGAAATATATTAATATATGCGGTCTAAGAGTGCCTTTTACATAAATATCTTTTGAAAAGTAGCCGTTGGAAGGTCTGTTATCAGTCTATAAATATAAACCTGCAGGATTGAGAGTAATTACATCAAGAACAATCTGTTCTAAGATTTTCTAAGAGTGATTTTTACGCTGAAATTTCTGTGAGATATTTGTTCTAAGTTCTTGATTTAAAGCGCTGTTGATTTGGTATCACCGACTTGTGCTATATTGCAATTATGTTTCAATCTTCAATATTTTCCCTGTAATATCTTTCCAAGCTATTATTTTTTATTTTGAATTTATATTATTATTATTTGTTTGGTTATAAGATCACTAGAAAATCATTTTCAAACTTAAAAGCCTAAAAATCTTTTAATTTTATTTTTTTTTTGATTATCTGATTATGTGCTCTAAATTGTGCTACCCACATTGTTTATTAATTAGATATTATTTACCTCACATTATATCTATCACGTAGTAAATTTTAAGATATTAGTTGAGTATATCTATATTGAGATGGTAGAAACTTCTTGTGAGAATAAACTCATATCTTTTTATATCTGTGAGTTTAGGCGGATTAGACACGTTTGGGACGGTGTTTAGTCAGGGTAGTTAGGTTTCGATCTTTTTTCTATAAAAAAAATTAGGGTTTGATCTTTATCTTACAAAAATGTTAGGTTATTCTGTTCTCTTGAAAAGAACTAGGTTTTGATTATCCCTGCAATTGAATTGTGTTTAATCTTTACTTGTAAGAGTGGTAAGGTTACTCTTTAACCTGGTAAAAAGATTGGGTTCATCATTGACATGAGAAAAGGGTAAAATTGTAAAGGTCGAATCTGAGTCTGAGAAAAAAAATCATTGTAAGGGTTTGGTTCCTACCTAGTAAAGGAATCAAGGGTTTAGAGGTTGCGAACCTCTGTGGAGCTCGGAGGACTGGATTAGGCAAGGCTAATTTGTTGAACAAAGATATATCTTGGTGTGTTGCATTCTTTATTTTCAATATATTGTGTTTAGGTGTGCATGTACTACTAAACACTTATCCGTTGCGTAACGAAGATAATAATTAATTTAGAAAAATTGATTATTTAATAATTAAGTGTTTGAAGATTTAATTGTTTAAATTTTTGTAACTACCCAATTCACCCCTCTCTTGGGTAGCTCTTTGAGTCAACATCTCTGATATCCAATTTGATATTCCCAAACTTAGGGGTGATAACTATAAGATATGGAATAAGAGAATTCTACTCCATCTAGGGTGTGTGGTTATAGATAAAGCTATTAGAAAGGACAAACTACCTGCAATCACTGATTCCAAAACTCTAGATGAGGTCGCGCTATATGAGTGATGGGAGTGATCCAATCATCTCAGCTTGATGTTTATCAAGACGAAGATAACTGTTGGATTACGTGGTTCTGTTGACCAACATGAGAATGTCCGAGACTTGCTGCAATTCATTGACGAGCAGTTCATCACTTCAGAAAAGGCACTCGCAAGTACCCTAATAATGAAATTTTCATCTTTCAAACTTACAAACACGAAAAGTGTGCGCGAGCACATAATGCAAATGCGAGACATTGCAGCTCAACTTAAAAAGATCAAGGCTGATATTTCATAATCCTTCTTGGTGCACTACATTCTGAACACCCTTCTACAATAGTACGAGCCTTTTAAGATCTCATACAACACACATAAAGATAAATAATCAATCAACAAATTAATGACCATTTGTGTTCAAGAAGAAGAAAGGTTTGTGATGGAGTAGGGTGAAAGTGTATTGTTGGTAACCATCTGCAGGAAGAACAAAGCTAACGAAGCTCAAGCCAATCATATAGCTAATCAGAAGGAAAAAGGTAAAATACCACCACAAGCTAATATCAAGAAAGAAGCAAAGTATTTCTTCTATAAAAATATGGGACGCATGAAGAAGAAATATGACAAATTCCAAAAATGGCTTGAGAAGAAAGGTAAACCAACCTCATTTGTTTGTTATAAATCAAATATGGTTAATGTTAATGTTGCCACTTGGTGGATTGACTCTAGATCAACAATCCATATTGTAAACTCTTTGCAAGGAATGCAAAACCTAAGGAAGCTAGTGGGAAGTGAGCAAAGCATTTTATCATGCAACAAGATGGGCTCACGTGTGGAGGTGATGGGAACTTGTGTTTTAACTTTAAGTAGTGGCTTTGTCATAGAATTAGAAATGACCTTTATGTACTAAGTTTCTCACGAAACTTGATTTCTATTTCAAGACTTGTACCCTTTGGATAATCCTTTAATTTCCAAGACATATCATTTAATTTATTATATAAATCTGATTGTGTTAGGAATTGTATTTTGTCTGATGGTCTTTATCATATTTTCTTGCAAAACAATGTTACTTATAGTTCAATGCATGTTCACACTAGCACTAAAATGTGTACTATTAATGAGGATTCCATCATGTTATGGCACCGGAGATTAGGACATATCTCCATAGAAAGAATCTTACTAAGAGATTAGTGAATGACGGGATACTTAGTACTCTAGACTAAACTGATTTTGAGACTTGTGTGGACTGCATTAAAGAAAAACAAACTAACAAGTCCAAGAAATGTGCTAATAAGAGTTTAGACATATTAGAGATCATTCACAAAAATATATGTTGTTTAGATATGGATGCACATGGTCAAAAATACTTTATAATTTTTATAGATGATTACTCATTATATATGTATATATATTTGCTTCATAATGAAAACAAAGCATTGGATGCCTTCAAAATATTTAAGGCCAAAGTTGAGACCCAATGCAGAAAGCAAATCCATATTGTGAGATCAGATAGAGATGAAGAATATTATGGTCGATGCATCGAGAATAGACAAGCACCTAGTCCCTTTGCCAAGTTTCTTCAAAAACATAGGATCGTTGCCCAATACACCATGCCTGGTTCTCTAGACCAGAATGGTGTTGCAGAAAAAAGAAACCAAAAATTACTGGACATGATACAGAGTATGCTTAGCAACTCCAATCTTCCTAAATCCTTGTGAAATAAAGCACTAAAGACGATAGTGTATATATTAAACTAAGTTTAAACCAAAGTTGTCCTAAAGACACCATTTGATTTATGGAAATGTTGGAAACCGAGTTTGAGACATATGCTCACTTGGCGTTGTCCATCTGAGGTGAGGATATATAACCCACAAGAGAAGAAACTAGACCTCAAGACCATTAGTGGGTATTTCATTGGATATGCCGAAAGATTCAAAGGTTATAGATTTTATTGTCCTTCTCATACTACTAAAATTGTGGAATCAAGAAATGCTAAGTTTCTTGAAAATGACATGATCAGTAGGAGCGATCAATTTAGGAACATAGTTCCTATACATAATCATACAGAGTCTCAACCTTTCACATCAAGTGACAAATTGGTTATAGTTCATAGCACCCCTCCAGTTCAAATTGGTGTTAAGCAATCAATCATTGAGGTTCCATAAGCTGCTGACAATCTTCTAATAGATCAAGCAATTCAGGAATTTCCATAAACTCTTGAACCACAAGTCGAACCACAAGTTCCTCAGGGAGACGTTGGTACGACATTGAGAAGATCTACTAGAGATAGGAGATCAACAATTTCTAGTGATTATGTTGTGTATCTGCAAGAATCTGACTATAGTATTAAAGCTGAAAATGATCCTAAAACGTTTTTATTGGCCTAGTGAGCTACCCAAGAGGAGGGTGAATTGGGTAGTTATAAAAAATTTAAACAAATTTCTTTCCTTTCAACACTTATTCAATCAAATAATCAATTTATCCTAAATTAATTATTACGAAGCGGATAAGTGTATTTAATCTAGATGCACACTCAAACAACAATAAATAAATAAAGTAACAAAGCAGAACACCACGATATATCATGGTTCACCAAGTTACTCTTGGCTAATCTAGTCCTCCGAGCCCCACGGAGATTCGCACCCAGTAAACTCAAAATTCTTTCCCAGGTAGGAACCAAACTTTTACACAACGATTATTTTCACAAGCTCCAAATCAACCTTTACAATCCTTTTTCACAGGCTAAGAAAAAATCTCTATCTTTTTAACAGGTTAAAGATGAACCTAATTCTTTTGTTTAGGCTAAAAATCAAACCTCATCAAAATCACTCCAAGTATCATTTTCACCGGTAAGGATGGAACCTTTACAAATCACGCAAACTAATTCTATTCAGGAAGAATTAACACATATTTCTTTTCACGGAAAAAAGTAACCTAACCTTTTTATACCTTAGGTAAAGACCAAACCTTAATATATTTTCTGGAAGAGATTGAAACCCAACTATTTCTGAATAGATCTTCCCAACAATATCTAATCTGTAGATAACTCACAAATTACAATAAATTAATAAGTTTCTTCCCACTCGGAGCTTCTACCACCTCAAGTCTATTTAAACTCAATTAATGCCCCGATAAATACTAGTAATAGAATTAATAGTAAAAATTGACTTGAGTTGTTTTTACCTAGATTCTTCAAAATCTTCAATCTCTTAATGTCCGTCTTTTTGTCTGCATCTTTACATATTTAGCATACTTAGCAACTACTTCATGATAACATCAACAACGGAACTTTTACACTGAAACACTCAACAAATTCATTAGTTCTACCAAAAATATCAACACTTAATTATCCATCAGAATCTCGGGATCAACACTTTTCACATGCCATGAGTTGAAAAGAGCCAAATTTGTGGCACTATGCCATAAAGGATGAGATAAATTCCATGAAGAGCAATGAAGTTTGAGATCTTGTAAAGTTTCTTAATAGGGCGAAAGCCATTGGCTGTAAATGGATTTTTAAGACAGACTCATTAGGCAACATTGAGAGATATAAGGCAAGACTCGTTACTAAGGGATTCACTTAAAAAGAAGGAATCAATTACACTGCGACTTTTTCTCTTGTATCTAAGAAAGATTCTCTTCGTATCATTTTGTCTTTAATTGCTCATTTTGACCTTGTGTTGCAACAAATAAATGTAAAAACAGCTTTTCCTAACGGAGATCTAGAGGATGAGGTTTATATGAAACAACGTAAAGATTTCTCTTCTAGTAGTGGTAAGCAGTTGGTTTGTAAGCTTAAGAAAACAAGCTTCCCGTCAATGGTATTTAAAATTCCATGGAGTAATTTCTTCATTCAGATTTGTTGAAAATCCCATAAATCAATGTATATATCAGAAGGTTAGTAGGAGTAAGATTTGTTTTCTTGTTTTATATATGGATGATATTTTACTTGCAACCAACGATAAGGGTTTGCTGCATGAGGTGAAACAATTTCTTTCCAAAAAATTTGACATGAAAGATATGGGTGAAGTATCTTATGTCATTGGCATTAAGATCCATAGAGATAAACCTCGAGGCATTTTAGGTATGTTGCAAGAAATTTATATCAATAAGGTTTTGGAGAGATTTTGGATGAAGGATTGTTTACCCAGTGTTGCTCATATTGTAAAGAGTGATAGGTTCAATCTGAACCAATGTTCGAAGAACAACTTTGAGAGAGAATCAATGAAAAACATCCCATTGGTGTTTTTGTTGTCAGAAGCCTTATGTATGCTCAGGTTTGTACTAGATTTGATATTGCATTTTCTGTGGGGATGCTAGGGCGATATTAGAGTAACCCAGGTATAGACTACTGGAGAGCTGCAAAGAAAGTTATGGGGTATCTTCAAGGACCCAAAAACTACATGCTTATGTATAAACAGACGAACAATCTAGATGTGATTGGCTACTCAGATTTAGACTTTTCTAGTTGTGTTGATTCTCGCAAATCAACATCAAGATACATTTTCATGATGGCTGGTGGAGCTGTTTCTTGGAAGAATGTCAAGCAAACCTTAACTGCTACTTCTACTATGGAATCCGAGTTCATTTCTTGTTTTGAGGCCACTTCGCATGGTGTATTGCTTAAGAGTTTCATTTCTGGGCTTAAATCATGGATTTCATTTCTAAGCCATTGAGAGTTTTGTGCGACAATTTAGCTGCTGTTTTTATAGCTAGAAACAACAAAAGTAAGAGTCGAAGTAAACACATCGACATTAAGTATTTGGCCATAAGAGAACATGTAAAAAAAAAAAAAAAGTAGTCAATGAGCACATTATCACTGAATTAATGATCGTTGATCCTTTGACTAAGGGCATGCTACCACTAAAATTCAAGGATCATGTAGAGAAAATGGGGTTTGGTTTCCCTTTGTAATTGTATACATACAGTTTATTAATGAAACTCTTATATATTGTGATGTTTTCCCATTTACATGTGCGCCTTAATTTATTTGAGAAAATATATTTTTAATGGAACAAAATAAACATAGGGTTTATTCATTAAGTATGGTATCTGGTATGGCGCGAAATTGTGCACGCCTACTTACGCTCGCAAGTATACGAGATCTAAGTTTTAGTATAGTGTGATCGTTAAGATCGGGTTATCGTATCCACAGAGATTGTTGTCGTTACTATCGAATACCGCGTTTGTCGTGACCTAATTTTATCTAGATGAAAAACAAATGTATTTAATTAATTAAACTAATACTAATATATCCTAAATTAACTACACTATTATGTTAATATGTTTTAGGGTGAAGAATTGTATAGAGATTAACGTGTTTACAAATACATGTTCGATTCCGATTTACTCGCATCTACGTTGTTCGACCTATTTGACAACCTCGGTACGTAAACTCCACCGCCACCTCTTTCGAGTGTAAGATGGGAGAATACATGATTTCGAGTCAACGGAGAAGTCCCCCTCAACGTCTTAACGATCCTAGGTCATGTGAGTCTCGCCCAATGTCATTGATTGCACACAATCCAACTCCTTCCCGGGTTATTAGATCGTCACGTTGTATTTACCCTATCGATAATCTTCGTTTTGAAACTCCCTCGCCACCTCTTCCGAGTGTAAGACGAGGGATATAACGCAACTTCGAATCAACGAAAAGGTCCCCCTCAACGTGTGTCTAGCCCCACGTCATCGATTGTCCACGATTTAAACCCCGACCGGGTTATAGAATCGTGGCGTTTGTTTACCCTAATCCGAATCCGGGGTTTTGTCAAAACCCCGTATTCTCCATTTATCAATCCAAGAATAATAAACAAACAATACAATAAATACAATCAAACTACGAAGAACAATCACAAACGAAACACCGAAATCATCCAAACAACGTATTTATAAATTATAGGTTAATCCCTACTACAATCCATATTTAACTCGGGGCCATAGCCGCATATACAAGAAAATAACGAGCTAAACATACTCACATGCTCCTAAGATAAAGAAATAAGGAGAAACGATCAAAAAACTTAGCCTCGTCCGAAGATAAACGCTAAGAACGCTCCACGATCGATTCGCCGTTTTCTCCACTTCGGGATACGAGCTCCACCACTAAAATTCCTAACCCTTGGCTTAAGTATAGCCTAAAGGGCTCAAAAATGCAAGAGAAAGGAGAGAGATCACGGCCAAGGGGGAGGAGAGGGGATATTTATAGAAAAATATTCTAAAAATATCTAAAAATATCTCAAGACTGTGCAGGGCAAATCCGCTTAGGCGGTGGAAATTTCGCCTAGGCGGAGTTAGGTCGGTTAAGTCTGATCGCCTGGGCGGTGAAGTAGGCGGTGGACTAGAGAACATTCTGTTAGATTTTCTCCTAGGCTGCTGGATTTCTACCTAGGCGAGCGATTGTCAGTAGCCCTTCTTCGTCCTCTGTTGGATTTCCGCCTAAGCGATAGAATTTTCGCTCAGGCGGTCATCCGTCAGTAACATTTTGCTCTTCTCTGCATTTTCACCACTTAGGCGGTGGTCTGGGCGCCTAAGTGGTGGGCCTGTTTCATCTTTTAGCCTCCGAGCTTGTTTATCCACCGTAACTTCGAACCGCTTTGGTTCGATCTCATCGTTTTAGCTCCAGTTTCCTATCTTTTTGCCCCACATACCTGAGTTATACAAAAAGTATGAAAACTAATTCAAACATAATAAAAATAACTATAAACATATTCGAAAACTAACAAATTCGGATTGAAAATAGATAGGTTTTTCACACTTATCAATACCCCCAAACTTAGAATTTGGCTAGTCCTCGAGCCAAACACACACACTAAAATAAAAAATACACAAACGAAAATGAATAACAAACAACCTAAAAACAATCTAAACATAACAATACGTGAGTTTTGACTTCTTCTAATGGCCTACTTATTTTTCCCTCAACAACCGCCAATTATATCGAGTTCAGGCTGTAACACACATCATGAGGTTCTAGATTTTTGACATGCAATAATGGTGAACGCTATTTTAGATCCTTTAAACGTGTTAGTACAAGACTCAATAATATAACTATACAACGATCAGATTGGATTATCCACCAACGAAATTCATGAGTTAAGGATTACTATAAGCCTGATTGGGGTCCACTCTCCACTAATGTAGGTTTAGTAGTTCATGAAGATCATTAGGGCTTGGTTCGGTTTTGGTAAATTTGGCCAAGGGTAATTTGGAATAGAAAACGGGTTAACATTGTTAACTTAACGTTACCCAAGGTTCAACGCTTGGTACATTCACTCCCGAATCCCTATAGAAAGATTGGAAAATAATCCCGAACATGCATTTAAGAACAACGTACTCACTTGTCAAAAAGAAACGAAAATAAAAACCGTATTTACATTTGATTCTTTTTTTTTTTCAACGAACACACTCCCAAACTTATTTGAATGTTACAATTGAAGGGGTGTGTGAAATACAAATGAAAAACGACAAGTGAGTACTCAAATACCGAACCAATTAGAAGTTTGTCCTAATCCCAACCGCTCACATCAAGAAGCCTTTGCAACGGCTAACTTGATTCACTCACATGTGCCTTTGGTTTAGCGAGAAAGGACTGGAAGGAATTCAATTGGCCGTAGTATTGGTTTATGTGTTCTGAATTGAATTTGCATTTAGGTTTCGACAGGGTAACGAGGGATAAACATGTAACAAGGTAGGCTTAAAAAGGCTCAAGTGACAAAGAGAATGCCTAAATCATGTCTCTTGAATTACCTCGCTTAGGATTTCGCCTCAAGTTTCCCCTCAATCAAGTTCTAGAACCCTTAATGTGTCATGAGTTTGGTTAATCGATAATCATCCTCAAATCAATTGAATAACTATACATTGAGTCTATGTATTCATGCAAATTAGGATCCACAATAATTTTTACCAAAAAGCATAGTCAAGCAGACAGAATCACACATGCATAGATATTACCCTTGACTTCTAAAACAATCAGGGGTAATTTTCATCATCGAGTGATGGCCCAGATGAACACAAAACTCAACATATAAACAACAACACAAAAACATGAACACATTCTAACCTAAACACACATGCAATACGGAAAAACAATAACACATAAACTAACAATACTAAGTACTACACATCACTTTCGAACTCAAAATGGACAGTGTCCTCAGCTATCCCAATCATCAATCTCAACATATAAAATTTAAAGCATGCTGACGAATGGTATTTAGAACACTTACTTGGGAGGCGAGAGGATCTCGCCTCCGAATCAAGTCGGATAGGATGGAACAAAAAGAATTGCTTGGGTTGCCTCCCAAGTAGTGCGTGGTTTAATGTCCTTGGCCCGACATTCAGAATGCCCTCAAGATTGGCGAGATTTGGCTTTAATCGGCTCAATCTCTCAACGAAACGCCTCACTGGCTTATATGCTTGGCCAAGCACAATAAACGGCTTGGAATCCTATCGAGAGGGATGCATCAATACCAGTCGATCTAACATCGCCAAGTACCCTGCATAATAAACAAAAACAAAACTACAAAAAAAAAATAATAATAATAAAAAAAAAAAAAAATTATATACAAAATAAATGCCTAAAGTAAAATTAAGTCATTTACACACAATATCAATAATAACAACTTCGCCAATCCCGGGAATACGAAACACTTGCTTCTCCTATCTAAAACTTAAGTCTCCGAAGCTGTTACCGCGTTTTTCCGACAATAACATCAAAACAATCCCCGGTAACGGTGCCAAAAACTTGGTAGGGCGCGAAATTGTGCACGCCTACTTACGCACGCAAGTATACGAGGTCTAAGTTTTAGTATAGTGTGATCGTTAAGATCGGGTTATCGTATCCACAGGGATTGTTGTCGTTACTATCGAATACCACGTTTGTCGTGACCTAATTTTATCTAGACGAAAAACAAATGTATTTAATTAATTAAACTAATACTAATATATCCTAAATTAACTACACTATTATGTTAATATGTTTTAGGGTGAAGAATTGTATAGAGATTAACGTGTTTACAAATACATGTTCGATTCTGATTTACT
This sequence comes from Eucommia ulmoides, assembly GCA_016647705.1. NCBI lineage: Eukaryota > Viridiplantae > Streptophyta > Magnoliopsida > Garryales > Eucommiaceae > Eucommia > Eucommia ulmoides. The sequence goes on from CM028338.1 coordinate 47,796,708, forward strand.
CGCATTTACGTTGTTCGACTTATTTGACAACCGCGGTACGTAAACTCCACCGCCACCTCTTCCGAGTGTAAGATGGGAGAATACATGACTTCGAGTCAATGGAGAAGTCCCCCTCAACGTCTTAACGATCCTAGGTCATGTGAGTCTCGCTCAACGTCATTGATTGCACACAATCCAACTCCCTCCCAGGTTATTAGATCGTCACGTTGTATTTACCCTATCGATAATCTTCGTTCTGAAACTCCCTCGCCACCTCTTCCGAGTGTAAGACGAGGGATAAAACGCAACTTCGAATCAACAAAAAGTTCCCCCTCAACGTCTTAACGACCCTAAGTAGCGTGTGTCTAGCCCCACGTCATCAATTGTCCACGATTTAAACCCCGACCGGGTTATAGAATCGTGGCGTTTGTTTACCCTAATCCGAATCCGGGGTTTTGTCAAAACCCCGTATTCTCCATTTATCAATCCAAGAATAATAAACAAACAATACGATAAATACAATCAAACTACGAAGAACAATCACAAACGAAACACCGAAATCATCCAAATAACGTATTTATAAATTATAGGTTAATCCCTACTACAATCCATATTTAACTCGGGGCCATAGCCGCATATACAAGAAAATAACGAGCTAAACATACTCACATGCTCCTAAGATAAAGAAATAAGGAAAAACGATCAAAGAACTTAGCCTCGTTCGAAGATAAACGCTAAGAACGTTCCACGATCGATTCGCCGTCTTCTCCACTTCGGGATACGAGCTCCACCACTAAAATTCCTAACCCTTGGCTTAAGTATAGCCTAAAGGGCTCAAAAATGCAAGAGAGAGGAGAGAGATCACGGCCAAGGGGGAGGAGAGGGGATATTTATAGAAAAATATCCTAAAAATATCTCAAGACTGTGCAGGGCAAATCCGCTTAGGCGGTGAAAATTTCGCCTAAGCGAAGTTAGGTCGATTAAGTCTGATCGCCTGGGCGGTGAAATAAGCGGTGGACTAAAGAACATTATGTTGGATTTTCGCCTAGGCGGAAGAATTTTCGCTCAGGCGGTCATCCGTCAGTAACATTTTGCTCTTCTCTGCATTTTCACCGCTTAGGCGGTGGTCTAGACGCCTAAGTGGTGGGCCTGTTTCATCTTTTAGCCTCCGAGCTTGTTTATCTACCGTAACTTCGAACTGCTTTGGTTCGATCTCATCGTTTTAACTCCAGTTTCCTATCTTTTTGCCCCACATACCTGAGTTATACAAAAAGTATGAAAACTAATTAAAACATAATAAAAATAACTATAAACATATTTGAAAACTAACAAATTCGGATTAGAAATAAATAGGTTTTTCACACCTATCAGTATCATATTAAGAAATTTACTTGAGGGACTGAATACATCGTAATACACAAAAGGAAATATTTGTTGTAAGATGACTTATCGCCATAATTCGTGTGTTTATTTCTTAAGATAGATAATCAATGGGATTTAGTTGAGACATTACGTTCCCCACGCCAGCGGAATATTCTCTGGTTATTTGGTGACGAGACGTCCTTTGGCAGTTAGCGTTGGACGCACTCAATGACCCGACCCTCTCCGAGGATGGATCCCGGGTTTTTCCAAAAGATAACACTCTTCCCCCCCCCCCCCGGGGACTGACCTACTAGAGATGATGAGCCTGAATTCATAATGGTCGTGGCCCATGGCTGGAGGTCTCCGGCCATGGGCTATCTGGGCTTTTTGGAGTGGGCAGCCCAATACCAAATTCACCAACAAACTTAAAAAAAATAGAAATAATTGGTGATTAGTCCCAAATAGCGGGTGTAATCTGTTTTTAGTCCCATTTAAAATATATGTTTTAATTTAGTCCCTTAAATTGATTTTTGCTTGCATATTAGTCTCACTTGTGCTTACGCCTGTGTAATATTAGTTATAGGTTACAAATTACATGTAACTATATTAGATGTACTTGTGTCATATTTATTACATTAAATAAATATTTTACCCACAAGTTAGATACATGTAACTACAAGAGTACAATGTTTGTATTGGACCTTCTGACTTTTTTTAATGCGTGGGACTAAAACACAAGTTGCAGTTACGTTTGAGATTTTTTTTTAAATTAAGGATAAAATAAGGGACTTGATACATAAACACTCATAAAAATATTGTAAAAGATCCAAGATGGGTATATAAACTGGTGGCATTCAACCGAAAAATATTATATTCAAACTAGTGAAAATTCACTATTAGATTCCAACGAGTGAAATTTAAAAATAAATATAAGATTTTCAAAAATATTTAAATAATTGAATTTAGATATTTAATGCTTATTTAACTCATTTTTTAAAAAGAGTTTATACCATTTACCTCTTTTGTTATTTTGCGCAAAACCACAATTCATAAACATCCGCTATGATTTAAAAAAGACATAAGTGTCCTTCTCTCTTTTGAAAAATACATATTTTTTAATCTTTTAGTCTTTTAAAAATTCACTAACATCCCAATTAGGAAAATTTTTATTTTTCTATTCACAGGATCTAGGGAAAAATACATTTTAAACCCTCTAGGTATTGACAAATTTCTAAATGATTTCTCTCCGTTTGAGCGTTTCATTTTAAACCCTTTAGATATAAACACGTTTTTATTTGGTCCTTCCGTCAGAAATTCCATCCAAACTAACAGAATTTTGAGGACAAAATCTTCATTTTACTTTTTTTATTTTTTTTCTTTTTCTTTTCATTTTTCTTTTTTCATTTTTTTTCTTTTTCTTTTCATTTTTCTTTTTTCATTTTATTTTTCTTTTATTCTTTGACTCTTCTCTCTCTCTCTCTCGTACTCAACACTCTCTCCCTCCTTGCCTCTTTCTCTCTCTGTTTCTTCTTCCCTCTCCCTTCCTCCCTCTCTCTCCCTGCCGATAGAATCGAACCACCCCCTATTTCGAGGGTGGATCCACCCCAGTAACAGCGGGTGCCACCCCCTGTTAAAGGGGTGGAACCACTCCCGAAACAGGGGGTGAACACCCTTTCACTCCCCCATAATAGGGGGTTGTTCACCCTTGTTACGGGGGGTGATTCCAGCCAGCGGGGAGAGGGAGGGAGGGAGGGAGGGAGAAGGAAGGAGGAAGAGATAGAGAGAGTTGAGAGAGAGAGAAATGAAGAGAAAAAAAGAAAAAAATTATTAAAAAGTTAAAAAGTAAGTAAAAATACTGTTTTGTCCCTATATTCTGTTGATTTTGATAGATTTTTTGACAGAAATATCATTTAAAAATGTATTGATACATAGAGGGTTTAAAATGAAATGCTCAAGCGGAGATACCATTTAGAAATTTGCCAATACCTAGAGGATTTAAAATGTATTTTTTCCTATTATCTATTAAATTTCTTTTCTAAACTTAGGGGTCCATACTGTAATTTTTATTTTTATTTTTCTTCATCTTGAACCTATCGCCTTCCAAGATTCATCTCTGCTGGATCTTCCCCGTGGCCATCTCTGTGAAGAATTTTATCAATTTCTTCATGGGACCCAATAATAAATGACTTAACTTAGAAATAGGAAATGAAAATACCAACATTGTTAAACAATTAGAGAAGTTTAAAATATAAAATCAAATGTTAGCTGGGTTTCTTCTCCAATTTCTTCGATTCTTCAACCAATTACTCGATTCTTCTTCATTATCATAACTGAATCCATAAGTGTTTTCGCATTCTTCAACATTGTTTTGTGGATTTCTACCTTCCAATCAAATTGGGTTTTCCTGGGGTTTTTCTTCAATTTTGACTACCGCGGCTGGGGCGGCGAATGGGAGATGCGACCTCCTTCTCCTCCTCCTCCTCCTGTGTCGGATCTAGGCTCTCTGGCACAGATCTATGGTGGTGGTGGTGGTTGGTCAATTTGTTCGGCGGTGAATTTCATTTGCAGAGTTTTGGATTTGTTCGGCGGTGAAGGTGGAAGGATTTCATTTGTAAGGGTTTAGGGTTTGTAAAATGTTACTTTGTACCCTTAAAATAAATTAAATATGATTTTTTAATCTAAGGTTAAAGTTGTCATTACAATAAAAAAAATTGTAATTATTTATCTATAAAGAAACTAAGTGGTCTTTTAGCAAAATGACAAAAGATTGACCGGTATTTATAAAATAACAAAAATAACAAAGAAAGTATCTGGTTAACAAAAAAAAAAAAAATAGAGGAGATAAGTGGTATAAACCTTTTTAAAAACATAATGAATTTTTTTTTTTTGCGCTTCGTCGAGCCCACGAATGGACCCCTCTACAACAACCTTTTGTGTCTTTACGACATTTCATCAGGTCTATAAAGCAACTCGTCTACTTTGATTACCGTAAGAACGTTATGCAGTGAGGGTTTAAATTAGAAGTCTTTTAATCTATGAAGGTTTTAAAAAAATATATAAAGAAAGAAAAAAAATTGTAACTGTAGAACTTACCTTGGTTTAAGGAGATCAGAACGGTTAAGCCCTTCTTTTCCTCCCCTTTTTTTTTGGTAGTATGGATGAATATTTTTTTTTTTTTTGGTAGAAGTTTTTTTTTTTTTTGGCGGTTAGAGGTGAAAAAAAAAAAGGCAGAATTTCAAACAGGGGGCAGGGAGGAGGGCTCTTTTGTGTTCAAAGTGAATTTTAGATCTCTACTCAGTGTAACAGACACCTTAACGATGGATGGTAAACTTATGGGGCCATTTGATAAATTCACTTTATTACTTAGATTTTTCCGTAATTTTTCCTATAATTAATCATTAATACCATTCCTATTTTAATCCAATGATTTCTTTTTTATTGTCAATGTATCCCGTAATTAATTGTTCAAAAGACAGCATATGAAAAGGGTGGGATGGAATCAATCAATTACCGAAAATAGGGTTTTAAAAGGGGAAAAGTATTAACAAGAAAATTTTATATATATAGTGATTAATTCAAATCAATATTTTAGAATTTCATTAATGTCTAAATTAAGATATATTTATTTCCAAATATATCAACAATCTTAGTGGCCAAATTAATTGAAATGTATATAAAGAGCTATGTGATGAAGAAGAAAAATACACAGAGAATAGAAAGAAGATTGTCTTATTATTATTCAATGACAAGCTTCAATGGTGGATGCTTCTTGTTTCTTTTTTTCTTGGTCCTTTTTACCATTTTCCCTCCTCATGAATGTAAGTATGCCAAACAACTCTCTATTTTTTATTCCGTAATTATTTTCAATTTTTTTTGGATAGTCTAATTGCTTCTTTTTTTTCCTAGTGTTTTTTTTAATTAAAAAAATTTATCGAATGACACTCTACTTTTACTATTTCTCATTGTTTACAAAGCTATTATTGTAATTGGAGCATAATAATATACTAGTTTTGGACCTGCATAATGCGATTTTAGGAAAAAAAAATAAGTATATTTATATTAATAAAATTTTAACATTTACACAGGAAACACTTCAATTTTTTTGGTTATTTTGGTCATATTAGCACGGATTCAAAAAAAAAAAAAAGATTTGTAAATCTATATATGCATTTTTTCCCATTTCTTTTTTTAATTCTTACCCTCTATTTCCATGGATAAATTAGAATTTCTAAAAAAGATAAAAAATTGCGAACAATTTACATGCCTAATTCAGTGTACAGACTCATTAATTCAAGAGATTATTCTTTTAAAGTATGTTTATTAATAGAAAAATATGTTTATTTCCATGGATAAATTAGAATTTCAAGAAAAGATAAAAGATTTGCAAACAATTTGTATGCCTCATTCAGTGTACGGACTCGTTAATTTTTTTGAAACCAATAGCTCTTCAATCATTTGTTCATTTTCAAAACTTCTAACTATATAGATTTTCCATAATACAACCAAACAATATATTATAACTATATATATATATATAGGTAATTTGTGAAGTGCTCCTTAGAAAAGTCTAACCATTCAATTAAATCTTAAATTACATCTTGAATGCACTAACCCGACATAGGGGATTGCACTCTTAAGATCGTTTGGGGAGGTAATTAATCGAAATGCATGTAAGTTGCACTCTTAATAGGTAATTCAATTAGAATTGAGTAGAGGTTGATTTTCTCTCTCCTATTTTTTGTTTCTCTCTCTAGGTCAAAGATTTGGGAAGGACTTCAACAATGGAGAAAATAGGGTGAAATCATATTCAAAAGGAGACAAGTCTAATGGAGAGAAGATAAATTTAGGAATTTGCGAGCAAACTTGGTGTGACCATCATGTCCCTTGCTATTGCTGCTTGTTTGGCCACCCTTGTTTCCACTATCCAGAAGACTGTCATGCCGAATGTCCTCATTCTTGATTTTAGGGGGTGGTTTGTGTAATAACTGTTAAATGCTGGTTGTTGAGGAAATTTGCTTTGTTTTACTAGATTTGAAAACTTTCCTTTTGGAAAGTTATTGAATTGTCATTCAAATAAATTTTATTTATAATGTTTATTTTATTTTTAAAAAAAAAAAATTATTTTTTAAAATTTTCAGTTAATATCAATTAAATTGAATTCATCACATTAATATCAATTAAATATCGAATTAGTATTTGGTATAATAGTTAAAATCAATTAACATATGGGTAAAAACTAAAAGTTAATTTAATTATGGCTAAAAAATTAATCGATCTGAAAACATGATAGAAAAAAGAGACTTTTATTGTTTAGTCTTGCAAATAGTTGATCCTATAGAAAAAATCATCAATGGTTAAGATAAGTGTTTATTATTCAAAACATTAAGTAAATAGTCATCATATTTTCTTCAACCATTGTCTCTATATGTTATTTAATTTACAATTGATGGCATTCGATGTGAAAAAAAAAAAAAAAAAAAAAAAAAGGTCAATCATCATTAATGACCCACTAAAAACAAACACCACCAAAAAATTTATTTTCTAAACATTCATAAAGAATTAAATTCATGAAAAATATACTATTTGTATATCCATATTAATTATTTTCTTGTGAAAAAGAAAAATCAAACGTGAATGTTCAGTAAATATGATCAGTATCACTTCCTTAATAACTTAACATTTATAAAAATAAATACTAACAAATAAATTTATTTTGCGTTCACAATGAATTAAATTCATGAAGATTATATCATTTTAATGTACATTTCATCCTCATAATTTTGATATCCATATTAATTATTTTTTAGTAAAAAAAAAGAAAGTGAATGAGGATGTTACTAATATATAATTACTAGTAATAGTTAAATTAAGAGGAGTTTAAATGAGTTCTTCTATTCCAAGACTTATAATCTAGTGAATATATAACTTAACTCCCATGTGAAAGATCTAGACTTCAACCTCCTGCCAACATATGTCAAAAAAAAAAAAAAAAAAAAAAAGAAGGTTCCAACAAACCTTCTAAGCTCTTCAAATACTTAAACTTCCTCTTTTCATTTTTATATAAATATAGATAGAAATATAGATTTTTGTAGTGTCAATAATACTCTTCTTAATATTAATAACTGTTCAAATAAGTTCCTCCAAGTCTTTTAAGCCTTTACTTAAAATTTTTGCTTTTTTTTTTTATTTATATAAATATAGATTTTTGTAGTGTGAATAATATTTTTTTTATTTTTTTACATATGTTAGAAGAGGATATTGAATTCTAGACCTTCCTAGTGGGTAAACTAGATATCCACTAAGATACATAGATATCAATAATACTTTCCTTGTGGGTAAACTAAATATCCACTAATGTTGACTCTCTCTTCTTCTTTTTCTTTTTTCTTTTTTTATTTTTTTATTATTATTATTTTATTTTTTTTGGACTCTCTCTTGGTCAAAGACATGGGAAGGACTCAAAGTGGGGAGGAAAAACAGGAGCAGAGAAGATTAATGGAGAAAAGATAAATTTAGGAGCTTGTCGAGGGTATTTGTGTGGTGTCTGTCATTGCTTTTGCTGCCTGGTCGGTGAACCCATTTGTTACTACAACCTCGCAAATTGACTTTCCAAATGTCTGAGTTCTTGATTTTACGGGTCTTTGTGTAACAAGGAAATTTTGCTTTATTTTTCTACATTTGGAAACATGCTTTTTGAATTATTCTTTTATTTGATATGTTCTAAAATTACAGTTTCAGGTTATTGTTAGATTTTTGTCTCACATTAAATACTTGATAATTCTCAAATCACTATATAAATAAAAAGAACTACTCCACTTTCACCATATGATTTCGGTTGGAACCTCCTAACATGATATCCGAGTGAAGATTATAGGACTATCCGTGGGTTGCACTTTCCTCGTAGTCAAATCATCTGTACAAATTGGGGATTGCACTTAAAGACAAATGCTAGATCTTGTCCAACATTGGTCACTTGCGAGTTTCCAAAATACTATATAAATAAAATAAATTATTCCACTTGTTAACATATGATTTTAAATTTGAATCTCCTAACACATATCAGAGCAAATGTTATGGGATTTCACCTCTCTTATCTCATTGTCAAATCAAACCGGGAGTTGCATTTTCCTCGTAGCCAGGTGTTAGATTACTGTCTTATATCAATCACTTCAAAATTTTCTCAATGGCAATCAGTAATCGAGGATGTTTGCTTCTTCTCTTTTTCTTGATCATTTTTACCCTCTTTGATAGTCATGATTGTAAGTATGACAAACGTCTCTCTATTTCTTTCATATATGTTGGATTTTAACAGTGCAATCCCGCTCCGCATGTGAGGTGATTAAACAAACAAAAGAGAAAAGACAAACATTCAAATGAGACTTCTCAAATCAAATCATTCTTGATTTTAGGGGGGTGGTTTGCGTAATAACTGTTAAATGCTGGTTGTTGAGGAAATTTGCTTTGTTTTACTAGATTTGAAAACTTTCCTTTTGGAAAGTTATTGAATTGTCATTCAAATAAATTTTATTTACAATGTTTATTTTATTTTTTAAATTTTTTTATTTTTAAAAATTTTCAGTTAATATCAATTAAATTGAATTCATCATATTAATATCGATTAAATATCAAATTAGTATTTGGTATAGTAGTTAAAATCAATTAACATATGGGTAAAAACTAAAAGTTAATTTAATTATAGCTAAAAAATTAATCGATCTGAAAACAGGATAGAAAAAAGAGACTTTTATTGTTTAGTCTTGCAAATAGTTGATCCTATAGAAAAAATCATCAATGGTTCAAGATAAGTGTTTATTCTTCAAAACATTAAGTAAATAGTCATCATATTTTCTTCAACCATTGTCTCTATATGTTATTTAATTTACAATTGATGGCATTCGATGTGAAAAAAAAAAGGTCAATCATCATTAATGACCCACTAAAAACAAACACCACCAAAAAATTTATTTTCTAAACATTCATAAAGAATTAAATTCTTGAAAAATATACTATTTGTAAATATGGTTGTTTGTGTAACAATTGGTAAATGTTGGATGAGGAGGAAATTTGTGTTATTTTACTAGATTTGGAAACTTTCCTTTTGCAAAGTTATTGTATTGTCATTTAAGTAATTTATCTATAATATTTATTTATTTTATTTTTAAAGAATTTTTAGTTTTATTATTTTTCAGTTAATATCAATTAAATTGAATTCATCAGGTCAATATCAATTAAATATCGAATTAGTATTTGGTATAATAGTTAAAATCAATTAAAATATAGATAAAAACTAAAAATTAATTTAATTACGGTTGAAAATTAATCGGTTTGAAATCAAGATAAAAAAACGACTTTTATTAATTTCTCTTCCAAAAATTCTATCATAAAAATCATCAGTGGTTCACGATAATTGTTTATTCCTCAAAAATTATTCAATAAATAGTACTTAAATTTTCTTAAATCATTGTCTCTGTATGTCATTCAATTTATAACTGATGGCATTCGCTGTAAAAAAAAAATGTCAAATATCATTAATGGCCCACCAAAAACAAACACCACAAAAAAACTCATTTTCTAAACATTCACAATTAATTAAATTAACAAAAATTATACCATTTTGATGTCCATATTTGATTATTTTCTAGTAAAAAAATCAAACGCGAATGTTCACTAAACATAGTCAGAGTCACTTGCTTAATAACTCAACATTATGAAAATAAAAATTAACAAACAAACTCATTTATAAACGTTCACAATGAATTAAATTCATGAAAATTATATGATTTTTATGTACATCTGTAGACACGACATTTTGATCATCCCTAAAAAAATTATTTTATTTTACAATGTACTTTATTTTATTTTATTTTATTTTTGAAAAATAGAGGGGGGAAAAAAGAAAATAGAAATAGAAAAAACAGGAAAAAAAAAGAGAAAAATGAAAAAGAAAAAAGAAAATAAAGAAAAGAAAAAGAAAAAGAAAAAAAATATATTTCTTTTTCCTTGTCAAAATCGGATTAGGATTCTTTTTTCCCCCTGTTTCCTTTTCTCTTTCCTTTTAAGTTTCGTTTCTTTTTCCTCGCCGAATTTAGACTAGGGTTTCCACTCCCTATCATTCCCTATAAATAGGTTTCTCCTTCTCATAGTTTAGATATACAAAAACTTAGATAGAAACCCTTCGGAGAACTTAAAAATTTAGGGAGAAATCATCGTAAGAAGCGAGACTTTGAGAGAAAACCCTTAGGGGGTTGATTAGAGAGAAACCCTTCAGGAACTCAAAAATTCAAAGTGAAACCCTCTTAAGGAATGATTCTCAACGAAAGTCTATTTGGGAAGCCTACTTCGAGAGAGAAAAACCCATGCGTTGGGAATCTTGGTCAGAGCAAGTACATTTTCTTACCTCTTAAATTTATCCATTATTTCCTTGTTATCACAATTTAAATTCCTGCAAGTTTAGTTCCGTTAGAATTATCCAATGATTCGATGAAAACGTCAGAACAAGATTTTCTTTTTAGGCTTATCTTCCGAGCGTGAGATGAAGATGGCCTTTTATTTTTATTTTACTGCTTTTTTTTTTTAATTATTTTTATTTAAGTTGTTGCTATATCTAAATTCATAAAAAAAAATAAAAAAAAAATAATAAGTTGCTTATTTTTTTTATTTGAATATTCATGTTGTTTATGTTATTGCTACATTTAAATTTATAAAGAAATAAAAATTAAAAAAAAAATAAGAATAAATTGTTTTGCAAGAATTAATTCTTACGAGTCTTAGGGCAGATTCAACGATTCCATTGGTAAGCCGTTTCGTTGGATTCCGCTTAAGTCTTGGAGGAGTTAATTTTAATAAAACTCGTTTCTGTGACATTTCCTTGATTCTTATCTCCATAGAATTTAAGGGAATGTCAAATCGAAATTTCTTTAAATTAACGGGGCAAATTAGAAAAGTAGGCATTTCATGACATCACATTTATATAGAAAATAATGTAATATTTCATGTTGTTTTGCTTGTTACCTTTTTGCATCACTTAGAAAATAATTAGATTGATTTTCCTACTTAAATTAAAGAAGTTCATCGAAAATATACATACCCTCCCTGTAGGACCGTCCTTGTCAAATCCCTTAATATTTGATAAGAGGTCATATTGGGAGAACATTCTAAAAATACCAAAATTTTGTCTCATCTATATTTGAAAAATATCAAAAAGATTTCATAAGAAATAAAATATTTTCAAAATAAAATAAAACATTCGAACTAAAACTAATTGGATTTAACTGAATATAAGGTTTCGTTTTCAGACAGGCATCTTGGAGTGCCTAAAACCTTCCCCGAGATTAACCGACCCCCGAACTCTTTAAACGAATCTTTGGTTTGTCCTTATTTTTGGAGTCAATCGTACTTAGGCCTTTTAAAATGTTTTCTAAAAAATCGGTGACCTAGCACACTGATTAAGCCTAATGCTAGGTGGCGACTCTTTATTTTCAAGAACAGCCTAAGTATTTTTATTTTATTTTTTTTTGAGAAAACAACACTTTTAAAAACTCCTTCTGTTTTAAGCTTTGTTATTTCATATTACTTTTCCTTTCAAAAAATCGGGGCGCATCAGTTGACGACTCTACTGGGGACAGTTAGAGGGTTGAGCCTAAAATGTCCACATAAGTCCAAATAACCGAAGCCCAAATGTTGTAGTTTATTTTGTTATCTTTTCATTATGTCTTGTAAATAAGCTTAAGTTGTGATGTTTTTCCTTTTGTACATAATTTGAAGTAAATTTTGTTATCCAAGAGTGAATCGTGCAAAAAAGAAAATAAGGCTACCAAAAAACTTTTAGGGGTTCCCTTCCGAATGGAAATTATTGACCCATATCCCTAACTCAAGTGATACCCTTTCAGCCAAGATACCAACCAACCTCCCTACCCATATACCTTAAATTACTTATTTGACCCATATCCCTAAACCAAATGGTATCCCAAAGTCTCATTAAATCAAAACTATCAATCCAAACCATACCCAACCAAAATACCAACCAACCTCACCACTCATATACCTTCAATAACCTACTTAGCCTATACCGCCAAATCAAGTTTTACCCCTGCGGTTTCACCAAAATCAGGACCTCCCCACCTCAATACCTTGAATTATCCATATTTCTATAGTCCAAATCTTTCCATCTGCCATTTTAGGGTACCATCCAATCCAAATGGGCATAAACTCTCAATATCCCATCTTCCAAGTAAATTTACCAACCAACGGAAGAAATTTCAGTTGAATCAACCCTAGCCTGAAACTTTAATTGCTCCTAAGTTTTATTGGAAGATACCATCCCATTACAAGCAAAAGACTAACCTAGGGGTACCACTTGTAAACTTGGTTTGCTAAGAAAAAATTTGATAAAATTTGGAAGAAAAAAAAAATTAAATCCATATCTACTTCTAGTTGGCCTTCTAGATAGTAGATGACTTGCTCTGTAGATGGTTTTAATCTTTTAGTAAATGCTACTGTGTTACCTAGACTATATCTCAAATGTTTAATGTTTATTTTTCAAAATATTCCAAAACTATTTGTGTGTGATCTATGTGTTGAGAATGTGAATGAGCATGATACATATGATATTGATACTAAACGAGATTTTGATTTAAGAGGAAATAAAACAGGATTACTTGCATTTGCTAGATGAAAATCTTATGTATCTTTCAGTACAAATTTCCAAACTCCACCCAAAACCCATTGATTAGGCGATCCGTCAAGCAAAGCCATCACCCAAAAATCGTCACCCAAAAATCCACCACTGAAAATCCATTACCTGAAAATACCTTAATTTGAATGCCTTCACTTGAAAGCCATTATTCCAAAACTCACCACCCAAAAATCCACCAACTAGGCAATTCGTCATAAAGCTAAGTCATTCCAAAAAATCTATTACCCAAAAATCCATTACCCAAATGACCTATCTCACGGTTAGGCTATCTGTCATAAAGAAAAGCCACCATCCCAAAGAAATATTTTGATTTCAAGAGATTTGTTCATCATCCATAATATCTCGAAGATGTTTCTCCAAAAAACAAAAAAGATTTGCAGATTGGGGATTTAGGTAATTCGAGTATTAAGTTGTAGGGTATTTCAACACCTAACGACTTGGGCCAATTGGACCGGGATCACTGTCCAAAGCTCGCTACATGGATTATTTACGACGCCACGATGCTAAAAAATAAATAAATAAAATTGAGAGGCATCTTTCTTTAGTTGCTCAAAAGTCTAATCGTGAAAAAATGGTTCAAATCGTTAGTTGTGGGTGTCATCTTATGATATGAATTTTAGATAAAATTTTGATTATTATTTGAATCGTGTTTGTTAAGCTCAAATTAAATTAATACAAAAAAATCATACATTGTAAAAACGGGATACTTGAATAAATAAGCTTTAATTTTTTGTGCATACCTCGGCTAATCCAGTTTGCAAGAGTTGATTGAAATATAAAGCATACTAGGATTTAGAACCCCAAGCATTTGAATTAAACTTAGTAGCCAAGGAAAGAAAAATGGAAGACCAAGCTAAATCTATACCATGAAGGTAAGAGACATGTTGATCTTTTCAATCTCATCATCGGGTCAAAGAAAATTTTATTTATTCCTAAGGGAGGGAAAACTCTCAAATTGCAAAGGTAGCCTTTAAAAAAAAAAAAAAAAGTTTTGTGGATCATTTAAGGATAACCAATGTTTTCTTCATTAAAAAAAAAGTGTGTAAATGTTTGTTTGTGTATAATTCTTACATGGGTCAGTTGTCTTATTGATATTTGGTAATCATCTTTACAAGTGTTCGTGTTTTGCCCTCAAAGGAGCGTCAAGTGAATAACGTTGAACCTAATTCTCAGCGTAATGTTAAGACACGTAGGCAACCTGGTAAGGTTCGATCATTTGAGAGTCTGCCCCAACTGTAGGTTGGGGCACATTTTATATCTTTTGTCCCTCATTTCGCCCCAGCCCTAAGATGGACCACATTATATAAGTCTTCATATTTTCGTATCTAGAGAATTTGAGTTTAGCAGCCCCAGCTGCGAGCTAGGGCACATTTTATACTTTTCCATATATTCTACATTATCTCTCCGTACTAACCCTTTTTATTTTGCATTTATCTCTCCGTGATGGTTTTTCATTTTACATTTGCCTCATAGCGATGGCCTTTATCTTGCATTTTACCTCTTTGTTATGGATTTTATTTTACATTTTATCTCTCCATGATAGCTTTTCAGTTTGCATTTGTCTCTCCGTAATGGCCTTTTCATTTTACATTATATCTTTCCATGATAACTTTTTATTTTACCTTTGTCTTTCCGTGTTGACCTTTTCATTTTACATTTCTCTCTTAGTGATGGCTAAGTTTTGCATTCTTCCTCTCCATGATGATTTTTCATTTTACATTTCTCTCTTAGTGATGGCTAAGTTTTGCATTCTTCCTCTCCATGATGATTTTTTATTTTACATTTGTCTTTCTGTAACGGCTTTTCATTTTGCATTTTGCCTCTTCTTGATGGCTTTTCATTTTGTATTTTGCCTTTCCGTGACGAATTTTCATTTTACATTTGCCTCACAAATTGGTCTTTTATTTAGCATTTTGCCTCTTCGTGATGGATTTTCATTTTACATTTGTTTCTCTATAATGGTCTATTATTTTGCATTTTGTTTCTCCATGATAGTTTTTCATTCTATATGTTCCTCTCCATGACAACTTTTCATTCTGCATTTATCTCGCTGTGAAGGCATTTTATTTTGCATTTTGTCTCTTCGTGATGGATTTTAGTTCTGCTTTTGCCTTTCCATGATAGCCGTTTTATTTTACATTTGTCTTTCTGTGATGGTCTTTTCGTTTTGTATTCTACCTCTCCGTGATGTCTTTTTCATTTTGTATTTGCCTCTCCATGATGATTTTTTTCATTTTGCATTTTGTCTTTTCATGATAGCTTTTCATTTTGCATTCTGCCTCCCCATGAGCGCCTCTTTATTTTGCATTTGTTCCTCAACTAGCCTGGGGCAAATGTTGAACTACGCGTGACCTAATTCTTGGCACTTTCGAGATACATAAGCACCCCTTTTAAGGTTTGGTTGTAATTCATCAATCCATTATCATTCTTTTTCATCACGCACTGAAAGGGGTATTTTTTAATTTCACACCTTTGTTATAAATTTTACAAAATAAAAATAAAAATATTGCTTTGAAAAATCTAGAAAATGTGATGTTTAAAATTATGTTGTCTCCTATCTTTGTCAAACAAGTGAAACTCGCATGACAAAAATGAGTAACTGTAGACACTACATTTTGACCGTCCCTACAAAATTTTTTATTTTATTTTATAACGTACTTTATTTTTATATTATTTTATTTTAAAAGAAAATAGGAAGAAAAAAAGAAAATAGAAATGGAAAAAATAGGAAAAAGAAAGATAAAAATGGAGAAAAACAAAAAATAAAATAAAATTATATATATATATATATATATATATATCATTTTCCACACCGAAATCGGACTAGGTTCACTTTTTTCTCCTTGTTTTCTTTTTCCTTTCTTTTTGGGTTTTGTTTCCTTTACCGTGCCGAATTTGGACTAGGATTTCTGAGGTCTTCACTCCCTATCATTCTCTCTAAATAGGATCCTCATCCTCATACTTTAAACACACAAAAACTTAGAGAGAAACGCTTCGGGAAACTTAGAGATTTAAATAGAAATCCTCGTAGGAAGGGAGGTTTTGAGAGAAAACCCTTAGGGGGTTGATTAAAGAACAACTGTCACACCCTACCCCGGGCGCCAGTCACCCATGGGGCCAGCGTGACGCTGACGCGACAACCCCCGGCGACATCAACAAAACCAGAAAGCGACAGGAAGCATTCATCATTTTATTTCTCTCTTTTTTTTTTTTTTTTTGTACAATCACAAAATCAGGTCATAAAGCGGTTTCTTCTACTAGGGACACACCCGTCTCTGAGATTCTAAATACAGCAAGAGGAAAAACGACAATGAACCTCTGCTAGGTTCGCCTCCGACCGCACCTCCAAAAATACCCCCAGTCTGCTAAACCGCCGACAGATTCTACCCAGTGCCAGCAGGGGACCGACTCCTAACTACTTCGCCTGCAAGTGTACTGCCTTCTTTTAGTAAAACATTCTCATATAATAATAATATACCGTAAAAAGAAAACATTTAAGCACAAACATCTAGATATATATATATGGTGGAAATAAAGCAATTGTTTATAGGTTTCATTACAGAATTACCCATCATAAATATCCTACTGACCATTATCATAAAGTAATAAAACATCCAGTACGAATAAATACCACATTCCAAACCACCACACACGCACACTGGTTAGCCATAATGATCGTTTTAACCTCACGATCGGGAGTTGCAACGGTACCGTAACATTCATAGGAATGCCTTCCTACGAAATATCCACACCCCTTTTTGGGGAGAAATACAATCCACACCCCTTACGGGGAGAAATATAATCCACACCCCTTTCGGGAAGAAATATAATCCACACCCCTTTCGGGGAGAACAGCTATGACATCGTCAAAATCAAATACAATATCATCGAATCGCAACTCAATAAATATCACTTACTCAAAATCGTCAACCCACCACGTCTACCACTTTTCTCAAACCAGCTTTTAAATTCAAAAATCATACTTTATATCTTCTTTTAAAGAAACCGTCTGATTTTATCAATTCCACTTTTTCACCATTTATTTTTAGAAAATCAGGCATTTTTAGAAAAATAGATGTTTCCTATTCTCTTTTGAAAAATGCCGTCTAATTTCACCAAATCCAGCGGAAATTCATTTTCAGCTCCTTTTTGAAAACTATCGAAATTCAGTTTACCACCTTATTCAAATCGTGCGTGATCCACATCATTTATAAATTCATACAGGTTAAATATTCACATATTTCATCATATACATTCGTAGAAAAATAGTTTGGCAAGAAGACAGTACACTCACCTCTCTTCTTGTGCTACTGTAACTGCACTGTCCAAAACCTTCCGGGATGCTAGCGTTTGCGAACCAAACGATGAAGTCGAACGGCGATCGATCATGCCGTTGACGAACTCCCCCCTTTCCACGGCCGCCGCAGCAAACCACCGGGAATTCCACACGATCGTTCTCACAGCAGTGGCCACAGGAACATACCCAGGCCGTCACGGGACACACGCCCTGCCTTCTCGCCGACGGCACGTCGATCACGGAGTTCCGACGTTTTCCTCCTCTCTCTCTCTCTAGATTTTAGAATTTCCCTTTCCCTTCTTCCCTGAATTCTCACTTCAGCACACGAAAGGGGCAATTTAACGCATGGATCTAGTGGTTTAGACTGATTTGAGCCTACCACGTTGCCCCTCGATCGTCGCTCCTTGCCGGTGAGTTGCCGTCGATGTGCCGGGTGTTGGTGCACGTATATATATAAAAAAAAAAAAAAATAAATAAATTACACTCTCCTCCCCTTGTTTTTTTTAGGATTTTCGGTTTAGTATCTTTTGATTTAAAAAAAAAATCCAAAATTATAATCCTTGCCCCTAACATTTTTGTTACATTTTCTTTTTCGTAATTTAATAATCTATTTACCCTAAAATTCTCTAACGTCCTGTAATGCAGTTATTTATGACGTACGTTCTACAACTCGTGTTTTACAAAAACCCTTTGGGAGACTAAAAAATTCAGAGATAAACTCTCCTAAGGAACGATTCTCAACGAACGTTCATTCAGGAAGTTGTCTTCGAGAGAGAAAAACCCGTGCATTGGGAATTTTGGCCAGAGCAAGTACATTTCTTGCCTCTTATTTTTTTTTCTATTATTTCCTTGTTATCGCAATTTAAATTCCTGCAAGTTTAGTTTCGTTAGAATTATCTGATGATTCGATGAAAACGTCGGGATACGGTTTTCCTTTTCGGCTTAGCCTCTGAGCGCGAGATGAGGATGACCTTTTAATTTTATTTTACTATTTTTTTATTATTATTTTTATTTAAGTTGTTTCTATACCTATATTCATAAAATAAAAAATAAAAAATAAAAATAAAAAAGTTATTTATTTTTATTTAAATATTCATGTTGTTTATGTTATTGTTACATTTAAATTTATAAAAAATAAAATAATAATAATAATAATAATAATAATAATAATAATAATAATAATAATAATAATAATAATAATAATAAATTATTTTGTAATTAATTCTTAGAAGCCTTAGGACGGATTCAACGATTCTTTCGGTAAGTCATTTTATTGGATTCCACTTAAGTCTTGGAGGAATTAATTTTGACAAGACTAATTTCTATTACAATTACTTGATTCTCATCTCCATTGAATTTAAGGAAATGTCAAATCAGAATTTCTTTAAATTAATTGGGCAAATTAGAAAAATAGGCATTTCATGACATTACAATTATATAGAAAATAATGTAATATTTCACGCCGTTTTGCATGTTACTTTTTTTAATCACTTAGAAAATACTTAGATTGATTTGCCCAATTAAATTAAAATAGTTCACCAAATATATACATAACACCCCCCCTCCCCCCCCGAGGAACCATCCTTATCAAATCTCTTAATATTTTATAAGAGGTCATACTGGGGGACCATTCTAAAAGTGCTAAAAAAAAAATCTCATCTCAATTTGGAAAATACAAAAAAGATTTCATAAGAAGGAAAAGATTTTCAAAATAAAACAAAACATTCGGACTTAAACTAATTAGACTTAATTGGATATAAGGTATCATTTTTGGAAGGGCGTCTTAGGGTGCCTAATACATTTCCCGAGCATAACCGATCCCCGAGCTCTTCGAATAAATCTTTGGTTTGATCGTATTTTTTGAGTCAATTTTAATTAAGCCTTTAAAATTGTTTTCTAAAAATACAGTGAACTAACATACTAATTACATTACATTCTAAGTGATGACTCCTTATTTTTAAAATGGCCTAAGAACTTTTTTGAAAATTTTACGCTTTTAAAAACCCTTCTCTTTTAAGCTTTATTATTTTATATTATTTTTTCTTTCGGAAAATCTAGGTACTTCAGCATCTCATCATCTTCATTTTGATATCCATATTAATTATTTTTTAGCCAAAAAATAAATAAATAAAAGTGAACGTTCATTAAAAATGGTTTACAAATGGTTAAAAGGTCTTTACAAAATTCAAAACTATATTTGACATTTCCTAAACAAATGAATAATTGCTAATTAAATTGTCAAAGTGAACATTCATTAAGTACGTAATATTTTGCTATGTTAGTGGATTGATTTAGAATGTTCACTAAAATAAATCTTATTTTGTTGCAGGTAATTCATTAAGTGAACATTCACTAATTGAAATCATATACCTTTTGTAATTAGTTTTAGCGAACATTTATCAATCTAAGTTAAATTATATGTTGAGTTAATGCCTCAGTGAACATTCATTGAAATAAAAAGATGATTATGACAAGCAATTGATTTAGTGAATGCTCACTAAATTAAGTCAAATTCTATGTTGCGATAATATATGTAGTGAACACACATGAAATTAAGTAATAAACGTTGTTTTGGTGTAATTGTTTTGGTGAACTTTTACTAAATAAATGAAATACTTACTAATGAAATTGTCTAAGTGAACATTCATTAAATATTTTTTTACTAAAAATAATCAATATCCATATCAAAATGAAGAGGGTAAATGTAGATTAAAATGGTGTATATTTTTTTACGAATTTAATCTATTCACAAAATGAGTTTGTTTGTCTCGTTGTGACTTATATAACAATGTAATACACTGGAGTAAAGTAATCACAACACAAACAACGGTAAAGCATAATAGAAGGACAGAGGTAGAGACAATCAATCACATAACACACAAGGGTTTTTATAGTAGTTCGAAAAAATCAATTTGCTTATGTCTACTTTTCCGATATCCTGCGGAGAGTTCTAATCCACTAAGTATTTGGATTTTTTCTCCAGTGAAGATCAAACCATTACAATCTCTCAAAGAACAAGTTTGCTTATGTCCTGCTAAAATCTCTCACTAAACAAGTTTGTTTATGCCTAGCTATACTCTCTTATAAGGCAAGTTCGTTTATGCCTTGCTACATTCTCTCACAAGACAAGCTCGTTTAAGCCTAGCTACATTCTCTCACAAGATAAGGTCGTTTATACTTTGCTACACTCTCTCACAAGGCAAGTTCATTTATGTCTTGCTACAAACTCTCACATTCATTTATGTCTAGATACAATCTCACCAAAGCTTGCACCCCTAAATTTCCTGATCCCTTTCCCTAGGTAAAGATCATGTATTGCCAAGATTCACCATCAGGGATTTCTTAATTACAAGTAACCAATATAACTCTCAAACAAGCAAACACTGCTAAAACAATTTAAACATACAAAGCTCAATTAATCTGTATCTATTCTTGTGGTCATGAAGATTCATTCTCCTAGATTCATCCTCATAATCTCTTTCCCGTTGAGATCTAACCGAAGTCTAGCTAAAGTTTCTTCCTCTGATTTTTTTTTTTCACTCGGCCCAAAGATATTCTACCTATCATCATTTGTATAGAGCTTTGACACAAGATGTAGATATGACATTAAAACTCTTTCAACATTTTCAGCTAACTTTTATTACTGTGTTTATTCCACATCGGATGTAAAAGGGTGGTGGTCAAGTTATAATTGTAAGGAAAAAACTCACTTTATGAGATAGATTTTGGGATTCAGAGAGCCTCAAGACCACCCTCGACTACTATCAGAACCCAGATTATAACAACTCTAACCCAATAGCCACAAAAGGAGATATTGATCAAGGTTAACCGACCAAAGGCCTGATGTGCGAGGAGAAATTGTTGGGTTTATCCCACATCAGATGTAGAAATGGTTGGTAGTCAGGTTATAAATATGAGGGAAAGTCTCACCCAATGAGCTAGGTTTTAGGATCGAGAGAGACCCAATACTTCCCTACATTGTAGGCTCGATATGTGATGAAAGATTGTTGGGTTTATCCCACATCGAATGTGGAAGGGACCGGTGGTCAGGTTATAAGTGTGAGGAAATGTCTCATCTCATGAGGCAATTTTAGGGGTCGAAAGAAGCTGAAGACCACGCTACATTAGCGGCTAGATATGTGGGGGAAAGATTGTTGAGTTTATCCCACATCAGATATTAAAGGGGTTGATGGTCAAGTTATAAAGGTGAGGAAAAAACTTAGCTCATGAGTTACCTTTTGGGTTCAAGAGAGGCCCGTGACCACCCTGCACAACCTTGTTAACTTACAACATGATGAATTTTCATGACATGAGCCTTGTTATCATCTCTACCGGCAACGTCATCACTGTCGACCTCTCAAAATGACGGCCACCGAGCTTTCCTCAATCGAGATGTCGACGTCTTATGCGAATGGAAGCCCCAAAACTTTGACATGTCCTATATCTATGGTGTTCAATTGAAGTTTTCTTCCTCAAGATTCTTTCAATGCCCCTTGTTTTCTTGAGAAATATATTCGTGGGCAAAGAGATGAGGGAAAAAAGATGAAGAAGGATGAGGAAGATGAACTATGTTCATTTCTTTCTTTCTTTTTCTGTTTTCATAAATATATTTAAACTTTATAAAATTGTTTAAAAATATAATAAATTTTAAAAATATCACATACCAAAATTATAAAGAAATGAAAAGAAAATTTCACTTCTTGTACCTTTTGTTTTGATATTTTGAAGTCAAGAGAGAGAGAGATGAGAGAAATAACAAATCACTAACGGAAATCATCCAATTTATTTATCGGAATTTTTAATTATACCAAATTGAAGTCAAATTAAAATGTTAAAGATTAAATGTATCACCTCTTAAAGTTCATGGTCCACTTAAACACTCATCCTTTACTTGAAGAACCAAAAATATAATTTTTCCTAATTAAAAATTGTCAATACTCAATTTTAAATTTTATTTGAACTTCAATTAACTAGGGTTTTTTTTTTTTTTTCTTCTTTTTCTTTCTTGAGTGTTTGTGGATAAATTTAAAATATGAAATGGTGATAATGACCGATAATACATTAATCATTCTTAATTTTTCCTATATATTTTATAAAAAAAATTGAATTTATGCCCTGTCAATTGGACTTTGCCTTTGACCCACGTCAGAGACTCGTCTCGTTGCATGATTTCTCTGTAATTAAAGCCTTTTTTCTTTTCTAGTTTATTTTGTGTTATTTTATATTTTATTTTTGGTACAAACAAAAAGAAACAAAAGTCTACGGAAGTCTATCAAAGACTTCCAAACGCATCTCCGTAAATACAATATCAATCATATCCTAAGAAGGATTGCAAATTAATTCATATTGTACTCCTTTCCCTGCTCCTCTCTTAGCAAGATGACCCGCACACCTATTATCTTCTCTTGGAATGAGTTGGACAATGTAGTTCATCTCCCTCATCATTCTTTTGCAGTCTTCAATCCAAGGTTTAAATTGATGATTCCTTGGACACTCTTCATTGAGGAGCTTGACTACAGATAGGTGTGATCTACCTACGTATTTACAAATCGAATTAAGTTGGTTTTCGAGCGTTTATATAGTATTTTATTATGTTTTAAATTAGTTTTTATTCTTTTTGTATTAAAACAGGTGCGTGGGGTGAAAAGGTATGAAATCGGAACGTAAATGATCAATTCGTATCGAGAACGGTCGGAGAACGATGGAAAAATAAGCAAGATGGCAAGATTTTACACCCAAGCCCACTGCCGCGGCGTCCAAACCACCGTCGCGGCGGTGAAGATGTTGAGAAAGACCAAAGGCCACTAACGAATAAATCCACCGCCTAAGCGGAAATCCAGCAGAAAACAACAATAGTCTACTGACTAACCAACGCCGCGGCGGTGAACCAACAGAAAGTTTTCCCAATCCACCACCTAGGCGAACCTTAACCA
The DNA here is from genome assembly GCA_016647705.1 of Eucommia ulmoides. Classification (NCBI taxonomy): domain Eukaryota; kingdom Viridiplantae; phylum Streptophyta; class Magnoliopsida; order Garryales; family Eucommiaceae; genus Eucommia; species Eucommia ulmoides. The sequence continues at coordinate 47,819,974 of CM028338.1, forward strand.
ACATACTCCACCGCCGCGGCGGTGGCCTCTGCACATTTTTAGATATTTTTTTAGATATTTTGTCTATAAATACTCTTCTCTCCTCTTCTCTTCAGACTTCTTCGGCCCCTAAGGCCTTAGGCCATATTTTAGGAGTAGGAATAGGGATTTTTAAGGGAGAGCTCTCAACCCGAGGTGGAGGATGAAGAGGGAAACGATCGTTCGACGGTTCTAGTGGCTGTTCTTCGGATATTGGCTAAGTCGCTCATTTCTTCTCTTTGTTTTCTTTATTTTGGTTGTTGTTGAGTATATTTACGCCATTTTATATTGTATACATGGTTATGGCTATTGGCTAAATATAGGTTGTATAGGGATTATTAATATAATTTATGAAAATATTGTTTAGTTGAATTTGTGTTTTGTTTGCGATTGTTCTTCGTTATGTTGATTCGGTGTGCCCTATTGTTTGTTTATATTGCTTAGATTTACATATCAAGAATACGAAATTTGACAAATCCCGGATTTGGACTAGAATAAACGAACGCCACGATTCAATAACCCAGGAGGGAATTGGATTGTGGGCAATTGATGACATTGGGGTAAGACTCACGTGACCTAGAGTCGTTAAGATGTTGAGGGGGACTTCGGTGTTGACGCGAAGTCGCGTATTCCCTCGTCTTACACTCGGGAGAGGTGACGGATGAGTTTTAGAATTGAGATTGTCGTTAGGGTAAACACAACGCACGAAATCAATGACGTTGGGGCAAGACTTACGTGACCTAGAGTTGTTAAGACGTTGAGGGAGACTTTTTCGTTGATTCGAAGTCACGTCATATCCCTCGTCTTACACTCGGGAGAGGTGGTGAGGGAGTTTACGAACTGAGATTTTGTGTACAATCAATGAGGTTGGGGCAAGACTCACGCAACCCAGGGTCATTAAGACGTTGAGGGGAACTTCTTCGTTGACACGAAATCGCGTATTCCCCCATCTTACACTCGGGAGAGGTGGTGGAGGAGTTTTAGATACCAAGATTATCGGATAAGTCAAACGCCGTTAACATAAACTAAAACGAGACTAAATACGTATTTATAAACGAAACTAATTCCTAGACAACCTATTCTCTCAAAACTATCCCATATTAATATGAGTATTAGTATAGATTAAATTAGGCTAGATTAGTATTAATATTAATTAATGATATTGCATTTTTTGTCGTTTAGATAAAGTCAAGTTATGACAATCGCGGTACTCAATAGTAACAACACTAATACCTGTGGATACGATACCCGACCGAAAGATCCATTACACTAAAACTTGATCTGTACGCTTGCGGTGAAAGTGACAGCGCTTATTTAGCGGCCACCAACCACTTTCGCTGAACCACCCTCGAGTATCCTTCATAACGTACGAGTGTTAGGTCTTTGTCTATTCCCTTAATTTTGGCTTTCCAAGCTGCTACAGTTATGTAAGAATCCAATGAAGCCCATACTAGACACCGAGATGGTCTCTTTCCACGCCTTCAAATCCTCCCAGACCCAAGTGGCCTTTCACCCAACCATCATTATTTAAAGGAGATATTGTTAGAAATCTTTTGGATATTGATTTTCTAAGCTTTTTGTTGTTAAAAAATGAAGTTTTTTGTGTCAAAAATGCTCTTTTCCGATCGGGTATTGGTGTTGGTTTCGTGTGTTTGTAAAATGGGTTTGTATTGAGTCAGATTAACCCGTTTTAAGATTGAAGATGACACTGTTTTGTAAAATGCTATTTTCTGTCGGTTTTCAAAATGTCATTTTTTGCAATATTATTTGCAAAAATGCCACTAGTTATAAAAAATGACACTTTTTTATTATTTTTGCAACGAGATTTTTAGAAACCAAAAACAAACTTTTGGGAGATTTTGAAAAATTTAATTCTTGCGCATCTATTTGTTTTATGCCTATTTTGCTTTTGCATATGTTATTTATTCATGTTTAAAAATAATATATGCAATATAAGGATGAATTACATTTTGCAAAACTTAAATTTATTATGCTCATATTTGTATTTGCATAATTATTATTTTTTTATACAATATTTTATGCTTAAAATTTTGGGAATAATTGTGTACTATTATAACATGTTAGTTATAGCTAATTTTTATGCAATTTTGGTTAATGTTCATATTATGCATGAATATTATGTTATTAATTTATGCATTTAGAATGAGTTTATTTTTTATGTAAAGAATTAAATTAGGTGCATAATATTATGTTTAATTATGGAATTTATGTTTTATTTATGAGAATTATGTTTACATATGAAAATATATTATTTAGTTTTAGATATTGTTAGATTATGTAAAATTATGGTTATTCTTATAAAACTTAATTTTATGTATAAAATTTTAAAATGTTTAATGATCCATATTAATCTTTAATTAATATATATATATTATATTAAGTTATAATAAGTTTCACATAAGAAATTAGACATAATATTATGATTAATTATACTTAATATAACAAATTTTATCCCATAAGAACTTTTATTACATTTATATAATTAATTCAAATAAAATATCATATTATTTTCATAATTATCAACATGAATTATGAATTGGTACATAATTTGATAGTTTTATCATAAAATGAAGAAAAAAATTAGGATAGAAAATCAAATTATTTTCATAATATACCCATAAAATATAAAATTAAGTGCATAATTTGATAATTTTATTATTAGGATCATTTGAATCTTCTTGAATTAAAAAATTTGCCCACAGGCAATTTTTATGTCATGAGAATCATTTTTGTCCGTTTTACACTAGCAAAACATGCAATTTAAACTATTAGGAAGCGTTTATATTTTTAATTATTTTTTTTTTAAAACAAAAAAGGTGAAAAAATATATTTTTTAAACAAGAATGTTAGAGTGAAAATAAAATAAAATATATATATATATATATAATTAAAAAAAATATTTATTTAATTTAATTTTTAATTAATTAATCATATTTAGGTTGTCAAAAGTAAATTGTTGTAACAGTTAAATTTCATCAATTTTGGTGATAGACCAGCAATTAACTAATTTTTCAAACCTAATACCGGTCATTAGTCAATGTGTTAGGGTGTCATGGAAATTAAACCAAAGGAATCCCCCAAAAAAATAGAGAGAGAGAGAGAGACACAGAAGATCCCCAAAAGCTGGAAAAGTTTGTTCATCGAATGGAACAGCAAAGGGGAGAGAGAGAGAGAGAGAGAGAAGAAAATACTCAGTTGACAGCGACAGAGGAAACACCTTGGATCCAGAAAGACTCTGCCCTTTTCACTCTCTCTCTCTCTCTATGTACAGCTCAAGTTTATCTCCTATTTCTCTCTCTAAACCCCCCCATGTCTGATCTCCGTTCTTCTACATTCTAGTGAGAGAGAGACGCCGGAACCGGTTTCCGACCTTTCTTTTGTATCTGAACATTTGAATCTCAAGCAATGGGAGGTCGTTTGTCTAAAATTACGGTCTGTTTCTGGTCCACGGACCTCAAATCCAACATCCCTCCTTCCTCTGAATTCGGTATACAGTCTTGCATTGATTGCGATTTCCGAACATCGTTTTAATTATTTCATTTTTTTTTTCAATCCATTTTTGAGTGATTTCTTTGATTTCAGGGAACTGTGGCGAAAACGAGAAATTGTGTTTGCCTTCATTCGGAGAGTACAGTTTGGATCAGCTTAAAGCTGCGACCTCAGGATTCGCGGTGGACAACATTATATCCGAACACGGGGAGAAAGCTCCGAACGTTGTGTACCAAGGCAGGCTCGAAGATGGCCGTTGGATCGCCGTGAAACGCTTCACCAAATCGGCTTGGCCCGATAGTCGCCAATTCATTGTTCGTTTTCCTTCATTTTTCATCTCATTTCAATTTTTTTTTAAAGATTGAATCGATAATATTCTTTTGGGGAATGATTTTTTATTCTAATTTGTGATCTGAATTTCGATTTTAGGAGGAAGCAAGAGCGGTGGGGCAACTGAGGAGTGAGATGTTGGCGAATTTGATAGGGTTTTGTTGTGAAGGGAATGAGAGATTGCTTGTAGCTGAATTTATGCCACATGAAACTCTCTCTAAGCATTTATTCCATTGTGAGTTTTTTAATTTTTCTTTCTCTGCCATAGCTATTATCATATTTTGGAACAGGAAAATAAATGTGGGAAAAATGTTCTTGTTATGTTCTCAAAATTTTAGAACAAAATTTTTTGTAACCGAATACAAACATATCTTTTTTTCTCTCGGGTTTCTGTTTATGTTCTATGTTTTCAGGGAACAAAGAAAAAAAATAGAAACACTAACATACGCCACCTAATGTATGTAGATAAGAAATAAGATAATATGGTTTCTTTGGCGTTGTTTGTTTAGGCCCCTTTGGTTACTGTTTTCATTCCCCGGTTTATGTTCTTGCTCCAAAAAATTTAGGATTAATGTGCAGAAAAGCGTTTGATAAACACTTTTATGTCTCCGAAATTTTGGGAGTATTTCCTAAATTTCTTAACAATCTGAAAAACAAAAAAAATGTTGATTCTTATTCACTCCCACAAAACTATTCCCACCATCACCCCGCCGGCCACGATACATTTAAAGAAAAAAGAAAAGAACAATTGTTGCAACCAAACATTTTTTTTTTTTTTTTTGTTCTCATAAATTAAAAGAAACAATTTTGGGACAATGATCCTTACTAAACATATTTCTATTCCGAGAATACTCCAGAACGGAAACAAAATTCCCATCCCAATTTATTGGAAGTAGAAACAGCAAAGGAAAAACACTAACCAAACACCACCTTAGTGTTTCTATTTCTATTTTTCAGTTTCCATTTCCATGAAACTTGGAACATAAATAGAAATTTGGATACACAATATGTTTTGAGATTTTTTTTTTAGTTCTCAAAATTTTAGAGCAAATTTATGTTTACAGAACAGAAGCATATTTTCTTTTTTGTTCTTAAATTTCTATTTTTTTCTCTAAGTTGTCTAGACCTAAAAAAGAAAAACAGAAAAACTAACAAACACCACATAGTCTATGTAGTTAAGAAAAACGATGAAATATTCCGAGCTTATGTGGTTTCAATATAGAATTTCTGTTTATAATTAAATTTCTAATTTCCCAGCAAAAAGAAAAAGAAATAAAATTTCTGCAGAAATTTATTTCTAAATTTACTTTTAATACGGTTTTGCTGTCTGAATTCTTACAGGGGAGACACAACCATTGAAATGGGCAATGAGGTTAAGAGTAGCTTTTTATTTGGCACAAGCATTGGATTATTGCAGTAGTAAACAGCGGCCATTGTATCATGACCTAAATGCTTATCGAGTCTTGTTTGATCATGTATATTTACATTTATTTTCTTTTTTTAAATTTAATTTTTAATTTTTTTTTTCGACTGAATCCTTATTATAATTATATTTATTATTTTTTTTTTTGACAGGACGGTAATCCAAGGCTCTCATGTTTTGGGCTGATGAAGAATAGTAGGGATGGAAAGAGCTATAGTACAAACTTAGCCTTTACTCCTCCAGAATATATGAGGACAGGTATACATAAATTTATAAGGCGCATTTGGTTAGTTTTTTAGATTTTTAATTTCCTTGTTTTTTTTTTTTTTGGTTTGTTTGTGTTCCGACTTCTGAGTTTTCTTGCCATGGTTTTATGTGTAATAACCAAATTATACTTGCTTCTTTTTTGCTTCCTCTGAAAATGTTTTAAGGCTTGAACTCTCTTTACTAATAATTGAGCTGATGATATTATATATATATATATATATATATAATTTTTTATATATCATTTTTGTTTTTTAATATTGCCAGGTAGGGTGACACAAGAGAGTGTAGTATATAGTTTTGGAACGCTGATGCTTGATCTTCTCAGCGGCAAACATATTCCTCCGAGCCATGTAACTATTTTTTCCTTGTCTAAAGCTTCACATTCTCTTGAAGTTTGACACAAAAACAAAATTTGAAAAAAGAAAATTATAAATAGGAAAATTTTCTATGAGATGACTTAATTTTCCAAGAAGGAAATAATAATAATAATAATAATAATAATAATAATAATAATAATAATAATAATAATAATAATAATAATAATAAAATAAAAAATAAAAAATAAAAAAACCATTCATAAACTCCTCACGCGATCAAATGACAAATTTGCCCTTTAAATGTGGAATATTCAATGCTTTGTTTTGAATTTAATATATGTTTACATGAAAAATTCACATCTGCTATACCATAGTAATAAATAAACTTTTCAAGTTTATTTGAATATTAAGAATTTACGACGTGGGACATTCAATGCAGCATGAAACATTCAATGCAGGGACGATTTTGTCCATCTGCATCAAACATTTGTGAAGAAGTTCTGAATGAGAATTTTTTTTTCTTTTTGTTTTTTTTTTTTTTTTTTTTGGTCGGGGAGGTTTGAGGCCACTAAAACTTGAAATATAGCATGTTATTGTCTGTGGCAGCATTTGGTCTCATGGAATTAGAGCCTCGGAATTGGAATTACATATGCATGCATGTAAAAATTAAAAAATTCCATTTCCAATTCAAAGGCTTGAATTCTGTGCTGCCAAACATGGCCTAAGAGTGTTTCAGACATTGTGAAAAATAGTTGATCCAAGTAACGTTGTCTGAATTTGCTAGACGTTCTTCTATAACTTGTCTTAAATTTAGGCACTTGACCTTATACAAGGGAAAAATTTTCCGATACTGATGGACTCGTGCTTGGAGGGCCATTTCTCAAATGATGACGGGGCTGAATTAGTGAAATTAGCTTCACAATGTTTACAATATGAACCCCGTGAAAGGCCGAATGCTCGGTCTCTTGTTACCGCTCTTGCTCCTCTTCAAAGAGAAACAAAGGTAAATATATAAATATGTTTGCTCTTTTCACACACACCAAAAAAAAAAAAAAATGAACTATGTTTGATCCCATAATGCGATCGGAGCAAAAAATACTTTTTTTTCCTGTTTTTGTTCCAAGATTTCTACGAATAGAAACAAAAACACTAACCAAACTCCACCTTAGTTTCCTTAGATGATTTTCATTATCTAGTAGCAAAGTTGATCTGAACTTGGACGTTGTTTCAGTATTATTTATCCAGAGGTCATTAAAAATCCCCGTTTGTTTATTGTTCCTGTTTCATTAAACTAGAAACTGAAACAGAAATATAGAAACAAAAAAAAATGGCTGTTCTGCTACCAGAATTTTATAACAAAATTCTGGGAAAAGAACATAATTGTTCCCAGATTTCTTTTTCATCTGGTTTGTTGACTTTTTGTTCAAAAATGTTGATATATCATGTTGTTTGGTGCAGGTACCGTCATATGCTTTGATGGGTATTTCTCAGGAAACGGCATCTCCAACACAATCATCAAAACTGACTCCTCTTGCTGAGGCTTGCTCTAGAGGGGATCTGACTGCCATACATGAAATTTTGGAACAGGCTGGGTACAAGGACGATGAGGGTATTTCAAATGAGGTTGGTCTTTTTGTTCCCAATTTTTCTCTCTTTGTTCCCAGAAAACTTAAATCATGAACAAAAAAGCAGAAACAAGAAAATTTTGTTTATGTTCTGTTCCAAGAAATTTGAACTGAAAGATATGGGAAGGGTCATATTGCCCCGTTTGGTTTCTGTTTCTGTTCCCAGTTTCTTGTTCCCACTCTCAAAATTTTGAGATTAATGTACAAAAACGCTTTTGTAAACACATTTCTGTTCCCAAATTTTGGGATTAATTTGGGACAATTTCTTAAATTCTTTAAGAATCTGAGAAATAAAAAAATGTTGATTCTTATTCACTTCCACAAAACTATTCCCATCACCACCCCAGCCGGCCACCATACATTTAAAGGAAAAAAAAAAGAACAAATGCACCAAGCGTGTTTCTTGTTTTTGTTCTCATAAATTTAAAATAAACAATTTCAAGACAACCATTGTTATCAAACATGTTTCTCTTTCCGGATTACTCCTAAACAGAAATAAAATTACATCCCATTCCATCCCAGTTTATTGGAAGTAGAAACATAAAAACAGAAACACTAACCAAACACCACCTTAGTGACTAGTTACAAGGGCAAGCTTTCTTTATCCAGTAAAAGACAGTTTTATATTTTTAAAATTTTAATACAAGAAAAGGGGTGGATATAGAACTTTAGAACCGGAATAAATACTTAGGGCCTGCTTGGTTGTCTAAATTATCTTATTTTTTATGAATTGATCTGTATTGTTGAATGTTTTTTTTTCTTTTTGCAGCTTTCTTTCCAGACATGGACAAGTCAAATACAGGAAACCTTAAATATGAAGAAGAAGGGAGATATTGCTTTCCGAGATAAAGATGTCACCGCTGCCATTGAATATTATACACAAGTAAGTCGCTCCTAATGCTGTCGGGCATTAAGGCAGCGTTTGGTATCACATAATTAAATGGTTGAAAATAAAAAATCAGAATTGAACGTGCTTAAAATTTTCTGATTTTTACATGTGTTCATTTCTAATTTCAATTTTGCAAGGTCCATTTTTGTGAAACCAGACGTTATGTAGAACTTGAATACATGTTCTAAACTGCTCTTATTTCATCTAGAACATTTTCACCTTGGAATAAGCTTTCATCATAAGTTCCAAGCTCTAGTATATTAGGTGGCATTTGTTTTGTGTTTTTGTTCCCAGAAAACTTGGAAGGTAAATAGAAATCTGGGAACGAAAATCTGTTTTGTACCCAGAAACTTGTTCCAAAACAATTGGAGCCAAACAAAAACATATATTTTTTTGTTCCCATATTTAAAACTGGGAACAGAAATAGAAATCTGGGAACAAAAAATACTAAATAAACGGAACCTTGTCCGTCGATTTTGGGTAGGGGAAGACTAGTACTAGTGTACCACTATGATATTATTGCTGCTTAGGTATTGTTTGGGAGCACGAAGCTAGAGCCTTTCAATTAGAATTAAAAATGAACTAAAAATAGAAAGTGTAAACTTTCATTTCCGTTTCCGTTTCCGTTTCTAATTTGGGTTAATGCCAACTTTACCCCGTGGTTTGTCTGAATTGCAATTTATCCCCCTATAGTATTTTGGTAAGCACTTTAGCTCTTTGTGCTTTACCTAAAGGACAACAGTTAAATAATTAACAGAATTACGTAAAATGACAAATTTACCCTTATATTAAACCCGATTGGACCGAGTGGTAGAAAGGGGGAAAAACAAAAGAAATGGATATTATCCAACCCAACACGACCCGGGGTACAAATGTCAATTAATATTACATGATTTAATAATTTTGACTTTTTGGGGTTTGATCGTTAGTTTTAAAATGTAACAATTGCACTTTAATTTATGTCACAGGGGATAAACTGTTTACCAAAGCTAAACCACAGGGGGTAAAATGACATTAACCCTTCCAATTTCAATTATGGTGTTCCCAAACACTAACTTAGTGCATTTTTTCCCATTTGAAAGATCTAAATTTGCTGCTGCTTTTTTTAACATGGAAATTGTAGTTCATTGAGAGTGAAACAGTGATATCGCCGACGGTTTTGACAAGGCGTTGTTTGTGTTATTTGATGAACAACAAACCACAAGAAGCACTTGCAGATGCAATGCAAGCACAGGTTGTGTCCCCTAACGTCTCCACCGTTTTCTATCTCCAAGCTGCCGCTCTTTTTATCCTCGGAATGGAAAAAGATGCCCAAGAAACGCTCAAAGACGGTTTTTCCATGGACTGCAAAAGATACAAAAACTGAAAAAAAAAATGTATAGTATGCTTTTTTTATTTATTTATTTATTTGTTTTCCTTTTTGTCTTCTTCAAAAATGCTTTGCATTCAAGAAGAGAGTGATTATATATGCATTCCCGATGTACCTTGCTTCAAAACAAAACCATATTTATTGTTTAAAAGCATGAAAATGAGAAGTATAGTTTCAAGAGATTTTGTCACACATTATTGGCCCTTTGGTTTTCTAACTTATCTTACCTTTGTTTCAAAATTTGGTTAACATTCTGTTGATGTTGCCAAGGGATTTGACTTAGATTTATCAGATATGAAGCCCTAGTGGTTCTGGTCGGTGAATTGTCCTTAGCAAATAGGTTGGAACAGAACTATGACATGCAAAAAGACCGATTGGAGGGTGTCTAGCGAAATCTCTCTTACATGAAAGTAAGAGCTCAGGGAAAAAATTTAAGAGTTCAATTGGTCAGAACAAAAACTCGTTACCTAGAATAATAAATATGATATTTATATGCATCGAGATCTATTGGCCCTGGAAAATTTAGAGAGAAAAACACGGTTTAGTTGAATGAACTCAATCCCTTGGCTCATGTGGTTTGGCTTATGGCCTCAAGAAGGAAGGGATAACACCCTCACCCTGCTATGGAGAAGGCTTGGCAAGGATCCCTATAGGTTTGACCGAACAAATTAGCTCGGTACTTGGGAACCGATGGTACGACGGTGACAAGGACACTGGCCCTAAGGTATTGGTGATCTGAGCAAGCATGCTAGTGCCCAGGTAAAGGATGTGATAGGTGGACCCGTGTAGCAAGTGTAAGGGCCTAGGTTGATCTCCAACCTCCGCTAGGTGGCAGGCTGGGATATGCACATGGCTAGGTAATTCGAGAATAATATTGTTCTGTTCTCAAAATATGAGAACATAACACATTTTTTTGTTCCCTGTTTCAATTTTTGTTCCCAACTTTCAGGACACAAAATAAATAAACAAATGCCCCTAACCAAACTGAACGTAAATATTCAGCACGGTCAAAGTAGAGTTCGTGTCTGATTTCAACATATATTGATCTAAATGGTGAAAATCACTATTCTAAAATGTCATCCTCGTATTAATTACTCCCATCAACATCACCACCTAATACACCAAAATGAAAGTATTTTGAAGAAAATGATTTCAAAAAAAATCATCAATTATACCCAACTCCTGATTGGAGAGATGAGCCAAACAATTACACTACACATCCATACCAAGAATTTTTACATTCACATCAAGAGATGAGAAAAAACAGAGGATGATGCTCTGTTTATAGACTAGGGTAGTACATTGAAGTGAAATAGCCACGAAATTACAAAGGCGAAAACCATACAGGCCAGAAGAAAATTCATGATCCGACGGCCGTGCCAGAAGCTCCGAGTTTCCGGTGGGATTACCAGTGCCGGAGCCGGTGGCGGTGGCAGAGCTACTCCTGCGACATTGTTGGAACCAGAAGCATTAATTTGCTCGTTGGGTATATTCAGTGCAGTGTCACCACAGATTTCGCATGTTCTGCAGCAGAAGACGACGAAGATTATTTGCAAGTATAAGAAAAATACGCGATCAATTTTGAAAATGTACTAGTTTCTCCAATTCTGTTCCCATAAAGAATTAGAAAAAATACAATAATGGTTTCAGAAACACATAAATTTTCTTTCTGCTTTCCTGTTTCTATTCTCACTTTTCTAGGAACAGAAACATAAACACCAATCAATTAAATTTTGTTGATAGAGGCAATGATCATAACTATAATAATAAAATAGCATAATAATTCCAAGAAGCAAACTAAAGTTTTCACATTTATGAACATGAATGTTTCCTCCTTTAGTAGACAATATCCAAACTGCAGTCAAGCTCAATACCTAGCACTGGACCCCACGTTCTAAAATAGCCAAACCCCCCCCCCCCCCAATATAAAAAAACACGAAAATTACTATATTATCCTTGAAATAATCCACTTATCTTTTTTTTATTCTTTTTTTTTGGGGGGTGGTTAGTTTTTGTCATTCCAATTAATTCCTGTTTTCAATTTTCTTTAGTCATTTGAATAGTTTTTTTACTTTTTTTAATAAAACATCCGATTGATATCAATTAAATGTTGAATTTGTATTTAGTATTATAGTTAAATTCAACTAGGATAATAATAATCACCTAAAATATGTTGCTCTAAAGACAAACAAAAATAATAATAATAATAAAAAGTGGCTTTACGAGCATTTCATATTATTATTTTTTTATATGAAATCAACATCTAGTGACTACAAGATTTGTTATTGCCCATCACCAATTGTTTGAATTGTATTGGACTTTTCTGTTTCTTCGTGATACCACATGACAATAATAAGGCCAAAACATGATGACAACTAATATATATACATATAAGGCCACATTTTACCTTAGATTAGATATTTAATAACGAGGATTAAAGGATTTCAACAGACATTTTCAACACTTGGATTAGATCCAAAGGCTAAGATCATAGCACTCCTTATAAATAAACAACAACTGAATTAGATCTAACGGTCGAAATCAAACAAAAATTTTAAATCGTTTTAATTGTAGGGATAATTGGCCATTAGTCATAAATAACATATGTAATTTTAAAAAAATCTCGCTTAAAACATAAGTTTTAATTTAGTCCTTTAAAGTGGGTTTTACTTACATATTAGTCTCGCATGTGCACGCATTGCAGGGATTATAGAGAGAATTTGGTGAATAAATTCGTATTATACTGAATATTAGTTACATATAAGTAAAATTAGTTACAAACTTAATAATTACAAATCATATGTAACTATATTATATATATCTGCGTAATTTTAGTTACATGTATCTGTGTAATATTAGTTAAATATTATAAATTATATATATTTATGTATATTTGTTATATCTAACAAATATTCTATATAAATATTAGTTTAATATTAGTTACATATATTTTGTGTAATATTAGTTGTGTTACAAAATTACATGTATTTGTGTAATATTTGTTATATCTAACAAATTTTTACACACAAACTGGTTACATATTAGAAATTACAGTAATATTTCTTACATCTAACAAGTATTTTACACACAAACTACTTATATGTAACTGCGCGAGTAAAAAACCATGCATTGGATTTTTCATCTTTTTTAATAGGCGGGACTAAAACACAAATGGCAATTGCACATGCGACTTTTTAAAAATTAAGCGTAAAATAAAGAACTTGTCACCAAATGACCCTTGATTTTATATCGTATAATATTTTTAATAAACCAACAACCTATCCTAAAATATCTTACACAAATCTATATAATAAACTAGGACATAAAAAGTTTTGGAGCGCCAAAAAAATTCACATCCCCACTTCTAAGATGGTTCGATTAAATTATTTTTTAACCCTTTAAATTTTATATTTATAATTAATTGATATTTATATATATATATATATATATATATATAAATTAGACAATTAATATAGTGCCTTTAGGCAAGTAGAATACCTAGTGTATATATATAAACTAGGACAGTCTTCTTTAAAATGTCTTTTCGTTAAGGTTAATCAACTTGAGGGGAATGGAAGCATGACATTGGATCATAAAAAAATTCACACCCCCACTTCTAAGACGGTTAAATTAAATTATATTTTTTATCTTTCAAGTGGACAATTATATTTGTATTTAACCAATGTTTTTATTATTTACTATATTTTTATATTTATAAATTACAAAATCAATATAGTGTTTTTAGACACAGGGAATCCCTATACCTATATTATATTATGAGTTAGGGTGATTTTTTAAAATGTCTTTTTATTAATGGTTGAGATTGATTTTGATACAAATGAACGCACGCGATTGCTTTGGGAGATTTTTTGGAAAAAAATTCTTGGCCTAAATATTATTCGATCCCACTAACTAAGCGGTTGAATTAAATTACATTTTGTATCTTTTAAGTACATATATAATTTTATTTTATACCTTAATATTTGGCTTTCATGCATTGCTCTTTAAATCACTAAATAGAGGCAAGAACCCAAAAGATGTTAGTCCGGTTGGTAAGGGAAAATGTCCGGTTGGCAAGGGAAAGAGGTTTCTTTCCTTCTCAACCATGTTCGACTATAATCATTAATGCACCAGGCCGGGAACTGCACACCCTGAATGCATGTTGAATTTTAAACTCCGAACGCTAAATTAATACAAACAAACACTAAACCCTAAAAGAAATCAGCAAGCAATAAAGGATTTTTTTTATTTTTATTTATTTTTATTTTTTGTGGTGATGGTGGTGGTTGGGGGGGGCATCAACTGAGAAATGGGCAATCCAGAAAGCATTTAGAAAACATCAATGGCGGAACAAATTTAGCAGATTAAAGAAAGAAATAATGAGAATTTACTCACGTGTTTCCTTTGATCTTAAACCAAGTCTCTGCACATTGCTTGTGAGCAGCCCCCAAATCGCCCTTACAGGAGCAACCCAGTTCAATAGCAATCCCACATTCCTGATCTTCACCGCCTTCTCTCACTAAATTCAGATGACAAATTCTACAATCTCTCTCTTGTTTCGCCGGCCGCGATGTCACCTTCAACTCGCCGCTCTCCAAATCCTTCTCTTCCTCGTCGGAAACACACTCGGAAAAAGAACAAGATTCGCCGCGACTCCGGCCCCGATGATAGTCCGGAACCCCCTCAATCTCCGACGACCTGCATTCGTCGCCGGACGCGCCGGCCGTGGAGTCAAGAACCGAGTGCCAAGACCGGTCGTCGTCGGTGTCGGAAAAGAAATGACTCCCGTCGGTGGCGGTCTCGCAACTCCCAGCTACAGAGGGACGACGCCTCCGTCGTCGTCGGCGGCGGCGACCTCCGGCTTCAATCTCGAAGGTACCCCTCTCAAGATTCGACATTCCACTGTACCCAAAAGCAAAGAATTCCGCCGGAGATGAGGAATCACAAAAGGGTCTCCCAAAAAAATTAAAGCTTGAAGGGTTTAATCAATGTTCATGATTAAAGCAGAGCGAGAAACGGGAATTTTTTCGAGGGTAGAGCGGTTGGTAATCTTTCTTTTCCTCACTCTCTCTCTCTCTCTCTCTCTCTCCACACACACACACACACACATATATATATATATATCAGATGCTCTCTATGTACTGTAGATATTTTTCTGTGTGAGGCACTATTATGAGTAGTGATGGAAAGAAAGTGCAAGGGAAAAAAGACAACAATTTTAATTGATTGTCTTAGAAAGAGCAATAGCCTATAGGCACTCAAAAGTTATAATTTCACTCTCTTTTCCAAAAAAAAAAAAATTGGGTGTTTCAATTTTATTTAAAAAGTCTTATGTACAATTATAACTGTATTTTAATCCTGCGTATGAAAAAAGACAAAAGAATCAATACACGCATCTGCACTCGCATTATTACTTGTAACTAATTTATGTTTAAAATATTTGTTAGATGTAACAAATATTACACAAAATACATATAATTTATAATATGTAACTAATTTATGTGTAAAATTTATTAAATGTGACAAATATTATAGAAATACATGTAGTAATATATAACTAATATATATGTTAGGTATAACAAATATTATATAAATACATGTAATTTGTAATATGTAACTAATATTATAAAGGTACATATTACATCAACATATGTAATATAATTACATGATTTGTAATTACTAAGTTGTAATTAATTTTGGTTACATATAACTAATATTTATTATAATAAAAATTTATCCACTTTCTACATTTCGAGCAATGCATTTGCACATGCAGAACTAAAACACAAATAAAAATCAATTTAAAAGTTTAAATCAAAATTTGTATTTTAAATGAGATTAACAGCAAATTATATCCGCTATTTAGGACTAATAGCCAATTATCAAAAAAAAAAAAAGAAAAGCATAGTTGGAGTGGAATTGAACATTGGTTGAGTGCCAATAGCAGTTCCTATTGTTTTCCCCTTTCACCTCGGCACAGGGTGGGTATGATAAAGGAACCAGCCAACTGGAGGTGTTTAAGGATATGAAAACTACTATTTCTGTCTTTTATGGTTTTCTGCCTTTTTTTTAAATGGCTAATATTAATATGGGAGTTCTTTACAAATATAAAAATCAATATGGGGGTGATCGAGTTGAATAAAATCGGCATGTGTAGAGTTGGGATTAAGGTGAGATAGGATTAATTTAATTATAAGTATATATTTTTTAAATATTTATTTGATTTATAAAAAAGAATGTATTATATACTTTAGATTGATAAAATTATTATTAGATTTATAAAATATTGTTTTAAATTTGTTAAATAGGAAAAGTAAAGTATGATGTGAGTTAATATGTGTTTAATTTGGTTAACTAAGGTTAGATTTTTTATAATTATGTTTTTATTATATAAGGTTAATTATGTATAATTTTGTGTAATATTGTTGAAATTTGTATATTATGAAATTGTAGAATGTTACACTAATTTTGTATAATTTATCTTGAAATTTAGATTAAAAATGAATCAAATGTATTTGTTTCTAAATTGATATAATAAATTTAATTAATTTACTGTCAAAATTCATAATTAAAGTAATATTAAATTTGCCACATTATAATATTCAACTTTTTATATGTTTTCTAGATCTTAAATAATTACTTTGCACAAATATCATAAAATTATAATTAACGGTGAAAATGTTGTTATTTTTTTTTTAAAGTGTAACAATGATTAGGGGAGCAGACCCTATGTCCCTAGTGGAGGGGGATTGAGAATGGAATTGTTGCGAGGTACACACGATCCTTAATGAGCGGGCCACTTGAGCATTGAGAGGACGTATGCATTGTTGCCTCGATCATTTTATTGGCCGAAAATAGAAGATGACATAGAAGCCTATGTCAAAACAAGTTTTGTGTGCTAACAAGACAAATTAAAGAGAAAGAAAGAAGTCAGACTGCTACAACCACTACCGATTTCGGAGAGACTGTGACAGTATGCTTCTATTGATTTCATATCCGTATTTTCTAAGATTGATGGTATGCATTCAATTTTTGTTATTGTTGATTGTTTCTCAAAGTGCATTGTGTTTATTATTGTCCTACATGTGTGTCCTGCCAATGTCGCGGCAGAATTATTTTACGAAAACGTGGTAAAGTACTTTGGGCTGTCGGAAGACATAATCAAGGATAGAGACATTCGTTTCACTGGTCATTTCTAGACTGTGCAATTTAACATGATAAACATGGAGTTGAAATTCTCGTGCAAATCATCCTCATACGGATGGACAAACTGAGAGGCTAAAGCATTTCTTGGAATAATACCAGAGGCACTACGTGACGTTGATCCAAAAAATTGCGTTGAGTTGTTGGACAACATGCAGTTTTGCTAAAATCTGCACAAATATTCAACAACAAGGATGAGTTTGTTTGAGATTACAAACGGGCAACAAACTCTCACACCAAATGAGATGGCTACCCAGCATACTGGTGGAAGTTGTCCTCTTGTCTATCGTTTTACTTAGGCGAAACAAGAGCTTATCACTGAGGGCAAGGACAGCTTAGCAAAGACGACCTACAAAACGAAGAAATATGTGAATCAACACTCCAAAGAGTTGGAGTTCAGAGCAGGAGATCAAGTTATGATGAAACTCACTTTGCAAATTTGAAAGAAAATAAGCAGCAAGAAAGTACGGTGGCTTGATACTGAAGTACGACGAACCATTCAAGGTGGTCAAGCAAGTCGGAAATATTGCTTACCGACTGATATTGCTAGATCGTTTCAAGATCTACCCTACATTCCACGTAAGTTTGTTAAAACCTTTCAATGAAGACTTGTTGAATTTGCGAATGAAACAAGCGAGACGAGCGCCGTATGTAATTCGCAAACAATTTGAGAAAGAAATCGAGAAGATCCTGGATCATAAGACTGAAGATATGAGAAAGAAGAATTGGACAACCCATTTCCTACTTCAGTGGAAAGGGTCGTCAAAAGTCGATGCTAGTTGAGAGAAAGATGTGACCCTCTGGCTGTTCGAAAACCAAATCAAGGAGTACCGGGGCAAACATCCCCCGAAGAAGACGTCGGCCTCTTCTGGTGGGGGTGATTTGTCGGCCCCTTGAAGGTCTGACATGACGGAGGCTTGAATTTTGGTGCTATGTCCAAACCAATGTCTTTGCCATGTTACCTGGGCTCGATTAACTTTGGCTAAACGAGTACACGGTGTCGTGTTTGATGTCTTGTGATATGCCAACACCTGAAGTTAGCAACGGAGTCAACCATGGGTTGGGCTCCACTGTTGACTCCATTATGCCTCGTCATACATTTCGATGTCTATTGTTGCCACCTTAATTATTTTGCTTAAAGTATTATGAGGGGGTGCCCCTCCTTCCAGACTCTCTACAAGATTGGACCTTGTGTAAGGTAAGGCGCGTCAACACAACAAGACAAAGTATATCCAAGGACCAAGGCATGATGGGAAGTTGTGGACCCAAGAATCTCGACGCGAGTGAAAAACGGGACACAACTAGAGTTCATGAAATAGGGCATCTTGGGTCAATGCTAGCGGGCATTGGGTGACATCGAGGCAAAGCACAAGACGATCCTAGGCACGTGGCTAAGATCAACGTTCATGGACATCGACATGCGTTGGCATGCGCAAGCCCATATGAGTTGAAATTCTCATGCAAATCAACCTCATACAGATGGACAGATTGAGAGGACGAACCATTTCTTGGAAGAATACCTAAGGCACTACATGACGTTAATCCAGAAAAATTGTGTTGAGTTGTTGGACAACGTGCAATTTTGCTCAAACCTGCACAAATATTCAACAACAAGGATGAGTCCATTTGAGATTGCAAACGGACAATAGTCTCTCACACCAAATATGTGTGCTGGTGGAAGTTGTCCTGCTGCCTATCGTTTTTCTTGGGCGAAACAAGAGCTTATCAATGAGGGCAAGGACAACTTAGCAAAGGCGACCCAAAGAACAAAGAAATATGTAGATCAGCACTGCAAAGAGTTGGAGTACAAAGTAGGAGATCAATTTATACTGAAACTCACTCCGCAAATTTGAAAGAAAATAAGCAACAAGAAAGTACACGGTGGCTTGATACTGGAGTACAACAAACCATTCAAGGTGGTCAAGCAAGTCGAAAATATTTCTTACCGACTGATGTTGCTAGATCGTTTCAAGATCCACCCTACATTCCATGTAAGTTTTTTAAAACCTTTTAATGAAGACTTGTTGAATTTGCGAAGGAAACAGGCGAGACAAGCGCCGTATGTAATTCTCAAACAATTTGAGAAAGAAGTCAAGAAGATCCTGAATCATAAGACTGAAAATATGAGTAAAAAGAATTAGACGACCCATTTCCTGCTTCAGTGGAAAGGGTTAACAGAAGTTGATGCTTGTTGAGAGAAAGATGTAACCCTCTGGCAGTTTGAAATACAAATCAAGTAGTACTGGGACAAACACCCTTCGACAAGAATGTCGGCCTCTTCTGGTGGGGGTGATTTGTTAGCCCCTTGAAGGTCTGACATAACAGAGACTTGGATTTTGGTGTCATGTCCAAACCAATGTCATTGCCATGTTACCCAGGCTCGGTTAACTTTGGCTAAACGAGTACACGGTGTCATATCTAATGTCTTGTGATACGCTAACACCCGAAGTTAGCAATGGATTACACCAACGGAGTCAACCATGGGTTGGGCCCTACTGTTGACTCGTCATACATTTTGATGTCTATTATTGCCATCTCAATTATTTTGCTTAAAGTATTATAAGGATATGCCCCTCCCTCCAGACCCTCTACAAGACTGGACCCTATGTGAGGTAAGGGATGTCAGAACAGCAAGACAAGGTGTATCCAAGGACCAAGGCATGATGGGAAATTGTGGATAAGGCCTACCCAAGAATCTCAGCACGAGTGAAAAACGGGACGCGACGAGCGTCGACAAAATAAGGCGTCTTGGGCCAATGCTAGCAGGCATTGAGTGATGTCGAAGCAAGACACAAGACGATCCTAGGCACGTGGCTAAGATCAACGCTCATGGACATTGACATGCGTTGGCATGAACGGGCCCATATGAGCGCGCTAGACGATGTTGGTGGACATCGGGCGTCACTAAATCAAGATGCAGTGATCCTAGGGGCAATGCTAGGATTGGTATTCATGGGAGCAACATGAAAGCAGAAGCTTGAACACGAGGTCAAGCTAACAAGGAAAAACGTGAGCACAAGACACGTTCTAGGCAATACGGGCGGCATAGCGAGACGTCGACAAATGTCGGCATGACTAAGGGAACTAGACGACAATACTAGGCAGTGTGTTCGCACAACGTCAAGCAACTAGAACGCAGTGCAGGAGTACCAACTCGTGAAGAATTGAGTGCACTAGAAGTTATATTGCATGTGCAAGGCATGTGCTGGGCAGTTGTGGGCAAATAGGGCTAGACAATTGTTGTGTTATGAGCTAGACAATTGTTAGGACAAGTGTTGTTATTTTGCCCAGACAGTTGGGGCTGTCAACTGTCATTGTTTAATATAAATACCTCATTTGTATGTCTGGTTCAAATAGAGAGTCCTGCGAACCAAACCGAATTATAAGATATTGCTAGTTCCTTGTTCATGAGTGTAAATATAAGGTTGGACTTTACATGTAATTTCAGTGTGGGTGCATTTTTTGTTGTCTGTTTCGGTGTGATGTGTTGCATTGCAAGAATTGATGTGAATGGCTAGTTGCGGCAACAATCAGGCCAGATTAGAAATTCGAAGTTGAAACAGTAACAATTCACACCTAATATCATGTGGATAAGAGACATACAAAATCTTCAAGAAAATATTGTTGTGTTTCCAAAAAGGTAGCCATTGATATCACATCATTGATCACGCCTCAATTACATGATGTTTTCGAAATAATTGTTGTTTCGTAATAAGAATAATAATAATAATAAAAGCAGCATAAGAAATTGAAGACACACAACGTTATTACATTTGATCTTGTAAAATTAAAGCCATAAGTAAATCAACACATTTTCCAACTTCATCATTTAATTCGAAGCTGGCGCCCCCGCAAAACTGCTCGCCGGTATTTCATTGGACATAGGACTACAGGCCGCGGCGGAGGCCGGACCCCATGCCACAGAGGAGACCGGAGAATTAGCTGCGCCGGAGCTTAGAATCTGACCCATTATCCGCCGTGGATTGACTCCTTGTGCCTTGCATATGTCCGCCAAAGACGCCCCTGCACATAATTTTTTTGAAATGAATTCTGGTTTAGCGCTCAATTTGAAAGCGATAATCGATTGATTTGAGCTAAAATTAGTTTTAATTAAGCTTGGGTCACCTTCTCCGATGGCCAAATTGTGGTACAGATCGACGACGTTGGGGCACTGATCGTAGCACTTCTTCGAGCAGAGCCTGACGGCGAACAGGGGATCGAGGAGGAAATCGGAGGAGATGCCGACGGCGTACCTGTCGAGGCCACACGCGCCGATGCACTCGTCGGTTTCGATCAACTCAGCCATGCCGTGAGCCACCACCTCTGACGTCGTGCACTGGTGGCCGCCGGAGGTTCCGTCGCCGGAGACGTAGGTCTCGAGAACGCATCGCTTTCCGGTGGATGAGATCGAGAAGGCGCATATTCCGAGGGGCAATTCCTCACATACTAATTCTCCTGTATATCCGTCAAGAATTGCTATTGTCACTCGTAAAAATTCTTCAAGTACTCTTATAAGAGAGTGAGAATAGTAAAATTGGAGTGTCTTACAAAATTTTGAATATTGAAATATGAACTCCATATAAAATACCTATAAAACTAGAAACTAATATATATAATTTTAATAAAAAATGTTATTTTGAGTGGCTCTGAGTCCGATGAATTTTAATAAAAAATGTTATATTAATTTCTTTTTTTTTAAAAGAAATTTATTCTTTTAAGAAAAATAAATTAATTGAAATTTTTATTAAAAAATAAAATTTCAGTGAAATTTTAGAAATATATTTTTTAAGTTTTAGAAGTTTTGAAAAGAAATCATAAAATGACAATTCTTGTAAATTATGTAATAATAAAAGGATAATTTAGGAAGAACATATTTCTTGGTAATTTTGGGCTGGCCAAAAAAAAAATATAGTCCCAAAAAAATAATGCCACCTTGTGTTCCCAATTAAACTACAATTTAAATAAATCAATTTAAAAATATATATATATATATATATATATATATATATATATATATATATATATATATAATTAAGACATTTTTTCAAACGCTTTTTGGTAAGAATTTGAATTGATTTAAGAAGAATATATGGATGACATTTGGTTATAGAAATTTTTTGGGGAAAAAATTCCACCCAAAAATTTCACTCCTTTACTTCTGAAATGATTAAATGAAATTATATTTTATAGGCTTTAAATATAACATTCGTATTTAATTAATTATTTTTTATTATTTTCTATCTTTTTACACTTATAAATTAGAAAATCACTTTCGATACAAAGAAATTTCTAATTTAAATAAACTCTTAGATACAGTAGTGGGAAAAAATGCATAATTGGAGATGGAAAATAATTTTAGAGATAATAAAAAATATGAAAGTATTTTTCCGCAAACCAAATATGAATATTTGGTGTGTAAAAATAAAATAAAATTTGAAAAATAATCTAGTCGAAAAAAAAATGGGACTTACCAAGAGCTCCTTGGAGGAAGAAGGAGAAAACTAGGAAGAGAACCAATACCATAATTATGAAAAAATATATATATATTTATACTTCTTTTTTTTTTCCAAAGGAAATTTATAAAGATGCTAAAAAATTAAAAAAACAAATGAGAATTTGCCTTCTTGGTGTGGAAGGAGGAGGATGTGGTGGGTGTTAATATATAAGAGAAGTTAGAAAAAGACCAAACTTAAATAATTAAATTTGTTTTGAGGTATTTTTTGGTGGTAACGAAATCGACTTGGGTTTATTCTACCTCTATGTTTTCTCCGTTTAATAATATGTTATTAGCCAGAGAGGACCGGCCAATGCGGCCTCTTTCATGTCATTGTTCCACCTCTTTCTTTGATGATAAGGACTTGTTTGGAAGTTCTTGTGCTCTCATTATTTTGATTTTTTTAATTTACTTTCGTTTTTACTAAGGAATTTCGAGGGTGGTGAGGATGGGTTAAAAGAAGAATCCCAATCGGTTTGGTGATTTTGGGGGTGGTCCGGCGACGGAGTTCTTTTTTTTCCTCATCGCTAGCTGTGATCCGATAGGGAATATCAACAATAAATTAACGAGAGGATAAATGTCACATATCATGGAAAGTAATAATCATCCGTTAAATTGGTTTGCCCCCGGCCCCCCGCCCCCAAAAAAATCAGTTGATAGGTGAGAAATTCTTGCTCATAGTTTTCAAAGTATAAGGGCACAAGAACGGGTCTGGCCAAGAGAGTGGACCTACCAAATAGAGAGCCCATTTCACAACAAATTGTTTGCATAATTAACTCAAGGGTAAGGTCTGGGCCAAAAGAATAAGTCAATAAAGAGGAAAATTCATCACCTTTAGACTACTGAATGGGCCCAGGATAATCGAGAAACAACGAGAACCGGTCACTTCACCAACGACGTTTAGCAAAAACCAATTGAAACCATGAATTTAGTTGGTTATTTGGGAATTCGTCGTGTGATTGTTTCTCCCCCAAATGAGGAAGATTCAAGTATGATTTAGGTATACAGATACTTTTCAATGGTGTAAATTAACTACTCTCTTTCACTTTCAAAGAACATATTAACTTATTGTCATACTAGAGAATCTTTGGTCAACACTACACCGACTTCCTTTAGTTTCTAGTTGTTGCAGGTTTTAGATGTAGTTTGTGTTCTAGGAGGCAGAGAAAATTTATGACTACATCATTTGGCACTGTTAGTAGGAAATCTTACAAAAAGTTTCGCTTGCTTCATGCTCAATTGTGGTCAGGACATGAAACACGCAAAGATATGGTATCGAACAACATGAACAACAGTCTTCTCGTAAATTGTCTCGTTGTCGAACAAATTGCCTCGCTAAACCAACAAGTCAAGGAATTGTGCACACTGGCGTAGCAAATGATGAAGGCGCAAAAGATGCAGTCAAAAGAATCATCGTAAAAAAAATTGTCAAGACAAGGAAGCAAACTCAACCAAGCCTCCTCTGCGACCTCCTCCATAAAACAAAACTCTAAAAAAAAACACAAGATGACACGATCTTACAGTACAACAAGAAGAAGGCCTTCAAAAATCCACATCACGACAACCTGAGGACGGAGGATAAACAAAAGTCCATCGCTTCAAGAAAGCAACAAGAGTTGAGGCAAAGAACAAAGAAATCCAACGAGGAGCGAGACAAGCAACGTTTGAATGGTCTGGAAATCCTCCATGGAGAAACCGAACCCCCTTTCACGATCGGTCTCATGGAGAGTCATTTTCCCATAAGTTTGACCCCATCAAGTTGGACAAATACAAGGGAAAAATCCAACCCAACTGATCATGTTTGTTACTTCAGACACATGATGATTGTCTATAAGATTGGGGATTCAATTCTTTATAGAGATTTCGTCCCAACACTCAAAGGATCAGCTTTAGAGTAGTTTCACAGGTTACGACCCCGTTCCACCTCATCAATTTTAGAGCTCAAAAAGTAGTTCATCAACCATTTTATTATGTGCCAACGGTTGAAGAAATGAGCCTATTATCTTTTAGCGCTCCGCCATGACAGGGGGAATCATTGAGGCAGTACGTCACACGCTTCAACGAAAAGCTAACCCATATCGAAGTATATGATTCGAACCTCATCATAAAAGCTTTCACCTCAAGATTGAAGCAGGGCCACTTTCAGGGATATTTGACGAAGCATACGTCTCAGATGACTGAACTAATGGAGCGAGCTAAACCTACTATGAAACTAGGATGTAAGATCAGCTAAAGATGATAGATTGTCTAGAAAGGTACATCATGTTAAGAATGAAAAAAAGAAGCTGAGAAGCTGAATAACGGAGCCCAAGACTATTTTAAGAGCAACTCCATGAGTGTTGAAGGTCGTTAGAGTCAACACTCTGATCCTACTCTAACGAGACTAAAAATGATGATCTCAAGGATCCTACACGAGATTAAGGCCTCAAACAAGGTAAACTGACCATCGAGGATTACCACTGATCCTAATCGGAGAAATAGACGTAAGTATTGTGACTTCTATTGGGACCATGGTCACAATACTAATGATTACAAGTATCTAAAGATGGAGATTAAAAGGTTGTTGGAAATGAGTACCTCAAAACGTATCTCCAAGATCAACTTAAAAAAATGAACAGAGAAGAAAGAGATCGCAGAGAGAATGATCGTGATAAAAGGGAAAAGATAGTAACACAGACAAACCTGTGACATCATCTGCATAATACACAACAATAATCTCTTGATTGAAGAGTCAAACCGAGCTCGTAAGCGAAAAGTAAGAGAGGCGGCGATGGACCGCGATATTAGAGAAGCACTTGTTGTGACTCCAGCCAAGATCTACCACTAATGTTTGATAACAATGACTTGAAGGGAATTTGACACTTGCTATGAGTTTGCCTTGGTGATCACGCTTTGGACTTACAGCTTCCAAGTCAGAAGGATCTTGATTGACACGGGGAGTTCGACGAACACCATTTTTGAATATACCCTTAGACAAATAGGCGTCCCTAATTCGGACATCAACTCAACCCAAACTGTGATGGTGGGATTCAATAGAGATCTGAGCTCATCAAAAAGAAATATGACTTTGTCTGTCACAATCGGGAAAGATGATGCCAAAATCAACAAGGCAATAGTGTTCATGGTGATAACCTATTCATCCCCGTATAATGCAATTTTAGGTCAACCATGGATACATACTATGACTGCAGTGGCCTCCATACTATACCAATGCATGAAATATCTCAGTTCTATGGGAATTTACATAGTTTGAGGAGACCAGATCGTTTCTCGGGAATGCTTCATTGTGTCTATGAAGGGGGAAGAAATGTTGTTATAACAATCACAAAAGGTGCGTAACATCACCATCACTTGTGCGAAAATACAGGAGGTTGACGAATTAAGAGAACGCCCAAGTGTGCTCTATCCAACCGTGCTCGTTCAAGAAGTAAGCTTCTATGAAGACAAGAAGAAGCTAAGAGTTGGTTCAGTAATGGGCACAACAGATAAAACCCGGTTGTTGGGAGAACACTAACATGTTTTGCATGGGTTGTTGAAGATATGTGAGGCATTGATGCTAGTATTATCACACATCGCCTGGATGTGTCCAGGTCGCACCCCCCAATGCTGAAGAAAAAAAGGGTTTTCAGCCTGGAAAATAAAGAGGATTTTGACGGGAAAATAAAGTGTTTGCTTCGAATCGTCCATATCCAGGAGATCATGTATCCCATATTGCTAGCCAATCTCGTATCGATAAAGAAAAAGAATGGAAAACAGAGGATGTGCGTGGATTTTATATATCTTAACCAAACATGTCCCAAAAATTATTATCCCATGCCGAGAATTAACCACATGGTGGATGCAACATCGAGCCATGATCTCTTAAGTCTCATGGACGCTTCAAATACAATCAGATAAAGATGGAGCCGTTGGATCAAGAATCCACTGATTTTATTATTCCAAGGGAGGCCTACTACTTCACTATAATGCCTTTGGGGCTAAGAAACATAAGAGCAACCTATCAACACCTAGTTAAAAGGATGTTTCAA
This sequence comes from Eucommia ulmoides, assembly GCA_016647705.1. Classification (NCBI taxonomy): domain Eukaryota; kingdom Viridiplantae; phylum Streptophyta; class Magnoliopsida; order Garryales; family Eucommiaceae; genus Eucommia; species Eucommia ulmoides. The sequence goes on from CM028338.1 coordinate 47,846,447, forward strand.
GATCAGATCAATAGAACCATGGAGATTTACATTGACGATATGTTGGTGAAAAGAACGAAGGCGGCCGGCCATATTGCACATCTCTGAGAGATGTTCAACATCATCAGGAGATAAAATATGAAGCTAAACCCAAAGAAATGTAATTTTGTGGTCACTTTAGGAAAGTTCATGGGCTTCATCGTATATCAGCATGGCATACAGGCCGACTCGAAACATTTAAAGGCAATCAAGAAAATGAAGTCCCCCACCATCATCAGGGAAGTTCATGTTTTGACCGGAAGGTTGGCAATTCTAAATAGATTCATCTCGAAGTTCACACATAAATATGCCCTTTTTTCAAAAATTTGAAAGAAAAATGAAGTTTTAGCTGGACTCCAGACTGTGAGCACGCATTCTAGTCCATCAAAGAGTATCTCACTTTAGTGGAAATGTTAGCAAAAATCGCACCAGGAGATCAGGTGTTCATGTATTTAGCTTATCAACCCACCCACCCACCCACCCACCCACCCCCCCACCCACCCCCACCCCCACCCACCCCCACAAACACACACTGTTAGTGTGGCTTAAATGAAAGAGGACCAAAAAGTATGTGACCTAACTTTTTACGTCATTATGTCTTTGGTTCCTGCAAAAACCCAATACATAGACTTTGAAAACTTAACCCTGGCCTTGGTCGTGTCAGTCCACAAGCTCTAACCTTACATCCAAGCTCACGTAATAAACGTGATAAACTCTTATCCATTAAGAGTTGTCATGGACAGACCAGATATATCGAAAAATTTGATGAAATAAGCTATGGAATCAGGAGAGTTCTTCATTTATTTTCGACCAAGGACAACCCTGAAAGGCCAAACTTTGGTAGATTTGATTGTTGAGCTCAACACAGCCGACAACAAAGTTTATGGGGGAAGGGAGTCATCATAGATGCATCATCATCCTTGGAACGTATGGGTGAATGGTGCAGCAAATGCTAAAGGATGCAGAGCTGGAGTGGTTGTCAAAACACAAGCGAGAGATCGGATTGAACATGCACTTTATTTCAGTTTTAAACTTTCTAACAATGAAGTCGAGTACGAAGTAATTTTGACCGGGTTGAATCTTGCGAAGTCTTTAGGGTAAAGAGATGTCCTTTTCAAATCTAATTCCCAACTGGTGGTGAACCAGATCAGTGGAAGCTTCACAACTAATAAAGAACGTTTGCATCTTTACGCACAAAAGGTAAAAGAGTGATGTTGTCAATTAACAACTGCGAACTGAGGGCTATCTCGAGGACAGGAAATGACCGAGTTGACACCCTATATGTGCTAACATCGACAATTGGATCTAGATCCAATATGTATATTGTTGAATTTTAGGAGTTTCCCTCAATTGACTCTTATACTAACCTTTGTGCTGATGTCGGACACTTACATAAGGAGGAAGGTTGAATAACTCCATTTATGCAGTACTTGACTGAAGGATTGCTACCCGATGACAAAGATGTTGCTCGAAATTTATTCTACAAGGTGGAGAATTACTTGATCCTCGAAGAAAAAATGTACAAAAGGTTTTTTACTCAACACTTGTTGCTCTACCTAAGCCCCTCAGAGATTGACTATTATTTTCTAAGAAAGATTCACGATGGTATCTTTGGCAATCGCCAAGGAGGACGAACATTATCTTACAAAGATCTCACGATAGGGTAATAATGGTTAACGATGAAGAGAGATGCGATGAACTACATCTTGCAATGTGACAAGTGTCAGAGATTCTCTAGAGATATCCAAACTCCAGCACATAAGCAAGTCCCCATATTGAGCTCATGGCCTTTTGTGCAGTGGAGTATGGATGTATTGGGACCTTTCACCCATACTTCGGTAGACACCGCATTGAAATTTTGCATTTTGGCTAGCATCAATCTGTGTGTTGGACCACAGATCTGTGCTTGTCTATGGATGAACACGATGGTTTTCGAATCATCGTACTACGTTGTCCACTCTAGCCGGCGCTATTGTCCACTCCTGCCGGCGAATTACTCAGTCGTTGTTGATCTGAGGAATCCTAGAAAGTGAGTGACCGACGACACTAGACGGGAAGCAATCAGTATCAAATGGTTAATTCATGGGAAAACTTGGTCTACACGGCAGCGAGAGAGAGAGAGAAGAAGAAGGAAGAAGACAAGGATTGAGGACGATTTTTACATTTTTCTTTTTCTTTTTTCTCTTTTTTTGGTTAAAAAATAGAGGACTTTAAAAATATTTTTTTTCCTTAAATAGGAATGTTAGTGTAAAAAAGTAAATGATGAATATATATAATTTAAAGATATATTTATGTATTTTAATTTTTAATTGTTTAGTTTTTTTAAATGGTAAAGTGTAAAATTGTCATTACAAACCAAATTTTAGTAATTTTTTTACTTATAAGGAAATTAAGTGATATTTGACCAAAAATGAGAATGAATTGACTAGTATTTAATAAATGACAAGAAAAGTTTTTGGTTAATGACAAAATGACAAAGTAAATAAATGATAATTATCCTTATTTTGTATGTTGTTTGAAATTTATGCTTTATCTTTTAGCTATATTTTTTTTTTACAATTTTATGAATGTGGTTTTACAATTTTAGAAAATTAATAAATATATAAGAAAACCTTAACGAGTCTATGATTTTGCAATTTTAGTTTGAATTTTATATAAAATTAAACAGTTCGATTTGAAAACCGAGTTTTAAAAAAACAAAGGGGTTTATGGTTCAATATTGGGTTTGATATTACATAACGGTTTTAATTTCGAGTGAAACCAACCCAGAATCAAATCATTGCCATTCCTAAATGGACAAAAATGTGTTTGCATTAAATGTACTAAAAACGTTAAGGTTGTGTTTGGATAGAGATTTTATAGGAGGGATTTCATTTAGTTAAGGAATTTTGAAATCTCTTTTCTGGAAAATCCCTTATTTGGGTAATAAGAGAAATAATTTGTCCAATTCTTTTTTGAATGAATTGAAAGATTTATAAATTCATTTGGGAGAAGTAGAATTTGACAAATTCACTCAATCAAAGGATTTCCAAAATCACATCCACAGTCAATAGATCTCGCAACAAATAGACCACTCGACCGGCGATTATCGATGATAGCCACTTCGCAACGACGACTGGAGCTACACGACGACCACCAGCGCTTCGCGACGACGACGCCTCTCACTTGAACTTCGTCTGCGACGACAGCCACAGGTTTTTTTTCATTTCGTTTCCATATTTCTTGCTCAATTTGGTGTAGATCTAAGTTTGCTTGTTTCAATTTCACCCTAAATCTAGGTTGATTCTTTGTTAGTTTATTCTTTTGGTGAATAATGGGTTCCATTTGTACATTTTGTAAATAAATTAGGGTTCCATTTGTGCATTTTGTGAATAAATTTGGGTTCCAATGTGCATTTTGTGAATTTTGGATTTAAATTAAGGTTCTATTTGTGTATTTTGTGAATTTTCTAAATAAATTAGGGTTCAATTATTTGCATATTGTGAATTTTGTGAATAAATTAGGGTTTAATTTTTTTCTAGATCTATTATGTGAAAGTATGAATTTCTTAGGCATTTTGTGGTGATTTCTTAGGCATTTTGTGGTTATTTGTAATGTATTTTGTGGATTTCGGTATTTTGTGCTCATTCTCATCAATAATTATGAATAATTTTGTGGTGTTTTTATTTTATTTTTATCTCTACAAGATTAATGGATTAACAAATCGTGCAAAGAAATCGAAAACGCGTAAGAAACGAGGAAGAGGAAGAAGAAATTAATATCATTATAGTTATGCTTGTAATAATTGTGATTCAACTATACTACTTGCGTAAGTATGATGTTATACCTAGGGAGCCCTCACGTGGTTTTCAATTTGAACGAAGAGCCTTTTTGAGTCGATTATGTCAAGGCGATGATGTTGGTTGAACAACTAGTGTTAGCAAATAATGTTTTAGGAAATTATATCATATCTTAGAAGATAAATGTCAATTGAAATGGACAAAGCACGTCCCCATTGAAGAGTTCGTTGCTATGTTTTTCCATATTCCTGGGCACAACCTAAAATATAGGGTTATACATAACACCTATTATCGTTCCAAAGAAACAATACAACCGTGTTCTTCGTACTGTGATGAGATTGGCCAAAGATTACTTGAAGTCGCATGACTTCGTGCTTAGTAAATCAAAGGCAACCAAGTGGAAATGGTTTCAGGTACTCGGTTATTATGTTATAATAATTAATTTCTTTTTCTTTTTTCTTTTTTATATAAGTAGGTTTATATTTTCTTTTCAATACATTTTAGAATTGTCTTGGAGCGCTGGATGGTAGCTATATTCCTGTAACTGTGCCTATGGAAATACGATCTAGATATCGTAATAGAAAATACGGTATTTCAATCAATATGTTAGGCGCATGTAGCCCAGATATGAAATTTACGTACGTGTTGCCTGGATGAGAAGGTTCTACATCTGATTCTCGAGTTCTGCGTGATGCCATCAATAGATAACATTGTTTACATATTCCACACAGTAAAAATAATTATAGATTAAAAATTTAGCAAATTATTGTAACTTCTTAGTGTGATATGATTATTTTTTTATGGTGTAGAAAAGTATTAACTTGTGGATGCCGGGTATACCAATGGACCAGGATTTTTAGCGCCATCACGCGATACCATCTCAATTAATGGAGTGGTAATACACCACAAAATTATAAAGAATTGTTTAATCTTCGACATTCTATTGCTAGGAACGCGATTGAATGATGTTTTGGAATTTTGAAAAAGCGATGGAGTATATTGCAAACGCCTTTTTTTTTTTACATCAAGACACACGTACGGATAATCAATGCATGTTGTATACTCCACAATTGTATAGCAATTGAAACGTGTTGCGATTCGATATTAGAAGCTGAACATTTGAATTTGCTTAACTCGGTTGACGGTGAAATTTCAACGAATCAAGTGGAACAAGAACATAACAATGAAGAACGAATCACATGTGTTCAAGTTACTGATGAATGGACTACCTTTCGTGAGACACTGGCAAAGAATATGTTTGACAATTATCGTGCTAGGCATAATTGATTGTTTATTATATGTTATGTATTGTGTTTGACTTTATTATGTCTTCTTATATATTGTGTTTGACTTTATTATGTCTTATGTATCATTTGTGGCTTTGATATGTTTAACATTCGGCTTTCATGTTAATGTATTTATTTACCATTTTATATCTTATATTTATATTTATTTGAAATTGTTATGAATAGAAATTGAAGGAGAATCGAAGGAACTAGCACGAAAGTTGGGAAAAACAAGCAAAAGAAAGTAGTTGATGGCGAAAAGTTGGGAAATTGTTTTAGTTGGACCAACGAAATGGAAGATGCTTTAGCAAATGTTCTAAGAGATGAGAGGAGTATGGGAAATAAGGAAGACGGGGGATGGAAAACAAGTGCATTCAATTCGGCGTCTTCTATACTATCAGCTCAATTTGAACAAAATATTAGTACAGACAATATAAAAAATCGAATAAAAATGTGGAAGAAGTATTATGCGGTGGTGAGTGACATCTTGTCTCAAAGTGGATTCAATTGGAACGATTCAAAGAAAATGCTTGATATTGACAATGAGTCAGCATGGGTTGAATATGTTAAGGTAAATTCTCTTTTTTTATTCGTTTTGAAGTCTCCCGCAAATTATTTTTTCACATTGCCTGACATTTTTTTTCCCTACTTGTAGTCTCATAAGGATGCGAAACATTTTGTTGGAAAATCATACCTAATTGGGATGACATAGTTGACTTGTGTGCAAAAGACCGAGCTACAGGAGAAGGTGCTAAAACTGCATTTGATGTTGATGCTATCATATCTATGGACGATGTAATTGATGATGACGACCAAGTAGAATCTACAAATCACAGAACTAGCAGTTCTCAACGGAGAAAGAGTGAAAATTGAACATCGTCTGCTACATCTCCACCAAAGAAGAGAGGAGGAAAGAAAGATAAGACGGACGATGAAATTATGAGGTTGGCTGATGCTGTAAAATCTTATTTTAAACTAAAGACCTTGACCCCCTCATCGAAGTTTCCTGAAGTTTTTGAAGTTCTTACTGCGATTTCAGGCCTTGACAAAGAAATCATTTAACGTGCATTGAATCTCCTTCAAGAAGATGAGCAGAAGTTTGACACACTTAAAAGACTACCAGACAAGTACAAGAAAACTTACATCTTAAATTGTTTGCCGAAACAATAAATTGATCAATTATATATTGTTCAATTTTATTTTCTTAACTTGTTTTTAAGTTGTTTTTTTGGGACAATTATGTCTAATTGTGGACAACCATGTTTAATTTTATTTTTGTGGACAATCATATGCAATTTAGATTTGAAAAATATTAATCTTTTGCGTTGAATTTATTATTTTGAATTAATATCAGCATGTTGTTAAATATTTATATAAACTTAAAAATCAATAGACATGTAAATTCTGTTTACAAATATTTTATCTATCTAAATAGGGGAATTGTAAATTACACGTTTAAATCTCTCACCCAAACGCAACCTAAGATTTACACAAATAAATTAATCGTCAAAATCTATATGCAGTTTGAGAGATTTTGAACTGAACCTCTTCATTGACCACAGAAAATCCTAATTCATTCATTCTAAACAAGCATCTAAAATACCTACCATTAAAAAGGACACCCCATGCACAAGACTTTTTAAGTCTTAGAACATCTTCAATAATACGCTAAATTTGACGTGACGTTTATCAAATATGACACAAAACATAGTATTACTAATTTGAGAGGAGCACTCCAACAACTGGCCAAAATTGCGTGTTATTTCTTTAAATATATTTTATATTAAAATTAAAAATAGAGATAAACTTAAATAAAAAATTTAAAGTAACCGCGAAATTTCAAATCATTTTTTTAAATCAATTTTTTTTTTTTTAATTTTAATATTAATATTTTTTATTTAGCTTAAATTTGAATTTATATTATATATTTGCATGTATCAAATTAACGATTAGATTCTGAATCTACATATCAAATTAAACTAAATAAATCAAACCAACCTGAATCTAAATTAACTCAAATTAAATTATAATCTAACTTAATTAATAAATTAAAATTAACAAAAACAAAAGAAAATTAAGAAACTAATCCAGCAAACTATTTTTTGTTTTGGTTTGATGACTATTGCATATAGCACGTCTATTGGAGCCTCAAGTTTAACTAAAAAATGTCAAAAAAATAATGGTTAAAATTTTCGGCACATCTTATAACACATTTATTGGAAATGCTCTTAGTAATTTGAACCCATAACATACTAGTCTCCATAATAGCATTTAAAAAAAAAAAGTGAAATCACCTTCTTCTATCCTTGGCAAAAAAAAAATTTGATTTCATCCACATTGGATGGAGCTCATTCCTAGAACTGAGTTAAAGAAAAATATCAAGACATTCTTAAAACCGAAATTTCCTAAGAACAACAATTGAATAAAATCGAACATATGCCATCTTCATTAGAGAATGAATTCGACCCAAAAGGCATAATAAGATCAAGAGAAGAAGTAGTCATATTTGGAGGGAAATGGCATAGCATCATTCAAGCAGCTTGAACTTCAGGTTTTTGGGGGACTTCTTCTGTTTTCTTTGTGTTCGGTATGTACCTCCAGCACCGCTTGTGAACTCCGCTTATTTTTTTGGGTGCATCAGCCGGCGGTAAACCTGCATAATACAGAAACAGGGTTTATTCGTCCAAACTATTTTTTACTTTTTCTTTTTCCCCTACCAAGCAAAATAAAATATCCATAGCAGCAATTTTGAATTCAGCAAAAAAAAAAAAAAAAAAATTAACAATTATGATTTAGCAGTTAGCAACATGCATTACGTAATAGATGAAACTATGGCAATCCTTTCTGGGAAAAAAATGAAAAAATTAAGCCTGCTGATAACAGCTACCCAATGATAAAAATTATATTGACAAGACGGCACTCTTGGAAACGGATCGGTCCAACCTCAACTCTTTAAACATATTTTTTCATTGAATTTTTTTGGATGCACCATCAGTGTTAAAAAAAAAAAAAGGTAAAGAAAAGAAAGAGAGAGAGAAGAAATAGAAGGTGACACTAAAATGACTCTCTCCTACATTTATGCAAAAAACATGGCAAAAAGTTCATAAATTTTAAGAGTTAATCGGAGTAGACGGGCGAAGATATGAAGTCGACCGCACCTTTGGAATCAAGGATTGGATCACAACAGTAAGCTTATAAGCAATGGTTTTTCCAGTAATGGCATGACTTCTTTTCTTTTTTCTCTTTTTTTTTTTCTTTTGGCTAGGCCTAGTAAAAACATGACTCAATTTAACACACGTGTGCTTCTTTCACAAGCAAGGTAATAACCCTCTATAGAAAACTTCTCCTGCGTTTTCCATTCCTCTTGCTCTATTCTAGGCTATAGTGTTCTTAATCCCCCACAGATGTCAAATATACATATTCCCAGTGATATGGCAATGTATGCATTGTTTAAGTTCAGGAAAACTACATGGGTGCATTCCTTTTTAATAACTTCTCATCAATCTTTTAAGCATAAAAGTTGTTTGCTTGATTATTATACCTACAAGAAAAGTAACACTTGAATCATAATCTCTTAGATATTACTTTTGTTGAATTCCACATCGCTTGTGTTACTTAATTATGAGCTATATATAAGCCTTGGGCAATTCTCTTCTTACAAGACGTCTTTTGAGAGTGAGTTAGGTCAATTGGATTTCTTCATGGTATCAGAGTCAAGCTTTTGTCTGATGTTGGGAGTGTTGAATCCCACATCGATATTGGGCCCTTTCATATCCGTCCGCAATGGTTTGTCAAAAATCCACCCTGCATGAGAGGGCGTGTTGAATCCCACAAAACTTGTGTTACCTAATTCTAAGCTATATATAAGCCTTGGGCAATCCTCTTCTTACAAAACGTCTTTTGAAAGCAAGTTAGGCAATTGGATTTCTACAACTTCATTTTACCAATGCTTGAGAATATCCACCTTGAACTTGAGATATGTACATGTTTTTTCTCTTTTCACTAATAATTATTTTTTTGTTTTTCTTTTTTTCTTTCACAGGGGAAGAAAGCTTAAATTAAAAGACAAATAATACACAAACAACAAATTACCCGATCCTTCCTCGTATACCAACATAACGATAATAACCTAAGAAACAAAGGAAACTAACCGAAATAGAAATGAAAAAAAGCTCATTTTCACTGTACCACCGTAAGCAAAAGGAAAGCAAATATTAGCTTAAATCAACCCAAACAAAATAAATCTACGTTTAACCATTTTGGGATCACTGACAGGCTACTAGACAACATCCTATTCCAATACCTAAAATCCAAAAGCGATGTGCTCAATTGACTATTAAATACATACTAGAATGGCAAGAATGAAAACTTTAGCCATGCCAATGATGCTTCCTTTGGTCAGAAACTTGTTTGATTGGAATGGAAGAGATCAGTCAACTTTCCATATTGTGAGTGATACTGTCTTCCTCCCAAATGAAGGAAAATGATGAACTCTTTCGAGATTTTTTTTAATGGTTTGTCTAAGGAAACAAGCAGGATGTCTATTATACTAATATCACAGATAGCCGATAGGTGATATAACCTGTTTCGTTGACAATGAATCACACAACAAATTTTCCTTTCTTTTCCTTTCCTTTCTTTGGGTTATAACCATAACAAAAGAGCCAGAGTTACAGCAGTGATCACAACATATTGTCACGGCAGTCTTGAGCCCTGAGAAATCCAATTCTAATCCAGCCCAAGGGCAAGGGGAGGGCCGGGAGGCTCAACCCAAAGAGGCTCTCCAGTTTCCAGAAGGTTCCAAAGAACTCTAGGGTAGTCTAGAGTAAATTGCCTTGTATATTTCTACAAGTATATAGAGGACTCTAGTTTCTTTGGGAGAATATTTTGTAGGAAGATTCTAGGTCTAGAATCTCGATCGTTAGATCAAATTGATCTTGACCGTTCATCCCCAAGGTCAAGGCCTATATAAAGTAGCGGATGCTCTATCTTGTATTCCGGACCGCATTTCTTGCAACCAGCTCGCCGTACTTCAGTGGCAGCATTGGGAAAGCTTACAGGCAAAATTGAAGATTGAGGCCTTCTTACAAAAGTTACGGACAGATATCACCACTAGCACGGTCATAAATGCGGGATTTTCGGTTGAAAATGGGGTACAGTACTACAAGAGCAGGTTAGTCATCCCCCAGAAATCAAATCTCCGTTAATTCCAGTGATCATTGTTGAGTTTCATGGTTCTCCTTTGGGTGGTCATTTGGGTGAAACGAAAACCTATCAGCGGATTGCAGCGGAGGTGTACTAGTTGCGTGTGAGAAAAGATATCATCAAGTATGTGCAGGAATGCGAAGTGCACCAACGAAACAAACTCTTGGCCACTTCACCTGTAGGACTCTTACAACCCATTCCTCTTCCGGCGCAAGTAAGGGATGACTTGACGGTGGATTTTATCAAGGGATTACCTCGCTCGGATGGATGGGATATTATCTTGGTCGTGGTAGACCGGTTAAGCAAGTATGCGTATTTTGTGGGGCTTAAACACCTCTTTACTGTTGTCTCTGTGGTTGGCATTTCTATGAAAGAGGTGGTCAGGTTACATCGGGTCCAAAATCAATAATCTCTGATCATGACAAGATTTTCATGAGTCAGTTTTGGCAAGAATTGTTCAGATTGCAAGGTACTACGTTGAAAAGAAGCACTACTTACCATCCTCAGACCGATGGACAGTCAAATGTGGTTCATGGGTGCTTGAAGATGTACCTTGGTTGTTTTTGTGTCCGAGAAACCACGTTGGTGGTTCCGTTGGTTGGCACGGGCCGAATATTGGTACAACACAACCGTTCATTCCACCACACGTTGTACTCCTTTCCGTGCCCTGTATGGGAGAGATCCACTACCGATTCTTCGTTATGAAAAGGGATCTACTCCGATGTCTGCGGTTGATGAATTGTTGGAGGATAGGGATTCTATTTTGGATGATTTGAGAATGCAATTGCTCCGTGCACAACAGCAAATGAAGACACGCGATGATGGGAAAAGAAGCGATGAAGAGTTTTCTGTGGGAGACTAAGTTTTCCTCAAGTTGCGTCCTTATAGGCAGCGTTCTCTTGCTCAACAACGAAATGAGAAGTTACCAGCTCGCTATTATGGGCCTTTCAAAATCCTTTAGCGTATTGGGTGAGTAGTATATAAGTTGGAGCTCCCATCTTCCGGAACTTTACATCCCATTTTTCATGTCTCTCAGCTACGGCGGGCTAAGGGAGTCTCCAACTCTTTCCCTGTCATTCCACAACAGCTTTCACCGGCCTTGGAGTTAGATGTCGTTCCTGAAACGCTACTTAGAGTACATCCCAAACGAAATGGCGGCCCGGGGGAACTGGAAGTCCTGCTACAATGGAAATCTTTAACTCCTTTTGAAGCCACTTGGGAAGATTATCATTCCATATTGAGGCAGTTTCTGGATTTGGGTGGGGGGTAATGATAGGCCCCAGTTTCGTTTTTACTTATTCCAGACGCAGGGGGCAGTCGGGCAAGGGGAATCTGTTGGCATCGGGCAATTTGTTGGAATGGGAATGTTGGTTAGATTCTGTGTAATTTCTGTTAGGCTAGTTTGTTATGCTGTGGGGGGATAGATAGATTTAAGGGGAGTGTAGAGAAGAGAGGGGTATGTGATTTATTTGAGAATTGAGCTTAGCTCTTGAGGAGAGTACCAAGTCTCTCGAACACTTGGTGAGTTTTCATGTAATTCCATTTCCATTTCAGTATTAATAAATTTCTCATTTCATTTCATTTCAATTCAATTACTGGTTTGAGCGTACCACCATCCCTCAAATTCTAGAGCCTAGCAATCCTTGTACATTCCTCTCTAAAGATATAAATAGATTATTTCTCTCAATTCCTTGCCTTTCCCCAATTCCTTCCCTCTCTATTAAAGTCTTCCGCTAGCGATAAAGTTAGTAAAGCTTACTTAGCACTTCCAACAGGGCGGAATAACGCTGAGACCGCAAGAATTCTTGCAGAAAACTTTCAGCCCGTGACAAATTGCTCTGAGAACCAAAAGTAATTTGGTCACTAAGCACACGATTCATCAATAAGTATATCAAAATGGAAAAGGAATGAAAATTGGTAAGGGTTGAATAGCTATCACTTCTAGCATCAGACTCCCACATTTATATCCTAGTCTTAGCTCATTTCGGCTAATAAATTAGTAAAACAAGTGAAAGTCAAGCAATGTAACCCTAATGCGCCATTTAGCTGAAAAGTGTAGGGAAAAATGAGATCAAGTCTTATTTCAAAACTATGCTCTTTATCATGGATATACTCAGTAGGAAACCTAAAAAGTAATTCAGAAAACATGTTTCAGAATTTGAATAAACGAAAACCATATACAATCAACAGACCTGAAAATTTGATTACTCTTCCCATTCTTCAACCAACCAAAAGTATGCAAAATACGGCCAGAGAACTGAAATAAATCAACAGGTAGAATGTGAAAAAACTCACCATCCTTATGAACGATGCCCCATGCCTTCCCGTGCCTTCCGTCCTGCAAAAAACCCAAACACATAAACCCTAATGTCAAAAGTTAAATCAAATATGCAATTAATCAATCAATAACTATTCGCACAGAAGGAATGATATACACATATTTGCACATGAGAGAGAGAGAGAGAGAGAGAGACCTTGTAGAGGTTGATCTTGGTGATCTGATAGGATACGCCGGTCCAGTGAGTCTTGGCCATGTGGTATCCGATTCCCCAATTGGGAAGAAACTGAGCCACCTCGAAGAAGTTCTTCTTCTTCTTCCTCTTCGACTTATTGACTCCAACGGCGGCGGCCGCCGCCGTTGAGGTTGAAGAGCTTGGCGTTGAAGTGCTCAAATTTTTGAGGAAATTGAAGGATGTACTTAAGAAACTACTGGTTCTCTCCACTGAAACCGCTCTGTTCGCGAGAATACTCGCCATTTTTTCCGATAATACTACTCCGCCAAGCTCACTTCCTTTCGGCGCTCAAAATGTTATTGTTAGGACTTCAGAGATCGTTCTTGTTTCCTTTATTTTCTTCTACACTAAATTTAATTTTTGGAAAAATTATATTTTTGGTCCCTAACAAAAAATAAAAGAGCACTAGAGATTTTAATAACGTTACCGATAAAAGAAGATGTCTCATTTCCTTGTCAATTAGAGTTCGACTCTCCTAAATGTGAGTGAATATGCCTTAAAATCGTCTGGTGACTTGATTAGTCAAGGTACACATAAATAAACATTAGGCACAACTTATCATAATATTTAAAAAAAAAAATTAATTCTAATTTGGCACCCAATGATCCCAATATTTTTTCAATGGACATTGCGAACATTTTGAAAGATATAGATATAATTACCCTCATTAAATTGTTATTACATTTCATATTTATGCTCGAAATTTTCCCAAATATATATTTGAAAATCTAAAGAGCACTTACTATGATTACTAAAAATAAAAAGTCTTGTAAAAAATAATCAATTAATCAAGTTTGTGTTCTTTTTATCAATAAATTACACTGAAACGATCACCTACTTTAGAGTATCAAAATGACATCATAATTGTATTTTTTGCATGGAAAAAAAATAACAAATGTTGAATTCAACACTTCAAAATAATTATTAAAACAAGAAGTGGTCATTCATAACTATGTTGAATTTAACATAACGGTGTCACGAAATGATACAATTACGATTATTAATAAATTGTAATTTCTAATGTAAATTTGAAATTACTCGAGCCTTTTATTCTAGAAAATAAGATCCAAAAAAGTTGTTTAGCTTAATAATAAGAATTAAAATGTGACAAAAAAATGAAATAAATCTGAAAAAAAACAATATTAAAATATGCATAATAATTTTAGGAAAAATCCCTCCCCATAATGCAAACCCACGTTTCGACCCTAAAAGCTTCCTCCGATCAAAACCCTACTCTCCCGTTCCCAATAGCCCGATTCACCAAAGGATTGTTCAAAGATCTTAAAATAATAGATGAAGATAATGAGGCAATAAATCAACCTGAAGACAAAGAGCTAGCTAGATAACATGATAAACTTGATGGAAACATAAAAGTTATCATCTTATACATCCATCTTCACTGAAATCTGAACATGAATAGCTGATCAACAAGATAAAAATCAGCTTATCAAAATATTTCCGTAAAGACAGTGTCTGATGATCTATTCCACGTGAATAATTCGTCGGTATGCAAAGGTTAACCGGATAAAGGCCAACTTATCTCACAAAAATATAGGCCCATGTCGGTCACTCCGATGTGAAGAATTCAGAGAAATGTATCGACTTAAAAACCGTGGATGGAACAGCACGATATTCAGTTTCAGTTGACGATCGGGCAACTAATTGTTGTTTCTTAGAACTCCAAGATATGGCATTGGATCCCATAAATACTACATAAGCACTAGTAGAAGTACGATCATCGACGTTGCTTGACCAATGGGCATCCGAGAATGCATAGTGGGGAATCACGTTGAAAAAAGGGATTGCGCTGGAGAGTGCCATGCAAGTATCTTAACAAGCGTTTGACAGTCGACCAATGCCCAGTGGTTGGGCGATGCATGCATTGGGACAATTTATTGACAACAAAGGCAACATCCGGACGTGTGAAAGATAAATATTGCAAGCCACCAACAATAGGTTTATATTCCGTGGCATCAGTGAGGGAGGTACCATCATTGAGGACCGGAATGTGATTAGGAGACATGGGAGAAGTGACATCTTTGGCATTGTTCATCTTTGCTTTAATTAAAAGATGATGGATGTATTTTTGTTGAGAAAGAAATACACCATCTACTGTTGGAATTACTTCTACACCAAGAAAATATGATAAGGGACCAAGATCCTTGACGGAGAATTGTTCTACAAGCTTAGTGATGAAATTTTGAATATGGTCCGCATCCGTGTCTGTGATAATTAAATCATCGACTTACAGTAAAACAAAAATACTGAGATTAATGGTTTTGAAAATGAACAATGAAGTATCTGCCTTTGAGTTTTTAAACCCAGTAGAGAAGAGAAATTGTTTCAACTCTACCAAGTTTGTGGAGCCTGCTTGAGGCCATACAAGGCTTTCTTGAGACGGAAAACATGATGAGGATGGTATGGGTCAATAAAACCTGGTAGTTGGGTCCTAAAAACATTTTCATGAAGGGTGCCATGTAGGAACGCATTATTGACATCTAATTGCCAAAGAGACCAACCATCAGTGATAGTAAGACTGATAAGAAGACGAATTGTGGTTGGTTCAATCACGAGATTGAATGTTTCATGGTAATCTATGCCAGGGCGTTGATGAAAACCTTTAGCAACAAGTCATGCTTTATACCGCTCGATGGAGCCATCTGAATTTTGTTTGATACGAAAAACCCATTTGTAGCCGATCAAGTTTTGATTCAGCTCGGAAAGAACAAGATCCCATGTATCGTTACGAAGTAAAGCATTGAATTCTTCAGACATTGCATAGCGTCATTATGAATGTTTTAAGGCTTGGGAGACACATATGGGATTAGTTGATATTGGAGTGGTAACGATGTGTAAGGAATATTTTGGATTGGGTTTGTAAATATTATTTTTTGAACAAGTTTATGTTATTTTTTGAACGAGTTTGCATTTAGTGATCATTAACTATGCTGGAAACATGGTTGGGATTTGTGTGTAGTTGTTCAGTAGACGATGATGGACACGGTGAGGAAACATTTGGCATAGAAATAAGAGAATTGGATGGAGATGAATTGGGTAAGTTTTGAGAGATAGATGGTGAGGCAGAATTTGAGTGAGAATCAATTACCTAAGACTTACCTTGTAAGGAGTCCATTGAGATCGAGGTGTCATGTTGACTTGCTGCAATATTTCGGGTAACTTCTTTATTTAATGCATTAGATTGTGGTGGACTTTTGGGAGAAGATGAAGATGGCATCTCATTTGATTTGGAAGGTGATGGGATCAACATGCCAATACGTGGGAGATTTTGAGAAAGTGATTCATGAGTTGGTTGTACATTGGAATTATGTAATAATGGGGATGTGTTATTGGGAATACAATCTGTTAGTGGAGGCTGATTTGGTGTGGAAAGCGTAATTGGCGGAGGGAATGTAGAATGAGTAGATATTATATTATGCGGTGAATTAGGAAACCATAATTCAATGGAGTCGGTAAGGGAAAGTGAATTAGTGGAATTAGAGGAAGAAATAAAAGGAAAAATATCTTCAACAAATGTGACATGGCGTGATATATAGATTTTTTTGTGGTGGAATCATAACATTTATACGCACTTTGTGTAAGGGAAAGTGAATTAGTGGAATTAGAGGAAAAAATAAAAGAAAAAATATCATCAACAAAGGTGACATGGCGTGATATATAGATTTTTTTGTGACGGAATCATAACATTTATACGCACTTTGTGTGAGGGAATGGCCTAAAAATATGCAAGGTTTGGATTTTGACTCAAGTTTATTGGAAACGTACGGTCGAAGCCATGGATAACACAAACATCCAAATATTTTCAATTTGGACAAATTGGGTGGATGACCAAACAATTTTTCAAAGGAAGAAATAAAGTCAAGTTGAACCTTAGGCATACAATTGATTAAATAAACAGCTATTTCGAAGGCATGAGGCCAAAATGACAGTGGCATGGACACGTGATAGAGGAGAGTCAGTCCAGTTTCGACTGTGTGTCAATGATGTCGTTCTGAAAAACCATTGTGTTTGGGAGTATGAGGTGGATAAGTGAGGTGGGAAATACCATTTGTAGATAGAAAGGATTTTAGTGTTTCATATTCGCCATCGTTATTAGTGAATAAAGTGATAATGGATTTTTGAAAAAACATTTCAACAATGGAATTGAAACGAACAAAGACACTATGAACTTTAGATTTCTTTTTCAATGGGTACAACCAAATATACCTAGTAAAGTGATCCACAAAAATGACATAATATTTAAAATTGTCATTCGAATAAACAGGAGAACTTCAAACATCTGAATAGACTAATTCCAAAGGTGCAGTACTTGTTAAAGATGATTCCGAAAATGGTAATTTATGGCTTTCATTGCAATTGCAAGAATTACATGAAAAATTAGAGGACATATTAAAAGATAAATCTAAAATTTTGGAAGAGACAAGATAATTGAGAATTTTGGCGGATGGGTGGCCAAGACGGGAGTGCCATTGGGAAGACAAGGCTTTGATGGAAGAAAAAGCAATCAATGGATGATTGCCTGAAATATGCTTTGGTCATTTATAAACACCGTCTTTAGTTTTCCCTTGTACTAAGAGTGCCCAGGTGAGTTGATCCTTCACAAGAAAAGAAGTTGGTAAAAACTCAATGGAAACATTATTAGTGTGACAAAATTGAGAAACAGAATTTAGATTCTTTTTCATGCTAGGTACACACAAAACGTTAGATAAATTAAAAGACTAAGAAGACGAAGAAAGGGATGAAGAACTAGTGTGAGTGATTGGGAGGCCAATTACATCACCAATTAAAATGTCATCAGATCCTATGTATGATGAGTAAAGTGATAAGTTCTGAAGATCAGTGGTGACATGGTGGGAGGCACTGGTGTCTAGTGGTGAATGAGTCGGAGTTGGTGGGTGAGGTTGATTGGGGTTCCATAGAGAGTATTGGTAAGTACGGGTAAAATGACCTTGTTGTTTGCAGAGTTAGCATTTTCCTAGGTATAGACATTGAGTGAAATTGGGTGTAGGAGAGGTGGTGGCTCTAGGTTGTGTGTAGGGACGTTTTTGGGGTGGTCGATAAAGTTGTGGGTTATAAGGGGAGTTTGGTTGTGGCAGGTGTGGACTTGGTGGATTCGGGTAGCGTGGTAAAGGTTTATATGCAGGGTTGGCACTAGCGGGAATCCTGGAATTCTTTGTGACTTCAAGCTGGAGATATGCTTCATGATTGATTAGCTTCACGTGCAATTCATCAAAGGTGAAGGTCGTCTCACGAACACGGATGGCATCGCTTAGAGTTTTGTAATCATCATCAAGGCCTCCAAGGATCTTGAGAAAGAGATCTTCATGATTGACTGGAGCATTAAGCATGGCAAGACCATCGGCAATGGACTTTATAATTTGTAAATATTCAGTCATGGATTGAGTCCCTTTAGTGAGTATGCGCAGATGTTCCTTCAATTGGCTAACACGACCACGTGACGGTCTGGCATATGTGTTGGCTAAAGTCCTCCAAGCCTCGTGAGGTTTTGGCAGAAGCAATAATGGAATCAAGGTAGGAGATCGAGAACCGATAATTGCATTAAGAATAAGATTATCTTAGCGAATCCAGAGAGGACAATTGGGACTAGGAATGTTTCCTTCTGGAGTTGAGATAGTGGGAGAAGGACAGCGCTGGGTTCCATAGATAGAATCTAATAGATGAAAACTAACAAGAAGAGTATGAAATTAAAATTTTCAAGAGGTGTAATTTGTGGAAGTGAGTTTCAATAGTGTTTGGGTAGCAGTATTGATGGCGGTAATAGTATTATTTGATTCAAAAGTGTTGAGAATTATGGGTGTTGCATGAGAGAATGTATTGTTGGAATCATCTGCTGGAGAAAAAATGGTTTAGTGCTTGAGAGCTATTGACTCTGATACCATAAAAATAAAATTGAGAGAGCAATAAACTGATAATTGCTTTGTTACCATTTCATTGATAATGTAATACAATATATACAAGTCTAGAGCTATTCTAAAAACTACATTAATAGGTAATATGTACACTTTATGGCAATCCCATAAATCAAGGATTTGACTTTTCCTTATTTTCCATGTCTATCCCATAAATCAAGGATTTGATTTTTCTTTATTCTCCTTATTATTTAATAACAAAATTAAGCAACCACTTAAAATATAAGTATCACTTGAAATACTAAAGAAAATTTAAGTGATGTATGGTTCACTTAATTTTATTTTATTTTTTAAGCACTTCTTACTTAATGCCATGAAATATGTAATCACTACAATATTTAGAGAGAGAATTGTGAGAATTACTTTAGCAACAAAAAATATGCAATGATAAATTTTTTGAAGTTAAAATTATTAAAAAAATTGAATAGTGAATATATTTAAAACTTAATAAATTCAATACTTATAATTTCATCACATAAAATCAGCATTTAAAATTTTTTGCACTTAAAAATTAAACGGTATCAAACAAGCCTAAGTATATTATTAAATTTGTCCTATATATCAAATTGGTAAATAAGTTATTAGTGGGATTAAGTTGATAAATTAGTGTATTTATATTATATATGTAAAGGACCCCGTTATTGTTCTTCTCACGTAATATTTTAACGTCGTTATTTTGCACCATAAAATTTCATATTTATGTTTAATTGGTTCTGTTGAGTAATATAGGTGCCGTTTGGTAACCATTTCTGTTCCCATCCCAACAGTGGGATAAGAATGGGATGAGAATTTTGTTTCTTTCTTCGGAGTAGAATCGTGTTTGGTAACGATATTTTTTTTTTATTTTAGGAACAAAATCACGTTTGGTAACGATTTTATCTTAAAACCAAAAAAAAATGTTTTGAGAACATTTTTTTTGTTTTGGCCGGATAGCGGCGGCGGCCGGTGACTGGTGAGTGACTGACAGTGGCCGGCCGGCGGTGGGCGGCCGGCGATACCGGAGGTGACCGACGACGGTTACTGGAGATGGTTTCTGGCGGCGACGGCGGTCGATCAACTGCAACGGTGGCCGGCCAGCGACAACGGACGGCGGCGATGGTTTTTTAGAATGGAATGGGAATAATGGGAAACAACTTTTTTTTGTTTCTTATTTCTTAAAAAAAAAAAAAAAAAAAAAAAAAAAAAATAAGCACAATTCTCAAATGGAAAGGGAAACAAAAATTACCAAATGTTATCCCCAAACAGAAATTTCAAAAATCTGAGAATGGGATAGGAATTTCTGGAATGGAAACGGTTACCAAACGGGGCCATAATGCCCAAACAAAATAAAAAATGTTGTTGCAATTGATATCGTGAACACTAAGGTTGCGTTTGGGTAAGGGATTTGTGAAATGAAAGGATTTCAAAATCCTGAATTTTGAAATCCGTTCATTTCACAAATTCCTTATTTGAATAACTGTTTGAGCCGAAATATTTGAACGTGTAATTTACAATTCTCTTATTTGAATAAGTAAAATATTTGCAAACAGTATTTCTTTTAATCCCAAATTTCAATAACAAATTTATGGGAACAAAACAAAATTATTAGAACAATTTTATTGGAATTAAAACGCAAACCTCAAAACCAAACACACACACAAATATGGCCATTGTTCTTGTTTGTTTTTGGTTTTGTTTTTTTTTTTTTTTGTTTTTTTTTTTTGTTTTTTTATCCCAATTCTGGGAACATAAAAATAAAAAATAAATAAAAATAAAACAGAAACAGAGAAGGAGGCGTCGACGAAGGAGAAGCTCCCTTGTTTCTTTCTCCTGCATCGTCAACTACCAAGGTGAAGATATGCTTTCATGGCGGCAGAGCTTGAACGATTGTGAACCCTCTTCACAATTGCGAGCCCTAATCAAAACGTAATTGCGAGCCTAATCGGATTCAAACGAACCTTAATCGCGATCGAAGAACAACGAAGAAACCCGAAGACGCGATCGAAAAACGGCACAGATTGTGAAGACGCGATGAAGAACGACGAAGAAGGAGATCGATGATGGCGAAGACCTGCACCCAAATCGTAGTCATCGAAGAAGGAGATCGACGAAGAAGAAATCACGAAGAAGCAGTTGTGAAAGTGAAAACGAAGAAGCAGAAGAAGAAGACGAAGAAGCAAAAGAGCGCTGAAGATGATCGTTGGCGGTCGTCGCGAATGAAGATGAAGATGATAGATGAATTAATTTCCCAAATCCTCTCTTAGAGTGGATTTTGTCAAATTCCAAATTTTTCAAAAAGATTTCTAAATCATTTCTTTCACTTAAATTTGGCATATGAGGGATTTTACAAATCCATCATACTCAATACACAAACAAGGGATTTGTTAAAAATAATTTTAAAATCACTCCCCCCAAATGAAATCTCTCTCCCAAATTCCTTACCCAAACACAACCTAAGAGGTGGGATTTGGGATTGGCCTAGTAGATTTGCCAACCCCTCCAGCACAATTGGTGAGGGGTTCCATTCCCCTCCCATTCAAATTGGTGTGTGATTTCAATCTCATTCGGGTTCATGTGTTAGATTGTTTGAATACAAAGCGGGGAATTGTTTAAAAAATAAAAACACTAATGTTGTGTTTGGTATATAGAATTTGAGACGGGATTGGGATAGTTATGGGAACAATCATTCCATTCCTATGTTTGGTACATGATATTAAATCCCATTCTCATTACCAAGAATTCTCTAATCTCACAAAATATGGGATTAACCAATACCAAGATAACTGGTATTAGTTAATTCTAATTACATGGAATTAGGTTTTAATCATTCATCGGCCAAAAAGTGCGAACATAAACTAACCAAGTATTCGAATTGGAATGAAATTTAATTAAATTAATTATTATATTGTTTGAAAATTTAATTAAATTATTATTTTATCTTTTGATATTATTCCAATACCACATGTAATCCCTTTTGTCATTAAACGTAAGAATGATAATGATCATTTCATTACATTATCATACTAATTGTATTGAAAAATCATCAATCATTAGCGATCTCTACTCATCCAAGTCCCTATAATGAGGGTAAAATTAACGGAATCTTGTTGAAATGTCTCAAGATTCAAAAAATCATTTTCTAAGGATCATATCATGTGTTAAAAAATCACTGTTACGAGAACCTGCAAAGTAATGATTTTATAGAATGAGACCTTTCACCAAATTTTCCTAAAATTAACCACGTGTAGGTTTACAATAAAAATTGGTTGTTGTATATGGAAGGCAAAACCCTAAGTACAACCGATCCAGAAAATTGGATATTTTTTAGTAAGGCTCATTATTCAAAAAAATTGGCCGGTTGGTTCTCCATCACTGGAACCTTGGCAAATGCATTGGATTAATTGGTCTCCCAGCCCCGTTAGGTTACTGTTTTCGTTTTTGGATATTTTGTTCCTATTCCCAAAATTACGGGATTGATGTCCAGAAATGTGTTTGTTCTTAAAATGTTGGAAGCAATTCTTGCCGACCATCACCATATATTTAAAGAAAAAAAAAATTGTAACTAAACGTGTTTTTTATTTTAATTCTCATCACCTAAAAGAAATAATTTCAGAATAATAATTAGTACCAAATAAATTGTAATTTATTAAAAATATAAACAAAAAAACAAAAACACTGACCAAACGCCACCGTCTAATATATTCTTCGTCACGTCTACCTCAAATGCAAAAAAGTGGGCTTAATAGAAAAGCATTCTAGCAGGAAAAGACGTTCTCTCTAAAGACATGGCATGGCAGACAAGACATGACTACACAATCAATCTTGACTCAAACTTCCTGCCTAAAGAAGTCCATAATCAATATTGCTTGACTATAAAGGAATTTCATTTCGAACCATTGTAAGATTTTGTCTCAGATCGGTTACATCAGTATCAAAACCATTATACAAGTAGCTACTCCACTTGATACCAATCTTCCTAATATAATTTCAAAATCATTATACTACTCCACTTGATACCAATCTTCCTAATATAATTTCAAAATCAAGACTTTATTAATTTATCTCGTAATTTTTGTGCAAACTGAGTTAGCATATTTCTCATCATTCTCCTAACAATCAAATCATCTATGTGCCCTTATGTGTATTAAATTCCTATCTCGCATTGAATATATTAAAATGCCCAAACCATTATACAAGTCAACAGAACTACTCCTGATACCATGTGGTTCTAAATTTGACCCTCCTAACACAACTTATCAAAGAAGATGATGGTATCTCCTTGGATGGGAAAAGGAACATTATATATTTTCCCAAAGATTCAAAAAACCCAAAGATTCATTCACAACGCAAGACGACGACGCAAAGGGCACAAATTTAAAGCATAATATGCGAATAGAAACACCAATGACAAAATACACAACAAATCCAAAATACAACCATTTTCAGAGCACCAAGTTTCACAATTTTTAAAAGCACCAAATCTCCCCCAACCTACAGACAAGATAGTAAGAAAAACTGGTAGTCGAGGTTACAACCACAAGCCTATTACTTGCTATATGACAAACTAACACATAATAAAGCCATTCAAATTCACCATCACATTACCTTTTCAACCCCCCTCCCGTCCGTACTCTCACTCCTGATACTCCTCTTCATCCTCGTACTCTCCCTCCTCATCGGCCGTCGCGTCCTGATACTGCTGATACTCCGCCACCAAATCATTCATGTTGCTCTCAGCCTCAGTAAACTCCATCTCGTCCATTCCCTCACCTGTATACCAATGCAAGAAAGCCTTCCTCCTGAACATAGCCGTGAACTGCTCGCTCACCCTCCTAAACATCTCCTGAATCGATGTCGAGTTCCCAATAAAGGTCGACGACATCTTCAGACCGGTGGGCGGGATGTCACAGACAGTCGATTTAACATTGTTGGGAATCCACTCGACAAAGTACGATGAATTCTTGTTCTGGACATTCAGCATCTGCTCATCCACTTCTTTGGTGCTCATTTTGCCACGGTATATGGCGGAGGCAGTGAGGTAGCGGCCGTGGCGGGGGTCGGCAGCGCACATCATGTTCTTGGAGTCCCACATTTGTTGGGTGAGTTCAGGGACGGTTAGGGCACGATATTGCTGGGAACCACGGGAGGTTAGAGGGGCAAAACCAACCATGAAAAAGTGGAGGCGGGGGAAGGGGATGAGATTGACAGCAAGTTTTCGGAGGTCAGAGTTGAGTTGACCGGGGAATCTCAGGCAACAGGTGACGCCGGACATTGTTGCCGATATCAAATGGTTCAGATCACCAACTGTTAACAACAAAATAGAAACAATAATCAGAATTACAAATAACAGGAAACAATCGAGACAAAATTTACCAATCGAACAATATCTAAAAATATCAGTAAACCAGATAACCCCAAAGTGAATAAACATTGCATGTCTAATTTCAAACAGTACAGAGACTTACAGCTTGGGGTAGTGAGCTTGAGTGTTCTAAAGCAGATGTCGTACAAGGCCTCATTGTCCAGCACCATGCACTCATCAGCATTCTCTACAAGCTGATGAACAGACAATGTCGCATTATATGGCTCAACAACAGTATCGGAGACCTTGGGAGAAGGAAACACTGAGAAAGTGAGCATCATCCTATCAGGATATTCTTCCCTGATTTTGGAAATCAATAGTGTTCCCATTCCTGACCCTGTTCCACCTCCTAATGAATGGCAGACCTGAAATCCTGTAAACCAAAATAAAAAAATGTGATATTCAGTTTATAATCTACACGATTTGTAAATTCAAATGTACAGTCAAAAGGAGTAGATCGAACACTGAGATCTAGATATTGTCTTTTGTATATGCTTAAGACGGATGCGTTCAAGCAGAAACACTGAACGAATCTAATTTCATAGGCCTCATTAATTTCAAACTAACACATTCATTACTGAAAGAATCGCATATAAACATCCTAGATGGCTAGATCCCAGCATGTACACTACAAGGATCCAAAACAAAAGAGATTTCACAGAATGCATAAACATTCTAGATTATAGCATGAATACGAACAGGATCTAAACACAACAGAGAAATAGAGTGCGCATAATGTGTTTATATGTGTGTATAATTATATAAATATTCTAGATCCCAGCATGAATACAAACAGGATCTAAACACAACAGAGAAATAGAGTGCGCATAATGTGTTTATATATGTGTATAATTGTATAAATATTCTAGATCCCAGCATGAATACAAACAGGATCTAAACACAACAGAGAAATAGAGTGCGTATAATGTGTTTCTGTGTGTATAGCTACATACCCTGTAAGCAATCGCAGTTCTCGGCCTCTTTCCGCACAACATCGAGCACGGAATCGATGAGTTCCGCACCCTCGGTGTAATGACCTTTCGCCCAGTTGTTCCCGGCACCAGACTGGCCGAAAACAAAGTTATCAGGGCGAAAGATCTGTCCGTACGGCCCAGATCTAATGCTGTCCATCGTCCCCGGCTCCAGATCCATAAGCACAGCTCGAGGAACAAATCGACCACCGCTGGCCTCATTGTAATAGACATTGACTCTCTCGAGCTGCAGATCTGAGTCACCGTGGTACCGTCCGGTTGAATCGATGCCGTGCTCGGCGCAGACGACTTCCCAGAACTTGGCACCGATCTGGTTGCCGCATTGTCCACCCTGAATATGGAGGATCTCACGCATCTTGGCTTGCAGAGAGAGAAAGAGGAGAGAGAATAGAGGACTAGAGCTAGATCTAGGGTTTGGGAGAGGGAAGAAGATGGGTCAACAAAAATGAAAACCGAGGGGTAGATATATAAAGAGGATATTTATATTTATATATAGGTGGGGCGTCTGTGGTTAAACGGCTCCTTTTGCTTCCGTTTGAATTTTGAATCTGTAACTTGGAATCGGTGGACGATAATTGAAGGGAGTAACGGACAGAAAACTGGCCGTTAAGTATTTTAAATATTTTTTATTTTGTTTATGTAAATTAGTAATAATACGGAGGAGAAAATCCAAATTTGGAATCCAGCTGGAAATAGCTAATCTATATCTATTGAATTAAATGGACCACATGTGCTCTTCTATAATTTTGCTCTCTTCTATTGTGAAAACCATAAATAAAAATAAATAATTGAGCAAACATCGCAATTTTACACAATTTCTTCATAAATCTATTAATTTATTACAGAATTCTTTACATTTCTAATATATTTTTAAAAAAAAAATTACTGAAATAGAAGACATTTCAACTTATTTATATAAATAGTACTACTTGAAATTTCGATCCCCGAGTGTGTGGGGCCGGCCGTATACCCGGAGTTCGGAATCCAAAATATACTAAAAAATCTTTTTCTTTTTTTTTTTTGGTTTTTGGGGTTATACCTAGGATACTGAACCTCGAATATAACCCACTAAAAAAAAAAATCAACAAAAAAAAATAACGTTTTGGCCCAATAAATTTTCGGTAATTTTGAGTTGATTAACGGTGGTGTATCGATATTTTAAATAAATCTAATTTTTTTGTGCATAAATTAAATTCAAAACACTCCATAATACTTTTTACAACACTAAAAACGGACAAGTGGATGAATTTTAAAAAATCGTCAAAGTTGACCAGATGAGCTGTTTTAATAATGACGGAATTTTTTTGGCAATTTGAAATTAACAAAAAATTGCATGCCCGTAGTAGAAATAAACCAAATTTTTTGTATATAAATTATGTTCATAACACTACATAATAAAATTTAGAACACTAAAAATAGACTAGTGAATAATTTTTAAATAATCGTCAAAGTTGGTAGGACGAGTTGTTTCGATGACGATACAATTTTTTTGAAAACTTTGAGTTAACAAAAAATAGTCGTCCATAACGCTAAATAATAAAATCAAGAATACCAAAAAGGGATTAATGAATAATTTTTAAATAATGGTTATTGTCACAACATTTTATTGTTATTCAACGTTTCAAAAACACTATATTGCTCTTCAATGTTTGGATGGACATAACTTTGCGTTTGGTGGTCCATTGGGGGCAATTGTTTTTTAAAAGTTGGGTCTGATCTGAATCATTACTTTGGCTTTTGAAAATTTCAATTTCACCAATAGGATAAGACGCACGCTCGCGACAAAGATTACAAATTTAGTCATCCAACACTTCGAATCCAAAATTGAAGATGAAAACGAGCTTTATTTGAAAAAATACTCTACCAAACCGTCTATGGTGTTTGCCACGCTTAGATCTCGAAAAAATACCTAAAATCAAAAAAACAAATCGCCTCAAACAGACCACCGAGCGCAAAGTTATGTCCATCCAAACTTTTTTTATTATCTTACATAAAATTTTTCTTCTCTCAACACCATATATTCCCTTATCCGTTTTTGGTGTTCTCGATTTTATTATTTAGCGTTACGAACGTAGTTAGTACGCAAAAAAATCAGATTCATTTCTGTTACAGATAGACAATCATTTTTTGTTAACTTAAAGATTTCAAAAAAATTGTATCGTCATCGAAACAATCCGTCCGACCAACTTTGACGATTATTTAAAAATTATTCACTAATCCGTTTTTAGTGTTCTAAATTTTGTTATGTAGTGTTATGAGTATAATTCATATAAAAAAATGGTTCATTTCTGTTACGGACATGCAATCTTTTATTAATTTCAAATTGCCGAAAAAATTCCGCCATTATCGAAACAGCTCATCTGGTCAACTTTAGCGATTTTTTAAAATTCATCCACTTGTCAGTTTATAGTGTTGTAAAATGTATTATGGAGTGTTTTGAACTTAATTTATGCACACAAAAAATAGATTTATTTAAAATCTCAATAAACTACCGTTAATCAACTCAAAGTTACTAAAAATTTTAAAAATTTATTGGGTCAAAATGTTGGTGTTTTTTTTTTTGTTTTTTTTTTTTTTTTTTAGTGGATTATACCCGGGGTACCGAACCCCGAGTATAACCCCAAAAACGAAAAAAAAAATAATATACCCGGGATTCCAAACCCCAAGTATACGGCCGGCCCCACAAACCCAGGGATCCGAACCCCGAGTAGCACTACTTATGTAAATAAGTTGAAAAACGTTCTATTTCAATAATTTTTTAAAAAAAATATATTAGAAATATAAAGAACTCATTAATTACACAATTTTCTAAAAATTTTGAGTTAAGCTTAGGATAAATTATCTTTTGTGTCCGTCTACTTTACATAATTATCATTTTATCCTGTTTTTACTTTGAAAAGTACAGTTTACTTGTTTCTAAGAAATTATTATTTTTCATTTAATTTTAAAAACAAATATAATTAAAATTTAAAAATTTATTATATAATCCTTAAGGGATATATAAATTGAAAAATGAACCCCTAATTAACTTAATAAAGTTTTTAATCCTCAAAAAAATTTAGAAAATGATCATCTATCTTTTGACCATCTTTTTCTCATTATTTACGTGCAATGTCATTTTGTTAAAAAAATTAAGAGGTGAACATTTAGATTTTCATTTGGCTATTTTTTAAACATTTTAATATATTTTAGCTTTGATTCTGTTGTTGCGAATGTTCATTATTCTTTACATGAACAAATCAACAAAACACAATCCCGATACGAACCTTCAACAAAACCACACAAAAAAAAAAAATTGTAAAAAAACATTACATCAATGAAAAAACAAATCAGTGTGAACATTTAATCAAACCATATGAATGGGCGAAGACATTGAAAACTACTTACGATCAATAATAACAAAATCGGTATGAATATTCACTAACCATAAATGACACATTCACCCTGAAAACTAAATCAAAACATATCTAAAATCCCGTACAGACATTCACAAAAAACAAATTAAGAAATGTCCAAGAAATCTAAAATAAACGGGAAAAAAAAAAAACATTCACCTAAATAAACAAAAAAACTTACAAAAATCAATCAAAATAAATCTAACAAAATTGGTATGAACAGTCACCAAATTACAGATAAACACCCATCAAACCACACTAGGAATGAAAATTTAGATTTGAATTTTTTACATTAACATCCAATATCAATGTGCAACCAGATCTCGATATTTAAGATTGATGTGGGGGAATTTCGTTACATACACCACGTAAAGGATATTGCTCCAAGTATGAAAAAATGGCCAAGCTGGGAGCCAGGGTTCCCTCCGAGCCAAACTGAGAATCGCTTTGCCGGGCTAAAGAAGTCCGGCTGAGCTGACGACCTCGAGCACTCTCCGCTCGTCATCTCCATACTCGGGGCCTCTTCGGGCCATCTTGAGGTTCCAGCCCATGGGCCCAAAAATCCAACCCAGATGACTAGAGCACTAATATGCTTGCTTATTGGTTGTCCAGCGAATTAAGATGATTAACCCGAGCTTAGCTCCCTAATTTCGCAGTGCTAGTCGAGCCCAACGCCTATAAATACCTCATGGCATCCAATATCCAACAGCATATCTTCTCTACTGAAATTAGAGCATCTCTTAGCCCTTCTCCCCCGGATACTTATTCTAAAGCCGAAGGGACGTTATCAGACACAACCTCGGTGAGTTTGTGTGCAGGTGCTCAAAGTGAAGGAGCGGAGCCCCAGCTCGGAGATCGAAACTGAGTCTAGAAATGAATTCATCTTGGAGTCCGAACATGATCTTAGATCGAATTGAGAACTCGGTATTCATTAGGACCTCTAAATTCTCCAATCCCCCACGTCATTGACAATCTCGTACACATATTACCTTTCCGAACCATACTGCTTGTTGCTCAACAATTTTAGACACCAACAGTTTGGCGTTGTCTGTGGGAACACAGTGAAAGCCTCCTCTGGTCATCAGCTCCCCACGAGGCTAAGACTTGATGATCACAAGGTCTGGAAAGGAAGTTCGTCAAGCCGACCAAGCATTTGTTACGGACAATAACCCACCCCAATGTCCATACAAGACATGTCGAAAGCTCTTAGGCTGGATCCCCCGACCCCACCTGCGGAGCATCTCCACCAACTCGCCATCCCGCCGACTCAACCCACAAGCCAGGCGGGTCCTATCTTACCCACTAGGCCATTTGTTGGGTAGATTTTCGGGGGCCCTCAGAGGGTCCGTATCGATATCTTGGATTGCCAGCTAGGCGAGTTCCAAACCTTTTTCCAAATTGTCCTAATCCGCCTACCGCCGGCCCTTCCAATGGGTCTCCCGACAATCCAAGTCACAGGTCGGGAGAAGCAAGCAATCAGAATGGAAAAGCACATTACCCATTCTAGCAGGCACGTCCCAAGGCCTTGGGATCTCCATCGCCATCTCCACCAAGACGAAGGAGAGACGATCATACTAAGTCACCTCCGGGCCGAGCACACAGCCATACCATATGGTCCGACCACCGTCCTCGACACGTTCGGGAGGTGGACTCACATTTCCCACCAAGACAATAAGCTCTCTGAGCCGCTTTCAGCTGGGATCGAGTCTCTCCAAGGGTTAAGGTAGTGGTGGAAAGCGTCTAGCTGACATGGAGGCGACTTTACATCAAATCCAAGGAACAAGGGGCCCCGTTGAGCTTCCTTCTGAGGTAAGGTCTTATTTCGTCAATGAAATATTACAAGAACCTATGCCCGCGCGATACACCCACCCCCAAATGATCCTCTACGATGGGATCATCGATCCAGCGGATCACTTGTCCATCTTCAGGTACTACATAGACCTGCACATGGCCTTAGTGACAATGAAGTGCAAGCTTTTTCCCTCACACTTACGGGGGCTGCCGGTGCGTGGTTTAGGACTTTGGCCCTGTATCCATCTCCAACTTTCATGAGCTCGAGCAGCTCTTCCTCTCACGATTTGGGCAATCGCAGCGCAAGACGAAGACTATGGCGTACATCCTCACACTCCAATAACTGTCTGGCGAACCCCTAGGCGATTATGTTGAGAGGTTCTACAAAGAAGTCATTGGTTGCGATGAACTCAGCGACGTGGTCGCGATGAACGCATTCATCGATGGCCTAAAGCACCAATGGCTCACATACGAACCTCTGTTTTAACCCGGCCCCGAGTCTAGACACTGCTCTGGAGAGGGGCACGAGGTTCCATAATGCCGATGTGAGAGAAGTCGCCCAAAAAGATTGCGAGAGAGGTCAGAAGAAAAAGGGTAAGGTTAACGAAGGGCAAAGCAGGAGTCATGGATCCAAGAGACTACAAGCGGAAAAGAGATTGGGCCCACTACCCGAGGATAAGAGACCATTCCAGCCCCCGAGGCACTGCCAGCAGAACTTTACACCACTCACGGTCTCGATGCCCACCATCTTTGCCGAAAATTCTGGGAGGGACTTCTTTCCCCCTTCTCCTGCCCCCAGCGAAAAGCCAATGGGGAGGTCGATGGACAAATATTGTGAATTCCACTGGGACCGGGCACATTCCATCGATAATTGTTTTAAACTCTGGGAAGAAATTAAGGCCCTCATCAGCAAGGTATATCTTGGCCACTATATTCGAAGGGACAACCAGGCTTCCAAAGCTGAAGATAACGATCCCCGTGAAGAACATAGGGGTCGGAGAAGGAAGAGGAATAGAAGTCCCCCCACTCCCCGACAGGAAGGAGATAGGGGTGGTAACAAACAGAAGGTGGATGGCAAGATCAACGTCATCCATGGCGGACTCAACCTGGGAGAAGAGACCCTTTCCTCCAAGAAAAGGTATGAGCACAAAGCTAAGCGAAAAATAGACGATGACATCTTTGAAGTAAGCACGATCGACGCTACGGAGCACAACGTCATTTTTTTCAGCAAGGCATACCTTAGGGATGTGCATGTCCCTCATAACGATGCCCTCGTCATAGTCACTCTCATCAACCACTTCAAAATGGGGAGGATCCTGGTGGACGACGGTAGCTTCACCGATATCATCTTCAAATAGGCATTCGAAAGGATGGACATGGACCCTAGCATCGCAAAGCCGTCAAAATCCCCCTGGTCAATTTTGGGGAAGATGTTGTCAACGCTGCTGGATGGGTCTCACTTCCGGTCATGGTTGGAGCCCACTCCAGGACCTCAACTGTATGGACCAAATTTCAAATCATAGACAGACCGTCACCTTATAATGTGATCATGGGCCATCCCACAGTGGCGGCTCTCAAGGCAGTCTGTTCCCCATATCACCAGTCAATGAAGTTCTCCACGAAGAAGGGTATGGGAGTGGTAAGAGGAGACCAGGAGTCCTCCCGGGCTTGTGCTCGGATGGCACTGGAAAAAAAAATAGCAATCAAAGATGGAGTTGGAGCTCGGGAAACCCAAACTCATGGCTCTAGACTGGGGGCCTAGGCCGATACCCATCGACGTTCCCCGAGATAAGGAGGTCGATCCCCGGCCACACGAGGAACTGGTGGAGATTTCTATCCACCCAACAATTAAAGAAAAAACAGTAAGGATCGGAGCTAGCCTCACATCCGAACAAAGAGCTAAACTTACTGAGTTGCTCCGAAAAAATTATGACGTCTTCGCATGGTCCCATGATGAGCTGTCGGGGATCGACTCAAGTATGGTGATGCATCGCCTACACGCTAACTCGCACCACCCTCCCATGAGACAAAAGCGAAAAAAGTTTCATCCGGAGCGCCAAAAGATTATAAAATAAGAAATGGACAAACTGATCAAATCAAACGTCGTCGAAGAAGTCAAGTTCCCCGACTGGCTAGCAAATGTGGTCTTGGCCCCCAAGGCCAGCAACAAGTGGCGCCTCTGCATCGACTTCAAGGACTTGAACAAAGCATGCCCAAAGGACTTCTTCTCTCCTCCCCAAAATCGACATCATCATCGACGCCACGATAGGGTATGAGCGCCTAAGTTTCCTCAACGCTTATGTCGGGTACAACCAAATCCCTATCTTCCCCCCAACAAGAGCAAGACATCCTTCATCATAGACAAGGGGACATACTGCTACAAAGTCATGCCAATCGGCTTCCGCAATGCCGAAGCGACATACCAACAGCTGGTGAACAAAATGCTCAAGGAGGAGATCGGGCAGACGATGGAGGTTTACATCGATGACATGTTGGTTAAGAGCTCGAGGGCCCCTAACCACACTCAACATCTCCATAACTGTTTCGGTAAGCTTAGGGCTCACCGCATGAAACTCAACCCCAACAAATACATTTTTGGAGTTTCTGCAGAAAAGTTCCTCGGGTACATGGTCTCCCAACGCGACATCAATGCTAATCTTGATCAAATAACCACTGTACTCGGAATGACCGCTCCTCGGAATAAGAAGGAAGTGCAGATGCTGAAGGGAAAGCTCGCTACCCTCAATCGGTTCATCTCACGAACGTCGGAGAAATGTCTACCCTTCTTCAAGGTGCTAAGGGGCAACAACAACTTTGGATGGACAAAGGAATACGAAACAACTTTCTAGGAGCTCAAAAAATATCTCCCATCTG
This sequence comes from Eucommia ulmoides, assembly GCA_016647705.1. Lineage (NCBI taxonomy): Eukaryota > Viridiplantae > Streptophyta > Magnoliopsida > Garryales > Eucommiaceae > Eucommia > Eucommia ulmoides. The sequence continues at coordinate 47,879,589 of CM028338.1, forward strand.
CTCCCTTGCTCGACACCCCGAAGGCGGGTGAAACTCTACACTTATATATTTTCGCCTTTCCAACAGCGATTAGCACGACCCTTGTAAAGGAGGATACCGGTGTTCAGCACCATGTCTATTACTCCAGCAGAGTCCTCTCGGATGCCGAGACCAGGTACAACAAAATTTGAAAAGTTTGTCTACGCCCTACTGGTGGCTTCCCGAAAGCAAAAGCAATACTTCCAAGCCCACACGATCATCGTCCTAACTCACCAGTTGATAAGGCAAATTCTGCATTCACTAGACGTCTCAGGACGATTAATGAAGTACAATCTCGAGCTAGGATAATTCCACATTCAATACCGCCCTAGGACCGCCATTAAACGCCAGGTCCTGGCAAATTTCATTATCAAGCTCACATTCCCTGATGATCCAGAGCCACCTGCTAGCGACCTGGGAGCGAAACTTGTGCAAGCAGAGGGAATGTTAAGGGGCTCAAATCCAGATTACAATCCGGCAACATGGAAGCTTTTCACTAACGAGTTGTCCAACACCAACGGTTGTAGAGCGGGAATAGTGCTCGTTGCCCCCAATAACGAAGAGATCGAATATGACCTAAGGCTAGGGTTCAGAGCAACTAACAACGAGGCTAAATACCAGGCTTTGCTCACCGGCCTACATTTAGCCCTGGAATTTAACGTGAACACGTTGACCGTCTTCTGCGACTCTCAGCTAATTGTCAACCAGGTCAACAGGGATTATTTAGTGAAAGATCCAAGTATGACCGCCTATCTAGAGAGAGTCAAGGCCCTGATGGCAAAATTTGAAAAAATCCATGTGACCCAAATACCCCGAGAAGAGAACCGACACGCGGATGGCATGGCAAACCTCACCTCAGCGGTAGAATGGACTCTGAAGATGAGCGTACCCATTGAGTACCTGGATGCTCCGAGCACGGCGATATCTGACCAGGTGGCATCAATCTATGAGCTCAGTTACCAGCCCACCTGGATAGATCCAATACGACAATACTTGAAGGACAGAATGTTGTCCGACAACCGAAATGAGGCAACGAGGATGCGATACAGATCTGCCAGATACTACATCATGGACGGGATCCTTTACCAAGCTCCTTATCGGGCCCATATTCTCGATGCCTTCGACCAGAAGAGGCCGACTACGTAATGAGGGAAGTCCATGAGGGGATATGTGACAATCACTCGGGGGGCAAAGCTCTAGCTAGTAAGCTGCTCCGCCAAGGGTACTTCTGGCCCAAAATGCTCAAGGACATGGCTGAATTTGTGAAAAAATGCAACAAGTGCCAACGTTCGGCCTCCACCCTCATCTACCTCCAACGACTATAGTCCCGATGACGAGCCCATGGTCATTCACCCAGTGGGAAATTGATCTACTAGGCTCTTTTCCTCAAGGCACCGACCAAAGAAAATTTTTGGTCGTCTCTATTGATTATTTCACCAAGTGGGTAGAGGCCGAACCCCTAGCGCCCATCACCAAAGAAAAAATATGAGACTTCGTCTGGAAATCGATGGTGTGCCGGTTTGGAATTCCAAAGGTAATCGTATCCAACAATGGCACTTATTCAACAACGATTTATTTGTTGTTTTTTGTTTTAGCCTCCGTATCCGAACTCATTTTGCATCACCAGGTCACCCGCAGGCTAATGGCCAGGTCGAGGTCACCAACCAAACAATCCTGTACTGTCTGAAGGCCAGGCTCAACAAGGCCAAGGGGAGGTGGGTGGAGGACCTTTATCCCGTTCTTTAGGCATATCACACCACTTCCCGCACCCAACGGGAAAAACACCATTCACAATAACGCTCGGATCTGAGTCCGTGATCCTTGGAGAGATCGGAATGCCAACCCTTCGAACATCTATTAGGAGTCAGGACCAAGAAGAAAATGAGGTCATGTTGGCCCTCAATCTAGACCTACAAGAAGAACGACGAGAGAATGCTCGAATAAGCCAAGCAACTTACCAACAACGGGCAGCTCGGTACTACGATAGGAGGGTACGCCCGTGCCATTTTGAGGTTGGAGACCTCGTCCTCAAGAAGGTAACCTTAGCAACTAAAGAGCAAAACACGGAAAAGTTAGCCCCCAGCTGGGAGGGACCATACCGCATCATCAAAATTGCAAGGCCGGGCAAATACGAGCTGGAGACCGAGGAAAGAGTCCCCCTACGACACCTATGGAATGCCGACCCTCTCAAGGACTGTCCCAAAGAGTCACATTCTAGCCAGTAGCATGAGTAGTGAAAATACTCTCACTATGGGCTGGGGGGTAGGGTTAGTACAGCCTTAACAAAAGCAAGTATGAAATCTTGACCAAAAGGATTCCAAAACCAAATGGCATCAAAATACACACCGAGTGTAAATTTTTGGCCGAGCTACGCTCTCAGGGCAACATCAGCCCAGATCCACAGATTTGGACTCCACTAAAAAAAAAAAAAAAATACCGAGCTGAGATCCACGAGGGCTCAATATAAGCGCTAAGTTTTGAAAGTTAAACAAGTCTACCATAACAGCCAACCAAATTACCCCGAGCAAATCAGTAGGGCTCATGCCCATTTACACAATGTCGGGCTAAATGTGGAAACGACTAACTTCCTATATCGTAAAAAAAATGGAAGAGTGAAAAGAGAGTTGGGACAGGTAATTGTTCAAAACAAAAAAACAATTCTTGTGCGTTATATTCAAAAAATGAGGGCTTACATAAGTGGGGTTCATGCCCATTTACACAATCATTCCAGACAAAATAAAGAAAAAAAAAACAAAAAGTTCAAGTCTTCAAAAGTATCCGAGCCAAGGATCTGGCACCACACCCAGGACCGCTAGGACCGCCAAAGGGCCTATTCTTCTCTAGAGACACCTTCAACGTCCATAACATCGATTGTCGTGTCTTCATCCCCATTCTCTTCTTCCCTTTCAGCCTCTTCATCATCTCCTTCTTCGGCCTATGCCTCCTGAGCTTGCTCATGTGGGATCACCTCGGCTGTCCTTTCCACCGCTAGCTCTCCTTGCTTTGGAAATTCCATCCCGACCCCAGAATGGTCGAAATTGGGATAGTGGCTCTGAAAAAAGAGAATCATGGCCGTATGACCATCGTTCATGTTCTCAGTAGCCATCTCGTACTTTAGGTTCTCGAATTATGCGCCCAACTTGTAGTCTTGGACGACTTTCTTCTCGGCTTTTCAAATTGCCTTCGCTCTAAGCAGAATCTTATTTCTTCTGCCTTCTCTCCAGTTCGTCCACCTTCTTCTTCAGGTCGGTCTTTTGCTTTTGAAGGTTATCCCGTTCCTAGGTTGCCCACGACATACCGGGATTGGAGACTGTTATGCGCTTAGGTGACGAGCAAGAGTTCGTCACTTAGTCTGTTCACTTTCGCCTCTGTCGCAGTTTTTTCCAACTGGAGGATTGACTCCTCCAAGGCTCTCTTGGAGATTCGGTCATACACGACCAACATTCGGAGCTTGTACTGCATCAGGACAACAAATTCAGAACACTTGAAAAAATTTGATAAATTGATGAAAGCAAAATAGAAACATGATAGATGGGGTCCTTATCGAGATCTGGTCATAGACAGCTTAGCGCATGAAGTTATAGGTGTTCTCCTCCTCCATCAAGGTTTTGTCATTAGGAGGGGTGATGCAGCGAAGGTAAGCAAGCATCAACTCCGGACTCCTCAACAGGGCCCGATCTGCCGAGAACCCTGTGTTCAGGATCCCAATAAAGGAGTCATCGACCGTCAGTTCGGAGGAAGCCCCGGCCATGAGCTTGGCCCTCTTGGACGACTTGTGATTCTATTGTTTACCTTCGTGGGCCTTTCTCTTTCCCTAGTCGGAAGCTTGGGGAGAAGGTGTCCCCACTCCTAGTACGGGTAGACTGACGGGAACCCGACTTCGACTGCGGGGTGTCCCTTATCACAACCCCAGGAAGAGCGGGAGAACGGCTCCGAGCAGGCATCGTCGAGTGTCGTTGTTGTTGTTGTTGCTGTGGCCGTGACGGCGTTGGGAGAAATTGGGATGTCTGGCCAACCTCAGATCCCCTAGTGTACGCCAAGCCGCCGGTCTTTGCCGCCTCGGTAACCTCTCGGGCCTTCTTCTCCATCAACTTTTGAACAACCATCTCCTTGTCCATAGTTGCAATATTCAACAAGATATTTAGAAATTCCTCTGTCTAGGCCGGCGGCATCCAGTTCTACACAAGATTATTTGTGTGGTTTTGAGTCGGGAATAATATAAAAATTCAAAGTATAAAGAATTGACAGGGCCGAACTCACTTTCCGTTCTTGAGTCCGGAGAGATGTCGAGGACAAGCGAAGTGCCCAGTGGGAAGTACCAGTAGATGGTGAAGAGATGAGAATCGATCAGGGTGTTCACGTCTCTGAAGACCATCCTCAAAACCTTGTGCCTCTGCTCGACAATCACTTTGCTCAACTCAATCCTCTTCTTCTTGGGTACTTCTTTCGCTGTGCGAAATCACAACGGGAAATTATTAATGAAAGTGTAAAGATAAGTCCGAGAACAAAAATCCCCCTCGAGGGACCATAGTTTTATCGATTTTTCCCCATTCCATTTGAAGAGGGCATTTTTCTTTATTTTCCGGGCCTGATTTCCAATCGTTCCCTCCAAGATAGAAGAACTGGGGCTTCCAGTTGTGAATGAAAAAGTCCAGGTCCTTCAAGAAAGTTGACCTAGATGAGATGTAGCACCACCTAGCGCCTCAGGGAACTAGCTTGGGGTAGAATAAAGCCTTGAAGATCTCAATGCTCGGCTCGAGTCCTTCAACCTGGAAGATGATATACGATGCCACCAGGGCCCTCATACCATTCAGAGCAATTTGTGACGGACATAAACGATACTCCTCGCAAAGGGCCTGGATCTACCAATGGATTGGGAATCAGAGACCCGCCTCCAGTTGTTGCTTATAAACGGTCATATAACCCGCCGGTGGCATACAGTCCCAATCGTTGAGCCTGGGAACAATAGTTTTAGCCCCCTCTGGGAAGAAGTATTCACTTCGACAGTTGAGGACGAACTCTTCTGTTATATTCGTTTTTGTGTTCCACACCGAGCTCGAGATCGAACCTTTATGAAAAGTTTCTTCAGCCTAGTATTATGCACCTCGTTTTCACGAAGTAGCTAGAGCAAGGAGACGCCGGAGGGAATCTCCACCACGGTGACGATGTCAGGAGGGACCCCGACATCAGGGTCATGTGATATAGATGTACCATCCCTCTTGTCGACACGACTCACCACGATCGCGCGGTCGACCAGGAATGACTGGATCGCACCGCTTGTTTCATAGATTCTGGCCATGGCAGTCGATGAGGCATATCCTGGAGCAGGATGACGCCCAACCCAAAAAGACAGAGAGTCGGCAGACGTCCGTTCCGAGGAATCGAACCTCGAGCTAGAGGATGAACCCTAAGAGGAAAAAAAAATAAGGAAAACATTTTGTCCGAATAAAGGAGAAAAAATGTACCAATGCCGAGGAAAAGAAAGAGCTCTGGAAATTTCACAAGTGTCGAATGAGTGAAGAGGCCCCCTTCTTATAAAAAGAAATGCGCCCATACGAAGAGTCGCCCAACTCAAGGGTCACAGATGCGTCGATTGACGCGCCTACTGCCACGTAGCGCTTATCCAGCGGTTGTCGCATTAGCTTCCTATACAAGCCAGAATGAGGGCACGTGTGACCCATGCGCCACGTGTGGACCAAGAAGCCTCAAACCTTCCTTCCTTCCAAGATGTTGAAGTAAGAATAAATGCCCGAGCTGACGAGCCGACGTACTCCCAACTCAGACATGATTAAAAAGGGGAAAGCCTCAAACCTTCTTTCCTTCCAGGATGTTAAAGTAAGAAGAAATGTCCGAACTGACGAACCGACATACTCCTAGTTCGGACATGATCAAAAGGGGAAAGCCTCAAATCTTCCTTCCTTTCAAGATGTTAAAGTAAGAAGAATTGCCCGAGCTAACGAGCCAACATACTTTCAGTTCGGACATGATCAAAAGAGGGAAGCCTCAAACCTTGCTTCCTTCCAAGATGTTGAAGTGAGAAGAATTGCCCGAGCTGATGAGCCCACGTGCTCCCAGCTCGAACATTATCAAAAGGAGAAAGCCTCAAACCTTCCTTCCTTCTAGGATGTTGAAGTAAGAAGAAATGCCCGAGTTGACGAGTCAACGTATTCCCAGCTCGGACATGATCAAAAAGGGGAAGCCTCAAACCTTCCTTCATTCCAAGATGTTGAAGTAAGAAGAATTGCCCGAGCTGACGATATTGAAATAAGAAGAAATGCCCAAGCTGACGAGTCAACGTACTCCCAGCACGGACATGATCAAAAAGGGAAAGCCTCAAACCTTCCTTCATTCCAAGATGTTGAAGTAAGAAGAATTGCCCGAGCTGACGTGTTAACGTACTCCCAACTCGGACATGATCAAAAAGGGGAAGCCTCAAACCTTCGTTCCTTTAAAAGTTTGCAAGTGAGAAGAATTGTCTGAGCTGACGAGCTATCGTACTCTTAGCTCGGACAAGACCCAAAAAGAACATACCCTTTGAAGATTCTGTCGTGATCCGAGCTGACAAGCCGCCGTACTCTCAACTCGAACATGACCCAAAAAGAAGACCCCCGTTGAAGATTCAATCATGGTCTGAGCTGACGAGCCACCGTACTCCCAACTCGGACATGACCCAAACATAAGGCCCTTATTGAAGATTCAGTCATGATCCGAGCTGATGAGCCGCCGTACTCTCAGCTCGGACATGATCCAAATATGAAGAACCTTTTTTTTTAAGATTTAGTCATGGCCCTAGCTGAAGAACTGCCGTACTTTCAACTCGAACACGCCCAAAATTTGGACACCCTCTTGGAAGATTCTACCATGGCCCGAGCTGATGAGCCGTCGTACTTTCAGCTCGGACACGCCCAAAATATGTAGACCCTCTTGGAAGATTCTGCCATGGTCCGAGCTGACGAGTCGTCGTACTCTCAGCTCGGACATGCCCAAAATATGAAGACCCTTTGAAGATTCAGTCATGGTTCGAGCTAACGAGTCACCGTACGCTCAGCTCGGACATGCCCAAAATATGAAGACCCTTTGAAAATTCTAGTCCGAGCTGACGAGCCGCCGTACTCTCAGCTCGAATATGCCCAAAATATAAAGACCCTTTGAAGATTTTGCCATGATCCGAGCTAACGAGTTGTCATACTCTCAGCTCGGACAAGCCTAAAATATGAAGTTGCTTTGAAGTTTGGAACGTTGCCTGAGCTGACGAGCTGTCGTACTCTCAGCTCGGTCTTTTCAACTATGGAACCCATCATTTCCACATTGGAGACTAGCGAGCCGAAGTGAATGATTCTGAGTCGAGATGACGAATTGCCATACCCTTAGCCCGGATTCTACACACTTATGAGGTCTTAAAGTCGTTTTTGGTTTCTGGAGTCATTTTTGGTTTCTGGAGTCATTTTTAATGCCTTCTCCGCGGTCCGATCATCCCGAAGAGCTAACAACGAGCCGCTACTCTCCATTTCTAAGGAGGCGGTACATAAATCAAGTTCCAGGCCATTGGAAGATGTAGTTTTGGCTTGCGGATTCGGTTTCTTGGTTACCGGCTTTGATCTAGCATTAACAGGAGCATTTGTGGCCAACGGGGCCATTGATCAGCAACCACAATAGCGACGGTCAACAAAAGGAACAGCAAGTAAAAGCCAAGTCTATACAGAATTAATTCATGAAAATCCCAAGCCCATCACGTTCCGCTCTCACCCTTAGGACTTGGGGGGCAACTGATGTGGGAGAATTTCGACACATTCGCCACGTGGAGGATATCGCTCCAAGTATGAAAAAATGGACAGGTTGGGAATTGAGGCTCTCTCCGGGCCGAGATGACGAACTCGGGCATTCTCCGTTCATTATCTCCGTACTCGAGGCCTCTCTTGGCCGTCTTGAGGTTCCAGCCCACGGGCCTCTACAAGTGGGCCCAAAAACCAAACCTAGATGATCAGAGCACTAATATGCTTGCTCATTGGCTGCCTAGTGAATTAGGATGATTAACCCGAGCTTAGCTCCTTAATTTCGCAGCGCTAGTCGAGCCCAACGCCTATAAATACCTCATAGCATCCAATACCTAACAGTACGTCTTCTCTATTAAAATTAGAGCATCTCTTTTCCTTTCTTCCCCGGATACGTATTCTCACGCTGGAGGGACTTTAGCAGGCACAACCCCTGTAAGTCTGTGTGCAGGTGCTCGGAGTGAAGGAGCGGAGCCCCAGCTTGGAGATCGAAACGGAGTCCCGAGAGGAATTCATCTCGGAGTCCGAATAGGATCTCGGATCGGATTGAGAACTTGGAATTCATCAGGACCTCTAAAGTCCCACACGTCATTGACAATCTCGAACACATATTACCTTTCCGGACCATACTGCTTGTTACTCACCAATTTTAGACACCAACAAAGATGAACATTCACCCACCACAAATAACACATTTAACCCGAAAAGTAAATCAAAATAGATTTGAAATCCGTGCTAACGTTCACAAAAAAAAAATGTCAATAAAAATCAATGAAAAGAGTGAATAAATCGCATATTTAAAATTCACTTAATTGAAGATCTAACATTCATTGTCGTGCAAGCAAAGGACGGCGGTGGTAGACCTATGGACTGTGGACAACGGTGGTGGATTGGCGGGTTGTGGACAGCGATAGTGGCCCTATGGACTGTGGGCGACGGCGGTGGATTAGCGGGTTGTGGCTGACGGTTGTGGCCACTGTCAAGCCGCCGTCGGATCTCCAGATTTGACGATGGAGAGAGAGAGATGGCTCTGGCTTCAGATCTGGTTGTCTTCCATGACCACCACCACTGCCACCTCCACCGTCACGCCACACAACCATCATCTGCCGATGCTACAACATTTGTTGGCGGCATGATGCTGCTATAGATATGTTGGCAGCTAAAGATTAGGAATAGAGTGTGAGATAGTAACGATGTGAAAAAAGAGAGGAGAGTGGTTATGAGATTGTCTAGGGTTAGGATTTCATATAAAATATATTTATATACGAGTATGATTGCCTCTTTACTATTATTTTTAACTGTCAAATGATTAAATATTAAAAAAATAATTTAAAAAATAACATTTTTGTTTTAAAGGCTTATTGAAACGAGAGAGTGAAATTAAAACTAAACATTAAAAAATCCATTAAAATATTCGTTCATTATTTAAATTAAATAGACAAAATTATTCTTTTATCTTAATTTTCACATCATTAAACAAAAATATATTTATTTATTTTTTTCAAAACTTGGAATCTTGTGAATCGTGATTCAAACATTTATTTTATTTAAAATTTGTAAAGAATTGTGTGGTTATATATTTTCAAAATATAAAATAAAAATAGGATTAGTGTAGTTAAGAATTAAACTTAAAAGGTCCATATAAAATTAAACAAAAGTTATCTTTCCTAAACATTTTCGTCAGACAAAAAAAAAGGAAAAAAAATAATTACCATTAAATAAAATTAAAGTATAACTAAATAAAAAAAAAAAAAAACTCTGTCACCCCAAATAAAAGGCAAAAGATGTGTATAATCCAATTTCATAACGCCGTCAAACTCATCCAATTTCATAACGCCCACTTACATCGTTAACATACAAATAAATTTCCGAAATTCAAAAAATACACAATAAAATAATTATAACCATTTTCTAAATAGAAACCGGCCACAAGAGGTGCATCCACAACGACGTCGTCCAAACCTTATTCGCAATCCGGCAGGTAGTCCGGCGATCCAATTGTTCTACACTAACCAACCACCCACACAACCACCAAATATCTCGCATACACAAATTCCATGAATTAAATTAAAAAAATAACCAAAATTAAATAAACCAAAAATTAGTCCTTTTCATCCTGAATCAAATCAAAAAGAAATATTAAACAAAGGCATCCCACCACTAATAAGATTAAGCCGTCTGTCTATACACACTCCAAGTCATTTTCTAGCTATAGTCAAAAAGATTTTAAATTATAAATCGAACCGGCCGAAGCACTCAGATTTAGCCGTCTATATATATATATATATATTATTTTGTAGTTATAGTCCAGAGATCCACCCGCCTTAAACCGGCCGAAGAGACTATACGAGGACTAAAAGACCGGCAATCAATCAAATAATCAACCCTATCACATTCAAGGAAATGGCCAAAAAGACTTTGTGAATGCCTTCACAATTCATTCAAAAATATATTTTACTCGATGATAAATTCATTATCTGTAGCAGCACATGGGGTGGTTCGGAAACCTAAATGGACAGAAATATGGACAAGATGCTCAAGCATCTATCTCAACAGCTAAGCAGAGCATCTGTTGTAGCCAGATGTCTGTTTTCTTCCAAGAAAATTGGGAACAGAAACAGAACTATGGGGAAAAAAATCTATCTATGTTCTGTATTTTCTGATTTTTAGAACGAATTTCAAGGAACATGACAGAACTATTTCTAGACTTACGTTTCTGTTCCATGTTTTTATGGGAACAGAAACACTAGCCAAATCAATTATCACTTGATATTCAGTCAACTCATGGGTAATAAACCTATCACCGAGGCAATGTGAATTAGATGCGTGCTTTGAATTAGTCATTCTCGAAATTATGAATATAAAAAATGTTCCACCAGTAATGCAATAGTATCAACAAGATCAAAAAACGTAGAGAATAACCAGTTGAGAATGAAACCTAGGTAAACAAGTTGACTGAATCAAAAACGCCAACAAACCATTAGGTGCTTTTAATTCCGCCTGTGAGTGTTTTATGCTCTATTATTTACATAACCGGTCCCAAGTCTAGGTAAAGGAAGAGGGTTGCGTTAGGTAGCTAATAGCTCACGTAAAACTTTGTCAGAACCTTTATGACATGAATCCAGATATTTTACACCTTGGGGCGTCCCCTACTAGGCACGCGTTACATTACCACCACCCAGATGTAGTGAAAAATAAGCAAGGGTTGGCTAAGGTGTCACACAAAAGTGACGCCGTGCCTTCGCCCAGATACTATGTCAAATAAGCAAGAGTAGTCTCATTATGGTAGATGGATGCAGATAAAGAAGTAAATCCATGAGAATATGCTTAAGTTAGCAACTTGGAATACAAAAACACTAACGAATAAGATTAGAGAATTGGTGAACATGATCAGTAGGAGGATGATTAATATTCTATGATTGCAGGAAATTAAGTGAATTGAAGAGAAGACTAGAGAAATCAAGAGTAAGGGGTATAGGTTATGGTACACGAAGAACGACAAACATAGGAATAGGGTGAGTATTATGCTAGATAGGGATTTAAAGAATAGCATAATCGATAATTAGAGAATTAGAGATCGAATGATGGTTAGAAGGTGGTGATTGGAGGAAAGGTGATTAACGTTATTAGTACGTATGCTCCCCAATCTGAACTGCAAGATGTAGGGAAGGAGTCTTGCAGGGAAGGAAATGGGGCATTCGAGAAAGTATATGGTGATTATAAATTTGGGGAGAAGAATGAAATGGGATATAGATAATTTTAATTTTTGCTATCGCGTATGACTTGGTAATTCTATTACTTGTTTCAAGAAGATAGATGAGTACATAATTGTTAAAGGCTTTAGGCGCACCAAGGCACACAATGTGTCCCAGAGCCTCAGCGCAAGGCAAAGCGCTAGCCTAAGCAAAGCCAGGCGCACGATATTATAAAAATAAAAAATAAAAAAATTATAGCATTAATATATTGCAAAATCTAAAATCAAGAAGTAAAATTATCAATCAAATTTCAATTATAAAAAATAGAACACACTCCGTTGTCGCATGTGAGCCAATAAATGAAAAGAATTAACTAGTAAAATTAAGTTAAAGTCTAAAACCCTAATAAACAATTAAACAAATAAATAATAATTAAATTCAATCAATCAAGAATCCAAATTAACCATTCCAAAACCCAAAATAAAAAATTTTAAACATCCACAAACAAAGAGCAAACAAACCGGGAACCCTAATAACATCAACTTAGTGGGAAAAAAGAGAAAATTAGATTAAAATTAAAAAAAAAAAAATCCAAATTAGTTTGTTTGTTTTTTTGGTCAAGCATAAACAATTAAGCACTTACCTGTTAAACAATAAATAAATAAATAATAAACAGTAACACGAAGTGCTTACCTGCGACGAAATGGAGAAGATTCAAAGGAGAAGAACAAAGGAAGAGGAAAAGGAAGAAAGGATTTAGAGAAGAAATTCGAAGGAGAATAAGGTTCGAAATGGTATGGTCACGAAGAAGACTACCTACGAAATCGTCTACTCGAGAATCGAAGGAGAAACCTTCGAAATGGAAAAGATTCGAAGTCGAATGAGAAGAAGACTCACCTGCGATGTGCGACTACTGCTCAAAAATCAAAGATTCGAAGTTGAAGGAGAAGACATTCACTTGCGATATGCGATTTCTGCTCAAGAATCGAAGATTCGAAGTTGAAGAAGAAGAAAACTCACCTACGATGTGCGATTTCTACTCAAGAATCGAAGATTAGCGATGTGCGATGTCTGCGATACTCTCCAAAGTCGAAGAAGAAGAATTCTAAAGAATGCTCCGATGTGCGAACTAGGAAAAGGCTTGATTTTTTTTTAATTACAACTGCAATCTAGGTCATCTCATGTAAGGCGCGCCCCAGGCTCAAAAGGCGCGAGCCTTAAACAAGGCTCGCGCCTTTTACTGGGTGAGGCGCAGCAACAGCGCCTTGCTACGCCCTGCGCCTAGGCGCTCTTGCTAGGCACACTTTTGACAAAAGTGAATGAGTACCTTATCATACTTGAGAGTGGACAGAGACATCGCCAAATAAACTTTGTCCTTACTAAAACGAGTGATCATTTGATATGTAAGAACTATAAAAACAATACCCGAAGAAAATATTCATACCCCAAACAGATGATGGTAATCGATTTAAAGTTTCAGGGATGTAAGTGGGAGTTTAAGATAAGTAAGCATGTAAAGATACATTGGAGAGATCTATGAGATAAAAAGACGAAATTGTGTATGGACATAATTAGCAATGAGGAGTTATGGAAGAGACATGATGAAGCGAACAAAATGTCGGGTGATATGGCGAGTTGTATTAAAGAGATAGCAAGAGAAGTTTTAAGAGTATGTAGAGGAAAGGGACCAAAATATAAAGAAAGTTGGTGGTGGAATGAGGACATACAAAAAACCGTTCGTGAGAAGAAAACAACTTACAGAAAATGGCAAAAATGTAAAGTAGTGAGAATTTGGAAAAGTATAAACATGCAAAAAAAATGAGGAAGAAAAGAAATTAAAGAACCAAAATTTAGGGCATATGATAATTTATATCAACAATTAGACAAAAAAGCTAGAGAGATGGATATATTTAAACTCGCTAGGACACATAAACGAAATATTAGAGATATATGAAGTGTCGGATGCATCAAAGAGGTTGATGAAAAGGTCCTGGTGAATTATGAGGAGATTATGGAATGAAAATTATAGAACAATGAAGAAATTATTTTATAGTACATTTAATGAGAACAAAGTAGGAGAATCTAGATTAGAGTTGCCTATTTTATCTTTAGATAGGATTTATGGATTTTATTGAAGAATAAGGGTTTCAGAAGTTAAAATAGCACTAAGGAATATGAGGATTGGAAAAGCAATAGAGTCAGATAAGATCCCTATAGAAGTGTGGAACCGTTTGGAAGATCTTAGGATAGATTGAATGACTATACTTTTCAATGACATTTTGAGGACTAAGAAAATGACTGATTACTAGAGGAGAGGCATCTTAGTACCCATCTATAAAAATAAAAAGGATTTTCGAAGTTACACAAACTATTGGGGCATAAAACTTATGAGTCATAAAGTTAGAGTATAGAATAAGACATGAAAAGAGCATACAAGAGAACCAATTTGGATTTATGCCTAATCGACCAACAACTGAAGATATTTATTTACTCAAGAGATTAATGGAGAAATATAGAGAAAAGAAGAAAGATTTACATATGGTATTTGTGTATCTGGAAAAGTCTTATGATCGTGTACTCAGAAAAATTTTGTGGTGGGTGTTAAAAAATAAACAGGTACCCAATGTGTATATTCTATATTGATGTAATTAAGGAAATATATGAAGGTATAGTTATTATTGTTCGAACAGGAGAAGGCAATACTTGTGTCATTTCTTATTACCAGTAATAGATGAGCTCACAAAAACATATTCAAGATGAGATGCATTGGAGTATGTTGTTTGCGAATGACATAGTATTAGTTGATGAAAATAGAATAGGTCATACTACTAAGTTAAAAAGATGCAAAGAAGCCTTACAGTCTAAAAGTTTGAAGGTTAGCAATAACAAGACGAAATACATGCATTTCAATTTTAGTTATACCCGAAAATATGATGGTGCAGTCAAATTGGAGATCAAAAGGTTTTAAGATTGATTATTTTAGATATTCAAGTTCAATGACTCAAGGTAATGGCAAAATCGAGGAAAAAATATAAATCATAGAGTCAAGGTAGAATGGTTAAAGTGGAGCAATGCAGTTGGAGGAATATTTGATTGTAAGATAATGTTGAAACTCAAAAAGAAAATTCTACAAAACTGCAATAAAATTTGTGAGTCCGTATAGTTCAGAATGTTGAACGGTAAACATAAAACATTTCTAGAAAATTAATGTGACAGAGATAAGAATGCTACATTGAATGAGTGAAAAACTTGAATGAATAAAATTAAGAAAGAAACTATTGCATAGAATAAGAAAAGATGATAGAAAATCGTTTACAATGATTTGGACATATACATAGAATACCCATAGAAACACCAATATGAAAATACGCTTTAGTTCAAGTGTGGGGCTATTAAAGGAAGAAGTGGGCCTAAAAAACTTAGGACAAGACATCAGAATTAATTTGATGGCATTAAACTTGTCTGAGAGAATGGCCCTTGATCAATCACTATGATATAAACGGATTCATGTAGCTGACCCTAATTAAGTGAGACAAAAGATTAGTTGTTATTGTAACTAAGGAAACAAAAGCCTGTGTCGAACCTAGGCTACATGAATACGATCGCGTTGTCCAAAACATTCAAGGGGAGCAATCGAATCATTCTTAATTTTCTCATACCAAATTTTCTAAGGTCTACCCTTCCTCTTCAAGCACCTTCTACTTGAATTAAATCACATTTTTGAAATAGTGCATCGTCATGCTTTTTATGCACATATTCAAAGCATTGTGAATGATTTTCTCTATCTTATTGTTAATGAGTCTTATTCTTAACACCTCCCTAATGATTTCATTCTTAACTTTTTCCAACTTTATTAAACTACTCATCCACCTTAACATTCTTTTCTCCACTACACCTACTTTCTCAGCATGTTTCTCGTTTACCTCCCAACATTTAGAACCACAAAGAATCTCAAGTAATAATGCAATTTTAAAAAATTTCTTTTAAATTTCAATTGTATCCAACACTCACAAATCACTCAACTGTATTTCTTCACTTTAACCATCATGACTTAAATTTATGCAAAATGTCCTGGATTTCTCCGTTCTCCTAAATTATATAACCCAAGTATCTAAAACAATCAACCTTGGGACCACCAGATCTCAAACTTTGTAAAGTATTTTTTATTGATTGAACAAAAAATACTTTCATTAAATTTTAAAACAAAAATCATAAGTATGTTTGATAAAAATAGAGATGATGTCTTTTTGCTATCCATATAAATGATCTCTTAACCCAAAATGATTTCGTGAAAGGTTAAAGAAAATTTGGGTGAAGAAGTCCTACTCTCTTGTGAGCACAATTTGGGTGAAGAAGTCTTACTCTCTTCAAATATAAAAATCTAAAAAAATGAAAAGAAACTAATTTTGCTTCAAAAAAAAGTTTTTCCTACTTTCAAAAAATACTTTACAACAACAAAATCTATATCCCACCTAAGCAGGTAGGCTACAAGAATCCGCTCATCTCTTGCTCAGTGTTACTAGGCTTGCCTCTCACTCTCTTGTGAGCACAATCTACTTGAATTAATCCACATTTTACAATCGACTCTTCAAGTCAAATATTCATATGTCCAAAATCATTTTAAACGATTTTCTCTTATCCTATACTCAGTCTCTAATAATTTTATTCCTAATTTTATCAATTCTTGTCTAATTACTCGTACAATTTTAAGGGTGCGCTTAGATAAGCGATTTGATGAATCATGGGAACTTAATATTCAGAATTTCCAATACCAGCATTTATAAATTCTTTGTTAACTTCTGACTTCCTCTATTTTCTTTTTTTTCTTTTTTTTTGGAGGGGGGGGGGGAGAGGAGAGGGAGGAAAACGTTCTCATTAAGAAAAAAAATAGATCTACTTCTCCAAGAGAGGGAGACAGAAAGAAGAGTTTCAAATCTGGTCGATGGCATCGACCTCAAATCTGGCAACGGCTATCACCAGACCAAAATCCCATGCAATTCCGTAAGCTCCACTTTCGGGCCCACTGCAACACCCGATCGAACAGTGTCTCGGGCCAAGTCAGAGCTCAATCTGAACCAGCTATTCAACAACTCCAATAGCTTCTCCTTTCAACCTCTGATTCGGTCAAAATTCAAAAGCAAAGAAATTGAAACCGGTGGAAACACAACCAGATTTGAAAGAAATTGAAACATTGAAACACCCCCTCAAAAACTCGACAATCTCAAAAAAAAAATAGTTAGAAAAATCTTCGCCTACAGATTAAGATCTTCATACTCTCCTGCAACTTGTCGCAAACGAAGCTCTATTTGAGGTCAATTTTGTTAGAGTTGTGAGCCTCGATAAAAATAAAAGTTTGATGTCCTCTTTTTGGGTGGCAGAGGAATAAAGATAAAGATAAAAGGAATAAAGATAGATCCTGTGTCATTTTGGAAGCTCATGACTCATGTTTAACAATCTACATTAGTTTCATAATCAAGATCTTATCACTGTCAACACAAAATAGTGATGTCGAATTCAACTTTCAACATACATATTAAATTCAGTATCACTTTGAAGCTCAACATCCCACTATCGCTAATCCGAGTCCATTTGACCCACAATGCTTCAATAATTTGTGTTATGGATTGTTTACGTATTAAAATGTAAATGCTATTAAATAGGTAATTGTTTCCATTTTTCGGCCATAAATGTGTAATCACACCATTCCCAATTTACTAGTATAGACAGGCATACCAATCTGAATATTATGGAAGGATTGGAATATAACTATCAAAACACAAGGTTTTTTTTTCTAAATTTCCTCTACATTTCGGGTTTTGCCACCAAGCAAACCCTAAAGTATAATATTGAAAGTAAGCATTGTGAAAATTGTTCTATAAATTATTTTTGAGTTGTGTTGTCAAAATAGTAGTTAAAGTTTATTTTTCTAACAAAAACAGAAATTGTTAATGTTAAAACTTCTTCTAATTTCATCAACTAATACTATGTCATCCACATATAAACAACATACTCCTAAATGTGTTTTGTAAGTTGATCCATCCTCACTACAAAAATAGAAAACGACTTAAAGGCGATCCTTGTGTATTAAGTGGAAAGGCCCCAGTATCGCTTCCTATTGTCCTAACACTAATGACTATATCTTGATCCTTGACACAAATCCTTGATCAGGATAGTGTAAATATTGGAAACTTAATTCTTCTCTAAAATCCACCAAAATGCTTAAACAAATCATATGTTTTTTAAGAGTCCACAAAAAACAAATATAATTCTTTCTCCATCAATTGCTGAATAAATACATAGTCTTTTATGCTGACCAGCTGGGCATATATGCAAACTGATTCTCTTTTATGCTAGTCTCGTGACTCCTTATATCACTTTTTCCTAAAGTTTAATGTTCGTTCCATAATTCATCTTTCATTAAAACCTTTTGTTCCCCAGCCTTTGATGCATCTAACGCGTCCAAAATATATATTCTTCCTTTCACATCTCTTAGCAAACTTGTAATATCCCATGTTCTCCATCTTATGTTTCCAACTTCTGATACAAATCATCATGAGCCTTAATCTTAGATTCCTTAATGGCTCTTCTTTCCCCTTTTTTGCCCATTTGTGCTTCTCCAGACTCTCAATGCTCCAACACTTATCTCTTGTCCAAAATCCACCACCAACTCCAAGCCCTCACGACATTTTTAATTTTAGGTAGTTTTTCGCTTAAAAGAAAAAGAAGCAAATAATCAAATGGCGCCCAATGTACTGAAATATTTATTCCTAATGAAGGAAATTCATTATATGTCCCGATAATTCTTAACAAAGAAAGAAAAGAGAAACCCATCAATCAATAAACTAAATCGCAAATATCAAGCAACGCTATTTTCTATTGTTCAAGAATGCTTAGTTCCTATGTTGCATCACACTTGATCTCATATCGAGGAAGATCAAGAAATAAAGAACCACAAAGCAGAAAAATCTAAGTCCGTTCATAGTCCACCTCAAGAAAGAGTTAGCATCAAACTATTCAAAAATTATAATCAATATTCTCAGCTTTGTATAGGCGCAGTAACAAAACTTTAATACCTGACATATTATTCTGAGTTCGAAAGCTTAAATTTTGATATTGATTTTCTTCTTTGGTTTGTGCCATCACATTTTCACTTAAATCAAAAACATTTACTAATCATACAATTTCAACACTAGCGCAAGACTCTTCGATGTTCCATGCCTACACTATACAATCGATTCTGATAAAGTCATAAACTATACAAAGGAAAGTGCAAACCGAGCGCAAGTTCTATGTCCGCGGAAATAGAACAACCGCTTAAGAATAAAGAAACAGAATTTACATTTGTTCAGGATCGTTTCTTTGTGGATTCTTATAGCAAAACTTTAGTAAATGAGTCTCAGATCATTTCGTCCAAAAAGAGTACCTCCAAATCAATGAATCCACCTGAAGTGCTGTTTAGTTGAATCATTATAATCCGACCATGCATTTTATTCCAAAGTTCGATAAAGTTGTTCTGAATCTCCTAGTATTTTATTCAAGAGTTCGATTTAATTAGAGAAAATTCTACCAGGACCTACCCAATATTATTAAATCCATACAACTAACTATCATAATAGTAGAAAATCACCAAAGAAATAGTGGATATAACGGTGACATTTTTAAATTTCAACTCCTAAGAAAACCAGTAATTAAGGAAACACAAAACTAAGAACATACAAGTTCACCAATAAAATAGGCTTTTGCGTTAACCTTACCACACAAAAATTGCATGTAAACCTTTCTGCTGAAGTTTAAGCCTCTTTGCAATCTGCTTCGCCGAAAAAAAGAGAGGTTGTATTCGAAAGATCTATTATTGAAAAGAATTTCAAACAACAGAAAATTAAATTTAAAACTCAACCTTAATAACTTGAATCAAATGTGATAGGATTTTCAGTTACTCTCAGCTACATAATAACATTGTAAGAGGTTTTCCAAACTTTATTCGCCAAAAATAATAATAGACCGAATGATCAGAGAGAGAGAACTCTCAGGGTGCGACTGAGGAAAATAGGACAGAGAAAGAAATAGAGTGGAAAACAGCAAGCGAACTATTATAACCTTGATTTGGATAAAATAACTTTGCTGGAAAAACTATGTTAAGGACAACAGAAAGAAATAGAGTGGAAAACAGCAAGCGAACTATTATAACCTAGATTTGGATAAAATAACTTTGCTGGAAAAACTATGTTAAGGACATCAATGGCGTAGTAGAGAAATGAAGAATAACCCCGTCATCTGTAATTCTGGACTGAACATAGTTCATTAACTTAATAAACAATAAGTTGGCGTGTATTACAAAAGAGAGGTGAGTTTTAAACCTTTGCTTGGCAATGTCAACATCATGAGGTGAAAAGTGGGAGAAAAGTTATGATATATTTTAATTACGGACTTACGGTACTAGTTTTAGAATGCAAAATTTAGGAATTTTCTCGCCACAATTAGTTGGGGGGCAAGTGAAAAGTAAATTTATAAAATACCAGCAGCATGGAAAAAAGGAGTCCCATTGCACATCCCTAAAGGGGAAAGAACATCAAATGGTTAATTAGCAAAGACTGGAATTTAGTCCACGGAATTCTTGGAGAAGCTAAATGTAGTGCACTCTTTACATTTTTCTGTCATTGTCTTTTTTGACTTCTACTAGGCAAGACAGTAAAATCACTTCCAATGAAAAAAAATTCTACTTGCTTCAAGTGTAGGTGGCCATGAGAAATCCAAATGTAATTGAGATACCAAATCTAAAGTGTAACTTCTCCCTCCCCTTATATACGTGAATGTCAATTTGTTCGCATCTATTATCCAGTAAAGCAATATCGCATATTAATTTGAAGTGTTGTTGGGGGAGGTGGTTGGTTACTTAGACTGCTGGCGTTTTGTTCTAGCAGTTTGTCCTTCTTTATGCCTCCTTTGGGTGCTAATAAAATATCGGTCATCCAATAAACCGTTGAAGTCAAAATTTTTATGACCCAGATTCATCCCAAGAGTCAAGTATACTAAATTTACCGCTTAAGTTAGTAGCTAGTTCCATCACTTATCTCACAAAGAAATGTTGAAGAAAATATAGAAAATAATTTCCAGCGCTCCAGATACGAACTTCTTATTGGGAATCATACATTATCTGTGACAAGCCTCCAAATGTAAATGGATGATATCTAGGGACATTTTCATTAATTCTACATATTTTTATACCTGGAATCAAAATATTACATAACTATCTGAGTATGACTATAATTAGAACATCACATGCGCACTTGATACCTAATTGCTTAACAGTTGGTCCAGAACAACGAAAGCAAATTTTCACCATTTCAAATATTATGGGATTTCACTTGGAAAAAGATAAGGGCAAACTACATTTTAAACCCTCTAACTATTGACATATTTCTAAGTAGTCCTAAGTTTATGCATTTCATTTTAAACCCTCAACGTATGAACATTGTTTTAAAATACCCTTCTGTTAGAAATTTCATCTAAAATAACAGAATTTGAGGGCAAAATAGTAATTTTCTATTTTTTTAAATCAATTTTCTATTTTTTTCTTTTTCTTCCGCCTTCTTCATATCACCAACCTCTCTCTCTCTCTCTTCCCACCACCTTCTTCCGCCGCCACCCACCGACGCAACCACCACCCCGTCGGCGGCATTGATGGCGGCGGGGTGGTGGTTGCGTCGGTGGTGGCGGAAGAAGGTGGAGAAGAGAGAGAGAGGGGTTCGGTGAAGAGAGAGAGACCGAGAGAGAGAAAGGTTGGTGACATGAAGAAGGACGAAGAAAAAATTAAAAAAAAAATAGAAAATTGATTAAAAAAGGAAAATTACTATTTTGTTCACAAATTTTGTTAAGTTTGGATGGAATTTCAAATAGAAGGGTCTTTTAAAAGTGTGTTCATACGTAGAAGGTTTAAAATAAAACACATAAATTTAGGACGACTACTTAGAAATATGTCAATAATTAGAGGGTTTCAAATATATTTTGCCTAAAACAAAATGTTCCAAACTAATGGACTCGGGCCCATAACCATGGGAGGTTCCAATGCACGAAATCTCGTGCACTTACCAATGAGGACCCATCAATTAGTATTACACAGAAGAAATCACTTGTCAAAAAATAATCAATTGCTTAACAATTCTGTATATTCTACAGCAAATGCAGAAAAGCATATTTAACAAATTGCATTAAGCATATATGAGTCGGGCCAATATAAAATAGCTAAATATTATATAGGAACAAAGGATAACTGCATAGACACCCGAAAAATTCAATCCTTGTCGTCAGCCACAACCGTAACCAATCTTCTATATACAACAATTAAGCCTTTGTCCCACTTAAATAGGGTCGGCTACATGAATCCATCTACGCCATAGTGATCGATCAAAAGTCATCCCCTCAACCAGGTTTAATGCCCTCAAATCAATTGAAAAAGTCTCGTCCAAGTCGTCCTAGGTCTACCTATCCCTCTAGCAGCCTCCCTGCACTTAAACTAAATCACATTCTCTCACTAGTACTTCTATAGATCTTCTATGCACATATTCAAACCATTATAAATGACTCTCTCATCCTCTCTTTGATGGTGTTATTCCTCAATTCTCTCTAATAATTTCATTTTTAATTTTATCTATTCTCGTCTTCCCACTCATCCAATGTAGTATCCTCATTTCTGTCACATCAATTTTCTAGACATGCTTCATGTTTACCCGCCCAACATTCTGAACCATACAGAATCGTTGGTCTTATTGCATTCTTGTAAAATTTTCCTTTGAATTTCAATGGTATCCGACCATTACATATCACCCCAACTGCATTTCTTCATTTTAACCATTTTACCTTGACTCTATAAGTAATAGAGTCCTCTATTTAGTCATTGCCCTAAATCATTGAACTTAACTATCTAAAATGATCAACCATTGGAGCCTCTTGATCTCGAATTGTGATCGCACCATCATCTCTTCGAGCATTATTAAAATTACAATGCATATATTACGTCTTACTTCTACTAACCTTCTAACATTTAGACTCTAAGACTTCTCTCCATCTTTCTAACTTGGCATTAAGACCTATTTTATTTTCATCAACTAGTACCATGTCATCCACAAACAACATACTCCAAATTACCCCATCTTAAATGTATTTTGTGAGTTCATCCATCAGTAGAACGAATAGGTAAGGACTTACACATGATTCTTGATGTAAGCCTATATAATATTTTATTTTCATCAACTAGTACCATGTCATCCACAAACAACATACTCCAAGTTATCCCATCTTAAATATATTTTGTGAGCTCATCCATCACTAGAACGAATAGGTAAGGACTTACACATGATTCTTGACGTAAGAATATATAATGGGAAATGCACAAGTATCGCATCTCCCTGTTCGAACACTAGTGACTATACATTCATTCATATTCTTAACTACTTCAATATACTTTATACACATTGGATACCTACTTATTTTCTGGCACCCAGCATAGAACTTCTCTTGGTACCCAGCTTTTTACAGGTCCACAAATACCATATGTAAATCTTTCTTTTTTTATTTATATTTCTCCATTAATCTCCTGAGTAAATAGATAATTTCAGTAATTGTTCGGTTGGGCATAAATCCAAATTAGTTTTCTTCTATACTCGTTTCATGTCGTATTTTATATTCTATCACTCTCTCTCAAAGTTTCATAACATGACTCATAAATTTTATACCCCGATAGTTCGTGCAAATTTGAACATCCCCCTTATTTTTATAGATGGGCACTAAGATATTCTTCCTCCACTTTTCCACACCTATATAGAAATCTCGTCTTTTTCCAATCCTCATCTTCCTTAATGTTATTCTAACTTCCTAAACTTTAATTCTTCTATGAAACCTATAAATCCTATTTGAAGATAAACTAGGCAAACTCTAATCCAGATTCCCCAGAGTTGTTTTCATTAAATAAACTATAAAAAATTCTACATCGTTCCATAATCTGGTCATCCCCAAGACCTTTTCATCAGTGTCTTTGATGCATCTGACACTCCCTATATCTCTAGTCTTTTGTTCACGTCGCATAGCGAGTTTAAATATATCCCTCTCTCCAACTTTTGTATCTAACTTTTGATACAACCAATCTTCTATACCAAAAGATAAAACTCAAGACCTTCCATAGTATAATTTTCATATTACTTTCAAATCATAAAATACTAAAATTTATATTCTCAGCGAGCAGAAAAAAAACTATTCCTTATCAATAAAAATTGGACATTATTCATATTCGTCATTTGTTTCATGGAAAACCACTAGCTTTAAGAAGAGGATCCACATCTGATGGAAGCAGAATCCAGAATATTTTTAAATACAACAATCAGATGCACCTATTTTGGATTTTCTACGAGGGTTAGACACCCCTTCGCTCAAACAAACAAATAAGTTGCAAATACCACCCTTGCTAATTTATGCTATATCTATAAAACTACATGAATTGTTGGTCGAGACGGTTGTTTTCTTGGAATGATATTGTTTCGTTCTAGCAGTAAGGCCATTGCTTCCCATGTTTCGGCACTAAAAAAATTTTCTTCAATCCAAAAAATAAGTAATGGGCATCCAATAAAGCTTTGAAGTTACATTTTTTATGACCTCTCAATCCTCCCAAGATTAATGCACACTAATTTAATATCTTAATTTAGTAGATAGATCCATCATTCTTACAAAGAAAGGTTGGGGGAAATAGAGAAAATAGTTCTCCAGTTCTCCAGCATGAACTTCTTACTGGGAAGCGTTCATTATCTGTGACAAACCTCCGAAAGTAAATTGATGATATCTATAGGTTTTTCATTAAACCTACATATTTTCTACCTCATATTCTACATCTGACTATCTGGGTATAACTCTACAATCAGAACATCGCATAAACTATCTGAGTTTGACCAAGTGCAAAAACCTACATATTTTCTACCTCATATTCTACATCTGACTATCTGAGTATAACTCTACAATCAGAACATCGCATAAACTATCTGAGTTTGACCAAGTGCAAGTGCATACCTAATTGCTAAACAATTGCATATTCTACTTCAAATGCGGAAAGGCTTAGTTAACAAATCACATTCAACATCTAGTTAGTGTAACAACTGTGAGTAAGACAATTCCTTCCTATTTATTTATTTTTTTAGGGATAATTAGCAAATCCTCCTAATTATATCAGCAAATTTGTTTTAACCTATTTAAAATTGAAATTGAAAACCAATCCCTCGCTGGAGTTTTAAAGTGAGATTCAGTCCTACTAGTTAATTAATTAGACTTTTGTGTCCTAGATATCAATCACACTCAAATCTTTAAAAAAAAAAATTGGATTCACTTCTGTGTCCGCAAAGGTGAACGAGTGTCCCCTTCATCCGTTGCTGCATTAAGGCAGTTTTTGAGCATTTTTGCTAATGGGAACCTGAACTTCTATTAAATGAACCACATATAACTGTTTGAACGATTACGATTCTCAGGGATTAGCAAGAGGCAAAGGAAAGGAATATTTTAGAGCCACGCCGAGGCTTGTGCCTTGTCCCAATGTTGTGCCCGTCTTACGTTAAAAAGACAGCAGAAGTGTTTGGCCATCCCCTACTTTTGGCTAGTTAAAGCAGCCTGATGAAAGTTACTGAACAAAATTAAAGGAACAACCATTCGGAAAATAGAACAAAGGCCTCTTAAATCGATTTTCTGCGATGTGCAATAATGTTGGGGAATTCTTTAAATTTCATTAGTTTGGCAAGTTCCACTAATTTCGCAAATTCCACTAATTTTCCTGTGCTATAGTCGGCGTATTTCTGGAATAAATTCCACTGGTTTTCGTAGATTCCACTATTTTTCATAATTCCACTAGTTTTCATCCCAGGGGCATTTTCAGAATAAATTCTACTACCTTTTGTAAATTCCACTTACTTTTTAAGTTCACTAGTTTACATCTCATGGGATTTTCGGAACAAGTTCTACTAAATTAATAAATTCAATTGATTTTTATAAATACTATTATTTCAAAAATTCCACTAGTTTTCATTGCAGTAATATTTTTTAAATAAATTCCAGTGATTTTCATAAACTCCACTAATGTTTAAACTTTCCCTTGTTTTCATTGCAGGGGTAATTTTTTGAAATAATTCCACAGGTTCCCATAAATAATACAAATTTTGCAATTTCCACTAGTTTTCATTACAGGGAAATTTTTGGAATAAATTCCACCGGTTTTCATAAATTCCACTAAATTTCAACGAGGTTATTTTAGGAAAAGTTTCACCAATTCAATAAATTCATAATTTTCGAAATTCAGAAATTCCACTAGGTTTGAACTTTTTATGACAGGGTACTTTCAGCATAAAAATAGAGTAGGACTAAAGCATAAATGTACTGACGTTTGAGATATTTTCACCATTATGGTACTTATAAGGACACAGCCATCAAGAAACCCATTTTTTGATCCCCCGGCCAACCCCTACTGACTTCTTCCCTCCCCACCACCAAACAAAGTGCGGGTAATGTTGGGCCAAAGCCCTTGGTCCAGTTTCAGTACCTACCTATCAAGGGAAATTCTACATCATGATAAATAAAAATTCCAAAATTTCAGTATCAAACTATACTAACTCTCGTTGGTCAAATCATCTTGTTCATAGTTCCATTGGTAGGACAACCATGGGATAGAAGAAGGAAACCGAGGCAAAACTTATAATTACATGCCCACATCTAACTTGAAAGATTTGAGCAACAATAAAGAACTCTTCGCTCCACTTCGGAAAGGAATAGACTGAGAAACAAGATGATCTTGTAACTTCAAGAAGACATCATAGTTATTCATATTAATTATTGATGGTATCATGAGCATGAAAAAAGAGAGCTGGTTTTTGCATCTAAGAGAAAAAAATGATGGAACCCAAAAAAACAGTATCAAACATACAAAAAATCTATCTTTAAGATCTTCGTTCGGAAGTTTCTCACCGTCAAATGCTCATAGAAATAGCAAAAAAAAAAATGACCACACACACTAACAGTGGCAAAAAACTTGTGTGGTAAGGAACTAAGATGGACAGCTTTAAAAAAAATGAAACTGAAGCAGCAAAACGAAGTAAAAAGGTTAAGAAAATATTAGACGAAGAAAACAAAGACGGACAGCTTTTTTAAAATGAAACTTAGGCAGCCAAGTGAAGCAAAAAAGGTAAAGAACATAATATAAGCTTGCCCTAGCAAAATACATCAGGCACCTAGGGAGAACTCCATCTTGTAGACTTGATGAGGCAAAAACACTAGGCATTCAAATTAACTAAAAATTTGCCACAAATCAAACTATCAATGGAATAGAAACCATATATGATCATTTCCTATCCAACATATGGTGAACACCATGGAATTTCCTCCTTTTTGGTCCAACATAAATCCACCAACCAACTAAAAATACCCACAGCCATTCAGGGATTTAAAAATTCACTTATCACATTTTCCTTCAACTATTAATCAGTCTGATTTCCTGATACAATCACAAGTTCAATCTTAGCTTAAGGCCCCCAAAAAATTCATTATTCATCTAAAAGGAATCAGCTAGACAAAGGTATAGCAGTATACACAAATAAAATCAGCAGATTCCCTAAACACAGGATTTTTTTTAAGATTCAAGCTTGCTAGAGCAATTTAACCATCTCACCTGGGCAAGAATCATATTTTCCACACAGTTAACTTATGAATTGCTGAATAATCTAAAACTGCAATACCGCTTCAGAAAATGCTAATTTGACATAAAACCATCTCATAGTGAAATATTGATTTAAAAATCATGAACAAAACAACTTAACTGCCACAGATACTTCAGATCCAAAAACCATCTTCAACAACAAGGCAGCAACCTGAAATGACGAAACCAGCATAACCACTCCAGAAGCAAAGAAAAGACATGGAAGGATGAATCACCTATGCGGCTAAATGTAGAAATACCAAATCCTATTTTAGCCGAACACAAGAAAAAAGACCACTTTAGTCCATCTCCTAGTATACCATCATCTCCTAAGGCTTATTGATGCGAGCCTCAAAACCAGCAATTCTTGACTTGCTTGCTTCCTCAACTGTTGTGTGATCATTTGCCGGTCTACAGGATGAAACCACAGGGGTAAGGGTCAGAACAACAAAATTCAGCAACGAAATCTTGGTAACTTACTTCAGTTTCTTAGCGTTCTGCTTCTTGATGCTAATAACCATATCCATTGCCATCTTCTGATGTTCCCGAGTCTGTGCATGCAGATCTAAACCCTCCACAGATTCACAATCAACTCTACAAATGCGACACCATCCCATGCTTATGGGTTTTCTCTTTCTTGATCTATCAAAGGAATCTGTTCCACCCTGTAAAATCCAACGCAACCATTTTAGCTTCACAAGAAGACATCGATAAGTAAAACTATAATACATGAAACTAAAGAAACACTGTAAGGAGCAGAATCATCTAATAAGATGTTGATGGCTTACAGCATAAAATCCACCATCATTTTGAAATCCCGGGAGAGAATAACTACTTCTAAAGCCAGGTTCACCAAGACGTGGTCGATTAGCATTATTGCCCCCGAATGGCTCACCAAAAGGTGGACGAGGAGGGAAGTTCCCAGGACCAGCCATGTCTCCCATCCTAGTATTACCAAGGAAGGCACCAACCTCAGTTCCCTCTCCAAAATGCAAATGGCCACGTAAATTACGAGGACCCATCATTTCACCTCTATGTAGATGGCTAGGTAGGTTATCTTGTCCCATTGGATCACCACTCCTCAAGTGAGTGACAGGACCAGATCCAACATGCTCTCCCATTCGGTTCCCAGGACCACCATCAAATTCGCCTCTACGTGAGTGTCCTGGGAAAATTGGAAACCTATTCTCATTGAACGACATGCCACCTGAATCTGAAGGCGGGCCAAAAGATCTGGATCCTTCAAATAAATGCGGTTCCCTACCATCGTTATCATTGAAACCGAACTGACCACGCGAGACACCAGGACCAGCTCCACTTCCACGGGATGCAATGCCAACAAATTCCCTGCCCGGGCTTTGAGGATTTAAACGTTCCATTCCATGCTGAGCAAACCCAGGAACCGGTCCAGGAAAAGGTGGACGCATATGAGTAGAACCTCCTCTTCCTCTCTCATCATCATGAGGGCCAACAGGCAGTCCTCTTTCTCCAGCATCATTAGGAAGAAAATTACCAGCAGAATGATATGGAGGCAAGAACCTTGAAGGAGCCCCGCCAGCATCATAGTTGAAACCACTGGGTGCATTGTCAAAAGGCCTTGGTGCTGCATCAACATGAAAACCCTATAATTGTGCCTTGAGGAAAATAACTGTCTCAAAAATGGGAGCAGGTTAAGCACAAAAATAAGAAAAGACCAGGAAAGTTGTTTGAGATCATTTAAACTCACCTTGGCGGCGACTATGGTCAACTGGGAAAGGATCCAAACGCTCCTCTGCAAAAGGCTTGAACCTTTCATCTCGCAACCCTGGGGCAGAAGATGAGTTCATTAGTGGTGCCCCGTTCACCGTCATTGCATTTGCGCCAATACCAGAAGCATGCCCAAATGAACCCCTATCCATAGATCCCGGCACATGAGGTTCCAGTTGTCTGCCCTCAAAATGGTGTGGCCTCTGATCTCGAAACAGTTCAGTTTCCACCTTGGCAGTCTGCAGACCTTCAGGACCATGTGGTGGACCTCTACCCATTATTCCTCCCGGTGGATCCATTGATCCAGCAGGTGGTGGTCCTAGAGGAGGCCCGGATAGAGGTCCATAGCTCCTGTTTGGAGGACCAAAATGACTGGATCCCCTCCCCAAAGGATCCATGGAGCCTGCACCACGGTACCCACCAACAGGCATGTCGAGATGATTAGAGCCATGATTCTGCATCGGGCCTGGTGATTGGAAGTGTTCACCTTGGTTGATTGCCTGCCCAGACAAAGGCAGGTTTCCAGGTCCCTCAGGCCTTAGCAAAGTGGCATTTGGATGAGGACCTGGCGGAGGCAATGGATGCAACATTGAAGAGGCAGGAGACCTTGGATTATGCATAGGAGGTCCATAATGCATCGGTGGTTGTTGACGTCTTCCCGGATCACTTGTTGGAACAGAAGCCACATTAGCTGTCAAGCCCTTATCAAGCCCACTAGAAACCTTCATGCCCGAGTCCGCCAAATCTTTGGGGAACTTCCCCCTCTGTTCCTCGTTAGTTTCAGCCTGCCGAGAAGAAAAATCATCTGGCTGAGACAGACCCACTTCGCTAGAGGCAACCTTCTCTTCTGAAACTGCATACCGAGCCACTTGTGATGCAGGCGCCAAAGTACTATCAACACCCTCTTCTTTGGCTTTTTGCAAACTGGCAAGCTCGCCAGAAACATCCTTTCCAGCTTGCACATCAGGAACAGTGCCCTCAATCAGTACTTCCCCTGGTTTTATATTATCTTTCTGTTCGACTAAGAATTTTTCTTCGTTAATCGGATCTATTTCAGGTTTAAGAGCTTTTACTTCAGCTGGATCAGCTCCAACACCATTTACATCCTTTTCAGCATTCTTCTGAGAGGGTGATCTAGCAGACATACTCTTCCCAGATATGTGGTCTTCTTGCCTCTCAGGTTCTGCAGACATTTGCATTTGGTTATTGAACCTATTTTCATAGATCTGATTCACTGACTGATTCAAACCATGCTGCACTGGCCTCACTTGAGCCACCACACCACGTGCACCCGCAGATTGAGGAAGGGGCTGTGCTTGTGGTGCGTGGGGTATCATCTGTCTTCCGGTATAATTTTGAGACTGCTGAGGTTGCATTCCATGTGCTACTGCAACATTCTGCTGGGTTTGAGGATAGGCATGAGGACTTTGCTGCATCAACTGTGAGGGACCCTGAGACCGTGACTGAGACTGCATTGGTTGCTGCTGCACAAAATTACCATGTTGATTCAACTGACTTTGAGCTGGGCCTGCAGCTTGCCCTGCAAATGGCTGGTGCTGCTGCATATATTGCTGATGCTGCTGGTTTGACTGCATAACGGGACGCTGCTGAATTGGTTGACTCTGTTGCTGAGGATGAGGATAAATCTGCTGGTGTTGCACAGGAGGAACTTGACCTTGTAAAGGCATCATAGTTGGTTGTTGATTTGGCAGTGGGGCATTAGACTGAGGTGGGCGCACATGAGGAGGAGGTGGAGGAAACTGACCGTGCATAGGAGCTGGGGGTAAAGGACCACCCGAGGGATGCGTATGAACAGGATGTTGTTGTGGGTTCGCCAACTGCATTTGCTGATGTGCCTGAGTTTGTGAGTAGGCATGATAACCTGTCGCTGCATGAGCTGACTGATGTTGAGTCTGAGGTGGAGCATTTGGGATCTGCTGCTGGTTCGGGTGAGAAGGGTACTGGGGAGGGCGAGGGTGAGAAGGATGTTGGGGTTGGGCTTGTAGCTGAACTTGTACATGAGGTTGAGGCTGAGGTTGAGGTTGGAATTGGGGTTGGGGTTGGGGGGGTAGGGGTTGGGGTTGGGTTTGGGGTTGAGAATGGGGCTGGACATTATGCATCTGCAAATGAGACTGCTGGTATGGAGGGACCGGCATGTGTGGCTGTGGAAGAGGCTGAACTTGTGGATGGGGCTGAGCGTTGGGGTAAGGCTGGGGATGAGAGGGTGGATGGCTATGAGGGGGAAGGAGAGGCTGTGATTGAACTTGAGCATTAGGTTGCACCATGGGGTGAAGTTGATGTTGTAGGTTAACTTGAGGCTGATTTTGATGCTGTGGAGCCACTGGAGCTTGGACATGCGGGTGTGGTTGAGTTTGTCCATGCGGTGGAATTTGCAGCTGGGGTTGAGATTGTACCTGCGGCTGTGGTTGGGTTAAAGGAAAGCCTTGCATCTGCGGCTGGGGCTGGGGCTGTGGCTGTGGCGGGGGTGGGGGAGGGGCCTGGGCAAGTGCTGGGGCCATGGCTGGGGGATGACCTTGGGCTTGAGGCTGAGGTTGGGGGTAGACCTGAGGTTGCGGCTGTCCTTGCACTTGTGTAGGATGCTGCTGGTATTGCTGCACAGCCTGTTGTTGATATGGGTAGTATTGTTGGTAAGACTGCTGGTAAGGATCATAACCTGGATATTGCTGATAGTATTGTTGATATTGTTGCTGATACCACTGATCCGGTGTTGCCACAGGAGCTGTGCTAACAGCTTGGGCCTGAGGATTTGTATTTAGCTGACTGGAAGCCTGTACAAGGGGAGGTGGGGCAGCAGTTTGCGAAGTCGTGCCCTGAGAAGTTGATGTGACTGCCTGAGTGGCAATCTGGCCCTGGTCAGCTGCAATAGCTGTGGTACCAGAAGTTGCAGCATCCTGGACACTTTCCGCTGCCTGCGGTGCTTGAGGATTTGCACCCTATCATCCAAAAGCACAAGTAAGAACCAATACCACAAACGAAATGGCAACATTATATTCAAATGCAACATGCACTCACAGGACAAGTCTGGGCATGCTCCTGCACTTGACGATGCACAATCTGGATTCCACATCGGTTGCATACAACTGGAGAATTTCCAAAGGAGCACACTGAACAATGAGAAGTGCACTCAGAAAAAGGGCCCTGCCATGTACATCCACTCCTATGATAGAGACAATGTACTCTCACTTTGCCTATGTTTTCTGCCAGTACTTTGTCAGATTCAATAAGTGGCTGCATGTAGGCCACAAAAAATTTAGAATGGTAAGATAATAAGATCTCAGTGGGGATACAATAAGATAGATATGGAAGAGACTAACCTTGGCATCCACTTCAGTCACCAAATATCCATCATAAGGGCAGGCAGGGTTGGTGTTGACAATATATGTCAAACACGGTTTGCAATATAGATGAGTGCACTGTGTCTGAAGTGCTTCATTTGGGTAAACAAGCGTGCGACAAACAGGACAAAAATACTCTCCGGGGAGAGACTGAATGTTCAAAATGCACTCTATATCAAAACCCATCTTGACTCAGAAGTGCACCTTCAATTGTGGTACATCAAATTTAGAACCTGAGAAATGGAAGATATGAGCTGCATGGGGCAAAGAATATTTCCCATCAAAACAAGAGCCAATGAGTGGCAAAACTTTAACTCCATGAATCTATACGTGAATTTGTAAACAAATAAGAATACCGAATGATATTTTATAAAAGTTAATCAGCCAAAGAGGCAGACTAGTACAAACACTCTGTACTATAGCATAAATGAATTGTCAGGAGAAAAATAAAACACGTGAGAATAAGTTCTTGCTTGGACAAACATGAATTGTAGCCGGCAAATTCACTACTATGTAACCAATTGTAGACCATTTCTTTCTT
The DNA here is from genome assembly GCA_016647705.1 of Eucommia ulmoides. Lineage (NCBI taxonomy): Eukaryota > Viridiplantae > Streptophyta > Magnoliopsida > Garryales > Eucommiaceae > Eucommia > Eucommia ulmoides. The sequence goes on from CM028338.1 coordinate 47,912,432, forward strand.
ATCTTTTGGATAATACTCGCAACGCTTGGATTGCGGGTCTCAACTATGTAACATTCAACTTTATGATTTGCAAGATTGGAATTTTTTCTCTATACATCATCGAAATGTCAGCAAAAGAACAAGCTCTCATAAGAAATTCTTAATAACCATCGAAATAAGATTCAAGACAAAGAAGAAAACTGAAATGTAACAGAACTGAAGAATAGCCGAGAGAGATAACTAATACACACAAACTTACAAAAACGAAGTCTCTCACGGTATTCACCAAAAACCTAAAACCCTAAAGAAACTAGAAGAGAAGGAAACAAGAGAGAGAGAGAAAGAGAGAGAGAGAGAGAGAGAGTAGACTAACGTTCACTGGATTGTAAAATAGAGGAACCTGATGAAAGGAAAAAACCACTGAACTCTTAACATCAGTAATCTATACATCTCTCGTTATAACACACAGCATACCTTAGTCTCTCCGCATGCAGTGGGATCGAAGTGGAGATGCGGCGGCGTGGAGTGGAGGTGGAGATCGTAGCTGCGGAGGATGGACGCTGAGAGTAGCGGTCTGGGGCTAGGGTTTCGGTTTTGGAAGAGATTTGTTGGCGGTCACAAGATTGAGGGTCGAGGCAGACAACACGTGATGAGAAAGCGTTGGAGAACGGCTAGTTACACTACGCTGGCAGCTAGAAAGGTTTAAATACAGATTTTACCCTGAACTTTTTCATGTATGTTCTGAGTGGCCCCTATACTTTTACCTGAACTACATGTATTAACCGTTTGACTCGCAATCTGAAAATAATTTTTTATTTTAGAAAAATATTAATTTTGCATAGTAGTTTATTAGACCGTTTTACGAAGTTACAAAGTAAATATTTTGCTCCTTTATTATAATTGTTTATTGGGACGACATATAGTAACAAATGACATAACGAGCAACGTTTCAATTTAGATTTCATTCTAAATTGGTAATCAATCAAAGATAGAAGGACACCTCATGTCTTGATATGTTAAAATTAAGGGGCCAAATAGACCAATTTACAAAATTACGAAGTTTTTTTGTCTATTTTATTGTAACTTATAATTGAGACTCCGTACGTGCCGTACAGTAACAATTGACATTCTTGGCAACATATCATCAATAAATTTTGGTTTTACCGTTTCTAAATCCTATAATAGAATGTTCCTTGATAACTGAATTTACAAAATGACGAAGATTTTGTCCATTTATTGCAACTTATGATTGGGACGCCGGACGTACTGGACAATAACAGTTGACATTCCTGGTAACATATAATAAATAAATTTTGGTTATACTATCTCTAAATCCTAGAATGGAATGTTCCTTGATATCTGAATTTACAGAGTTACAAAGATTTTGTCCATTTATTGCAAATTATTATTAAAACGTCGGACGCACCGTATAGTAACAGACTGTACAATACTAGTTGACATTCTTGCCAATATATGATAAATGAATTTTGGTTATATTATCTCTAAAACCTAGAATCAAATGTTCCTTGATATCAGAATTTACAAAGTTACAAAACTTTTATCCATTTATCGCAACTTATGATTGAGAGGCCGGACACGCCGTACAGTAACAACTGACATTCTTGGCAACAAATCATTAAAAAACTTTGGCTTTATGATCTCTAAATCGTATAATGGAATGTTCCTTGATATCCCAATTAACAAAATTACGAAGATTTTGTCAATTTATAGTTGACATTCTTGGCAACATATCATTAATAATTTTTGGTTTTACTATTTCCAAATCCTACAATGTAATGTTCTTCAGTATCCCAATTTACAAATGTATGAAATTTTTGTCTATTATTGCAATTTATTATTGGGACGCCAAATGCGTCGTATGGTAACAAACCGTATAATGACAGTTGACATTCTCGATAACATGTCATTAATAAAATTTGGTTTTGCTATCTCTAAATCTTAGAATGGAATGTTTCTTGATATCCCAATTTACGAATTAAAAGATGTGGCGAAAACAACAAAATTTGAATCATGAAAATGCGTAAGAATAAAAACAACCTTGTGGTCATAATTGGGGTGAGCATTAGGTTACCTAAATTTTTCTTTGGACTTTTTAAACATTGGGGTGAGCATTAGGCTACCTAAATTTTTCTTTGGACTTTTTAAACATTAGTTGTGACATTTATTATTGATGAGATTTTTTTCCCCTTACAGCTACCAATTTTTTTAATTAAAAGTAACTTTCAAAACATAATAAAATTAATCTAAACTGAAAATTAATTTAGACAAAAGGACCACTTAAGAATTTATGTTTTTTCAATGTTGTAATTTTGATAAGTTAATGTGGGGGGCATTTATCACGGCAGAATATTATGACGTAAGGAATTTGTCCATTTATTACAATTTTTGATTGAGCGTCTGACGCACTGTGTAAAGCCTAATTTTTGCTCATGTATATTTTCAGTTGCATTTTAAAACATTAGAGAAAATAATGGGATTCATTGTATCATTTAAATTTTACTTTAAAATTTTTAGGGATTGTTATGATATTTAAAAATTTAAAATTTGGGAGGGTTAATTTAGTTTGAGTTCTAAAAATATGAGAGAAATAATTGTTATTTTAAAATGTTAATGATAAGGCTATTTAAAAATATGGGATTAATAGTGAATTTTTGCATATACCAGTCAATAAGAATATAAGATTAATTGCCAACACAAATCTCACCTCAAGACACTTTTACACCTCATGTTTCTTTATTTCACACAAAACAATAAGAGAAGGTCGTGCTTATTTTCTAATGCACGGCCAAAAGCTAAGAAGAAGACATCAAAGAAAGGGATGAAGGAGAAAAGTCTAGAGAATTTAGGATTATAGTTCAAATTAAGGTAAGAATTAGTTAAATTTCACTCTATCCTTTTAATTCTATTAATAATTGTTTTTCTTTAACAACATCATTTTTAATGGTTCTTCATGTCCAAGAATCATGCATGAACCTGAAGAAATTTTAATGTAGAAGGCAGAATTAGGGCGTTTCGGTTCGCTTGAATAATTTAATTTAAAATAAAAATTATAAATTTGATTAGAATGATATTTTTAGTAGTTATTTAACTAGTAATATTGTTAATAGTTAGTTAATATTTTTTCTCTATATTTAAATTATTAATTGATAAATTTTATAAGTGTAACCATAGTATTTTTAGTTGTAAAATTAATATTGGATTGAGAAAATAAAACGTTTAATTTTAATAAATTTAATGTAATCAAGAAAATTTGGGAATGAGAAAATTGCATTTTAGTATCACGCATTGCATGTTAGAATTATTTAGTTAAACTATTAGTTTAGACCCTGTTGTTATTAGATTCACAGGCGAGGCCGACCTTGTCAGTGTTACGATAATAGTGAGAAAAAGTAATAGTGCGATTATTGATGTGAGTTTACTGTCTTCTATGTAAATTGTCAAAATATATTTTATTACTAAATTATAAGAAATAAAATATTTATTCAGATGGACGAATTTATAACTTTAGACAGAACAAGTAAAAAGTTGATTATGGAAAAATAATTTTTATTATTCTACTACTATGCCATAGTGTGATCCCGACAGGAGAGCATATCTTGCGAAATATTGTTGGTCTTAACAGGAAGATATGTCCAGTAGGACATTGTTGTGTTGTGATTTGACAGGAAGGCAAGACCTGCAGGTGGTTGTTGTTGTTGTTGTTGACGATGGTGATTATTATCCTAATATGGTGGTTTACACCATGTGTTGGCTCCTATCATTGGAGATATTGAATGGCCCTGACACTGATGACAATCTTAAATAGTTTTACAGGTTACAGTATCTTTATAACACCCGATCATGAGGTGAAACGATTCTATGGTTAGTAGGAAAATATGTGTATAGTATTTTATTATACATCAAAGTAATTTGACTAGTTGATTTAAATGCATTTGTTTTATTGTGATGATAGTTGTGGAATTTTATTTTGGCTCAATGTGTGGCTATATTTATATTATGTTTTGAAGAGTGGTGTTGATATTTATACTTGATCCATAATTTTTTTTTTATATTATGAAGCCAGTACATCGATAAACTATTTTATCTCAGGTACCTCAGCTAGAGACAGATTAATTACTGGCGTTAGGTAGAGTCAAAGGACGTAATGGGTTTAATTTTAGAGGTTGTCAAGACAACTGTTGGGAGTGAGCGGTTGAACTTTTTTTAGTTTTGTTACGAAATAGTCGGTTTAGTATAATTGCTGAATTTTTGAGTTAGTCAGATGACATCAAGTCGACGTCACGCCCGACCTCTGACATTGGAGCCCGAGGTGGGGTGTGACACACCGTATAGTAACATACGGGCATTGTCGACAACATATCATTACTAATACCCTATGAATCTAAGTGAAAATGTGATTATCAACAATGTAATAGTTACATTTAGGGTAGCATTGGGCTAGCCGCATGACAACACTTTTTCGTTTTTTGACTTGTTAAATGTTATCTGTCACATTTTTTATGCTTAGCGATGGTTAAATTTTTGTCAGAACTACATTTTTTTTAATTACTAGAATATCTCAAACTAAGGCCTCCATAAGAAGTATATGTAATTTTAGAATTGGTACTAGTTGAACGTAAGTTTTAGAAGACACTTGCTTTCTCCACATCCGCCAAATTAAAAATGTCATTTTAGCCTTTAAAAGATTTTTCATTTTTTGATCAATAAGAAATAGAGTTGCAACACTTTGTTTAACTTTGCTACGATGAGGGATAGATAAGTTATTGCATTTAAAAATCGACCATAACAAGCGATGACCCTTTGACTACAAGAGGCAAGGAACTTCGCATTCCGTGGTAGTTATTTGGTCTAAGAGGAGACAAGAAGCATGTTGTAATGTAAGAGAAGCAACAAGTTTTAATCGTATAATGAACTGATTAAAATATGTAATTTTATGATTTCGTTACATTTGTCGAATGGATTCTACAAAGTAGGAACAATACTATTGAAGGCCACAACATCAATTATTCCATATTTCTGATGCAAACAAAAATGTATTTATCGCATCAAGTCAATACATGAGTTTCAGCCCTCATGAAATCAATAAGATCATGCATACAAAGGTAATATTAATAGGCAAACCAAATAATGCTATGGATCACTCGGTTATTATTCAGTTATATTACAAGAACAAAATCCAATTGAGATGATACATAATGTATCATCCATACCAGGAATATGACTGTAAATTCAAAAAATGTGGTCGCAAACTTGTGAAAAGTCTTCAGTATAGCATTAGGTAGGTAATAATTGAACAATGATCCTCATGAAATGTCATTCACCCATCTCCGACCTGACAAAATGAAAAAAGATCAATAGGAGATAGATTAAAATTGAAGTAAAAATTGGAATAAAAATAGATGTTTTTTTTTCCTATTATAATGGCATGGAGATGGTCATACCAATGTTCGTGGAAGTAGATTACACCACATTCTTTCTTTATACGTGTTCATAATGACCAATCTATTAAGTCCCACTCCAACTCCTTCATGATAGTCTCTCCCATGTGCATATTCACATGCTTCTCAAATTAAAAACATTCAAGCATCGGTAATCCCATATTTTGGCAAAATAATTGTATCGATTAACTCCATCAAAAAATAATGTGTTTGTCAAAACAAAGTAAACGAAATCCCTGAAAAATAAATAACCAAAAATGAAAAATTGTATTTAGTATATTAATCTAAAGCTTTAAATTCAACTTAAAAAACAAAATATATCATGTAATAACCTTTCAGTTTTTAGGTTGTTTCATTGTAAAGTCGATAAAATAAATGTAATGCTATAGTATGAATACTATTACTTCCTATTGGATGAAAACCAACAATGAAGTCAACCAACTCTCTAAAGTCCTTGATAACTTTTTTAATTCCATTTTTTTATACCTCCTATTTCCCATAAGTCATGAAATAACTATATAAAGTAAATCAATGATTTTATTTTGTTTTATAACAAAGCAAACAAATAAAGTACTAATTTTTTTCATGCATTTCTACAAATTGTTTATCTTTGGTGTGAATAAAATTAACCAATTTAGCTTCATCATACTTTTATAAACGAACACCATTTTTTATGTTCGCATGGCATCCTCCTTGAGATAGTATAATTTCTTTTAAGCCGTTAGCAATGCCCCTAGATTTTACCAAAATAATAATAATAATAAAGTGAACTAAATTGAAAAGAAAAATATACCAAATAAGAGATAAAATTCATATGACTTACTTGAATATATGCTACGGAAGTCATCTTCAATGCTTAATATCTTGATTTTTTGAGATTTGCAATCATCGATTTTACTATACTTCCAACTATCTTATCTTTTTTTTGTCCATTTACGGAAAGATAATGGAGTTTTATCTATGACCAAAATTGATGAAATTTCATTATCTCTAGTCATGCAATGCATGATAATATTCGAATGATTTTTTATTTTTTTTGCTACGTATATTGGGGAAGGGGTTAAACTCTAGATATTTCACAAAGGAAGCTAAATATATATCAACTAAGTTACAAGTTTTGGAATAAATACACAAATGATCAAAAGTCTAAGCATGAAAGCATATTTTGTACCCCTCATAATATTATGAAATTTTTGAAACAAATAATTTTAAGAGAGAGCATCCATTGATTAGCGAGAGAAAAAGTGATTAGTGAGAGAAAAAGTGAACGAGTATGCTATATTTTTATAGAAAGCACAAGATAGGTGGCATGGTATAGAGGGATACACATTCTTAAAACTACATAATTGAGGGTGCAATCATTGGTAAAAAGAAAGGAAGTAAGGCTTATTTATATTTGGATTGAGCCTAGATCTCAAATTAATTTCTACCATACATTTCATTCAAATTAATCTTCACTCTTCAAATAGAGTTTCTTCTATAAAGTTCCTATAAATTTTACAAGATAAGTTAATTTATTAAAAAATATTAAATATTTTGTACTTATAAGACTACTTTGAATTTTGAAATGTAATGTAACATACTTAGTAATTATACTAGTATGTTTTATCCCATTCTAAATGAAACAACAATATATATATATATATATATATATAATTTTATATTATTTGTTTTTATTAAATGATAAAAAGAGAAAATTACTTGAAAAAATAACAAAAACAAAAGAATAAATAACATAAAATTAATAATTAAATTATTCCATGTTTGTAATTCACGATAGATAGAATATGAGAGAGAGAGAAAAAAATGCAAGCCAAATTACTACGAATAAAAAAAATAAAAATAAAATGAATACTCAACAAAGGTTGGAGTCCAATGGGATCTCGTGGATTAAGCCTAAACCCACGATTTTTTTTTTCTTCACTTTCTTTACAACACGTGCATTGCATGTACTTATCAAAAAATTTCATATTATTTTTTTTATCATACATAAAATATTATATAAATGTATCAAATAAAAAGAATAATAACCACAAATTTAAAGTCCACAATTCTTTTTTAATAGTTTTATACTTCTAATATCACCTCAATTTTTCATTTTCTTTTTATATATTAATAGTATTTCAAATTATGGTAGACATCATCATTTGTAAGTATGCACTTCGTGTTAGAGTAAAATTAAATATATGTGCTTATATATTCATTAAATGTGAATTATAAACTATCAAATAAAATTAGGCCAATTAAAGTGATCAATTTAAGTTTTTGTGCCTTAATTAATGTATTATAAAGTGTGGGCATTAATGTGTAGAGACAAACGTAATTTCTATTTTTATGATGGGTTAAAATAGAAAATACGAACAAACGTGATTGTTTTACGAACAGACGCGATTGTTTACGAACAGACACGATTGCTTATAAATAGGGGTCATGATCCTCGAATCACACAATGTTTTTCTATTTTTCTGATACCTATTGTCAGAGAGAAATTTAGATAGAAAACAAGTGTAGATCTGAAATATCATAAAGATTCAGACTTATATATTTCAATTTTCTTATTATAGATTCAGGTATGATTCCACAAATTCAATATTTTTTATTCTTGATGATTCAATATGAATGTTCCTGTTTGTGTGATGGTTTTCATATAACGAAATTTAGTCTAACACTTCGTTTATAAATTAGAAATTGAAGAACCAAAAGAATAGAGTGAAAAGGAATTTAAATTCAATGTTCAGTTCTTTTTCCTTCATTTTAAATAATTCATCATTTTAGTGTTTTTAATTTTTTACGTTATATATTTCGTTTTTTCTTTGTTGTGTTATATTTTCGTTCTTTATTTCAATTTGTAGTTGGTGTTTTATCTTTTTTGCTTTTGATATTTTTTTTTTTGTGTATTTTATTTTAATTTTATTGTTGTCTTTTTTTGGTTGTTTTATATTGTTCAATATATTTTTTGTTTTTTATTTACTATCTTTCATTTATTTATTTTTGGTTCTATTATATACTACAGACTAATAGAAAATAAAAGTATTAAATATTAAGTGATAAAATGTAAATACAATCAAAATTTAAATGTCAAATTTATACTATTTTATTATTCAATAAAAACAATTGTTCTTTATTTTCTATTTTTTCATTTATTTGTTTGTTTTATTTCTTTATTTTTCGTTTTTAATTTCTATTATGTATTACGATCTAATAGAAAATGAAAATGGTAAGAAGTAAAATGTAAGTACTATCAAATTTTAAGGGTAAGATCTATAATATTGTATTTAAAGATTTGGGAGAAAAATGTAACTATACTTACACTTTTGTGTTTGGTATGTTAGAACGAAATGGAATGACAATAGGATTGAAATTAGTATGGCAATAGAATGGAATGATTATTATCATTTCTATGTTTGGTGACAAAAAAGATTACATGTGGTATTGGAATAACATCAAAAGGTAAAATAGTAATTTAATTAAATTTTCAAATGGTATAATAGTTAATTTAATTAAATTCCATTCCAATTCAAATATTTTGTTAGCATTTGGTTTCATTTTTTACCGATGAATGATTAAAACTTAATCCCATATAATTGGGATTAACTAATACTAAATTTATCTTGATATTGGTTAATTCCATATTTTGTGGGATTAAGAAATCCTTGATAATGAGAATGGGATCTAATCCCACGTACCAAGCATAGTAATGTAATGACCATTCTCATGGCCATTCTAATCCTATCTCGAATCCCGTGTACCAAACGCAGCGTATGGGTCTATTTGTAGTTTTAACTAAAGAAAATAAAAATTGGGAAAGAAAGGACAAGATAGAGAACATTAGGATTAGGGTATGGTCTATACTATTAATGAGGACTGGTAAATTACCAAAGAGGAAGTGGTTACGAAATTACCATAGAGTTGTAGAAATTATCATAAAGGACAAATTTGTAGAGAAATAACAAATTGCCATCTCAAAACAAAGGACAAAATTGACAGAGAAACTATGAAAAATGCTCAATCTCTCTTTTATATTAACTATAAAAAATGACATTTTCAAAATATGATAAGTCAATCTAAATCGACAATCATTTTATACAGAGAGATTAATTAAGAATAATTGTGTAAATAATTGTTTAGATCTTGACAAGCGAAAATTGAGGGGCCAATTAGACTATATTGCAAAGTTACAACATAAAGATTTTGTCCATTTATTACAACTTATAATTAAGACGCACGTTATACTGTGGCATTGTGGATGTCATGTCAGTTAATAAGTTTTGATTTAATTATCTTTACTTCCAACAATTTGAATGTTCATATTCTAAAAAAAACATAATAGTTGGCAAATGTGGGTAACAACAATTGGGGGTGGTCATGGACCGGGCCGGGCAGGGCTTAACCTGGGGTATTACAAAAAATGCTAGGCCCGAGCTCGGCCCGACTCTTAATTTAATGCCCAAGCCCGACCCTATAAACGAAACCTAAGCCCAAATCCCGGCCCTAGCCCTATATTTTTTTTTTAATTTGAAAAATAAATTCAAAAATTACAATACCAAACTCACAAAAAATATTAAAATTACAGTTTAAAGGCAACTTTTTGAACCAATCCCAAACTTTTGATGTTGTTTTACTCTTTTTAGTAACTGGTTTTTTAACCTCATCACCATCCAAATTGATTGGAGAAGAACTAGCCATTATTAAATCTCTTTAAAGAACACAAATAATAATATGGTACACAGAACACAAAACACTTAGAATACAGAACGAACAAAACACAAAACGAACAAAGAACAGAACACAAAACGAACAGATCTGAAGCAGAACAGAACACAAGTCAGCGGCTGCGTTACCTGAAATTCGTAGCGGCGGCGGCGGCGTTCAACGACAAGTCGGAAATGAAAGAGAGAGAGGTTGGCAGAAAGTCGAAAACGAACGACAGTGGAGTTGTGTTCAGTGGCAGGGACGGTGGGGAAAGATGAAAAATGATGGTCAAATTTCTCTCTCTCTAGTGGCGGCAGGGAATGGAGTGATTTAGGGTTAGAGTTGTGTTCAATGATGCCGACAGGGGAGAAAGTCGAAAAATGAGGTTATATTTCTCTCTCTCTCTCTCCAGCGACAGCGGAGAATGAAGTGATTTAGGGTTAGGGTTTCTCCCTCACTTCTTACTTCCCTAATATCTAGGTCCAGGCCCTGCCCGTTGGCTCAAACTCTAAGTCCAAGCCCAAAAACAATAGGGTCGGGTCGTTCGGGCTAGGTGGGCCCCCAGGCCCATGGCCACCCCTAACAACAATGTAGCAGTTATACGTGGGGTGAGTGAGCATTGGGCTTGTAATATCACAATCATTTTTTTCATTTGTCAGAAGTTGTGTTTCTTTTTTGTTTTTTTTGCATTTTCTATTGATAGTGATATATTTTTTTTCTACTACCAATTTTATTCAGTTTTTAATCCTAAAAAGTACCTTTAAAAAACACGATAGATTCATTTGAATTTGATAATCAATTTAGACATAAGACCAGTCAAGAAAAGTTTTTATTTCACTTCTCTTGATAGACTAAAATTGAGGGTTGACTTTTACCACTATCTGTTGCAGCAAAAAATAAATAATGAACGAGTTTACCAAAATTTCTTGGGTTGAGTCGCGGATTAAGTCATTCTCTTTAACACGTTTCGTGGTTCTGCCTAAGAATGTGCAAGCAGTGTAACAGCCCCGTCGTCCTCAAGATAAAATAACCTAGAATCACCTATGTCTAGGATTTTCTTTGCACAGCAGAAGACCTGAATACTAAACACACCCACACACTGTTTGAATCAACAAACAAACTGCTCAGAAATCAAAGTAAAAGAAACTGTTTCGGATCTGAGGGAAAACACTGTCTTTAAAACATAAGAACAAAACACTGTTTTATATGGGGGGGGGTTTCAGCTGTAGATGCAAACACAAACTGTGTCTCAAAACAGATGACATAATCAGTATTTATAGGCAATAATGATTCATAACGTTGGAACTCAATTCATAACGTCGGGAAATAAATAGTAACATTTGTGGTTCAATGCAAACATTTGAATACATAAACAATAACGTTTGTGGTTCAATGCAGACGTTTGAGTACAGTAACATTTGGAAACAAATAATTGTTCGGTTTTAAAATTTGCAAACGTTTTGATTTAATAAACTGTTCAGATTTTATTAAATGATATGATCTGATCTAATTTATTAAATATATAAGTGTCACCTCACCACACACACGCTCGACTCGACTTGACACGGCCGGACGGGCGGCGGCGGCAGCGCGCGCGCATGTGTGGTAAACTTGTAGGAATGTAGCTCCTCTCCCTTCCACAAAATGTAGGTACCCCTTGGGGCACACCCCAAGTATCCCACATGTCCTTAATTACACTCCTCATCATCTCTTCTCCCAACCAATGTGGGATAGAGGAAATAGAGGGAAACCACTTTGACATTTTTCTTTATTAACAAAAACAATAAAAAATTTATATGTTTCAATAATCCTCCACTTGAATTTTTAAAAAATAATTTTTCATCGAACAGTATAAAACAATATAAGATTGTGCATAAGTAAAGGTGTCTGTCGACTTGAACCTTTACATAGTGAAGATGTTTTAGATTATACTAGAGTAACTCGTAATTTTGAACTCTATCTCTAACTACATCACACACACAACCCTATCAGGGTGTAGTCCAAAAGTCTATGCTTTATGGCCATGCACGTGTATCCCAATATAGTGAACGCTCTAGAGAATTTGTCCAAAATTCCATAGGAAGCGGCTACATTTCCACATTCACATAGGTAAGTCTATCAAGAGTACTCATGTAGCTAGGTACTCCACTCCAAATAGAGTATAGATCTCATTAAGAGTTAATAAAAACTCAACCTTCTGTCATTTCAGGATATCATGTTTCAAACAACACATTTATGGAATAGAACTCAAAATTATTATTATAGCATGATTCTTCTCATATCACTTCATGAGTTGTTATTACCCTTTGAACCTATTTCTTGGGATCTCCAATCTATAGGTTGGGTTTCCCTCACAAGTGACTCGTCAATTTATGGGCTTGAGTTCCACTCCTTTCGAGGTTTTGTAAACATTTTCTCGAGTTAATCCTTTCGTCAAATGATCGACTAAATTATCATCAGACCGCACATGATCCACTCTCACAGCCCCTGTCGAGATATACTCTCTGATAGTGTTGTGTTTGTGACGTATTTGTTATCTTTTTCCGTTATAATAACGGTTCTGAATCTTTGCAATAGTTACGGTACTATCACAATGGATCAAGACAGCTGGAATCGGTCTCTCCTATAAAGGGGTATCAGAAAGCAGACTTCTTAACCACTATATTTCCTCGCTAGCTGACGCTAGTGCAATCATTTCAAACTCCATAGTGGACTGAGCCAAAATAGTCTGTTTCTTAGATTTCCAAGAAACAGCTCCACCAGCTATGCTAAATATATAGCCGCTAGTTGCCTTGGAGTCATCTGAAAGGGTGTTCCAATCATCATCGCTATATCCTTCCAGAATAGCCGGAAACTTCTGATAATATAATCCAAGATTCATTGTTCTTTTTAGGTATATCATGATCCTATCAATAGCATGTCAATGCTCAATACTAGGTCTACTTGTAAACCTGCATATTAAAACCACAACATGCGCTATATCGGGTCTAGTGCAATCAGTGGCATATCGAAGACTGCCTATGATGCTCGCATACTCAGATTGTCTAACACCGTCACCGGTGTTCTTGAACAACTTCACACTTGGATCATAAGGTGTACATACTGGTTTACAATCAAAATAATTGTATTTCTTTAAAATCTTCTCTATATAATGAGATTAATTCAAAGAAATTTTCTGTTTAGACCTAGTTATATTAATACCAAGGATTACACTTGTTTCACCAAGATCTTTCATGTCAAAATTAGTACATAGCATGGATTTTACATTATTCACAACATGAATATTGGAACAAAAAATTAGCAAGTTATCTACATAAAGACATATAATAGTGCAAATATCATTTTCAGATTTATAATAGATGCATTTGTCACTTTCATTTACTTTAAAACCATGTGAACTAACAAGATTATCAAATTTCTCATGCCATTACTTAGGTGCTTATTTTAAACCATAAAGAAATTTATCTAATTTGTACACTTTGTTTTCTAGATTAGGAATTACAAATCCTTCAAGTTGGTCCATATAAAGCTCTTCTTTTAATTCACCATTCAAAAATACAGTTTTAACATCCATTTGGTGCACAACAAGATCATGAATTGCAGCAAATGATAAAAGTATACGAATAGATGTAATTCTAGAGACAGGTGGGAAAGTATCAAAGAAATCTATATTTTCTCGTCGTCTAAACTCTTTGACTACAAGATGAGCCTTATATTTATCAATGGTTCCATTGGGTTTTAATTTCTTCTTAAGAATTCATTTACATCATATTGTTGTATACCCAGAATGTAAATCTACTAAATGCTAAGTTCTATTTGACTCGAGAGAGTCCATTTCATTATCCATAGCCTTTTGCTATAAATTGGCATCTACAAAGGACAATGTCTCTTGGAGGGTGGGCGGATCCTCCTCTAAGGTATATGCATAGAAATCCGAATCATAATCCTTAGCTATACGAGTCCGTTTACTCTTTCTAGGTTTAATATCAAATTCCTTATCAGATTCATTAATCCTAATGACAGGTATAGTACTAGATGTGGATCCCCTACTATTCTTTAATTTGAAAGGAAATTTATATTCATAAAAATTAACATCATTTGATTCAATGATAACTCGATCTTTCAAATCATGAAATCTATAAGCTTTACGATTTACCGCATAACCAATAAAAACACATTTATAAGCTCTGCTGACAAATTTTCTTCTTTTTGGATCAGGAATACGAACATGTGCCAAATAACCCCAAGTTTTAAAATAAGACAAATTTGGTTTCTTATTTTTGAAAACTTCATAAGTTGAAATTTTCCTTTTCGATTTGGGAACTCTATTAAGCACATAACAAACTGTCAATAAAATTCCATCCCACCAGTGAGAAGCAGCACCGAAGTTAAACAAAATAGCAACTACAGATTCAGTAAAAGTTCTATTTTTTCTTTCAGCCTTACCATTCATTTCAGGAGAATACAGTGCAATTTTTTCATGAATAATCCTATGAGAATTATAAAAATCAATGAAAATATCATAATCATATTCGGTTCCTCTATCACTATGTAACCTTTTAATTTTCTTATTGCATTGATTTTCAATTTCAGTCACAAATAATTTGAACAAATCAAACGTTTCACTTTTATTTTTCATGAGATAAACAAAAGTGTAATCAGAACAATCATCTATAAATATAATAAAATAACGTTTACCATTTCTAGTCAAAACACCATCAAATTTACAAATGTCAGAATGTATCAAATCAAGAGGTTCAGATTCTCTAATTACTGATTTATGAGGGGTTTTAGTAATCTTGGTTTGACTGCAAAATTCACACTTTTCAAAATTATTCAAAGACAGTTTAGGAATTAGTTCTAAGTTGCTTAAATTTTTAATAATGCGTTTGTTAACGTGACAAAGTCTAGCATTGCAAATATTAAAAGAATACAACATGTAAGCAAAAGAAGAAATTTTATTAATTTCAACATTCAGTTTGAACATTCCATTAGTTGCATAACCCTTCCCAACAAAAACATTATTTTTGGTCAAGGTATACAAATCAGCCCCAATAGTTTGAGTAAACCCCGCCTTGTTAAGAAGATAGCCCGAAACTAAATTTTTTCTCATATCTGGAGTATGTATAATATATTTAAGGATGATTATCTTTTCAGAGGTAAACTTTAATTCCACTTCACCAGAACCGACAACAATAGTGGAGTGGGAATCACCCAGTAATATTTTCTTGTCTTCACTTTCAGAATAAGACTTGAATATGACACGATCATAGCAGACATGGCGTGAAGCACTAGTGTCAACTCACCACCCTTTGGATCCACCAACTATATTAATTTCAGAAATCATAGCGTTAAGTTGGTCCTCGGTAAGATTTGCCTGTGGAGCAGGACGACGTCTTTGCCGGCAGTTTCAGGCCAAATGGCCCGTCTTCCCACAGTTATAACAAGTAAATTGTTCAGAATTATTTCTTGAAGGGGGTTTGTTTCTATTCTGATTTTGATGCGCATTTCTGTTCTGGTTGTTGTAGTTACGATTCTGATTTTTCAAATTTTTTTCTTTAAGTTTAAGAACAGCATAAGATGATTTTTTGTGAGCGTTGTTGGAAACAACGAGCACTTTATCTTTTTTATCTTGTTTCTAGGCTTCCTCCTCAATCCGAAGACGAGTGATCAAACTTTCTAAAGAAAATTCTTTTATTTTGTGCCTCAGAGTATTCTTAAAACCTTTCCAAGAAGGAGGTAATTTGTCAATTAAAACAGTAACTTGAAATTGTTCATCAAGAGACATACCTTCAACAATTATTTCATCAGCAATTTTCTAAAGTTCATGAGATTGAACTTCCACAGATTTGTCGTCGGTCATTTGGTATTTTAGATACCGACTAACATCATACTTTTTCGTTCCAGCTTCCGCAGTGTCGTATTTCTTCAAAAGAGCATTCCAAATTTCCTTTGCAGTTTTGTTAAAACAGTAATAATCATACAGATAATCAGACAGACCATTAAGAATGAAATTCTTACAACGAAAATCATTTTCATCCCAAGACTTATCTTCTTGAATCTGAGCGTTAGTGGGATCTTTAGGTAATTAAGGTTTTCCGGTTGTATAAACATATGCTACTTTTTCGATAGTTAGAAAAAATAATATTTTGTCTCCATCTTTTAAAATAAAACCCTTCGAATCGAAAGGGTTTGTTGAGATCAACAATGACTTGTTTAAATTCGTGATCATTAGACATCGTAGCAGATAATTGGCGGAATAGAACGTCTTAAAATTGTTGCTGCAGAAAATAAATAATGAACGAATTTACCAAAATTTCTTGGGTTGAGTCGTGGATTAGATCGCTCTCTTTAATACGTTTCGCGGCTTTGCCCAAGAATGTGCAAGCAGTGTAACAACCCCGTCGTCTTCAGGATAAAACAGCCCAGCATCACCTTTGTCTAGAACCTTCTTTGCACAACAAAAGACCTGAATACTAAACACACCCACACACACTGTTTGTGGTTCAATGCAGACGTTTGAATACAGTAACGTTTGGAAACAAATAACTGTTCGGTTTTAAAATTTGCAAACGTTTTGATTTAATAAACTGTGCAGATTTTATTAAATAATATGATCTGATTTATAAAATTAATATATATTTTATTAAATAATTTTTGTCCAAAAAATATATAAGTGCCATCTCACCTCACGGACGCACGACTCGACACAATCGGACGGCGGCGCGCATGCGCAATAAACTTGTAAGAATGTAGCTCTTCTCCCCTCCACAAAATATGGGTACCCCTTGGGGCACATTGCAAGTATCCCATATGCCCTTAATTATACTCCTCATCGTCTCTTCTCTCAACCAATGTGAGATAGAGGAAATCGAGGGAAACCATTTTTGACATTTTTCTTTAGTAACAAAAACAATAAAAAATTCATATGTTTCAACACTATCCAAAGTTTACGAAGTAAAGATTTAGTCCATTCATTATAATTTATGATTGGAATGCATGACATACTGTATAGTTACATATCGTTGGCAACATGTCAATTAATAAGCTTTGATTTTATTATTTGCAGATCATAGAATTGAATGTTCCTTCATATTTCACATTTATGAGAGAAAATCTGAAAAGAATTAAGACCATTTGAATCTAGATTAAAAAAATGTGAATATGACACTTGGGGTGAGCGTTGGATTAACCGTATGACAATTGATTTTCTTTTTATGACTTGTTAATTGTTATATTTTTATTCTGACTGATGTTTTTTTTTCTTCTTGTACTTACTGCTACCAAAGTGTTTGATTGAAATTACCTTTCAAAACATGACAAATTCATTCTAAATATATAATCAATTTAGGCCGAAGGACCAACTAAGATTGTTATTTTAGTGTTCTAATTTTGATAAGTGAAATTTGAGGGGGCCACTTAGATCGTTGTAGAAAATCACATAATAAAGATTTTGTCCATTTATTATAATTTATGATTGGTTATCCGAAGACACTGTACAAAGACAAATGGTGTTGTTAACAACGTGTCTATTAATGAATTTTGATTCATATTTTCAGTTTTTAAGTAGCAAATGTGAGGGAAGAGAAAAGAAACACCGTTTGAGTCTTGATGAAAAAGGTAAATAAAAACAACCTAGAAGTTACATTTGGGTTGAGGGTTGAGCTAGTGACATGGCAATTTTTTTTTTTTCTTGTCAAACGTTAATTATAGCATTTTTATTCTTAATGATGGTAAACTTTTTGTTACAATCACCATTTTGTTACAAAGTTATGATCTGAAAATTTTGTCCATTTATTACAACTTTTGATTGAGATTGGACTCATCCTAGAGCAACAGAACATATCTGTTAATAAATTTTGATTTTATTGATCCTGAAAGGAAAGTTCCTCATGTTTCCCTTTTATGAGTAAAAAATGCGGGAAAAAAGGAACACCTTTTGAATCTATATGTATATGAAAAAGGCCAATATCAACAAAGTAAGCGATTTTGGCACTTTGTACCCTTGATGTTTGACCGGAATTTCACTTTGGTCTCCAAAGTTTCAATTTGAAAAAACCTTAAAGATTCCTCATATCCCACTTAAAGTCCAAGTCGTTATCCCCCAGACATAAAAGGGTGAATGCCTAGTGTGTGTGTCTAAGTCATTATCCCCCGTTACAAAGTGGTGGTGGCAACGACAATAACAACAAAGGTGACCGGCGCATTCTGACGACAATGGTCAGTGTCATAACTACAAATTGATTATGAAAATTGATAGGAGCACTAAAAGTGTTATGTAAACTAGAAGATGGAATTAATTAACCCTATTAAAAATAGAAAAATTCTTCCAAAGATCCTATAAGTGGAAAACATCATTTATGAAAGGACCATCCAAGATTTTTTTTTTTGGTCTTGAAATGATTCTTAGAAAGTGGTGGTTACCACTTGTGGGAGTTCTCAACAAGAACTCTTTAAAAATACCCTTCAAACATGAAAAAATCACACTGAAATGATAATCAATTTAGATCCAATTACCAATAAAGAATAATTGTTATTTTACCATTCAAATCGTTAATAAGTTAAAGTTGAAGGCCACTTTAAATTATTGTGCATAAGTTAAATAGTAAAGGTTTGTTGTATTTATTACAAACCTAAGATTGAACACACCTTTCAATAACAAATTACACTATTTGCAACATGTCATTGTCAATTGATAGATTTTGTTTTATTATTGCAAATCCCAAAACGGAATGTTCCTCAAAATTTCCACTTTATGAGTAAAAATATGGGGAAAAAAAAAAGAAGTACATTTTAAATTCTCTATCTATTCACGAATTTTTAAATAGTCTCTCTTTATTTGAATGTTTCATTTTAAACCTTTTATGTATCAGTATGTTTTTATTTGGTCTTTCTATCAAAAAAATCGTCCAAACTAACAGAATTTTGAGGACAAAAACATCATTTTATATATATTTTTTCTTTTTCTTTTTTACTTTGATCCACTACTCTCTCTCCCGCTCAACACTCTTTTTCTCTCCCTCTCTCTCCTCACCGGCGAAAACTACCCCCGTAACAGGGAGTACTACCCTCTGTTACAAAGGGTATTTCTGTAAGACCTGACTTTTGCATGTGCATAATTTTTAATTGCATTTTGGAACATTTAGGAAAATAACAGAATGCATTGTGTTATTTACTAATTATATATATATAAAAAAAAACAAATAAATAAATAAATTAATAAAATTAGGGGTCATTATGATATTTTAAATTAAACTTTGGGGGATAATTGTTATTATAAAATATTAATTTTAACTCTTGGGGAAATTTGTGTAATTTTCGCAAGTGGAGGGTCAATATTTGTGATCAAATGGATAATGGTTTGAAAATAAAAAGGAGAAATCATAAAGAAAAGGGACGTGGTTTCATGTAATTGAGACAACAAATCAACAACAACAAAAAAAAAAAAGAATAAAAAGGAGAGAGAGAAAAGTGAGGCGGTGGAACTTGTTTTGGCCATATACATATATATCTGTTTAGTAGATTATAATATATACATGAGTTAAAAAAAAAAAAAAAAAAAAAAAAAAAAGAGAGAAAAACTCACAACCGCAAACTGAAACAGGTAAATTTATTTTTTCTTTCTTCATTTATATGTATAATTTATACATGTGTATGCGTATACACACACACACACACACACACACACACACACACACACATATATATATATTTCTAAAATAAAATATATATTTCGTTTAATTTATAGAACAATTTGTACAGACATGTGCATAGGTATGGTTATATGTCAAAAATATATATATGGGTTCGAGAAATATAGCTGGTATAAATACATCTAATTTGCAAAAAATACAGTTTAAAATAAAAATTGTAAATTTTATTAAAACGATAATTTTTAGTATTTCGTCGATTAATAAAAAATTTAACAGTCGAGTAATATTTTTCTACAAATTAAATTATTAACACGATTTTTTTTGTAATCGTTACTATAATAATTTTCGTACAGTTAATATTGACATAAAAAAGTAGTCGTGTAGTAATTTCGTATAATAAAAAATTTGGAGAATGAGAAAGTTTGAATTTTAGGGTCATGCATGACATATTAGGTTTATTTTAAATAAATTATTAATTTAGGCCCTATCGTTGATAGGTTCACAGGCGGCGGCGCCCGCGTAGTATTTCAATAACAATGTTTTTGGGTAGTGCGAAAATCAAGGTGAGTGTATTGTCTTCGATGTAAATTGAAAAATTATATTTTTGTATAAATTGTGGAAAAAAAATATATTTATTAAAATGAACGGTTTTATAACTTATGTGGATCAAGTAAATTTTTAAAGGTGGAAAGTGGATTTTATTATCCGACTATGCCATAGTTGTCTTCTCGTTAGGAGAGCATGTCGTGCGAGATGTGAATTACTTGTCAAGCAAGACCTGCAGGGTGGATATATGTTGTTACCTGTCAGGCAAGTCCTGCATGGTGAATATTTATTGTTATCTGTTAGGCAAGTCCTGCAGGGTGGATATATGTGGAACTGTCAGGAATGTAAATCCTGCGGGTGACTGTCCTTACCATTCGAGATATTAAATACCCTTGACACTGATAGTCACTTTAGATAACACAGTTGTATATGTTACGGTATCATCGTAACTCCCGATCATGAGGTGAAACGATCATATGACTAATAGGAAATATGAGTGCGATATTTTATTATATGTCGAAATATTGGATTGGTTGATTTAAATATATTATCTTATTGCAATGATAACAGTGAAAATTTATTTCGGCATGGTGTGCAGTTATATGATATTATATTTGGAAAAGTGGTATTTGATAATTATTCTTGATTTATGAAATGTTTTATATCATGAAGATAGTACACCACTAAAATATTTGGTTTCAGGTGCCGCAGCTAGTAGTGGGTCCACTATTGGCACTAGGTAGAGTCAAGAGGTGGTGTCATTTTTTAAGGGTTAGCTGGACTGATATGAACCATGAAAGGTTCAGTTTTCTTTATGTGGTTTTGTTGTGAATATTCGGGATATGTGTATTCCCGAATTTTGAAATGAGTAAATGTACTTTTGAAAAAAAAAAAAATTATTATAGCAATGCGCACACACACACACGCGCACACACACACACACACACACACACACACACACACACACACACATATATATTTGTTGATCAGTCAAGTAACATTAAGTCAACGTCACACCCGATCTCGAGCGATGGGGACCCGGGTAGGGGTGTGACAGTTTCACTCCATAATAGGAGGTGAAACACTCTCCTGTTGCCACCCCCCATAACAGGGGGTAGTTCGCCCCCTATTACGAGGGTGATTCTACCCCACTAACAAGGTGGTTCCAGTCAGCAAAGAGAGAGAGAGAATGAGGAAGAAAGAGAGAAAGTTGAGTGAGAGAGAGAGATAAATGAAGAAAAAGAAAAAGAAAAAAGAAAATGAAAAAATTATTAAAAAATTAAAAATATAAAATAACCATTTTAGCCCTCTATTCTGTTATTTTTGACGAATTTTTTGACAGAAGGATCAAATAAAAACGTGTTAATATTTAGAAGGTTTAAAATGTATTTTTTTTCAAAAATAAATTGTTGTGTTGAAATGAAAAAATGAGAAAATTTCATATATATTGTGCATGACTTTATCTGTTGAATTTTAGTCAAGTATTCTATTTCATTACAAATATTTATCTTTTATTTTTGAAATTTGTCAATACTTTAGCGATGACCAATAACACAATCATGTAATTGTCAATATTTGGTGCGAGTGGTCAGATAATAATAATATCATGACAATATTTTTTTATTGAATTTATGTTTTTAACCTTTTTGTTCTTTTTTTTTCCCTCTATTTTCTGGGTGGACATACCACTAAGTTATGTTTCATATATTTTATTTTTACTTATTTTTTTATGAATATTTGTTTAAAAAAATTAAATAATAAAATCAACACAAGTCTTTATAAATTGTAAAAGTGGTCATAGCAAAAAAAGTTTGTTTTGCTAATTGTAAATCAAAAGTGATATAAATGTCACTCGTCTATAAAAAATAAGTGTAAATGGAACTTTGAGGACGGCAAATAATTTTTTCGTAAACTAATTGGCTTGCTGAATTCGTAATTAAATTTTAAATTTAATTTTTATAACATTTAGCTAGGATGCGACCATTATAAAGAATATTTTAAAAATTAAATTTTGAATTTAATTTTTAATATATTAGGTTAATGTGAACAGTGCATCTTTAAAATCAAGAAAAATAATGAATTAAGTTGACTGGACAAATCTTATTATAAAAAATGAAAATAAAAAATAAACAAATCCAACCGCGACTTCGCTTTCTTCGATATGATTATGTTCACATGGAAAATTCTTTTCGCTGTCGCCAAGGGATAGGTCTCCCTATAAATACAGTACAAAAACATCATTACTCACTTCTGCGCGACGCAACCGCGACTTTGCTATCTTCCCCTGACTCCATTTATAACAGTAAGCTCTCTCTCTCTCTCTCTCTCTCACACACACACACACACGGAGCAGGAGAAGAGAGCGATCAACCAGTCAAAGAAATGAGCTGAATATCAGCTCTGCTGAAACTGCGAGACAGAATTTATGCAAGTGGAATTCCATCTCTTGCTTTCTTAAGGTAGTAGATCAATAGATCATTACCGATTTTCTCGGTTGTTTTCCGATTTAGGGTTTTCTGATTGATAATATATGTTATGCACGTGCTGTGATTTCAGTTCTATAGATTAGACTTTTAATTTTTATCCACTCGTCGAATTTGAATTTTCTGGTAGTACGTAAAACTGCAGTAAGAATATTGGTGGGTGAAGTAGATAATTGTTGAAAACATGTAAACAAGCATGTTTAATGAGAAAAAAATTGGTCGATAATAATGCACATATGAACACAGAAATGTGAAGATACATATGTTGTTGATTTGTGATCCTTTGGCAAGTTCCATATTGTGCCTGGCATAGATAACCTCTAATAATAAACCATACCCTTTACCCTAACCAAAACGAACTACATGATGACCTGATTCTCATTCGAGATTCGTAGGCAACTCACGTGCGGGATCGGTCGCATATCCAAACAACTTAGTCTCAGTTTGCATTTCATTTAGTATAGCTTGCATATTTACATTACTGTCTATATTGGGTGTCGCAATTGTTTTGATGTTATTGTTGAAGCAATTCAATGTAGCTATTTAGAGGCTATTGTTTAGTTAAAAAAAATGGCCCGAGAGTTAAATTATGATTTTAGTTACAGCAGAAAATATTAAAAACCCATTTACCATGACGGATCGCGTGTCAATTGTCATTTGCATGCTTTGCTTAATATGTAACTCACTGAGGTGGTCCTAATTTGTCATTGTATCTTCTACCTGTCAAGAATTTATTAACATGGCCTTTCCTTTGATGAAGGAAAAATGCCGACAACTGATTGACCTTAGCCATCAAGTTAGTGGAGCCACAATGGGTTTATTATCTATTCAGCGCCTCAATTTTCAGAGGTCATCTGCATATGCTTGGTTTTGTATTTTGCTGTTACTCTTACTACATGATGGTAGACAGCTAGTTTCAGCTTCCAATTACTTAGTTGGACTTGGAAGCTACGACATTACTGGACCTGCAGCTGATGTCAACATGATGGGGTATGCCGACATGGAGCAGATTGTGTCAGGCGTTCACTTCAGGTTGCGAGCTCGCACTTTTATTGTTGCGGAACCACATGGTAACCGCATAGTGTTTGTGAATCTTGATGCTTGCATGGCCTCACAACTTGTGACAATTAAAGTTCTCGAACGATTGAAGGCAAGGTAGTTATCGGATAAAATTATGGAGTTCTTATTATGTACTCCTCTATATTTTATTTTGAAGTTTTTTTCCAATTTACGGAATGGTTACTTTTTAGTATTTGTCAATTTGCTTTTTAGTTAATCTTAACAATGATATCAAATACAAATTCACCACTAGTTAATATCAACTAGATGGATTCAATATAGTTAATGTTAACTAAAGGACTAAAATATAAAGAGAAAAAAAAACCTTGAGGAAAAATTGTAAGCTACTTATTTGAAGGACAATATAATAATTTCCCCTAAAATTATTCATAATTTGATATTAATATTATTCTGGACCATAGAAGAAGATACACCAAAAACATGCTTAGGGCCTCAAACCAGATGAATTGAATATCTATCTTACTATCTTACTACTACTACTACTACTACTGTCACTATATTGCTATTGCTACTGCTACTAAGTAGTCTTCGTTGTCGTCGTCGTCGTCATCATCTGCACGGAGTCTCCCGTGATTCCTATTATTTATCTAAATACTATTGTTACTCCTGTAGGTATGGAAACCTTTATACGGACCAGAATGTTGCTATTAGTGGTATTCACACCCATGCTGGACCTGGGGGTTACCTCCAATATGTTGTATATATTGTGACATCTCTTGGGTTTGTGCGTCAGTCATTTGATGCTCTTGTTGATGGCATCGAGCAAAGTATCATACAGGCTCATGAAAGCCTTCGGCCTGGATCGGTATTTGTGAATAAAGGTAATGACGTGACCCCTTCACTATTGACTATTATTTTCTAGTTGCTTAGAAATGATCGGGTGCATCCTTTTCCAGTTCAGGTGAATTAAGGTTTCCTAAAAATTTAGAGGCTTGCATTGTGTTGTACCTATAATTTTTTTTTTCCTTTTGAAGGAACGGGGGTAGGTTCTTTCACTTCAGTTGAAAATTGTCTCTTGTTGGATTAGTTGATGGGTAGGTCCAATGGTTGTGAATTATACAAGTTGCCAATAGCATTGGCTGAATAAAGTGGAGGCTAGACAAGACCTCACAGTTCACAAACTTTGGGAAATAGCTAGTGCAGTCAACCAGTTAATAGACTTGCTAATAAATAACTTGGTTGAAAATATTTTCTTGAATGACTATTTACGCCATGGTTTCCCTATTTTTTTTCTTTTCAATTTGATATCTTTATATCTCTCCTTTATGTTATTCAATTTCTACCTCTTGTGAGTTATCGTTTAGCAATCTCGAGTTTACACCTATTATTTTTGGCAGAGGCTTCTATTTTTTGGGGCATATGGATTAAATAAGCGAGTCTTACTCCTGATATAGCTCACATTATTCAAAGTCTGAGCTTGCCTTGACTTGCACTAAAGGGCGTGTTGTGACATTTTGATGATTTATGTGCTGTCTTGCCTTCCCCTGGTTTTAAAATAGGGGCTTTTGGTGCCAACTCCCAATATAGAATATTAATCCATGTTTTAACCTATTAAGAAAAAGGGTTTCTTTTCAAATCCCAATAAAATCGGTTATCGGAAATGCCTTCTTGGTCTTTATCTGTATCCGAGATTTATGACATATTCCAAGTATGCGGGTTTCTAAGAGTTATTACTCACTCAAAGACCGATGGTTGGAAAAATGAAAAAGAAAATCCTGATCTTGAACCACCATAAAAAGACCTAATATCCATATGTTTGGATTTTTTTCTTTTTTAGTATATTTTTATCGCGAGACATTTATTTTTTGAATTCAACATGTGTCAAGATCGCACTATATATTCTAAAGTTCAATTAGCGTTATTTAATTAGTTAATCCATTTGTTGAATTTGACAATGACCGTTAGTTCAACAAGTGTTGGTGTTTGATAAAATCTATTTGTTTAATTCGATAAGATCTATTTTGTTAAATTCGTTAACATCTATTTTGTTTAATTCAGTAAGCGTTATTGTTTAGCAACAATTTGAGTATTAGTTTTGTTAAAAAAGTTGATGAATTCAATAACAAACATTAGTGTACTATCTAAATACAATTAACAAATGCAATCCTTTGAATATATTCTTCACAAAAACATATATGGAACCAAATGATAAATTCAAAATCACATTTAATACACACTTAAACATTCCTATCTGGATTTTTATTGGATAGATAAAGCTGGTATAATAATCGATGGTCATAATCGATGTTCATGAAATTTAGCTTAATGTACTTAACCTGTAATAAATTAGTCTAAACTTACCTGTAATAAATTACAGAAGGGTAAGGTCATCGCCTCAGTTAAATTCAAAGCTACCATATCATTCTTAATTGTCTCACCCCAAGTTTTCTTAGGTTTACCTCTTCCCCTTAGAGCATCTTCTACTTGAGTTAAAATCATATTTTTGCATCCATAGGCCTTCTATGCATGTGTCCGTACCATTGTAAACGAACTTGTCTTATCTTATCTTCAATAGTTGTCATTCTAAGCTCTCCCTAATAATCTGATTCCTAATTTTATTAGTTCATGTCTTACCACTCGTCCATCTTAATATCCTCATCTCCGCTACACTTGCTTTATGAACATGTTTTTTGTTTACCGCCCAAAACATTCTAAACTATAGAGAATCGCAGGTCTTATGGAAATCTTATACTATTTTCCTTTCAATTTTTATGGTATCCGACGATCACAAATCATCCTAAATGCTCTTCTTCTCTTTAACCATCATGCTTTAACTCTATGCATACTGTCCTCCTTGATTTGTCCTTACTCCTTAATATTATCTTCAATTTGCCAAAACATGATTTTACAAGAGGAGTTATTAGGTTTGATTTAAGCTATAGAATGCTACTAATATGAAAACGCAGATATTCATTGGATTGTCATGTAGATGGAACTTTAGGCAACTGCTGTTTTTTTTTTGGCTTTTATTCCTAGTTCTGCTCCTGTGGACGTTCTGTTAAGAGTATTATTATTTTTAATTTGCATCTTTACATTTTTTGTTTTTCCCGTTCTGGCCCATATTTCATTTGCAGTGTGACACCTTGCTCCTCTTGCCATATTGGTATTTCTCTAAATAAATTGTTCCCTTCCAGTAACTACGTTCCTCGCCCTCTGTTCACTGAAATTATGGCTATGAGGGTTTTCCCATGCAAATATTAACATTTCTCATTTAGCTCACATAAATATAGGATAGTTATATACCTCAGTGAGAGGTAATATGTCTGTGAAAGGTGTTTTGGTTGTATTCATTTGCTGAATTGCTACCGTTTCCCCCTCAGTCTGCATGTTTGCCTTTTGAATCGCCAATACATGCCTAGATTTCCTTCTATCGATTTAAACTTGATGTCTTCAATACATTATTTAATGTAGTCTCCTCAAGCATCTCTAACAGCGTTTTTACAATTTCCCTCGTATGTCTGCATGGAGAACAGATCTGATCTGGTCTTGTATTTATTGTTCTCGTGGTAGATTTATCACTTGTTTGCAGAAGATTCTTAATAGTCGATGCAGGCAGCCTTTGAAGAGAAATGTTTTACCTTTTGATTATTTATCTCATTGATTATCTTTCGTTGACATTTTTTTGTTTTTTGGTTTTAACAAATAATAGGAGAGATTCTAGATGCTGGTGTAAACCGCAGTCCTAGTGCTTATCTCAATAACCCTGCAGCAGAACGCAGTAAATACAAGTATGATGTTGATAAAGAAATGACCCTTCTGAAGTTTGTGGATGATGTATGGGGCCCAGTAGGTAGCTTCAACTGGTTTGCTACCCATGGAACTTCTATGAGCCGTACCAATGCACTCATTAGTGGGGACAACAAAGGTGCTGCTGCACGTTTCATGGAAGATTGGTTTGATAAAAATGGTGGTGGAACCAGGTCTACCTATGTATCTGAAGCTATTAAGAACCCCCGAAGAGTCTCAGACATAATTCCAGTTGTTCGAGAAAACCGTAAGCTATTGGCTCTTGCCTTTCATTTTGAATGCTTCCACTTCATGTTTTCATAATTAATTGCAGCTAGACCTTATCAATGACTGTCTTGACTTGGAAGGAGAATGTGTCTCGGTCTGGGGCCTGTGCTGTAGACAGATTGCATGCACTTACTTGAGTTATTTGGACATGCATATAGCATATAATGTTGTGAACACAAGGAGTTTTAGAAGTGAAGAGTAGAACCTTTGAAGTAGGAGCTAAAAATTTAGGAATCTTCTTGATCAACTAATGTCCATAGCTATTCACTATCCAAACTAATTTACCTTGGGATTTACTTGTTATATGGCCCT
Source organism: Eucommia ulmoides (assembly GCA_016647705.1). NCBI lineage: Eukaryota > Viridiplantae > Streptophyta > Magnoliopsida > Garryales > Eucommiaceae > Eucommia > Eucommia ulmoides. The sequence goes on from CM028338.1 coordinate 47,940,650, forward strand.
TTGGCTACTTCGAGGCATATTGGATGCATTTATACACAAAACAATGTTGCATTTGATAATCTAGGACTCCACTTCTGATTTATGATCCACAATTTGTATGTATGATGACGTGTCCTTTGACATCAACACATAGGCCAATAATTTAAGATAAATATGCCATATAAATCTACAACTTTTTTTCCTACTTAGTTTAACTTTAGAAGTAATTGAGTAGAATTTTAAAAGTAGATTTTTTTTTTGAAAAAAGTATAATTTTAAAAATAAGAAAAGGTAAAAACATAATTTTAAGTACTTTTAAATAGGAACAAAATAAATATATTTTGTTTCAACGATTTTTATATTTTAAGCGATCGATGACAAGGACTTCTCCACCCAAATTTTCCCAACCATTTATGAAGTTCTTTTGGATTAGGAGATCTTTTATATAGATAACACTTAGATACTATTTCTACGTTATGTAGTGCACTTTAAATTTCTGTTTTTGCTTTTGTTTTTAAAAGTATTTTTGTTATTCAATTAAGTTTTTTTTTTTAATAAAAAGTACTTAAAGAAAGCGTTGACAAACGGTGCCTAAATTATTTCCACTTTAAAGATGTCTTTGCTTGTTTTGATGCAGATCACCAGCTGCTAGAAATTGCCGCATCCTTCAAATCATCTTCTGGTAAACCGGCGACAAAGTTTTTGAGTATTGCAAGACGTGTCAGGAGTGCTCTCAGACAGGCGGATAGGCCTAGATTTGTATCTGCATTTTGTCAGACTAACTGTGGTGATGTCAGCCCAAATGTGCTGGGTGCCTTCTGCACGGATACTGGGTTACCTTGTGATTTCAATCACAGTACTTGTGGTGGGAAGAATGAGTTGTGCTATGGCCGGGGACCAGCGTATGAATTTTTCTACGAGCCAAGATTTTTTTTATTACTATTTTTTTTCTCTGAAGGAAAATACACTCACAGTTAAACAGTAGGGATTTTACTTGGTCCCCGTTTGTTAATGCTCCTTTCCGTAGGAATGATGGAAAAATGGAAGGAAAAACATGGTTGGATACACTATCTGTCCATAACGAATGTAAATTGATTCTCTCCATTTGGTACGAGGGATGGAAAGTGGAATTATAATTTATTTTTTTATTATTTAATAATTGTGAATGAGAAAAAGTAAGATATTGATCATTTTAAGCAATTTATTATTTAATCCTTAAAAAGCGACAAGACAATGTATCTAATAATAAATGTTAGGGTAATACTGTAAACTGACCACTTTCTATTCGCTTTTCCTAGGTTGAGTTTTCCTTCCATTTTTTCCCATCTTTCCTGTTTTCCCTTGATACCAAACAAATGAAATTCAATATCCTTCCTCATTTTCCATCCTCCGGACATATCATTAGTGTTTCTATTCCCAAAAGCATAAATAAAAAAAAAAAAAAAAATTCTTCTCCCAAATTTTGAGAACAGATCAGAATTGTTTTCAGATTTCTGTTTTTTGTCCCATTTTTTTTGGCAACATAAATAAAAATCCGGGAGCATAAACACTAAAATAAAACGTCACCTTAATGTTTTGCTTAATTAGCAGATACCCAGACGAATTTGAAAGTACACGTATTATTGGGGAGAGGCAGTTCAGAAAAGCGGTCGATCTTTTCAACAAGGCATCTGAGCAATTAAAGGGAAAGGTCGATTATCGCCATGCTTATTTGGACTTCTCGAAACTTGAAGTGACAATTCCTAAACAGGGAGGAGGCAGTGAGGTAGTTAAGACATGTCCAGCTGCAATGGGGTTTGCATTTGCTGCTGGTACGACTGATGGACCTGGAGCTTTTGATTTTAAGCAAGGCGACGACAAGGTAACTAAAACGTATATACACAAAAACACTCGAGTCTTGTTTGGTTTGTCATGGAATTGGAGTCTTAGAATTAGAAAACTTGAAACTTTCCATCCGTTGATTTCTAATTCCAATTCCAAGGTTCCAATTCCTTACAGCCAAACACTAGCTTGCTGTATTTCTTTCTTCCTGTATCGCATAATCATAAATCCTTAAATGCTGATTTTTCCCTCTCCAAATATGCTTTTTTTTAGGGAAATCCATTTTGGAGGCTGGTGCGTAATCTCCTTAAAACACCAGGCAAGGAGCAAAATGATTGTCAGCATCCAAAGCCCATCCTGCTTGATACTGGTGAAATGAAGCAGCCATATGATTGGGCGGTAAGTGGCAGTCTTATTTAAATATTTCATGTGATTGGATAGGCTCACAAACAAAAACTTCTCTAGAAGAAGCAAATTATTATTCTATGAAGCTCAAACTATGAGTTTATAGTCCTTTGAACTTCTATATATCCTTAATATTTGGTTATTTGGTGCCTATCTTTTATTAGAAGCAAGGCATTGAGTTGCTTCCCCATTTAGGAACAGAGTGTTAAATGTTGAACTGCTTTAAATTTGTTCTATCTAAAAATGCTTCAAATTAAAATTATCACTTCTATATAAAGAAGTCGTTTTCTTTTATTTATGTTGCGATATATAGAAAACCAATGATTTTCCATGCCTGAAGACACTTCATGAATTATTTTGTCTCAAGCAATGATTTAAGTATCGGCCATTACGTAGTGTAACGCCTTATACGTAACAGAAATTTGGCTCTCTGTTACGGTTACGGGCCAATAAATCGGTTGTAGGCTGATTCATGTGCGAATATGCCCGTAACAGAACTGGGCGTAACGAGTGTAACGGGCCTAATGGCCGTTAAGTGTTAGTGTAATGGCCATTATGGGGTTGTTCCTTCCGATACTTCATCATCTGACCCGGATAACTCATTCTCCTCACTTTTCTCCTCACACTCAACCCTTCTCCATTCCTCCTTCAACCTAGTCAGCCAACTTCCGACCATGAAGAGCCTTCACCCAATTTGTTTTGGTATTGATCGTTTAATTTGAGTGTAATGTTGTAAAATGATAATATGATGTGCAACCCTAGTGTTTGGTTGTAAAATTTAACACACTTAAAATTAGCTAACTAACCATTTCAGCTCTAGTTTAGATGCTATTTTATGGTGTAATTTGAGTAAAATATAGTTTTAAAATTTAACTAAAGTTTCTTTGTTCAAACTCACTGTACAAACTTTGATTAAATCATAGGTTAATAGAAATATATACAAATCAATTCATCAAAAATAAGATGATTCATAGAAGCAGATAATTTAGACAACCAAAATGGGTCCTAAAATATTAGCGATCAACGAATTGCTATTTGATCCAAGGATGGGGCAGCTTTTGGTTAACCCAATTTTTTTGCTAACGGTTTGTGTAACTTCCGTCATCGTTTTTATTTTATTTGCAGCCTTCAGTGCTTCCAATACAGATCCTAAGGATAGGTCAGCTCGTCATTCTCAGCGTTCCTGGAGGTATTCAATTTCTTCATTTCTCCTCTTCACCTTCTTCCTTCTCCTATTCCTTTGATCTCAAGAACTAATTAAGCAATTTTCTCATCAGTCTTTCTTTAAGATGTGTGTGTTGTCTTACCATGTGTTGGATACAAAAAGAAAGAATGCTTTTGTTTCCCATTTTGCAGAAAACAGTTTTCAGTTTTGGAAAACACAAAATACAACTATTACTCTTTTAACAACAGAACTCAAAAACTATTTTACAAAACAGTTTTTACAATACTCAATTTGTCGTCACATCACCTATTTTCAATGCTATATTTTTATTATTTTATAATTTTTTTTGTCTGTATATTTATTTTTAGTCTCTACAAATTCTTTCTACCTCACATTCACCCAACAAACATCATTATCGCCTCTCTTTTTTCAACATTCTATTTCAATCTATCGCTATTACTTTACAATTTTTTCAACACTTTATTAACAAAAATTCCCCTTTCATAACTTTTTCAAAAGTAAACAACTTCTTACAGTTTTCAATTTTATTTTATTTTTCAAAATTTTCAGAAATTGCTTTCATAGATGAAAGCAATTGGGCCCTCAGGGTCCGTTTGGTTTACAACTTCATTACAGTTTCGCGAAGACTGAAGAGTATAACAACAGTTTTGAAAGCAATTTTTGAAATTTGTGAACATTACTCTGTTGGATTTTGGACAATTTTTTGAAACAAAATATTTATCAATAATGTATGGGGAAAATGAAAATTTAAAGTGATGTGAGAAGAAGTGAGAGGAGTAATTATTATTGTGGGAGAGAAGTGTGACGAGGATAAAAAAGGAAAAGTAATATCTTTAAATTAATTAGAATATAATATTAAGAAGTGTGATTTAATTGAGAATTGTGGAATTTGTTGGGCAAAATAGTTTTTGAGTTATGTTATTCTCCTGTGATTTTGTTTTTGTTTTTGTTTTTATCTTTGGGATTTGGCTGATTTGTATTTATCTCTTGTGATTTTATTTTTGGCATTTACTCCCCTTAAGTTTTGGACTAAATTGCAATGGTTAAAATTAAGGATAATTGTGGCAATTTATTTTGAAATTAAGAATAATTTCGTCATTTTGTTCCAAATACTTCAAGGAGACCTATTTGAACATTTTACTAAACTTAATGGGTCAAAATGTATTTATTTCGACCCTTCACTTCCAAACCAAATTGCCTTGTTTGTCTTCTCACCTCCACGATAACAATGGCTTCCGATAACAATGCTACAAAACCAACTCAAGAAAAATGCCAAAGAGAGGAAACGGATTGATCCAGGAGAATAACAAACAACTGAAAATTTCAACTAAATTTTCTCATCGAGCAGAAGAAAAGAAAGGAATTCACAATCCATGGAATCAAAAATTTTACTCCGATTTCTTGATTTTTCGATAAAATATCCACGATGATACAAGAAGAAAGTATGAAAAACAAAACCCACCAAACAGAGACTAACAATTTGATCCATTTCGGCAATTTTACGATCAACGGAAAACCCAAAAGTATCCAGATGAAACCCCTGATAAAGCATGAAATTGGGATTTTGAAATTAGGGTTTTCATGAGAGAAATTAGCGTTGAGACGGTCGCGGCAGCGATTGAGATGTTCCTCCGACGAGGAGTTTGATGGGTCCGATCAGCGTGGAAGTTTCGGCAGGTATTCTCATGTGAGGAGGACGTCGGAGGCCAATGTGTTTTCTCAGGAGTTCTTTGGTGGTAGTGATGTTCAGTGCTCGCCCACTGTTTGTTGGAGCTTTTTTTTTTTCCTTTTTTTTTTGCGGGGGGGGGGGGGGGGGGGGGGGGGGGTTGGGGGTGGTCGCCGGAGGAGATGGAGGTGGGAGATGAAGAAGATGACAGGGGATGACAAAAATACACAATAGCCTTTTAAGTTTTTGAATATATAAAAACTTTCCTTACAAAAATATTTTAAGGGTATGAATGTCATTTCACATTATTTAATAGATTTCAGTTGACTTCCGTCCGTTGACCGTTAGAGTTAACGGAAAACATAACCGTTGCACATTAGTCTAAGATCACAGGGGGTAAGTGCCAAAAAAAAAACCCACAGGGGTAAGTGCAAATCGGTCAAATCATAGGGGGTAAAGTGCTATTAACCCTTTAAATTAATTAGAATATAATACTAAAAAAGTGGTCGTGTGATTTAATTGAGAATTGTGGAAACTGTTTGGCAAAATAGTTTTTGAGCTATGTTGCAGTTATTTTTTTTATTTTTTCTTTGTGAAAAACAAAGAGTATGTATTGAGATTGTTAACCAAACGCACCCTCAGAGTATGTCATGGTTTATGTTTTTATATGTTTACATTTTTGGTTACAGAATTCACAACAATGGCGGGAAGACGTCTTCGAGATGCAGTGAAAGCCCTGCTGATAAGTGGAGGTGGTGGACAATTCAATGCCAGTACTCATGTTGTAATAGCTGGATTGACTAATACATACTCACAATACCTGACCACCTTTGAGGAGTATGCGATGCAGAGATACGAGGTTAGCAACCCCTAAACACTGTTTTTTTATGATTTCTTGATGGTGGTTTAGAGTTTGTTCTTGATTTCTTCGATAAAATTGTTACCAAACGCGATTCTGTTCCTGGATTTAAAAAAAAAATTCGTCGTTACCAAACTCTCTTCTATTCGCAAGAAGAAAACAAAATTCTCTTCCCATTATCATCCCACTGCTTGGGATGGACACGAAACGGTTACCAAACGGGCCAAGTGTTTCTGTTCCCATTCCCAAAAAACTTTTGTTTTGTTGCCAAAAAAATTGTTATTGAGACGGTGATTGTGGGTGGATGGTGGTTTGTCGGAGGTTGCAGCTGGTATTGATGGTAGCTATTTGAGTAGCGGTGGCATTAGCAATTTGCGGCGGTGCTGTTGCAATTTCGATGGAGTCAAAGGAGAGAGAGAGAGTAGTGGCAAAAAGAAAGAAGGAAAGAGAAAATGATAAAAGAAGAAAGTGAAAAAGAAAAAGAAAAAAAAAATTAATTTGGAATTTTATATTTTTAAATAAAATATAGGGGCAATATTATGCCTTTTTATGCTATGTCCGAGATTTTTTTAACCGTAGTCTTATTGTCACTCAAATTAATATAATAGGGGGTGTCTTTGGTAGTTTTTAAATGATAGGGGGTGTCGCTGGTATTTTGAAAGACAACAAGGGGTGTCTATGGCATTAACCCTGGTTGTATTTTGTGTTTTCGAAAATTAAAAACAGTTTTCAAAAATTAACCAAACATGACCTTATAAACAGTTGTATTTTGTTCTTTCTTTCGATAGAGTACTGTTTGGTTCTTTATGGGCGTGGTTTTCACTTTTGACTTCAAATATGCAAAACGTGCGTCTCTTTAGTGTTTCTGTTCTCAGAAAGCTTAGAGCACAAACAGAAAGCTGGGAACAATAATATTATGTTCCCAAAAATTTATTCTAAAAATATGATAGCAGAATGTACAAACATAAGTTTTTTGTTTTGTTTTGTTTCTATTTTTTTTGTTTTGAATTTTTTTGCTGTTCCAGGTTTTATAGGGTCTATTTGGTTTGCTATGGGTTTTGTATTTTTATCCGAAACAAAAATATAAGAACAAACAAAATCTGTTTCCTTTCATCACCCGGATTTTAGAACTTCATCACCCAGATTTTCAGAACATATTTTTGGGAACAACACAGTATTGTTCCTATAGTTGTTTATGTTCCAAGTAATTTGTGAACAAAAGCAAAATTGAGTACAGAAATAGTAAACAAACGATGCCATGTTGCCACTTTATGTTTGCCTGCCACTTTATGTTTGCCTGATAGAAGATATTTTTATGATATGTATGAGATTCTACTTCGGAAGTATTAGAAAAAATTGTCTTACATATAAAATACTATGTGGACTACTGCTAGTAATTTGGTTTAAGTATTTTAGGTTATGTGGACTCAGTCTAAAAGATACTAGATCAATGAACCGCTTGAGGCGTTACAATATGATGGTCTAATAGAACAAAAACAAAAATAAAAGTTCCATTTCTAATTGAAGAGAAACAAACAGACAATATTTCTTATTATTTTCGGGAATTGAAACAAATAAACAGAAAGTTGGCATCTATTTAGAGTTTCTACTTTGTTCGTGTTTCCCTGAACAGAAACGAAAATATGAGAAGAAAAGAAATTCTTATTGTTATGTTTCTCAAATTTTCAGAATAATTTTTAAGGAACAGAAAATAATTCTTTATAGCTTTCTTTTTAAAGTTTTTTTGGAACAGCCCAAAAAAAAAAAATGGGAACAATTCTATGATGTTCCAAAAACTGTCTAAAAATTTGAATGTAGAACAGCTAAAAGAAAATTGGGATAATCTTTCTTAATATTTTACTCTTCTGGTTTATGGCAATTGCACTAAAATGGCTAATGTACTTTCGGAATATAAACACAAAGGCATTATTTTTTTACGAAAATATTACCAGGGTAAAGTGTAATTCGAGCAAATCACAGGACTATAAAGTATCATTTATCCCTTAATAAAATGTACAATTAGTCTTTAATTGACATTAATTATGATATTCATTTAATTAACGTTAACTATGACACCTACCGTAGCTTGTCACTAGACCTTTGTCGTTGGTCAACTGATGAACGTTGGAATCAGGCCTCAATGTTAGACCTCAAGCAGTCGATGGTCGGTCGGTCACTGATCTCTGGCCTCCATCGAACCTCCATTGTTGCTTGTGAGACTTCTATCGATCACCACCAATAACTGCTACGTTAAATGCAAATTTTATATTTAATTAATGTTAAAGTCGATAGAATTAATATAGGTAATATTAATTAAAAATTATTTAAAGAACTAACAAAAAATGAGGTTAAAATAATATAATTCGCTTTGTTTGAGAGGACAATGTAGTTAGTTTTTCCAACTAACGTTGTATATTCCATTTTCAGGGTGCCTCCACCCTATACGGTCCACACACACTCTCCGCCTACATCCAGGAGTTCAAACGGCTCACCACCTCTCTACTTGCCGGAAAACCGGTCGAACCGGGGCCCACGCCTCCCGACCTCCTCGACGAGCAAATAAGTTTGTTGCCACCCGTTGTCGTCGACATGACTCCCCTAGGCGTGAACTTCGGTGACGTCAGCACCGACGTCCCCCAAAACTCCACTTTTCGACGAGGTAGCGACACAGTGTCGGTCGTTTTTTGGTCGGCATGTCCTAGGAACGATCTAATGACGGAAGGCACCTTCGCCCTCGTGGAAGCTCTCCAGGGGAAGGACACATGGGTTCCGGTCTACGACGATGACGATTTCTGCCTCCGATTCAAGTGGTCGAGACCGGCGAAGCTGAGCGCACGGAGCCACGCGACCATCGAGTGGAGAATCCCACAGTCGACGATGCCCGGGGTGTACAGAATAAGGCATTTCGGTGCGGCTAAGAGTCTTTTGGGTTCAATTCGCCATTTTACGGGATCGTCAAGTGCCTTCGTGGTGGCATAAAAAGAACATGCGAATCCTTTGGTATGTGTTTGTTTGTTTATATACTTGGATCGATGCTAATGTATTTTCTCATTTAATCTTATGATTGAGAGATATTTATGTACAAAACTTGCAACAAAAATGCCAGTTACTACTTTTTATTTGAACCTTACTAGTAATGTTCAAATAAACTTTATAATATATTTTTTATTTGAACATCACACATGAAAGTGGTGAAAATCACTTGTCTTAATCTGGTCTGATTATTGTAAATTTCAAACTTCAGAGGTGCAATTGAAAAATGCTAATTGCATAACTCGTTAAATTAAGACATAAGTTTATAACGGCGCGATAAATTAGAGCATAAAAGGACATGTACATTTAATTGGAATCCGAAAAGGCCATCGAGATGGTGATAATCGGTTGGAAAGTTTGAGGTAGACGAAGGCAACATCTGCATTTAAGGTACAAATTAAAAGAATCATAAAATTATTAAAAGAGAGAAGAAAATGCTAAATGAGAGAAGTTACCCAAATACAAAGAAATGTCAGAGCACCATAAGCTAAAGAAGCAATTCTACATCCTCCTTCATTCATTCTTTAAACTTCTCCCTTCAAGTTTTTTTTATTGGATTTCATTAAAGTTAGGGGATGGTATGTATCTGTTGGAAAATATAAAATGAATATGCATTTTATAGAAAATATATTTATGCATTACTGTTGTGTTTGATACGTTTGAATATAATAAAATAGAATGAAACGAAAATATGATTGAAATTATTATAGTATAAAAATGAAATGGTCATTATCATTTTTATGTTTAGTGACAAAAGACGTTATATGTGTTTTTAGAATAACTATTCTCATTCCAATGTTTCCTTAGTGTTGGAAATATATCAGGAATGAAATGCATATATACAATAAAGTATCCACTTGAAAAATATACATTTTTTTTTTTAAATAGAGAATATTCGAATGTAAACCAAATGAAATTTCAGATAAGAGATAAATATAGATATTATCCCAACGTACAAACATAAATTGATATAATAACTTTAAATATCAAAGTAAACATTTTACTGATTTGTAAAATCAATATCTTGACTACAAAGATATCAATCTCATACTAGTTATATTGTACCTAGTTCATTTATTGTTTATTTTTTAAGGCTTTTATTTTTTGTTTTCAGGGAGAAAATATTATTTCTTTAATTTTACTTTTACATTTTTTAAACAATATGTGCAATGGAACAAAATTATTTTGCGATTTTTGTTTTTGTTTTATATTTTTAAAAACAAAAACTAATAATTAAAAATAAATATACTAGACAAAAGACTGCCAATCGACTATTTACTCAAAAAAGAGACCAAAAAAATCAATAATTACCATCCTTAGTGTATTGGGAGTTGGCAGCAGTGGCTCAAGGTCTGTCCATGTAAGCATGGAAGTGGAGGGGACACTCTTTTTTTGTCCTGTTTGTTAGTTGAATAAAATTTAATCACATTTAATTAGAATTAACTAATACCAAGTTTATCTGTGATTCGTTAATATTATTTTTTTTGTGATTAAAAAAATACTTGACAATGAAAATGAAATTTAATCACATTTACTAAACATAAGAATGAAATAGTCGTTCTCATGATCATTGCAATCGCTTGTACAAACATGTCATACGAGTATACATAAATATTTATACACAAAAGATATTTGTTCATTATTGTTAATACTGGAAGAATTTAGGTGATTGTTTGTTTAAAAAATAAGTTAGTTGTCATTTAGGTGATTGTTTGTTTGGACACGGTTACAGGAAGAAGAAAAAAGAAAAAGAAAAAGAAAAAAAAAATATGTTTTTTAAAATGTGGCACATGCATCTTACGTGCTAAAATCCGTCCAAATTAACGTCACTATTTGACGGAAGGGTCACATAAAAAATCGATAACGAGAAGGAGGACCACATTAAAAAAAAGAAAGAATTGGAGGGCCACGTAAAAAACGCACTGTAAATAGGATGTTTATATGCATGAAAATCTGATTTGTTATATGCATTAAAAAAAAGGACATTCGGTGGAAAGTCCCTTATTTTACCCTTGATTTTAAAGAAGTTCTAGAGGCGAAAACAATTTGTGTTTTAGTCTCGCCTATTTAAAAAAGGCAGAAACCCACTATACGTGCCTGCACATGTGCGGTTACATGTAATAATTTTGTGTGTAAATTTTTGTTAAATATAACAAATATTACTGTATTTTATGACATGTAACTAATTTGTGCGTAAAAATTTGTTAGATATAATAAAAATCACACAAAATACATGTAATTAGTTACATGTAACTAAATGTACACAAATATATGTACCTAATATTAAACTAATTTCTGTCTGTAATATTTATTAAATGTCACAAATATTACACATATATGTGTAATTGTAACATGTAACTAATATTATATAAGTACATGTAACAAAAAATATACACACACATATATATAAATATAACAATTATTAAATTGTAACTAATATTCGTTACATATAACTAATATTCACTATAATATGAATTTACTCACCAAGTTCCCCCTGCAATTCTTGCAATGCGGGATTAAAATTCAAACGAAATTCAATTTAAGAGACTAAATTAAAATTTATATTTTAAGCGAAACTTTTTTAAAATTAGGTGTATTATCTCTTAAAAAAATATTATATCATTTTTTGTGTATAAAGTCAATAAAAAATATGTGAAATATTTTTTTTTCTATCAAATTTTGTTATATTTCATATTTAAAATAATAATATCAAATATATTAGAGTTAGAAAGGAATGATTTGATAAGAATTAGAATTGAATTAATCAAGCTCAATTAAAAGGGACTTGGGTTCCCTTAAGTAACGTTCAGAGATCAAAACTTGGGGGTTGTGTATGGAGAGTGCTCTGTTAGGAAAGGTGTCCACTTCGACGCCCGACAGTACCTCGAGAGATTAGTCTCCACCAATCGTGGTACGGGGATACCCTGAGTTTACCAAAAAAAAAAATAAAATTAAATTTCAACATACTACCACACAATAAAATTCTAATAATCATGAAATTACAAATGCATACTAAAATTCATTATGATTGTTAGAATTCTAATTCTATGGAATTGCAATTCTAATTTATTTTACTTTTTTTATTAGAATTTAATCAATATTTTTAGTAAAAAAATGATTTTTTTTAAAAAAAAAAGAATAATCAAAGCAATAATACGACGTCGCATCTATGGCATTAGCCATTTGCACCGCCCGGAAGACCACCGCAGATCTATGGAGCTCCGATTATGAACAACGCCTCCCATTCCCAAAGTTTTCAACCGAGCGCAGAGAAAAGCCACACTCCAAAGCATCGAGGGTCATCATCATCCACGGCGATCGGTTCCTTCTCCGGTTGAATCCCTCGTTCGAGTTCGCATCAGCGTGGAGATTCACCTGCGGAAAGCTTTTCGATCTCTCCAAAACTCGCTTGTCAATAAATTCGATTCAGCTGGATCGTACCTATTGAAGTTCTCGTCGTTGTTGTAGAAGAAGACAATGTCGGTACAAGAGTATCTGGACAAGCACATGCTCTCTCGGAAAATCGAAGATGCCGTCAATGCTGCTGTTAGGGCCAAGACTCCCGATCCTGTTCTTTTCATTGTACGCAATCCTTCTCTGTGTGTGTGTGTGTGTGTGTCCTTGATTTCTTTTTGTTTGGTTTTATGGTAGAATAACTACTCTAATACATATGTGCGCACGTTCACACAGTCTAATCATATGAGGAAAGCGGTTCCATCGGTGATAACCAAGGTGAAAGCGAGGCAAATCCTCGATAGCAGAGGAATTCCTACTGTTGAAGTTGATCTTTACACTCATAAAGGCATGTTCCGTGCTTCTGTTCCCAGTGGCGCTTCTTCTGGAATGTAAGCGTTTCCTATGGCTTTCCCCATGTTTACTATACATCCCCTCCATTTTCACTTCCCAATGGCGATTGTGCTACTCTTACGGCTTTCATCTCTATCTTTCCTCAAAACTTATGAACTAAAGGGAATGACTGTATACTAGAGTCACTAGACTCTGTAATGTCTAGAAAAGAATAGGAATTAAAGTAAATACATTTCTATTTGGCTTCATATGGTAATAGAAGCAATAACTTACCGTTACCAATTTTGAAGTCTATAGTTAGAATTTGAAAAATTCAGTTAATTTCCTTGTGAGTTATCTTTCATGCAATATTCGTTTCAATTCCATCTGTTATGCTAACTCATGCACAAGTTGACGCAGCAGCATTGCTTCCATAGGCAGCCGGCATTTTCACTCTGAAATATTTGCTCAGGAAAGTGAATTACCTTGTTTGGTTTTTGTAGAAAGCTTTCATCACATCAGTTGGGAAGTTCATGGCATATTAATGCTTTTAATGTTCTTCGCATCCAAAACTTAGCATCTTAAATATATTTGTTTCTATAATTTGGTTTTGGTGCATCAGTAGCTCTTTTCTAGTGTATATGATGTTTTGTTTCATCTGTAAGTCTCTCTCTCTCTCTATATATATATATTTGCATCATGCCATAATCCATTAGTATATTTGTCATAAATGCTTTGAATTTGAACTATATCCGGCTACTGTAATTATGTCTTTCATGAAAGCTAGTTTATGTCATTATGTGTGATCGAGAATTCAATTTATCAAATTGTTTTATTCCTAGACACGGGGGTATCCAGATATTCATTTAATTTAATTTTACAATCCATCATAGGTGGATATTGGTTAGTTTATGTATTACAGTGTTTAGAATCTTCAGATAGTCCGGCATAAAAATATTGTCCCACAAAGCAACCTTATAGTGAAGTCAACATGAATCCAACTCTTTCTATATGGTTATGTCGTGAACTTCATTGATCATTGCCTCCGCCAACTGCTCGGATCATGTACATCTAAACCCAACAAACACATCCTTCTCTCGTCTTCATGCATTGTAAGCTGGACGCAAATATTGTTTCGACCTAGAGTCCATAATTCATAGCTACACTAATTTGTTCTTGTTTGGGATGTTTTACCTGGGATATATTGTGGAATGCCAATTGTGAGTTTCCCCAAGCTGAAATTTGTGTGAATTTGGATTAGATCTCATTCTGTGTATTTTTCTGTTCTCTACTTTCTTTAAGTCTGCTCATTTCTGGACATTTACTTACTCTTTAACATATTTAAGCTAAATTTGGATCGTCGAACATCATCTATACCTTATTAATATGGAAACCATTATAATTTCTTTATATCTTCACTAACCCTAAACTGTCAAAACTCGAGTGATTCTAATTCTCGGACCACCAGATAAGTGTTCCAGGTAATCTTTTTGGCTATTTTGTTTTTGTTTTTTTCAATTCAAAGTGACTTCTCTTTTTAAAATTTTCCTTTTTTGTTTTTCCAAGCCAGTACAAGAATGTTTCAATGTGGTGATTTTGTTTGAGAATTTTTGCTTGTGATTGATCTGTGTTTATTTTGCCAGCATGACTTATGAGTGCGCACAAATGAATTTATTTATAATTCTATCAAAGGGTCTTGGAAAGAAAATTTGTATGATGTCCTCGTTAGGCCTCTCATATTCTATTGGTAGTCACTGTTTCATCATTATATTTCCCTTGACCATCGTATTCAAAGATCATAGTATTAAAATGATTATGTCCATCTGAAGTGGACATGAAAAGTTAAATGCCCCTTCTTGATATCCTATATATTTGTGACGTGACAGAAAAGTTAAATGCCCTTCTCAATATCCTTTGTATTTGTGACTTGACCTCATATCTATCACAAGTTTTGTGATTGACTTGAATCAATTGTCTTACCGAAAGTTTTCCTTATTTACCTCAGGTATGAAGCTATTGAATTACGTGATGGTGACAAGGGTACATATCTCGGAAATAGTGTCAGTAGAGCTGTTAAGAATATAAATGAGAAAATATCTGAAGCTTTGGTTGGCATGGATCCAACAATGCAGTCACAAATCGATCAGGCCATGATAGACTTGGACAAAACGGAGAAGAAGGTTTCCTTTTCTTTCAACACAATTTGATAGAAATAGATAGTTATCTGTACAATTCTCCAATTATAATATGTCAAAACCATAACAATATGATCATTTTCATAAAAATATCATATAAGGATGATTCTCTATTTATTTATGAAGTAGACGCTTGTTACTTTACACAAATAATCCCGTTGGCCTGAGTAATTCAAATTTATCGTTGACACCTGGGGCATAAATAATACTCTTTGTTGCCACTGAATGTCAGAACCACAGGAGAGGGCTAATTAATGGGCAAGAAAGTGGTGATACTGGTACTCTAGTTAAGCAAGGTGTGATTATTATATGAGCATAATCAAGTATATATGTGGCCAAAGTGAATTCTACTCCATTTTCTTTTAAATCACTATACTTTCAATGAGATTGGTATACGTATGCAAGGTGCACTCAGGATATATCGACCTTTTCTTTTTCCAAGTAAGGGTATATCAATTTGAAGAGAACCGCGTGAAACACATAATTTGTAGGAGCACATGAGATCTAAACAAGGGGTGACTGGATTTTGGTTAGCACTCACTCAAAGTGTTTTTATAGTCTAAAGGGTGATATATTGTGGTGAGTTCTACATCAAGGTTTCTTGTTGCTGAGTAATTTTTGTTCCTATCTTTGAAAATTGTTTCCACTCTCATTTCTAGTTCAGTAAGTTTTCGTGGAATACTTCTATTTTATTTTCCTTCAAAGAGAAGACTGTGTATACTGTATACGTATCATTCATGCCATATTACTCTGAAAGCATTATCTTCATCATTTTTGTAGGGTGAACTTGGGGCAAATGCTATTTTAGCTGTGTCCATCGCTGCTTGCAAAGCTGGTGCTGCTGAAAAAGAGGCATGCATTCATTTTTCTTTTTTGTAGTTCACTTGATCTTCTCTCTCCTCTTTTTTTTTTCCTGTTTGGAGGAGGGGGATTGGAAAATCTTTCTTCTCCTGACTAATAGTCTACTTTCAGGTTCCCCTGTATAAACATATTTCTGATCTTTCTGGCAAAACGAACTTGATTCTTCCTGTCCCCGTCTTCACCGTTATAAGTGGTGGAAAACATGCTGGGAATAATCTGGCACTTCAAGTAAGTTTTATTTCTCTCCAAGTTTCTTATCTGAATAGATGTTTTACATCTACTTGGAATATCTCTGCCATGGTTGCTAATAATATGCGATAGCCTTCAAGAATCTCTATGAATGATTGACCTTGTGTTGATCTCCGGTACCCATTGATTTTTAGTGGTAGAGAGTCAGTGTAGTCAGTGTACCTGATCTTATATCATCCATGCAAGAAGTGCTTGGGTATTAATATCTCTAAATTGGGGTTTGCTAATGGGAAGCTAGAAAGATTAGACGGCAAGACTAGAGACATGTTCTTTGTTTCTAATTCCTGCTATCACTATAGGAGTTTACTGTCTTTCTTCTGTTTATATAACTTCTTTTGCTTATTCTTTTGTCAGTTTAAAGAAATGCTTAGACTATGCTGTGAAATAAAACAATTAAATTTCATTATGAGATTTCCTTGCATTGGGCATAAAAATTCCCATATTACTTGAAATAATATCATTTTTTTCCAATAACCTTAATGTTGATGACAGGTTATATATTCATGAGAAAGAGAGAGTGTTTGGTATAATGATAAGTGCTCATGCCAACAATTTCAAGCTCATGAGTTTGAATGTGGTGGTAGTCAATTTGTTGAAAAAGGGGTCGCCCTTTCAGCATCATCTTTGTTGAAGGAAGGTGATGACGGAACCCAATTGAAAAGAAAAAAGAAAATAAAGATTTTTTGAATAATTCAATAATCAATAACCAATAATCAAGTTGCCTCATCCAATACAATAAAACCTCATTATATAGGCTTAATTCTAAAATGGAAATAATATACATTACGGCTACTTAACTGCTATAATTTAAAAATGAAACTAATAAACATGACGGTTACAATTTTAAAATGGAAATAATAAATACTAATGAGATGATTTATTTTCCCCCACCGTACATAAGTTCGAAGCAGTGGTTTTATTTGATCCCTATCCATTCTCGCCGGCTCAAAAAACTCTCCGGATATAAAAATGACATTTGTTCAATCCTCTGCCTCATTCTCTTTGGATATTTGATCCCTAGTTACATTCTCCCCAGCTCAAACCTCTAGCAGGATATGATATGAAGTTTGTTCTTATAGGTGGTTTGAGAAGACGACTCATTTTTCTTTTGATCTTCTTTTGGCTTGGGTTTGTTTGCTTTTGAAATGACGTTTTTGCCAGCATGTTGAAAGACAAAAATATTGTCCTTACCAAAGTTCTTCGCAATCACATCATAGAACCATGGATAGAGAACAAGAGCCATATCCATGGGTCAAACATCACATAAGATTTGTGTGGAATGGAATAGTCATCCATCTTAATGGGTACTAGACAAGTCTCAGAAATAGGTAATCAAGTCTTAACTACCCAGGCAACTCTATAGGGGTGAGGATGTGGGTTGGTTTTCAATTTTTGCGTAGCAACGGCGTACTTAGATACCACATTCATCGAACTTCCTCAATCGATAACCAACTTATAAATTCTATCTCTACACTTGAAAAATATTGGTATGTTTCCAAGCGTTAGAGTCTATAGGTGTGATAATGACATATCTCATAACGTTAAGGTAAGCATTTCTAGATTCATCCCCAAGTTCTTCTCCCTCTTCCGTTGGTTCCACTATTTGGTTAGCTTCTTCCTCATCTAGTGGTTCTCTTTCTTCAACAACTAGTTCAAGGTTCGATGTGGACAAGTCAAAGCGAAGTGATCTACACCATGACAATTGTGACACTCAATGGACGAGAGATCATTGGCCTTATTTGCACTAGGTTTCTGGTAGACACTTCGGCTAGGATTAGAGCATGTGCTGGAGGTTCTTGTAACTTGGGTTGTAACTACCCTTGGGTGCTAAAGAGATAGGTTGTGACTTTTCAAAAGGCATTGATCTAGACTGATACGATCCTCCTATTTGGGAATTTAGTCTCTTCTGATCGGGCAACTTAGGCCCCTTTTGGTTAATGTTTCCATTCCAACCCAACCCAACCTAACTTAACTCAAAAATTCTGGTATTGATTTTTGAGAACGTGTTTGGCAACACAAAACTCAACCCAACCCAAAAAATGAGAATTGATTCTCAAAATCCTAAGGAAATGAGAAATAAAACAAAAAAAAAAATTTGTCTCCAAAAAACTGATCCTAACTTTAGGGACACACTCGTAATCATTTAAAATGTTAATGAGACCCACGGTTCAACTTCTGTTAAGCTCAAAACAAGAAGTTTTTTTTTTTCCCCTTCCTATCGCCGTCGTCTCTCCAGTGTCCATATCTCTCGTCTAGCTCTTCGTCGTCTTCGTCATCTTGGTCTTCTCGTTGCCTGTGTGTCTTCGTCGTCTCGCTGCCATCGTTGTTGTCTCCTTCATCAACGAAGTTATAGATTGCAAATCGTCAACAAGTTAGGGTTTGTCGATCTGAAATTCAGCCGAGCAGTCCTCACGCATTAGGGTTTGGATTTCAATTTCGTTGTTGACGAATTAGGGTTTGGATTTCGCTCTCGCCTCTCGTTGACGGAATCAATTTCGATTTCGTTGTTGAAAAAATCGATTTTAATTTCTATTTCGTTGCTTCTGTTTTGTTCAGGTGAGTGATTTATGATTTCTTGTTCAGGTGATTTCTCCATTCAGTTGTTTGTTTTTTGGGTCAAGAAAAAAAGTGTCGATGATTTGTGTTTTTTATTTTTGTTTTTTTTGTAATATTTCGCTTTGATTTTGGTGTAGAAACAATTTTAGGATAATATTGTTACCAAACGCGATTCTGTTTCTGGAACCGAAAAAAAATTTGTCGTTACCAAACGTAATTCTGTTCCCGATGGGAAACAAAATTCTCAACTCAACTCAATCCATCCTAATTGGGTTGAGAAAAGTGGGAACACTAACCAAACGCCACCTTAGAGAACCTTTTTATTTCTAGAGCGTTGTGGTATGCCTCTTCTAATGACTATGGTGAATGAAGCGAGACTTTCTCTAAATATCGGGCCTTAATCCATTAATAAATTTAGTCACTCAAACCCACACCGTCTCATCAAAATATCGAGCCTCAATCCATTAGAGCGTGTCTTGGACGTTCCCGATGGAGCGTAACTTGGCTTGTAACTACCCTTGGGTGCGAAAGAGATAGGTTATGACTTTTCAAAAGGTATTGATCTAGACTGATACGATCCTCCTATTTGGGAAATTAGTCTCTTCTGATTGGGCAACTTAGAGAACCTTTTTATTTCTAGAGTGTTGTGGTATGCCTCTTCTAATGACTCCGGTGAATGGAGCGAGACTTCCTCTAAATATCGGGCCTTAATCCATTAATAAATTTAGTCACTCGAACCCACGCCGTCTCATCAAAATATCACTTCTCAATATCAATTCCTCAAACTGAGCTACATAATCAGATATGCTAGGAGACAATTGTTTAAGATTAAGCCATTGGTTCATTAATTGTTGCATATGGCATGTTTGAAGGTACTTTTCTTACAATCGACGTTTCATATCTTCCCAACGGGTAATAGGCGACTCTCCAATTCGCTCCACGTTTCTTTGAACCCCTTACACTAGTACCTCTTGGAAGACCTAATAAATTTCATATTGGCAAATCTAACCCTATGGTTGTCTGACATCTCATACCACTCAAAATAATCTTCCAAATCTTTTGACCAATCTAGGAAAGTGTTAGGGTTTAGAGTGCCATCATAACAAGAAACATCAACTTTCACCTTTTTAGTGATATCTTCATTATCGCAGCGAGTTCGATGGGGTTTATTCTAGGTTCTCATATGTCTAGGATAGGCATGCGTCTCTTCCCCCAAGTTGGTATACTCCATCTAAAAATTCAAGCATGTCATCAAATGGAGATTTAGAGGCTATAGATTGACGATTCTCTTGGGGAATTCTCCTGTCAAAGTACTAGGGTCTATCCTCCCTTTCATTTGTTCGCGCTCAAGGTGAATGTGGGAGAGTGCTAAGGTAGGTGAGGAAGTTGAATGTGGAACTCTTGGTGGGTATTGAGTTGTGAAATGGTGGGTATACATTGTGATGGGAGAAACTAGACTTCGCTTTATTTTCCCCTACCAGGTGTTTCTCCATATGCCTAGCCATATGGTTTAGGTGTTGCTCAACTAGTTGTAGGACTTGTTTGGTGATTAGGTTACCTAACTCAATGCGGATCTCCTTATGAAAGTCAGTTTGTCGCTTATGGAGGTCGGTATATAAATCATCTCGATTTTGGTTCACTTCCTCTCAAAGTTGGTCAACAGAGTCTTGAAGGCGGTCTATTGAATTTTGAAGGTTAGCAACAATCTCTTGCATGGTTTGGACTTCATTTGAATGGAGTTTGGGGATTTTTCTAGATCGCGAATAGACATGGGGTGAATTGTAAAGGAATGCTAATGTAAACCCAGAATGTTATTAAAAGTATTAGTGCTATGTGATCACAAAGGGAAAAGGATGCAATAAGAGTATTTAATGACTATGAAATGCGACGGAAAGACTAATTTACGGTATATATGTGTATATATTTTCTGTTTTTCTGCTTTATTTATATATATATATATATATATATATATATATATATATATATATATATATATATATATATATATATATATATATTTTGTTTTACCTACGCGTGTATGTGTGTGTTAAAGACAACAATAGGAAATGAAACTAATATTATTAGTTAATGAAATAAAATGATGCAATAACAGTTTTTTCAAACAATAGGGAATGAAACAAATATTATTAGTTAATGAAATAAAATGATGCAATAACAGTTTTTTCAGGCAAATAATTTGTGGATATATATATAATGACCTACTAAATTCTGCCTAGGGCAGAGATCAACAACAGCAGCAGTAGTAGGGGTGCCGACAATGTCCAGTGATGTCCAGCAGCAGCCGCACCAGCTGCAGGGACTGGAGTAGGGTTTTAGCAAGCATCGGAAGCCTTGGGAGAGGCGGGGCTGGCTAATGAAGGCTGGAGTAGGGTCGGTCGGGGCCTCTCGATGTCCGGTGATCCCGAATCTAGGTCGGTGAAGGCTGGATCTGGATTGTTGGAGGGATGGTCGGGGTGAGCAGTGTGTGAACAGTATATTTGAAGGGTTCGGTGGGGCTGACGACTTGCATTTTAAATCTTGGATTTTTGTAGCCCCAAGATCAACTTGAAGCTCTGAATGCCAATTGATGACAGAAGCCAATTGAAAAGAAAAGAAATAAAAGAAAATAAATATTTTCTGAATAATTCAATAATCGTCCCTTCCAATACAATAATGGCTCATAATTTAATCCTGAATGCACTAGGTCGATACGGAGGAGTGCCCTTATGATCGCCCGGTGAGGTGATTCGTGCGCGTAAGCTGGTTAGGACACACCTTACCAAAAAACCAAACAAAAATATAGGTTTAAAATTCTAAAATGGAAATAATAAACTTAATGGCTATAATTTAAAAATAGAAATAATAAACACAACGGCTACAATTTTAAAATGGAATAATTTAAAAATAGGAATAATAAACATAACGGCTACAATTTTAAAATGGAAATAATAAAATACTAATGATTTATTTTCCTCCGCCATACAGAAGGATAGAATGCATTATCGATCATCTCTATCTAATGATTTATTTTCCTCTGCCATACAGAGGATAGAATGCATTATTGATCGTCTCTATCTTCATTGTTTCCTCATCTGTTTAATTCTTATTCTAAATATGGATGCAACGTTATTTCCTCATGTGTTTAATTCTTATTCCAAATATGGATGCAAGTGGGCCCGCATGTTTTCCTACTTTTTTGAATGGAATCTTCGAAATTGTTCAAAATGCTGGATGCATTCTTTTCTTGTTGCATAATTGCTTGGATGAGTCAAATTGTCAGTCAACCCACCATTTTAAACACTTCAAAATACATGGAACACTGTTTTGGGCATGACAAACATAATTTCGAGAAAGGAAGGTCAATTTTAGTTTGCTATACCCATAGAAAGATCATCGAAGAGGGCATGTACTGAATTCGAACATAAACGAGTTTAACACGAAAATTTTCAAGTATGGAACGAGTAACTGATGTAACTTTCCTAGCTTATTCCAAATGTTTAAGTGCTTTGATGTTTCTTTTTTTTACCTTAACATCTGTATGTGGTTCTTTTGCCTCATTGCGTTAATTTTTATTTGACAATTGGAATTGAAATATATTCAGGAAATATTGATTCTCCCAGTTGGAGCAACAAAATTTGAGGAGGCAATGCAAATGGGCTCTGAAACCTATCATCATTTAAAGGTGGTTTTATTGAACCGAAAGCTGTAGTTCTCTGTCCTAGTGGTTTCTTAACAATGAAGTATCGTAGTCGCTTCTCTCTTTCCCCTCTCCCCTGCCCCCCCCACACCTCAACCCCTTCCCCCACACAAAAAATTGGAAACGAGAAAAAGAAAAAGAAAAAAGGAAGAAAAAAAATCTTGGGTGACAATAAATATATCTGGAGGATATGTTAGATCAAAGAGAACTAACCTAGCCTATGATGAATTTGAGAACAAAATGGAAAGGAAATGAACTCGAATTTAGTAATTCAATGAAGGAAATACAACTGAAAACAGAAACAGTAAATGAATGCTAGGATTTCGGGAGCCTAGTCTCTCCCAATTATTTTCCTCAATTTTTCGATGCCCTACTCCAAGCCCATACTTGCTATTTATTCACTTCAAACTAACAAACACTCTAACAAACTCTTATAACAAACAACTCATTAACAAACTAAGCAACTAATCTAGAGAAGACTAGAACCTTCTCAACCCCTACTAACTAATTGGTCTATCAATACGGCTCCCTCGGACTCTCACCTTGTCCTAAAGGTGAACAGTAGTTGTCGTTGGCGGTCTCCCAGGATCCCACACCATTTTTTTAGACCGACCAAGGTGATCTTTGTGAGCTTGGAACAGTACACTGCTGGGCTTGAATGAATGGGCCACCAATAATTTTTCTAGTTTTTGGGCAAAAGAAAGAATCCATTTTGTGCTGCTGGGTTGAATCCATTTGGAGCTATTGGGTTTGTTTGAATGGCCCTACAATTTATCATGAATCCAAAAATTTGTTATGAATGAATGGCCCATCAATTTATTTTCCATTATCTGGCCCAACTCCGATACGCTATCCAACTGATACACCCAAGTCCAAAACTCAAGGCCCCTTCGTTCAACCTGTACCATCCCATTGATGAAATTACCTAGGGTTACATCCGATCCTCCTTCCAACGGCGCCGAGATCTTGACGAACATCCCATTAAGAATGGTGGTCGCCATTGTTGATTGTGCGTGTGCTAGAGCTGCCATCGATGGTAAAGCGAAACCTCTTGGAGATCGCATTGGACCTCCAACAGAGCTTTGATTCGTCATCGGTGGTGGTGTTAAATCTTTCGGTGCTCACGTCGTCGTGTGTATGGTGGTCGCGGGCGATGGTGGTGCGAAATTGATCGTATCTCGTGGCGTCGTCTTCGTCTCCGGTTGCGTCTTCTTCTGTTCTGGTACGACGAGCATTGTAGGTGCCGTCGTTGGTGGTACGAAGGTGGATACTGGCCTAGGCAGCGTCGTCGCAAACCTGGGGCTTGAATAAGTTGTACCCGACCCAGAACCCAAAGATCTGCTCCATGAACCGTTGGTTTCTGACCCGACCCGCGTGTTCCGGTATTTATTTTCGAACCACTACGCTGTTTGACTTGTTTCCATCATCTCCCTCAAACATTTAGGTTTGAGAAGTCGCACTTGTGCTCTGATTGACGATTTCAATCCATTGAGGTAGGAACTCTCGAGTTCTTCGTCCGACAATCCCTGCAACTTCGACGCCAAGATCTTAAATTGTTCTTGGTAATCTTCGACGGTGGACTCTTGACGGATGGCCAAGAATTCCTCACGCAACGATCTCTCCATGCTCAATCGAAATCGGGACTAGGAAATCAGCTTGGACTCCTCCCAGGTATGCGATTCCCTAATCTCTGTCTGCTTCTTCTCCACGATCTTTGATGATAGACCCGTGTGATTCTTTTGCACCAGTTGATCTAACTTCTCCAACATAAGAGCCAACGTCTTCTCTAAGCTCCTTTGTGCGATTTTTATCCCAGGATTGTTCCTGAGCCATTGTCTTCTCTAAGCTCCTCTGTGCGATTTTTATCCCCGGATTGTTCCTGCTTTTGATACCAATTTGTTAGATCAACTGGTGCAAAAGAATCACACGGGTTTATCATCAAAGATCGTGGAGAAGAAGCAAACAAAGATTAGGGAATCGCATACCTGGGAGGAGTCCAAGCTGATTTCCCAGTCCCGATTTCGATTGAGCATGGAGAGATCGTTGCGTGAGGAATTCCTGGCCATCCGTCAAGAGTCCACCGTCGAAGATTACCAAGACAATTTTAGATCTTGGCGTTGAAGTTGCAGGGATTGTCGGACGAAGAACTCGAGAGTTCCTACCTCAATGGATTGAAATCGTCGATCAGAGCACAAGTGAGACTTCTCAGACCTAAATGTTTGAGGGAGATGATGGAAACAAGTTAAACAGCGCAGTGGTTCGAAAATAAATACTGGAACACGCGGGGTCGGGTCGGAAACCAATGGTTCATGGAGCAGATCTTCGGGTTCTGGGTCGGGTACAACTTATTCGAGCCCTAGGTTTGCAATGACGCTGCCTAGGCCAGTATCCACCAACGACGGCACCTACAGTGCTCGCCGGACCAGAACAGAGGAAGATGCAACCAGAGACGAAGACGACGCCACGAGATACCATCGATTTCGCACCACCATCGCCGACGACCACCATACAAACGATGATATGAGCACCGAACGATTTTGCACCACCACCGACGACGAATCGAAGCTCTGTTGGAACTCCAAACTGTTTCGCCTTACCATCGATGGCAGCTCTAGCACACGCACAATCGACGATGGCGACCACCATTCTCAATGGGATGTTCGTCAAGATCTCGGCGCTGTTGCAAGGAGGATCGGAAAATTGAAGAAAAGAATTGGGAGAGACTAGGCTCTCGAAATCCTAGAATTGGGAGAGACTAGGCTCTCGAAATCCTAGCATTCATTTACTGTTTCTGTTTTCAGTTGTATTTCCTTCATTGGATTACTAAATTCAAGTTCATTTCCTTGCCATTTTGTTCTCAAATTCATCATAGGCTCGGTTAGTTCTCTTTGATCTAACAGGATATAACTATTCCACTTCTGATAATTTTCACAAATTCAGAATCTTGCAGTTAAATAGCTCTTCTGACACTAACATTTGTCAGATCTAGACTCTTTACTTGGTGGATTGGTTTGTGCTTCCAAATTTGAGTTTAAGATGTCAAATTAATTTTGTTCAAACTGTTCTTGAAAGAAATGTATATATGTATGGTAATTCAATAGAGAAGTTGAAATATTTGAATTGAGAATGTCTTTTGTTGAATCAGTTATGTTGCCAAACCCCTAATTATACTTGTTTGTAGACCAGACTTAACACCTCTATGTGAATGAACCATTTTAGCACGTGCTACCTGTCACATTATCACTTCACTTTTGACTCGTAGGGATGCGTTACTTCATTTTATATCTAATATATAGGGAAAACTGTACTTTTGACCCTTAAAGTTTGGGGTGGTTGTCTAATTGGTCCCTGTGGTTTGAAAAACATCACATTTGACCCTAAGATTTGGGCTTGGAGTCAATTTGGCCCAATTATTAACAGTCAATTAAAATATGGATGGCAATAGCGAGATGGTGTAAAGCTAAGACGTCACAAGTGAAGCTGCCAACCAACGATGGCGGCTGCCGGCACTACGAAGGAGAGGAATAATAGGGTTTCCTTAGGAAGGAGAAGAAAAGGAAAATTATATTTTGCACTAGTAAATTTGTTATAAGTGTCTAAATTGTCTCAGTGAGATTAGTTGTACATGGACTCCTGGAGTGAAATTTACCCATACAATTAATTTACATACTTTGCATGTGCACATTTTCGTCCATATTTTAACAAATCATTAACAATTCGACTAAATTGACACCAAGCCCAGACCTTAGGGTCAATTGTGTTGTTTTTCAAACCATAGGGGCCAAGTAAACGCCCACCCCAAATTTGAAGTGTCAAAAGTACAATTTTCCCTAATATATATTGTTTGCGCATGCATTTGCACACGAACACTTTCAGTTTCTGCTGCATGTCCTTCTGACTCCAATGAGGTTTATCCCAATGACAAAAGGTTCTGCAAAACAAATTTTGTTCTTTATGGTTTAGACATAGATGAATTTATTCTTTTTGCATTCTGTAGACCTGTCTTTCCTGCTTTATATATTTTGATGGTTGTCGATAAATATATTTTCTTTTCTGCTACACATCTTATGAATATTATACTGTTTCTGTTTTCATCTGATCTTACAACTTTGTGATCTCCAATTTCTTTCTTTGGCTAATTGTGAAATACTCTGATTTTGTTAACAAAAAGGATAGGCTGTTATCACGGAGAAGTATGGTGCTCATGGATGTAATGTTGGTGAAGACGGCGGTTTTGCCCCAAACATATCCAGGCAAGTTTTTCCTTTAAACAGTGCTTTCTATGACGTTCATGTGCTTATTCATTGGTTTTGCATCTGCAGCTTTAGAGAAGCCTTGGATCTTGTTAAGGAGGCCATCAGCAGAACAGGGTATAGTGAGAAAATAAAGATAGGACTTGATGTTTCTGCTACTGACTTCTGCATAGGTAATATTTCATTAGCTTAAATTGCTGATCTGATGGTAACTCATGAAAATAGAATCTCCATTTTTAGTACCGCCTTGTGAAAAAGTGCGAGAATACTTTTCAAGTGGTATAAAGCCCTATTCAGATCAGCCATCAATCAATCATGCAGCTGTAGCTAACTTGAGGACATCGCTGTGTGTTTTCATAGTTTCTCTTTCTTAAAAACTCTGTTTTTCTCCCTGATCAGGCACAAAGTATGATTTAGATTATAAAACTCCAAATAAGTCGGGACAGAATTTCAAGTCGGTAGACGATATGATTGAGATGTATAAAGAATTGTGTGCAGGTATATAAAGCCCTATTTAAATTTATCTTTTTCTTGTACTCTTGTCATTTCATTTGGAACCATGAAGTTGGAAATCTTGATCTTACTTATGCCCCCTCCTTTGTATTCTGCCCCTATTAATGTTCTGGGGTTCTTAGACTACCCAATCGTATCAATTGAAGATCCATTTGACAAGGAGGATTGGGAGCATGTCAAGTCCTTCTCTTCTCTTGGAATTTGCCAGGTTTGTACTCTCCCTTGTGAAGAATTTTTAAATCTTTAATTTACATTCAGCCCCTATTCTGAATAAAATGTGTTACGGGTAATTTACGATATAAAAGCCTTTCTGAGAACTTTGTTAGGGAATTCTCAGAACTTATTTTATCCCACTAATGATGGAACCTTTTAATCGAATGACAACTTGTTTTCTTCTGTGTATACCTCACTGAAAACAATCCAAACCAAGGTTGGCAAACCAAAGTTGAACTACTAGAGTTCACAATGGCATATCTGGGGGAGGTTTTAATTAACCGTAATCAACTATCTTGGTGGTTTGTCATTTCATAGAAATATTAGAGACATTAAATTACTTGGTAGTTTCATATCATTATATATTTTGTACAAATAACAAAGGACGATGTTAGATTCATGTCATTTTGTTATGCCTATGCCCTTCTGTGAATTGCCTCCCTGAGGGAGGAAAAAATATAGAAATAGAAAAACTAGGAAACAAGACCATGCTCTTACAAATATCCAAGACTAAGATGATAATTAAAATGGCCGTTCACATTTAATTGGTCAAATTATAATTCATGAACTCTCTAGGTATAATTTAATGGATTCGTTTATGAAATTCATGTAATTATGTCCCCTCTAAATTCCTGGAAGCAGGAGGACGTTGGCATATAAGCAGTTATATGTGATTTTGAATAAAGTTCTTTCACAGGTTGTTGGTGACTGCTTATTGATGTCTAATCCTAAACGAATTGAGAAAGCGATACGTAAAGATGCTTGCAATTGTCTTCTTCTCAAGGTAACCTACCCATGGTTTAATATTTTAGGCTTTGTCGTTGGGTTCTACTGGTCCTATTTCTCTGTTAGTATTGCAAGTTTCCTAATTTTCTAGATCACGCTATCTAAAGCATGACCATCCCGCTCTGAAAACAAAAAATATTTTCTTGCCGCAAAAGCCTATGTTTTCAGCTGTGCTCGTTACAAATATGAACATGCATTATAGAGGCTATTTTCTTTGAATATGCTGGTATAAGGACTTCCTTCGGATGAATCATTGAGGAAGTTTGGTTTCCGAAAGAACAAATAGAATATTTGGATAGTGAAAAGGAGCGGTGGGTCTTGCTCTTGTAGTCTTATGTTAATATGTGAGAATAAATGACAAGATTGGTTCTCTCTCTCTCTCTCAAAATGTAGTGCCATAGTTAATAAGCATAAGCTGCATAACATCAATACAACATCAATCTTCTTGATTTAAGCATCACCATGAAATCTTATACCACTAACGGTTTGAGAATTGCCAGCTCTAAAATTGTCATATTTTAAATGCATGAACTCCAGGTGAATCAGGTTGGAACCGTGACAGAGGCCATTGATGTAGTAAAGTTGGCAAAGGACGCCCAATGGGGAGTAGTGGTATCTCAAAGAAGTGGGGAAACTGATGATTCCTTTATATCTGACTTATCTGTTGGGCTCGCCACAGGTCAAATCAAAGCAGGTGCACCATGCCGAGGAGAGAGACTGGCCAAGTACAACCAGGTCATTTTTGCTTTCATGCACATTTTATTCATGGTCCTTTGATATGCTCTATTTCTTATTTTATTTTATTCGTACTTCTGAAAAATCTAAATGACAAGAACATAAAACAAAAACAAAAAAATTGATTCAGTCAAATCTGAACATTTGTGCACAGTGCAAGTGTTGGAAAAGTTACTATATATATATATATATATGAGAGGCATTTGAAGAGGACACTTTGGACTCAGGTATTTTGAATCCCATTGGAGTGAAGTTGTCTCTCCCAAGATTAGGTTAGTCTCTGATCCATCCCTCCTCGCATCCTCAGTGGGGACAAATAGGTGATGTTTTTATTGGATTGGGGTTGGGGCAAAATTAACACTCACAACCCCTTTTTTAAGAAAAATCATAAATCATACACAATAAAATTCAAATTTATAGATCTGCTGCTGAAGGGGGGTGGGGTGGGAGGGATGAGGTGGGGGCGTTAGACTGATGGGAGTAATGGCCAACGTGTTCCTTTTCTTCAAAAAAGATAAGGAAGTTAGGAATTATGCCTGGGAGAAAAACAACTGTTGTGTACAGTCAACTGACCTCTATGTGCAATTGACAATATAGAGATTCTTGAAAAATATCAAACCTTCATCCCAATTGTGGGAGGGATGAGGTGGGGGCGTTAGACTGATGGGAGTAATGGCCAACGTGTTCCTTTTCTTCAAAAAAGATAAGGAAGGTAGGAATTATGCCTGGGAGAAAAACAACTGTTGTGTACAGTCAACTGACATCTATGTGCAATTGACAATATAGAGATTCTTGAAAAATATCAAACCTTCATCCCAATTGTTTTCCAGCAACAATTGCTATGCACTTGTAAACAAAAATGAAAGTTGTGTAAAAGACAATTTATTACAAGATTAACACCCATTGTTTCATATCATAGGATTTAGGAACCATTAGATACCCAGGGGCCCATTTGATAACATAATTGAGCGCTTAAAACTGAATGCATAAGAACTTATCAAATTAAGGGTCTGTTTGGATTGAGAGAAATGGAGAGAAGAGAAAATATTTCATTAAGAGAAGGGGAGAAGAGAAGAGAAGATAAGAGATTTGTTTTCTCCATCTTGTTTGGTAATATCTTTAAAAGATGAGAAGAAAGTAAAATTACTAGTAAAATGACTATTATGCCCTATTTTTTTAAAAAGAAAAGAAGAAATTAAGGGTTTTATGATCATTGCCTGCATTTTCTCTTCATTTCTCTCCAAATCTCTCCAATTTGAAGAGAAAACACTCTTTACCTCTTTCTAAAGAAATTTTCTCTCCGTTTCTCTTCTTTTCTCTTCTCTCTTTAAAATTACCAAACAAGAGAAATGAAGAGAAAACTAATAATTTTCTCTTCTCTTCTCTCAATTTCTCTCAATCTAAACGAACTAAGTGTGTTTCATGAAGAAAATGAAACAATCACTTAAAAATTTATGATTCACTTAAAAGTAGTTCGAAATTTTAAGATGTGTAGAACTCACTTAAATTTTTAGCATTTTTACACTTAAAATCATCAAATATTAATCACCACAACTACTATTTGTTTAATTGTATACAGTTGTCATTGTATATATTTAGTTAGGAAAATTATTCAGATCCCTTAAATCAAGAGATTTGTAATGTTAGGCTTAATTTCCTAATTTAGGTAGATTAGTTTTCTTTTTTCTTTCTAGAATAGTCTATATATTTGTTGTATACCAATAATTCTAGGGTATGAGAAGTTAATCATTCAAACCATTTTTCTTCGTTATGGTATCGGAGCTGTAAGGCTCAATCCTCTGTTTTCCCTTGGCCTAAATTGCCATCTTCAATTGGCCTTCATTGCCAAAAAATTTCTGGGTCTCTGGGTCTTCAATCGGCCTTCATTGCCGAGAAAATTTCTGGGTTTGGCCACCACTACTACTGCCGGAATCGCACCAGATCAGGTCGCCCATCGCAGCTAGATCTGTTGCGAAATCCATTTGTGCCCTAGCCACCGCCACCGCCACCGCTGTCGGATCTGTTGCCGAAACCAGGAAATGCCCTAGCCTCCTCGCATACTTTTGCTGAATCAGAGTACATCGTTCGATTCCAGCTTCGTCGCCACCAGATCCTTCACCAAATTAGTCTACAAAACCTCCGTCGTCGATTCTAGCTTCTATCTCCGATTTGCCTTCGGTTTTACGTTGATAGCTCATTCTCTCTCTCTAACCTTGAATCGTCTTCGAAGGCTTGGTGTGAGTAGTCTGATCAGCTGTTGTACACTTAAAACCCCACCTATAAATTACAAAAACTGCCCTGCGATTTTTTAAAATTCCTTGGCTTTGCCAAAAGTTATCAAAATAGAAACCTCTTGCATATTTTCCAGAAATTACATAAACCACCCATATTTTCCAGCATTTAACGATATTTCCCAATAACTTTCTATAAACCTAAAACCCTAACCAGCAACTGCCGTACACCCCGAAACCCTAACCCAAACCAGCCAACACCGATTTTACCAGCCTTCGTAGATGGATTTTTTTCCCCTCTGTTGCTTAGCCTTCATTGCCGATCACCATGACCTTTGAAACTACCACTGCTTCAAATACCTCTGTTCCATCTTATGAGGTCAACTCGAATCCGATGACTGGAGAGTTGCAAAGTGTTTGGGCTACATACAGGTTAACTGAATTTTTTTATCTCAAGTGGTCTTAGTTTGTTAAAACATATCTAAAGGGCAAAGGGAGACTAATCCATCTTCTCGGGACAGGATCAAAACAAGGAGATTCTACGTTTAATGCATGGGGCGAAGCTGATTCCATGATCATGTCATGGTTATGGGACTCAACGGATCCTGCAGTTAGTGATACTTGTATGTTTCTGACAACTGCAAATGAGATTTGGGATTCCATTCAGCGAACCTACTCAAAAGCTTGTGATGCAGCCCAAGTGTATGAGATTAAAGTGAAGACAAGTGCTGCCAAACAGGGAGACAAAATAGTGACAGAATATGCCAATTTACTGAAAAATCTATGGCAGGAACTTGATCGCTACTGGGTATTTGAGATGAAGGGCTCGGAAGATGCTACCACCTTGAAGAACTTTATCGAGAAGGACCGAGTGTATGATTTCTTAGCTGGACTCAATCCAGAATTTGATTAGGTTAGGGTTTAGATACTCGGCAGGGAGGAGACACCTTCCTTGGAGGAGACGATTTCTCTAATCCGTGCAGAAGAAAGTTGAAGGGGTGTAATGTTCGAGCCTCAAGCTTTAGACGGTTTAGCTTTGGCAACTAAAACTGAACAACCTCTGGGGCAAGAAAGAGAGAAAGTGGCCCTATCAAGGCCCTTGGGTAGAGACAACAAAACCAATTAGTGGAGGGACAACAGAGATAATTTGTGGTGTGTCTACTATAAAAAACCAAGGCATACAAAGGAGAACTGTTGGAAATTGAATGGTAAACCACCTAGCCGAGAATAGGGAAACCGTGGAGGTCAACGGAGAACTCAATTTCAGGCTCATTTGACAGAACAAATCAACCAGAACGAGGGACAGGAGAAAAGAGGACTCAATAGCGAAGAGATTGAAAAACTTAGAGGCTTAATAGGATCTCTTCTTTCTGGTGCTTGTCCATTTGTACTCTCAGGTAAGTCTTCATTTCCTTTTGGATTACATGTCTCAGAAAAGTATTTAACCAACTCTTGGGTAATTGACTCGGGGGCCACAGATCACATGACTTACACCTCACAGTGTTTCAAAACTTATACTCCGTGTCCTAGTAGTAGGAAAATTGTTGTTGCCAATGGTTCCCTTGCAACAGTTGCAGGGTTAGGAGATATCCATGTGACACCTTCCTTTGTCCTTAAAAATGTTCTTCTTGTACCCAAATTGTCTGCAAATCTTATCTCAATTAAAAAACTCACAGAAGACCTAAAATGTTATGCAATTTTTCATCCCTCCTACTGTGTTTTTCAGGACCAGGGCTCGGGGAGGAAGATTGTACTTGCTAAGGAAAGAAACGACCTCTACTATCTTGAAACACCTAGAAGAGTCATGAATAATTTGTCCTTATCTTTTCTTAGTTCTTCAAATAAAGAAGTTATTTGGCTTCATCATTTTCGCCTTGGTCATCCATCCTTTAGAGTCTTATATATCATGTTTCCCACTTTGTTTAAAGGACATAATGTTACCAATCTTCATTGTGATGTTTGTGAACTTGCAAAGCATACTCGTGTATCATTTCCCATTAGCAATAGTAGAAGTTCTCATCCTTTTGAATTGATTCACAGTGATATTTGGGGACCATCCACAATTTCAAATATTTTAGGGTCTAGATGGTTTGTTTCTCTAATTGATGATTGTACTAAGGTTACATGGATATTTTTGCTCAAACAAAAATCTGATGTCAGCAGTGTTGTTCCTAATTTTCACTCCATAATTCAAAACAAATTTGGGGTAAAAATTTAAAACTTTAGGTCTAACAATGCAAGGGATTACTTTAACCAAATTTTGACACCCTATTTCTAAAAAGAAGGCATTATTCATGAATTATTATGTGTAAGCACACCACAACAAAACGGGATAGCTGAAAGGAAAAATGGTCATTTATAAAATACTACTCGGGCGTTGTTATTTCAAGGGAATGTTCCTAAATCTTATTGGGAGGAGGTTGTTCTTACTGCCACATATATGATCAATAGACTACCCTCACGAACATTAGATTACAAAACTCCCTTAGAAAACCTTGCAAAATTTTACCCTCATGTCAGAACATCAAATGGTCTTGTACCTAGAGTGTTTGGTTGTACCACTTTTGTCCATGTTCATAGCCCAAATAGAGGAAAATTGGACCCTAGAGCAATCAAATGTGTGTTTCTTGGCTACTCATCTACACAAAAAGGGTAAAAATGTTATCATCCTCCTAGAAAATTTTACATATCTGCAGATGTCACCTTTGTTGAGAACAAACCGTATTTCACAAAGTCTTATCTTCAAGGAGGGATTTCACTTATGGAAGATAAGAACTATGGTGGTGATCTTGGTTCTTTTGGGTCTCTTGATTTACCTTCGACTTCATCTCCACCCAATCAAAAACAAAATGTTCCAACCTCCATCGAGTCCGAGTCTGTCTCAATTCTTGAGTCCGTGTCATTCCAAGAAACTGTGCCCACTCCAATACCTGTTCATACTCCAGCGCCTGTTCGTATTTATGACTCTCATAGATTTCCTAAGGTGTAATCAAGAAAAACATATGTTCCAGACCTAGCAAAAGTCCAAAATGACATCCCGTGCCCCTGCTAATGAAGACATGGTAAGTTCTTATTCACCCTTGCATATACCATATGTTGAAACATCACAAAAGGATTTTGATCTTCCTATTGTTGTTAGAAAAGGTACTAGAGAATGCACTAAACGTCCTTTATATCCATTATCCCACTACATGACACTTAAACATTTCTCACCACTCCATAAAAATTTTATTGTGAGTCTATACACTTTATCTGAAGCATTGTCAAAAATAAAGTGGAGGAATGCTATGAGAGAGGAAATTGATGCATTGGAAAAAAACAATACTTGGGAGATTGTTGATAAGCCAAAAGTGAAGAATCTAGTGGGTTGCAAATGGGTTTTCACTTTAAAATACAAGGCCGATGGTTCTCTGAAGAGATATAAAGCAAGACTGGTTGCTAAGGACTATATTCAGACTTATGGAGTTGATTATCAGGAGACATTTGCTCATGTGGCAAAAATGAACACTGTGAGAATTTTGTTGTCCTTAGCAAGCTCATTTCAATTGGCCACTTCAATAATATGATGTGAAGAATGTCTTTCTGCAGAAATTTACATGAGTATTCCACTAGGATTTCAAGGAAAGGAAACGACTAACAAGGTGTGTAGATTTTAAAAAAAAAACTATATGGACTGAAGCAATCGCCTAGAGCTTGGTTTAGGAGATTTACTAGATTAATGAAAGCAACAAGATACAGATAGAGTCAAGGAGATCATATTCTCTTCATCAAACATTCAGCAACAGGGGGAGTAATAGCCCTCCTAGTATATGTTGATGATATTATTGTCACAAGAAATGATGAGGGAGAGAAACAACATCTGAAACAGTGTTTGATCCAGGAATTTGAGATAAAGGAGCTTGGAAGGCTTAAGTATTTCCTTGGAATTGAAGTGTCATACTCAAGACAAGGAATTTTTATCTCACAGTAAAAGTATGTGACGGATCTCTTGAAAGAAACAGGGAAGCTCGGTTGTAAACTTGTAGCTACACCTATTGAACCAAACCAGAAGCTAGGGGAAACAAAAGAAGAACCAGCTGTTGATAGGGAAATGTACCAACGTTTGGTAGGAAAACTTATCTACCTTGCTCATACTCTACCAGACATTGCATTCGCAGTAAGTGTCATTAGTTAGTTTATGCATGATCCGAGCTGCCTAACGTGTGTTACACTACTTAAAAGGTAGCCCAGGAAAATGGATTATATTAAAAAAGAATAATGAACTCACATTGGAAGTCTACACAGATGCAGACTATGTAGGTTCATCAATAGATAGGAGATTGGCATTTGGCTATTGCATGTTTCTTGGTGGAAATTGGGTAACATGGAGGAGTAAAAAGCAGAATGTAGTGGCAAAGTCTAATGCTGAATCAGAGTTCAGAGCAATCTAGTATAACATGACAGGACGAAACATATCAAGATTGATAGACACTTCATCAAAGAAAAGTTGGATGCAGGTCTGATTTGCATGTCTTGTGTGCCTTTAGGGAACCAACTTGTAGACGTCTTGACCAAAGGACTCAACAGTGCAACTTTTCATGGAATTATTCACAAATAGGGAATGAAAGACATCTATTCTCCAGCTTGAGGGAGAGTGTTGAATTGTATACGGTTGTCATTATATATATTTAGTTAGGAAAATTATTCAAATCCCTTAAATCAAGGGATTTGTAACGTTAGGGCTTAATTTCCTAATTTAGGTAGATTAGTTTCATTTTTTCTTTTTAGAATAGTTTGTATATTTGTTGTATATCAATAATTCTGGGGTATGAGAAGTTAATCATTCAAAATCTTTTTCTGCGTTACTATTAAACATTCTTGAAAAGAAGATTATTTTAGAGACAAAAAATTGTATGGAGATAAAAAAAATTGATGGTAAAAGTATTAAAAAACAAGTTTTTGACGAAATTAACACTTATAATTTCACGAGCTAAAATTCAGCCCAAATCTTCCCGACCATTTTTTTACCTTTTTTCTTTTCTTTTCTTTTTTTTTTCGGTTTCAGTTGCTTAGAATTGAAGAGGAGCTGGGTGATCAAGCAGTTTATGTTGGTGAGGACTGGAGGCATTCATGATCACTCTCCATCACCTTCTTTAGATTAAGATTCTGCACATGCAGGTTTTGTTTGTGAATAAACATTGTTTTTTTTTTTTTTTGGCTGGGTGAGATTTTATTATTTCTGTTTTGGTTCAAGATATCAGATGTATGTGTTATTTTAGACATAAAAACCTTACAATGCAAAATGTATTTGCATTTATTTTTTTGTATTACTATTCGGTCTTGAACAAATCATAAAAATATAGCTGTTGTGTTTCTTGTTTCTTGGATTATTCATAAATGTTAGTCAAACTTATATTTTCACAATAGGTATACACTTAGAGATCAAAATTCAAAATGGATTTAAGACCTCGAAATCGAAATTTTGCAGTATCAAAATTGTAGCTGCCGTTCCAGATGTGTTTTTTACTTTTTAAAATTTCAAGATTTTAGTATTATTCAAAAAGTATTAAAAATAAGGCTGTAAACGAACTAAGCTATTTGTGAATTGTTCAAGCTCGGCTATGTAATGGCTCATTTATTTGATAAATGAACAAAGTTCAAATTTTATATTTACTTTGTTTATTAAATAAACAAACATATGTTTGATCTTTGATCTCGACTCGTTAATGTTAGTGAACTCAAATAATAGATAATAAATAGTAAAATAGACTTTTAAATTTCTTTAATAGTACAATTTTACATATCCAACCAATCATTCTATAGGTTAATTCAAATAAATTTTAATTTTATAAATATTTATTTAACAAATTTAATTATTATAATAGATTAATTATTTGTAAATTTACATTGATTCTGTATAATTCTTATATTTTGATTCGTTCGTAGCTTAAATATTTGATATTTTTTTTTTATATAGATTTTCAAAAAACTTTTATTTAAAAAAAAAATAATAAAAAAAATAATATATATATTATTCAAATAGTTCTTAAACATTAAAAAATAGATTCTTAAATTTCTTAAATAGTGAAATCTTGCATATTCAACCAATTGTTTTGGAGGTTAATTCAAATAAATTTTAATTTTATAAATACCTATTTAATATATTTAATTACTATAATAGACTGATTATTTGTAAATTTACATTGATATTCTTTATAATTCTTATATTTTGATTCGCTCGTAACTTAAATAGTTTAATTTTTGTATATGGATTTTCAAGAAACAATTATAAATAACTGATTTTATTTAATATATATATATTATTCATATATAGTTCTTAAGTATTAAAATTTAATTGATAAATATTTTTTACACAAAAAATAAAAATAAAAAAACTCGCAAACAATTCGATTATTAAAACAAACCAACCTTGAACATAAGATTTTGTGAACACTTAATACTCGGCTTGACTCGCTTCAGCTCGTTTACAACCTTAATTACAAACTAATTTTCACAATACTTACTCCATAATATTACATAATTTTAATATTATGTTTTTATTATTTTATAAATTTAATATATCTTTTTACCGATATCATATTTCAATCTAGGAAGCACGGATATAGACATGCGTATTGTGTCCGACACGGGTACAATTGACAAATTTTAAAAAATCAAGACACATGTATGGTTAGGATATGACAATATAGTATTATGTATTTTTTCTGTACGTAATCTAAATTTTTATTATTACACATCATTTAAAATATCAACAAATTTCACAAACCACTAATGAACATATATACACAAATGCTAGAAAACAAAATCTGTAGAAAATTAACTATTAATTTGGTTTAAAAAAAAATGTACAAAATTAATCTATGAAGGCAGACAATTGGTGCACAAGGCATAATATACTTAACAAAAATAATTACTTTTAAAATTTTAGAGATGATTTATATTAAGGATAAAAAAAAGATATTATGACTATATATATATTCAATACTTGTTAAAAAAAGAAGTCAAATCTTAATAAAAATAAATAAAAAATTAAGGACAATATAGTCAACTTCATCTTATAAGGGAGTGTATTTAGTAGTTTTTAGATGTGAATGAGCGTATGTGATTTTACCTCTCTGAATTCTTTAACTTTCGGTTTTACTTGGTTTCAAATCTGTTGTCACGTTTAACTTTACATAAAATTTAAGTATTTATTTTAGGATTTTTTATTATTTAGATCATATTTGGCTTTTTCTTTTTTCAATGAATCTTTTAAATAAAAAAGTTATTATTTAAGCTTTAAATTATTATTTTTTATTATTTAATCTTTTGTTAGTTAAAAAAATAACACGGACAGTAATATCCCAATGTAAACATATTGCCCTAATTTCTACCCTCTCTAATAACCACGCTCTCTTACTACTTTTCAGCCACACAATACTTAGCCGCACAAAACATAGGTCCAAGAAACCCTAATCTTCATTTGAACAAATCTTTACAATATTCAACCGCACAAAGCATGGGTCCAAGAAACCCCAATCTTCATCCGAACAAATCTTCATTGTTCACTTTCATATTCAGCC
This sequence comes from Eucommia ulmoides, assembly GCA_016647705.1. Classification (NCBI taxonomy): domain Eukaryota; kingdom Viridiplantae; phylum Streptophyta; class Magnoliopsida; order Garryales; family Eucommiaceae; genus Eucommia; species Eucommia ulmoides. The sequence goes on from CM028338.1 coordinate 47,979,236, forward strand.
ACCGCTTGCTGAAGTTTCCGCTGTAGTTCGCCGCTTATCTTTTGCTGTCGTTCGCCGCTCGTCGTTGCAGTTCGTCGTACGCCGTTGGATCGTCTCTCTCTCTCTCTTGGGAAATCCCAGATCTAGTTTTTCCAGATCCGATCTACGTCGTACGACAAAGCAAAACGACGACGTTTGCTGCCGTTCGCTAGATTGTGTTTCGCCGGTCCCAGTCGCTCGCCGTCATTTTGTTGTCGTTCTTCATCGTTTGCTGTTGTCTTTCCACCAACAACAATCCACCACCATTGAATATTCATGTTGAATATTTGATTGTTCGATCCCAAGGGCCCGTCACCGTTGAATATTCATGTTGGATGTTCATTTGCGATTTGGTTTATGTTCGTGTCAATTTTTTGCTCTCTTTCTCCCTCTTAGATACGGAAATTTTTTTATCTGAATATGAATTTTTCAGATTTGTGAATTTTTTAATTGATTTTTTTTTTTTCCATGTGAATGTCTTGATTTGGTTTGAACGTTGAGAGAAGATACTCAGATCTTAATGTTCATTCTCATTGTGTCGTTTTGAGAATGTTCATGTTAATTTTGTTTTTGTTAATCTTCGGGATTTTTTTGAAGTGTTCAATTATTCGTGATGTGTTGAGGTGACCATTCATATGGTTTGATATATTCACACTGATTTAACTTTTATTGATCTTTGCTTTTTTTATTTTTTTATTTCAAATAATTTTGACAAAAGTTCATATAAAATTGTGTTTTTGTTAATTTTGTTCATGTAAAAAACAATGAATATTTATAAAATCAAAATTAAAGTGTATCAAAATATCAAAAGATGGTGGAATGATATATAAATATTCACGTTTTGATGATTTTCAAAAGAATAACATTGTACTTAAATAATAGAAAAAAAAAATAATTAAAAAATAAATGACTATTTTCTAAAAATTTCTAACAATTAAAATTTTCATTATAATAGTAGGAAGTCAATTTTCCAATTTATATATATTTTTAAAGGCTATATAATAAATTTTCCTTTATTATTTCACCCTATTGGGAATGATATTAAAGCAATAATTTAAAAAAAAAAAAAAAAATCTATTGTGGAAAAGAGAATTAATTTGAAAAGAGTAATCAAAGTATATTTGTAAAAAAATAAAAAGATAACAACTAATTTGAAACATTCTAAATAAAAAAAAAAAAAAAAAAAAATGATTTGAAACGGGCAAAATAATTATTTAGTACATTATTATGAATAAATATTTATTTTTTCAAAATTAAAACAAATGACTTTTCATAATTTTCAAAAACTATTCTCAAAAAAGCTAGTTTTAGATTTAAAAAGTCTCCAGGATGGATCAAGAAGGATCTCACCCATTAAGATAAACTTAGGAGAACCAAACTGAAAAAATTCAACATTATCCTTCATCAAACTTTTGTTCAATGATATGATGACAACTGAGAATTTCTTTGTCCATTCTTCTTGAACATAACTTTGGAGAGCATAAATCCATTTACTTCGCAGAATTGCATAAGAAACAAAAATGAAAAACAGATGAAAATACATGAAGGATGAAGAAGTGAAAAATAAAAAATAAAAACATGACATTACATCAACTCAAGATTCTAAAGAAAAAAAAACTGTTCTAAACTAACACATTGTAGCTTTCATACCGGATAATCTTAGGATTAGAAATTGCTCAATTATGGCTTGACATCTTCACCATCCTCTTCAATCTTAGGAGCCAAGTAAAACCTGATATGACCCATCTCTGCAATCTTGTACTCAACCACAACAGGAAGCTCTGAAGACAAGCTTATTGTAACCGTGTTCGACAATGGAGTTGCCTTTGTAAATGAGTTCATATATCTCAGTGCAAATGTCAATGACACTGGCTCATTCATCTCTATGATTGTGGCCTCCTCTGGCTGCAAATTAGACAAAAATTAAAGCCCTTTAATAAATTAAGCACAAAACAAATTCAAGACTAGATATTTAATGGCCTTTAATTCTCAAGGCATATTTGGTTAGAGGTAATGAAATTGAATTATGATAGAATAGAATCAAAATTTAAATAGACATTCATTCAAAATTCAATTCCATTCGATCATAATGCAATTCTATCTAACCAAACATGGAGTTAGTTTTATCAAGCAACACACCAACACCTTCATGAAATGGTGAATTGTAAATTGTAACTTGTAAGAGACAGGAAGACATACTTTATCAACAGTTGTATTTTGTTGGCAAACAATATTTGCAGTTCCTATATCACCGCTTGTTGAGAACTTCACGCCTTCCTTTGTTACAGATATTATAACTGTTGGGAGGAAAAAAAAACCCCAAAATTATCAATTTGAAAATCCACTCAAGACTATAATCTCAATAATAAAGGATTCACTTTGAAAGATTTCAATAAAAAATTACCCGCATCACCAATGCTACTAAGATCTTTACAAATCCTGGCAAACTCAGCTGAAGGCATCCTAACAATGGCATGGTATTCAGCCTCTGGGATACCAAGATGCTCACTATCTATGTCCATAAGCTTCATCTCAAAATCCGCAATCTTATCTTGTGCTTAAGCGAAGTAACAAAGAACATACAGAAAACCATGTCAGCAATAACATACACCAAAATCCAGATGTAATTCAACAAACAAAACAAAGAGAAACAAATCCATAGACGTATGGACCTCATTCAAGAGAATTTGACAATAATATAATATCTAATATTTACCCACATATAAAAGTGTGAGGCTAAGCGTAAGCGAGTTTTCCATGAGATGGGAAATGAATAAGACAAACAGGAATGATCTAACAACAGAGTTGATTCAATTTCCACACATAGACACAACGGATCTTACCTAAACAACTACAGCATCAATTGGCAGAAAGATACACAATTTCCAAAATACACAATCAACTCAATTGCTTCTCAAGTACTCGTACGTTTTATGTAATAGAGAATAGTACTTACTGGGACTTTCAAACATGAAGGTGACAGTATCGCTGCCGTCATCTCCCTTGATGGTGATAATATCATCATTTCCGGCGCACTTGAGCATCTTGGACATGTTGTTCAGGTTCATCCCCATGGAAATGTTCCGGTCACATCTGTAGTGCTCAAATCCCTCGGATCTGAGCAATAGCGCCACCAGCGCTACGTGGCTCGAGTCCATGGCCTGCAGGGAGAAACCAGTCGCCGAACAGTCGATGTTGGCGGCAGTCACCAAGTCCTTGATGGCTTCCATGACTTTCTTCAGAAGACTTCCCTGAACGAGCCTCAGTTCCAACATGTTGCCGGATAGATTTTGCTCTGACGATTTTCCGGTAAAAAATTGGGGTTGCCGGAAAATGAAAAGGTAGGGTTAGGGCTCCGGCACCGGGGGTTTGAAAAAGGAAAGAGTGGGAAAATACAGAGGGTGTTGAGCGGTTCGGATTTATATAGCAACGAGTGGGGGTTTAGGAAAGCGTCTCGGGGAATTTTCGGCCCCATCTATTGGCGGGAGGAAATGAAATGCAAATGAAATGGTAATGAATTTAATTCCCGCCATAATGAAATTTGTTGGGTAATTGGGCCGGGCCCAGGCCCATATCAAGTGGTCCAGTTTTTGTCATGTGGCTGACGCGGGTCCTGTATCATTTCTTTCATGCATCAAAATTGAATTTTCCAATTTAAACATAGAATTTTGATAAAATTTTTCAATTTTGATAAAAAATTTATTTGAATAACTATTTTAGATAAAGAATTTGATTAAGTAATTTTATAATTTTTTTTGTTTAATATAAAATTTTAAAATCTGTTAAATTTTAATAATAGAAAATATACCTAATAATATAATTTTTATCTTAGTTATTTAATAATATAATTTTTATATGCATTTTAATAATAATAATAATATAACGTCATTTTAATTATACTATTTTTATACATATTGTATATCTATTATATAATTTTAATTATACTAATTTATCACTATTTTAATAATATATTTAAGTATATTATTTTAATTATATTATTTTTATATCTTTTTAATAATATAATGTTAGTGATACCATTTTAATTATACATATTCGGAAAAGTAAAATTCATATTTAGAGAGATTTGGAAATAACACTTGTTTTGAAAGAATTTGGAAATCCCTTTTTCTCCCTTTGAAAAATCATTTTACAAATTCAACAGATTTTGCAAATAATTTTTAGTAGTACCTAAACAATTGATTTAAAAAAATTGTGAAATTTCTTTTCAAAATGAAATCAATCCTTGAATTACCTTACCCAAACAGAACCGAAAGGAATTCCATATTATATTCCACGCGTTATATTAATTTATAATCTCGAAAAAATATTTTTAAAAAGTCATCATAATTCATTATATAAATGTCTGGTTTGTATTGCATTGGTCGAGCCATCGAATATCCAAAGCCCTTCCTTAGAACAACAACCAACCTTATCCCTCTCTCCGCGCCCTATAAACCACCATTTATGTCAAGTTTGACCACTAAAGATCTTCAAATCACTTGTTTCAAACCGTGTTTTCAAAAGAAGAGGGAGACGATGAATTCCAAGATAAAATCACCATCTTCAAGACTTCGGCTACTGTCTTGGTCGTTACCTTCATTAATTTTAGATCCATTTTTATTCTAGATAGATTCCCGAGTAAGTGATGATTTAGATTTAGATCTTAAATTAGATATCAGTTATTTTTCTGCCGCTCTAATAAGTTCATTTAAAGATATTGTTTCTTATACTATAATTAGCCTAATTTTGTTGACATTAACTTTTTATTTTGCCGTAAGGGGGTATCTATATCCGAATTATTAAGATAGGGAATATTTAGAAAACAAAACAAAAAAACAAGGCATGTCAAAACAAAACTACAAGCATCTATCAAATGTCTTCACTTCCATTTCCCCTAAGACCATTATATCCACGTCCTCGGTAGGAGACTTCAAAATCTTCAGTTCCATGTTGCTTTCAACTCCTTTCTTGTCCAAGAATTTTGCACATTTATTTCCTTCTCTATGCATGTAATGCAATGTGAATCGGGACAACCCTCTAGAATGAGAGAGACAACTTCTTGCAAGTCGGTTTTCATTACCATTCTCGGAATTTCTCTTGATGAGGTGATTATGATTCCCATGTGTATACTCCTAATTTCCGCTTCAAGCGCTATTACAACCGAAGTAAACAACCATCCATGAGCCAAGATTATCTCTAACAAGATCTCCAAATCTACCTTTCCTGAAATTTTCTTTGGCGCTTTTGTCGGTGTTAGGTTTTTAGAAGCCTACAAACTTTGATTTTCATCTCAATAATACCTCGTGTAATTTGCACCATTTTTTTTTTATTAGGTTCATACAACTTACCTTCCCTTTCATTTTGTTTTTAACCAGATACATCACTTGTCATTTTATAAATACTGGTCAACCCCTTATCATTTTAAGTCAAAGACTACCTACCTACCGCATAGATAAAAAAAATTTTAAATTTTTTATTATAACGACAATTTTACCATTAACTATTTAAAAGTGATTAGATAATTAAAAACTAAAATACACCAATAACCCTTTAAATTTGTTATATATATATATATATATATATATATATATATATATTTTTTTTTTTTTATTTTTTATTTTTTTATCTTTTACCTTTTCACATTAACATCCTCATTTAAAAATTATACTTTTTTAACCTTTTTTTTTTTAACAAAATAACAAAAAACAAAAAGAAAAAAAAAAGTTCTTCCTCCCGCCACTCTCTTTCCCTACCACCAACCCTCTCTCTTTCTCTCTCTTCGCCATGGACAAATCCGCCATGGATATGTGCTCGCGACACAGATTCATGTCGGATCTGAGTTTCAGCGACGCTGAGTAAGGGATTCTTGGCCGTTGTGTTTTGTCACAGTCTTACTAGCGATAATACTCCACCGCAGCCGCAGATCTGCTATGTTCATCAACAACCTTACCTTCACCAGTGCTTATCAATCACTTCGTTCACAGTGAAGAGAGAACAATGTGGGTGTTGGATCTGCAGTGGTGTGCTGGTCAGAGCTGGGTGAGACTAGGTTTTTGCTGGGTTGGGTATTGGACGAAGATGTGAACTAGAGCCTCCTCTCATCTTCTCTTATCTCTTTCTCTCTTGCATCGTCGAAGCTCTGAGCTTCAACAACGTCGGAAGAAGGTCCAATTTGTTCGGCGGAGCACAGATTTATGCTCTGCCAAATAGATCGACGTATCAATGGCGGTTTTGAACAGGGAACCCAGGACTACTAAGGAGGAACAAGACAAGATAGATTGAATGTCTTCCATCCTAACATTTTGATGGACAATTAAATATTGATATTTTTTGTGAAACTAACAAATTTGTTGAGTGTTTCAATTTATAAGTTTCTTTGAAGATATTATCATGAAGAAATTGAGATGAATGCCAAATAAAAACTAAAGAAACTGATAAAGATGATGGATATTAAGAGACTGAATATCCTAAAGAACCTAGGAAAAAACAACTTAGATTAAATTTTTACTCTTAATATATCTCGATTAGGATCATACACGACACAAAATATTTTTACAATTATGTGTGTGTTTTAACAGGATCCTAATTAGTTAACATATTTGCTCTTATGTGTAATTGAAAAATAAACATTGATTTAAGAAATATAATTGATTAAAATTGAATTTAAAAATTTAGTGGAGTTAACCGAGAAAAAAAATCGGTTAAAGGGGTAAAAAAGTCGAAAAATTTTAGTAAAAAATTAATTAAGAAAAAAATCATTCAACATTGTTTGGTCGACCTACCTGAGAGGATCGACCAACCGATGGGTGTAGGTTGGAATATGTTGAAGTATCTGAATCGATCAGTCGACTTATGATATAGGAACGGTCGACCTATGGTTAAAATATGAACTCTCTGAATCGTTAGGTCAACAGGGCGATCGACCTATGAAAGTCTCTGAATCTTCCGGTCGACAGAAACATAAAGGGCAATCAACCTATGGCGAAGAGATTTTGGCTTGGGCTACGTCTTGAATCGGGCAGTCGACCGATGAGTGTTGATCGATCAACCGATGGACAATTTCAGGATTTGAGAATTTTATGGTGTTGATCCAAAAAGTAATCATTTTATGGTTAGGATATGTGAGATATCTTAGGGATCTGATGGAATTTAAGTTATATGATTGATACTTTGTTATCCCTATAGATATGGTTAAAGTATTTTGGATATTTCTTAATTTGGTTCATGAAATTCTTTCAATCCTATCTAATTGAAATTGAGAAAAAGTTTAAGGGACTAAATTGGATATTTTAAAAGATATAATTAAGTGAATTATATTAGGATTGAGTCTTTATGATATAAGGGGTTTATTGGAGTAATTATTTGTCATGAAATATGAGTACTAACCGTTAGAAAGTTTATTCTAATCCCATATAAATAGACCTGCGTTTTTTAGGTTTCAATAATCTCAATCATTCAATTTTGAAAAGCTATTTAGTTCTAGTGCTTTCTAAGAGTGATTATTATGAGATTATGCTGAGAGTATTGCAAGAATTTTCTTGAGATTTATTCTTGAGAAATTTTGGAGTGGATTATTGTTGATTGTCGACTTGAAGTTTCATTACTTATCATTATTTATTCGGTGGATTCCTAGTGAGATCGTTCTAAGTTATTTGCTATTATCTATTACTTGGAAATTTAATATTTGAAATCGTTTTCCTGAATTTTAAATTGAAAATTAATTTTGAAACGATTTCTTGAGAAAATCTGATTCCGTGTTAAATTGGTTGCTACCCGTTTTTGTCTAAAATCAGATTTTAAAATTCTCACTGTATTTCTATCACTAGTATTAGGATATTAATTGAATTCAAATTTATCTGGGATAGTAAAAACTCCGAGTAAAAAAATCACTTATCAATTTTGTAATTGGTGAGTTGAGTGTCGGATTAGATATTATTAGGAGTGTCTAATCAAGGGGTAACTGGTTCTAATCTCTTCCGGTAAAAAGATTAAGGTTTTAATCTTTGCCTAAAGTATAAAACGATTAGGTGTTAATTCTTCCATAATAGAATTAATTTGTGAGTGAATTTGTAGCAGTTCAATTCTTACCGGATAAAAGGATACTTGGAGTGTTTTTGTATGAGATTTAATTCTTAGCCTAAGTATAAAAGAATTAGGTTTATCTTTAGCCTGTGAAAAAGATAAAGTTATTCCTGAACCTGTGAAAGGAATTGTAAATGTTGATTTTAAGCCTGCAAAAAGAATAATTTTGTAAGGGTTTGATTCCTACCTGGTTAAAGGAATCATAATTATTAGTGGGTGCGACTCTTCGTAGAGCTCGGGGGACTGGATTAGCCAAGAATAGGTTGGTGAACCAATATAAATTTATGGTGTGTTGCATTCTTTAATTTATTTATATTTGTGTTATTTGGTGTGCACCTAATTGATATTATATTTCCGCTGCTATAAAGATAATAATTAATTTAGGATAAAATTAATTATTTAATTTTTGAAGTGTTATTATTTGATAATTTTTTATTACTACCCAATTCACTCCCTTCTTGAGTAGCTCAATAGGCCAACATCCACCTCTCTGCAAAAGTACGAACCGAGGTAGAAGTACGATGATGTTGTTGTTGAATAAGGTTAATTATGTGAGTTCTACCTTCCTAATTTAGAATATTTGATTATGCTATAATTGGGGAGATGATTTATGTAATAGCTTGATTATAGAGATTTATGTCTAGAATCAAGCTATATATACCATTGTATATGATACTAATGTAAGACCCCGATTTTTATATACGAACAATTTTAGTCGCATTTTATAATATTTCAAAAATATCGGGATGAATTGCGCTATTAATTGTGTGATTCAAAATATTAGGGGTCGAATTGTAATTTTCACAACATTTAAAATTAGAATTGGGTTTAATTACTATCCTAACCTAATTGGAGGGGAGGTAAGTGCAAATTATATATATTATATATTTTATATATAGAGAGAGATGAGAGACGGTAGAATTGGAGGGTGGATAAATGGCCACTTGGTCGGCTTCTTTTTTACCTATATATATATATATATACACAGACATACGCTAGCACACGGATGATAGAGAGAAGGATCGGGAAAAATCCAGAGAAAACGAGAGAGGTTTGGAGGTACTGTTCATCGTCGGTTTTCTGACGGCGTAAGTGTGCTCTGTTCGGCCGGCGATCATGTGGGTTTGTGATCGGGTGTATGTGTGTGAGAGTTTTCTGGGTGTGTATGTGTGCTCAGATTGTTGAGGAAGAGCGGCGTGGGTTATCGTCGGTCGGTTCGGTGTCGGTGATCGGTGATCGTTGCGGTTGTTTCGGCGAGGCAGTGGGTGTGTGTTTTGTTCGGAGTGTGCGCGTTTGTTGTTTGTGTGTGTGTTTCGTTGTGCGCAGGTGATCGGAGTATAGGTGTACGTGTTTGTCCGCCGTTGTGGTTGAAGGGGAGGTGGTGATCGGAGTTTGCTGGCGGTAAGTTAGAGAGAGAGAGTAGTGAGTGTGTGTGTTTTGTGTCTGTTGAGTGTGTGGGTGTGTCGATCAGTTATCCGGTGGTCAGTGTTTCGTGTGGTGTGTGTGTATTCGGAGCGGTAACTGAAGGTGGTGGTTCAATCGGTTCGGTGGCGGCGACGACGTGAGTTTGGTCCGACAGTGGAGGAGGTGATCGTGAGTGTGTGGGTGTGTTTGGCGTCATCAATGGTGTGGGTAGCTGCGGGTGTGTGTGTTTGGACGTCCAGATGGTGGCAAGGGAGATCGCCAGAGTTGGGAGGAGAGAGAGTGAGACGTCGGCTGAACCAGCGGCGCAAACAGAAGCAGAAAAGGAAGAAGAAAGAAGAAAAGGAAAAAAAAAAATTACACGAACTACCCCAATAAAACTTAAAACTCATCTCGCGGACCGGTGGAAAAATCTGGGAAAGGTAGAATTCTTGACTCTTTTCATATATGCATTTAATTGTTGTATTTTGTGGAATTTTACTTGTTGAAATTATCTGAAATATGTGGGACGAGGTGGAATTTACGTGACGAGCATGTTTGCGTGGTTTTTGTGTTAAATTGGGACCATGCAGAATTTATGTGATGAGCATGCATACGTGGTTTGTGTTATATAAATTAAATGCACGTATTAGAGGGGTTGGAGTTCTACTGAGCGTTGGCTCACAAGCCCACAGTGTTTGGATTGCAGGATCGGCTGGGAGAAATGCAAGAGAAGAGATAAATATTCTATTTGAATTTCGTGTTGTAAATAAATTGTAATGAAATTATTTATTATTATAATTGGAGGAAACGGTAATTATAAATACTGTAGTGATTGTAAAATGTTTATTTCCAATTTGAATATATATTAATACATATATTGTTAATATAATTGGTTTGATATTTTATATTGGAAAATTGGGACTTCAATTATAACTGGCAATCGGATGTTTAAATTATGAATTAGAAAGTACTAATTCCTACTGGATTTTAAATGGGAAGTATTCTTCTAATTTGAACTATTAATTAACCGTTGTCGGCATAGTAAAAAATCTATTGAATTTTATAGATATGAAAAATCGGTGTCGGTTATTCGAAATCTGTAAATATTGGAATTTATTAAATATCCGATTTTTAAATATTAAATTATTAAATTAGAAGTTTTGGCGCCGTTTTGCGAAAGTGAAAGTTAATTATTATAGAACAAATTGGGTCGCCATGTTTTGAACAAATCCGCGGCTTTACTCGAAATGCAACGTTGGATTAATTGGTGATATTTAAATGGTGATTATTATATAAAATGCATTCCCGTTATAAAAATTGGCAAGTAAAATTATCGCTATGATTTATAAAAAAAAACTTACCGAATTTTGTAGTGTCAAAGAAGTTGACTAGTCGAATAGTTGCTTTTAGGCTTAGGATTTTCTCTATAGGAGAAACCTTAGTCACGTCCTTGGGAAACTGGGACGGGGCGTCACAACTAAGATATGAATGAAATTGAGATACTATTTAATATGGCATCAGAGCCATGAATTAGATCTAATCTCAAGAGAAAAAAAAAAAGACACACATTTTTCAAGATTCCTAATCACCACGTCACCTCATCTCTACAAAATCCTCAATTAAATCCAATCGTTGTTGCTGCCTCAAGTCATCTTACCATCAAGATCCCTTTTGTTCGTCGATTTAGTTCGCCAGAGCCCTCTTGTTCGTTCGACGCTACATGTTCATCCATTGGGATCTAGATTGCCTTTCGTCCCCGCTGCTCGTCAATTCATCCACTTTCGTTGTCGCGAACAGAACCGACCTTAGATCCAAATCTGAAGCCAACCTCAGATCCACCTGCATTGCCGCTCAAATTTATCCACCTGCAAACACTGTTGCTCAATCCAGCCAGATTGAAGTCGTCGCAACTTTGAAACCCACGGCTCGATCCAAATCCTAAGGGGGCACAAACGCCGTTACTGTTTTCAATTGCTCCCTTGGTCTTCCTCTGCCACTACCACTAGTTTCACCATCGTCTTTGTGGTCTTCATCGTTGATTCTCAGGTGTGGCTGTAATTTCTCAAAAAATTATATTTTTAAAATATTATTTTATATAAGTTTAATATTTTCGGGGTTGATTTGTAAATTTATGGTATCAATAATATTTGATAATTTTTAGAAATTGAATATTAATTTTAATTTGACTTTTAATTGTTTTGGGATTATTATGTTATTTAAAATATATTTTTAAGAGTTTTGGGATATAATTAATATTTTATTATTTTAAGGGGGCATTGCATAAATAATAAAAATGTTAACATGTGGTCCTAAATGAATCCACATATATGTGTGTGTTGTATTACAAGTAATAACTGTAACGACCAGGTTTTCTAAGGTCGCCACATGATTTTTCCTCTTGAAGAATTAACACTAAAGTCAATTAACCAAAATTTTATTCTATAAAATCCGATAAATTTTAAAATGCATCAGCGACAAATAATTAATAATTCATTTTATAAAAATATTTTAATTTACAATCTGGCAATAATAATTATAATTATCAAATTTATAATTTATCGATTCGATTTTACAACGGTGAATAATAAATACAATTATTACAATTTTAAATAGAAATTCAATTAAAATTTGTATTGCCGTTTCGCTCCCACCGGGCCTGTAATCAAAATTGTGGGGTTGTGAGTCATCGCTCAGTAGAACTTCAATCCCTCTAATACGTGCATTTAATTAACGTTACAAATAAAACACCTACATGATTCTCACATAATTTGCACATAATCATAATTATTTCATAAAATTTAACAGTTAAAATTCGACAAAAATAATACCATGAATTATACATTAGGAAAATTAAATACATATATTAAAAGAGTTAGAAATTCTATCTGAAATCCAATGTCGAAATCCGAACAAGAATCTAGATCGTAATAATATTCTCGCTCAAAGAAGCTTGTTAAATTATATATGTTTACATATTATCCCTTAATTATTTCATTATGATATGCAAGCATATATATATATATGGCTCAATTGATCATTGCTATCATTGTCATTTATTATTTTTATTATAATAATTGTTTGTTTTTTGGTTTTTTTAACAACTCCACGTGGACATTAGGAAGTCCACATACCCCTCTCTCTCTATATATATATATTTGTGTGTGGTTTCCTTTATATGAGGAAGAGAACATACACAAACATTTACTTATTTATTTAATTACATAAACACCCCTTTTGAAATAAAGAAAATATTAATTATATTTCAAAACTCTTAAAAATATATTTTAAATAATACATTAGTCCTAAAAAATTCTAAAATCAATGTAAAATAAATATTTAAGTTCAAAAAATTATCAAATATTATTTATGCTATAAATTCGCAAAACAGTTTCAAAAATATTAAATTTTTATATAAAGTAATATTTTTAAGAATCTAAATTTTCGTGGTATTACAATAACAATAACAATAATATAATGAATTAGCATTCCTTAAATGTTAAGAAATTGTATTCATGCTCTATATATGTCAGTGCGTGCCACGTGTGTGTGTTTATAATAATAATAATTGTCATCATCTATATAAAAACTTAAACCATCAATGGAGTGGGATATATATAAGGACTTGGCATTATTATATACGTATATGTATATATGTCAAACGAAAAACTTAAACCATCAATGGAGTGTTTATCAATATTGAATGTTTTTTAGTGATAAAAATTATTCCGGTTCAGATTTCGGTTTCGGATTTCAGGTAGAATTTTTAACTCTTTTAATATACGTATTTAATATCTCCATGTGTTGTGTAGTTTGTGTAGTTCATGCTACTACTGTTATAATTGTTGTTTTTCATGAAACATTTATGAGTATGTGTTATGTAAAAATTATGTGAAATACATGTTTATTTGTTTATTTGTGTTTTGATTTGATACACGTATTATAGGGGTTGAAATTCTACTGAGCATTGACTCACAATCCCACAGTTTTGATTATAGGGCTGGTGAGAATGAAACGGTGTTGGGATTTTAATTTCTATTTAATTTTTAATAATTGTATTTATTATTTACAGTTGTAAAATTGACGCGATAATTCAATAATTGTAATTATCGCCATATGTTTGTAAAAAACTCTCGGACTTATTATTCACCGTTGTAAAAATTGATTAGATAAATCAACAAATTATAATTGTCGTCGTCGCATTGTAAAAATTCTCAGATTTATGAAATGAAATATGAGTCATTCGATTTTAGTTTTAATTCTCTAAAGGGAGAAATCGCGTGGTGGCTTTGGAAAACCTAGGCGTTATAGAGTGGTATCAGAGCAAGTTTGCGACCATCCTAGGCTTAGGTTATGGTACCTATTACTTATAATAAGTGAAGTAATACCTAAAAAATAATAATTTTCGTATAATTCATTCATTCAAAAAAAAAATCTTCACTTAAAATGATTTTTCTGGCTGTACGTACTTAACATATTCTAACAGAAAATCTTTTATTTTTAAAACTTTTTCTATATTACGCTCTTCATATATTATTTCTTTTAATTCTTTAAATCCTACTGCATATTCGTCTAAGTTGTGTATGTCTACATATCGCTTATGAATTTCTAAAATTCTAGATGGCTGCATATCTCCTTTATTTAATATCCATAGCTTAATTTCTTAATCTTTTAATCTAACTTTTATTTTATCTCTAATTTCCATACACTTTAGATGTTTTCTATAAGGAATGCTAATATCCGATAAATTGCTTTCTAGTGCGCTTTTCATTATGCTTATTATAAAAATGAACTATTGCTTCACAATCTGTACGAAACAGTAAATGGCTTCAACAAGTGAATCCTAAATTTTCTAAGTGCTCGAATTACAATTATTATTTCAAAATGTAAGCTGGTTAATCTAGGGTCTTTTTCTTGATATTTACCGCTAGCAAATCCACAAATACAAGCAATTGAAAGAGATTTTGAGAAAACTTATAATTTTTATCGGAGACTTGTAAGTTTGTTCTTAATTTTATTCTTTGAAATTTGTTCTAGAAAAATGATACTTATAAGATATTTGATATTTTGGTTTTGGTTTTGACATTTTGTATTCTCGAAGTTTGACTAAAATCTCACTTTGGTACCTAAAGTCCTAATTTGAACATATTAACATCTTAGGTGGCGTTTGATTAATACAACTTACCAATAGTAAGTTAAATAAACCTTGGTGAGTGACGTGTTAGTCATGGACCATAGGATTTGTCGTTGAATTGAAAGTATCAATATAAAAGTGTTTACTATCTTCTATATAAATTATCAAATTTTATTTTCATATCAAATTAAAAAAAAAAATGTCGCTAAAATGGACAATTTTACAATGATTAATAGATCAAGTAAAATTTTAAAGGTGAAAAATAATTTTTATTATCCTTCTGTGCTATAGTCATCTCGTCAGGAAGACATGTTCAACAAGATGTGGTTGGTCCTTACAGAAGGGCATGTTTTGTAGGATGTTGTTGTTGAGACCTGTCAAGAAGGCAAGCCCTGTAGGTAGTTGATTATGTTGTTGATATGATATTTTATACCATCATGTTGATTCTTACCATTAGAGATATTGAATAACCCTGGCACTGATAGCCACCTTAAATGACACAGTTATACAGGTTACGGTACTATCATAACTCCCAATCGTGAGGTGAAACGATTCTATTACTATTAGGGAAAAATGTGTGCGATATTTTATTATATATCAAAATAATTTGATTGGTTATTTTAAATGCATCATTTTATGGTGATGGCAGTAGTGAAATTTTATTTCAACTCAGTGTGCGGTTATATTTATATTACATTGAAAAATGGTGTTTGATAAATATACTTGATTCATAAATTCTTTTTACATTATGAAGACAACGTGTGCATTGTCTTCTATGTAAATTGTCAAATTATATTTTCGTACTAAAATGGAAAAAGAAAATATTTGTTAAAATGAACGGTTTTATAACGTTATGCGGATCAAGTAAATTTTTAAATATGAAAAATGATTTTTATTATTATCCACTATACCATAGTGTGATTCCGACAGGAGGGCATCTCCTGTGGGATGTTGTTGATCCTAACAGGAGGATATGTCTTGTAGAACGTTATGTTGTGACCTGATAGTAGGGTAAGTCCTACAAGTGGTTGATATATGTTGTTGTTGTTGTTGTTGACGATGATGATTATTATTATGATATGGTGGTTTATACCACGTATTGGCTCCTACCATTGGAGATATTAAATGACCCTGACACTGATTACAATATTAGATTGCACATATGGACATGTTATAGTATCGTTATAACTCCCGATCGTGAGAAAAATGATCCTTTAGTTGGTAAGAAAATATGGCATTTTATTATATAAGAGTGAGTTACTATGTCGAGTTCAATTCGGTTCTATTATAATGATATTTTGTTAAAATTTCGATATTACCAAGTAAGTGGCTAAATTTTGTTGGAAAGTCGATTTTGATAAAAAACACTTAATCCATAAAATGATTTTTGTATTACGAAGATGGTATACCGATAAAATGTTCAGATAGCTATTAGTCTACCACTAGTATTAGGTGGAGTCAAATTGTGGGGTCATTGTGAGACTTGGAAGCCAATTATTATTTTGAAATATTAATTTGAATTTTGAGCTTAATTGGTATTTTAGAAATTTGATTAGAGGCTATGTGTAATATTTTTATATATATATGTTACGTGAGTATTGACCATTTGTGACGTGTCTGATTTTTATAGGTTGACACATATTTATGTATTCCGAGGTGTATTTATATGGTTGACACACATTTATGTGTTTTAAAATGTATTTATGTGGTTGACAAACATTTATGTGTTTTGAAACGTATTTATGTGGTTGAGGCATATTTATGTGTTTACGACATATTTACGTGTTTCTAGATATATTTATGCGGTTTGGGATATATTTATGTATTTCGAGACATATTTATGGGATTGATACGTGTTTATGTGTTTCGAGATTATTTATGTGATTTATATTGTTGGCCCAGTAGAATACCCAAGAGGGGGGTGAATTGGGTAATTAAAAATAATCAGAATAAAAATCAATAAATTAAATAATTAATTTTATGCCTAAATTAATTATTATCTTTATACCACAGCGGAATAAATCAATTAACTAGGTGTATACCCAAACAACAAAAATAACAAAGTAATAATGCAGCATACCAAGATATATCCTGGTTCACCAAGTTACTTTTGGCTAGTCTAGTCCTACGAGCCCCCACGGAGATTCGCACCCACTAATTCTCAAGATCTCTTTAATGGTAGGAACCAAACCCGTACATCGATTCTTTTACAGGCTCAGAATCAACATTTACAAAAAAAAAAATTCTAAGACTAAGAAATAACCTCTACTTTTTTCGGACTAAAAAATAACCTATTTTTTTACAAGTTAAAGATTAACCCAATTCTTTTTAACACTTAGGCTCAAGAATCAAAATCTCACCAAAACACTCCAAATATTCTTTTACATGGTAAGAATTGAACCGTTACAAAATCACTCACAAAAACGTAATTCTTATCCAGGAAGAATCACTACCTCAATCTCTTTACAGGAAGAGACTGAAACCCAGTTATCCTTGATTAAATATCCTCAATGATATTTAACCCGTCATAACTCACCAGTACAAAAATTGATAAGTAAATCTCACTCGGAGCTTCTATCACCCCAAATATATAAAAACTCAACTAATATTTCAACTAATGATATAATTATGTGAGATGCATAAATTTGATTTTAATAATATATGGGTAGCAAATTGGAGCACATAATCAGATTCAAGAAATTGTTTGAAAAATATTTTCTTAAAACATCAAAAACAATTTTTAGGATCAATTTCCAAATATAAACAAGTAATGCACAAATAGAAAGTAATTGGAAAGATCTCACTCGGATAACACAGAAATAATATATAAAACAATGTAACTTCAGATCCAGTAGCAGCACAAATTAGTAGCAGTTGATTTTCAAGATTGTCTCTCAGAAAAGCTCACAATATTTCAGATGGATAACTCTTATAAAAGCTCACAACATAATATGATATGATTTCTCTCATTTTCTGCTTAATTAAAACATAAATTCGCAGATCTATATATAGGGATATGTAATTAGCCTTCCAACGGCTAGTTTACAAGTGTCATGACAATTAAATGCTCTTATAGACCCCTTATATTATAAGGACTTCATTTAGGTTCAATTTCACTTAAAAACAACTTCCAAAATTTTCAATTAAATCCCCAAAGTATTTCTCAATCTCAATTAATAAGCATAGAAACTATTTCAAGTACCAAATTGAGAAATATTAATATTTAATGTACGAAATCAATAGAATTTAATTAATATATGAACCATATCTTAAATATCACCAAATCCCTTAAATCTTTCTCAAATCCTAATAAAAAACGGCTACATTTAGATATGATTTCGGATAAAAAATTATCCTGAAACAGAGTACTCATTCGACTGCCCAGTCGACTGGAAGATTCTGGAAGTAGCCCGTGCACTTGATCGATCGACTGCTCGGTCGACTCGCAGATTCAGAGAGTTTGTCAAGCTTCCACCAGTCGACCTCTCGGTCGACTAGCAGATTCAGAGAGTTTGTCAAGCTTCCACCGGTCGACTGCTCGGTCGACTCCTCCCTTCTGTATCTTTTCTCTGATCTCATTTTATATTCTTTCTCTTTTACATTTTCACCCCTTTAACTAATTTCTTTTCTTAATTAGCTCCACTAACTTTCTCAAATTCTATTTTAATCATTTATAAATATTTCTTTTCAAATACACATAGGAGCAAATAAATTCATCTTATCAAAACACACATAAATAATAAAAATATTTTGTGCCGTGTGTGTTCCTAAATGGGATATTAAAAGTTGAAATTTACCTGGATTATTTTTCCTAATTTCTTCAAACTCTTAAATCTTCTTCATCATCTTGACATCTTTATTTAGCATCCATTTAATTTAATCTTCAATATCTTCAACTTCATCATTTAGCATCGATTTAATTTGATTTTCAATATCTTCAACTTCATCATTTAACATCCATTTAATTTGACATCTTCATCACTGGAATTTTAAATTACTGAAATACTCAATTAAAACATTAGTTTCACCAAAACATCAATACTTAATTGTTCATCAAAATCTTGGGATCAACAGATATATACTTATATGTTTTGAGATGAATTTTTGTAGTTAAGACACATTTATGTGTTTTGGAATGTATTTGTGTGATTAAAAAGTATTTATATATTTTGGGACGTAATTATGTGATTGAGAAGTATTTATATATTTTCAAACGTATTTCAAGTTTGGATTATATTGATATTTATGGAAAAGTTTACGAGATTATTGAAATTTTAATATGAATTGAAAATTGATTATTTTTAGTCTCACGGGATAATTCATAAGGAATTGGGCTATCTACTGCTTATGATGTTGGTTGCGAACATGTTGGTTGAAATATTGGATGGAAATTGATAAATGCTGGTTATGGGATATGGTAATGGACTTGAAAGGTCATGTTAAACGAAAAAATTATTGAGGTCATAGACTTGTTGGAATTGAGATAGACCCAATTTAGTGAGACTATCGTGATATTTTAAAAATATATTGTTATTTATTACTATTTTTAACAGAGTAGCATAGTGAAAGCATTTAGAAATATAAGATTTTTTGACAATTGGTTATTTGTGCTAGGTGTTACCGACCAAAATGCACCATATTCGTAGGTTGTTGAATATAATGTGGGCCGCTGCGAATGCGAATGTAGCAACAAGTGAAATGAATTTTGACAGTTGTGAATTGTAAGACTTAAATCGTAACACATATGTCATTAATAGGTGTATTTTAGAGCATCGGGAAAGTAGAAATTTTTTTTGTTAATTTAAATCCAAATAAAAAGTTTAGGGATAAAATTGAAAATTTAGAAATATTAAATTTAAATTGAGATTCAAATTTTCCATTCAATTTATAAAATTTTAACTATTAGGGACCAAATTACAAATTTAGAAAATGTTAAAAATGAAAATTTAACTAGAAAAGAGACTTTAAGAAATTAGATGGAGAAAAGAGTAATTTAACAAAAGTTTTTTTTTTTTTTTTTTTTTTATATATATATACACACACACACACGCATATGTCGTACGTATGTGTAGCGAGACCGCCGGAAGGGAGAGAACGGGAGAGGCAACGTGGCAAGTTAGGACCGATTTCTACCACTTATTTCATGCAATATATACTCACTCATGCATGTGTAATGATCAAAAAATCTCCATCAAATCTGAAAATTTGAGAAATTCTAGAGAGAGAGAGAGGACCGGAGTAAGGGGGGTCATCGAACTTCCTTGAATTGGCGTTCTTCCGGCAGGGTGGTTGTGGCTGTTATTCGTGTGCGTGATCGTATGGATATTGTCGTCAGTTCCAGGGGAGAGCGAAGGTGGTTTGGCTGGTGGGGTGGTTCGTCGACGGTGTGCGTTCTTAACATCGCCGCTGAGCGGGAGTTGGGTTCGACTGTCCATTCGTCGACGATCTTCGATCTGGTGAGTATTTATGCGTATTTCTTTGATAATTTTGGTGTGTGTGTGCATGCATATGGGTATAGGTGTGTGTGTCGTTGGTTGGACGATGGGTTAGGTGTGGGTGGGTCGTCTGTGAAAATCATCAGTGTGTATGGGGGGAGTGTTGCCGACGCTTGTGCGATGCGTGTGTATGTACTGCTCTGGTTAGTCAGTGCAAGTGGGTGACCATGAGTGTATGTGTGTACTGCTCTAGTTAGTCAGTGCAAGTGGGTGACCGTGAATGTATGTGAGTATGTATGTGTCGTAAGTAGGTGTTCTATGATATTTAGTATGTGCATGTGTGTATAGTTAGTCAAATGAGTTCAATTCTATTTCGTTGGTTGGTTCATAGTTAATTTTCATGGGTGTGTGTGTGTTCCAGCGTGTGCGTGTGTGTGTGAGCTTGGTGGTTTCGTGGGTAAGAGTGTTCGGTTGTGGGGTGGCCGGTGGTAGTTGTTGATCGATGGTGTGGGGTGTATAGGACCGGTGGTGGGAATCGGCGAGGCGTGGGAGGCCACTGGTGGTCGCCGATAGTAGAGAGAGAAGGGGGCGCCGGGGATAGGAGTTGAACCAAAAAAAAAAGAAGAGAAATTACACAAATGACCCCAACAAAATTTAAAAATCCATCTTGTGACCCGTGAACGGTTCGGAACGGTAACATTTTTTTTGTTAAGTTTATTTTAGTGTAGTTTATTAAATTAAATTCCATCAAAATTTTGTAACTAGGATAATAAATTTAGGACCGTTCATATAAATAAATTTTATACAATAATTAGTAACGAAGTGAAATTAATCGAATAACAATTTTTACAAATAAAATGCGGGGAATGGAAAAACTCGGAACATAGGGCCTGCATTGCCTGATTAGGGTATTTTAAATAAGATATTAATTTAGGCCATGTTACTATTAGGTTCGCAGACACTAGCGTCCAGATAAAGTGTGGTCAGTGACAGTTTTGCAAACGGATATCGAGGTGAGTGTATTGTCTTCTTGTCAAATTATTTTCATATATATATATATGCATGTAAAATGGACTTACTGAGATTAGATGATTTTATAGACGATATGGATCAAGCAGGTTTTGGGGTGAGTGAGTAAAATGGATTTTCGTAAAATTTCGATGGTTTTTGAAAGAAAGTTGAAAAATGATTTTTGTTGGATTAGATGGTTTTAAAAGAGAGTGAAAAATATCTAATTTTCTAAAAATAAAGAGTGGAAAAGTGATTTTGGGTAAAATTAGACGTTTTCATTTAAAAGCAAATGAGAAATATGAATTTCGGATTAAAATCGATTTTGGAAATAGAGGGTGATGTTTGAGATTTGACGATGTTGATTAGACGATATTATTGATTAGATGATGCCATAGTATTTATCTGCTTCGGCAGAGTGATGTTATCCGCTTCGGCGGAGTGATGTTATTCGCTTCTACGGAATGGTGTTTATCTGCTTCGGTAGAGTGATGTTAGACGTTTATACTGCACAGTGATTATCCGATTCGGCAGAGTGATGGGTGTTCGTAGGAAGGCATATCCTACGGATGGTATGGTACCGTTGCAACTCTCGATCGTGAGGTTAAAATGATTACTATGATTAGCCAGTGTGTGTGTTGTGGTGGAGTGGTGGTTTGAGATGTGTGTTTTACTTATATTGGGTGATTTATTATTTATTATGGTGATTGGTATGATTTTATACTAGATGGATTTGGATGAAATTTATCTATATCGTTTTATGTTTACTACTTATATACTGGAGATTTTACGAGTTATGTGGTGTTTATATACTTACGCTTGATCCATTTAGATGTTGTAGATATGAATTATTATTATAAAATATTTTTACTAAGAAGACAGTACACTCGTAGGTGGAGTAGATAGGAGTCGGTTGATCTCCTACTGACACTAGTTAGAGTTATGTGGGTCAGGCGTTGGAGTCATACAAGAGTAATTTGAGATGAGCTATCAGAGGATGAACCTAAGAGAGGTTCATGATATTTATTTTGTTGTTCTTATTTTTTGGACAGATGTATCCCTATAGTATGAAGTTATTATATATATATATATATATATATATATATATATATGACTTGTAGATGAAAGTTTGTATATTGTCGTATTTAAGTTGGTTAGTCAAGTGATGTCACGTCGACGTCACGCCGGCCCCACGGTGACAGGTGTCTGGGGTGGGGTGTGACATGAATTATGGGTGATTTTCGGTTATGAGACTTTACATAGAGAACAATTATTCTAGAATTAAGTATGACTAACATGACAGTGCGATGCGATTATGAATTATTGTTGTTTTGAACGAAATTTCGAGGAAGAAATTTATTTAAGCGGGTAGATTGTAATACCCCAAAAATTTATATTTTCAAAATATTATTTTATATAAGTTTAATATTTTCAAGATTGATTTGTAAATTTCTGATATTAAAAATATTTGATAATTTTTTAGAATTGAATATTAATTTTAATTTGACTTTTAATTGGTTTAGGACTATTGTGTTATTTAAAATATACTTTTAAGAGTTTTGAAATATAATTAATATTTCATTATTTTAAGGGGACATTGCGTAAATAATAAAAATGTTACCATGTGGTCCTAAATGAATCTGTGTGTGTTGTGTATTACAAGTAATAATAATAATAATAATAATAATAATAATAATAATAATAATAACAATGAATTAGCATTCCTTAAATGTTAAGAAATTGTATGCATACTATATATATGTTAGTACGTGTCACGTGTGTGTGTGTTTAAAATAATAAAAATAATCTATATAAAAACTTAAACCATCAATGAAGTGGGATATATATAAGGAATTGACATTATTATATATGTAGATGTATATATGTCAAACGAAAAACTACAGTTTATCAATATTGAATGTTTTTTTAGTGATAAAAATTATTCCGATTTAGATTTCAACTTCGAATTTTCAGTAGAATTTTTGACTTTTTTAATATACGTATTTAATCTCTCCATGTATTGTGTAGTTCATGCTACTACTATTATAATTGTTATTTTTCATGAAATATTTATGAGTATGTATTATGTGAAAATTATATGAGATACACGTTTATGTGTTTATTTGTGTTTTGATTAGATACACGTATTAGTGGGGTTGAAATTCTACTAGGTGTTGGCTCATAACCCTACAATTTTGATTGCAAAACCAGTAAGAATGAAATGACGTCCAGAATTTTAATTTCTATTTAATTTTTAATAATTATATTTATTATTTACAATTGTAAAATTGATACGATAATTCAATAATTATAATTATCGTTGTATATTTGTAAAAATCTCTCGGACTTATTATTCACTGTTGTAAAAATTGATTAGATAAATCGACAAATTATAATTGTCGTCGTCATATTGTTAAAATTCTTAGATTTATGAAATAAAATATGGGTCATTTGGTTTTAGTTTTAATTCTCCAAGAGGAGAAACCGCGTGGTGACTCTGAGAAACCGGGGCGTTATAGTGGCGCTAGAGAGAACCTCAGCCAGTTACTCATGATGATACTATGTTATATTTCACACCAGACATAAATCTCTCTCACTCACTGCCTTGGTCTAGCAAAGCAACTACCCAACTAGATATTAGTGGGTGGTTTACTTCACCTTCTATCCACCAAAATCAAAATACACCTCAAACTACTCGAGAGTGAATTATTAATTATTTGAAGAAAAAAAATGAGTGAAAAATTTATGAATCCGCTGGGATTAAATTATTTTCAGTTGTGGTTCAGTTAGAAGATGTTTTTAATACCAGAATCATCCTCGTTAAATCAAATTACGATATATGGTCTCAACTGATGGAAATACAAATTGTTGAAAAGGATAAGATCTCATACATTCATGGCAAGACTAAGCCACCAGCAAAATCTGATGAAGGTTATGAAAAATGATATGCTGAAAAATCAAAAGGTCAAATGGTGGCTATTAATGTTTATGTCTCCAGATATTATGAGACGTTATTTACGCTTACTCACTACTGAAGGTATCTGGACTGGCTTGTCCACAATATTCTATGATGGAAGTGATGAGTTGCAGGTATTTACTCTGAATCAAAGGGCCTTTTCTGCAAGACAAAATGAGCAAATCATCTCTTTGTATTATGGAGAATTGATTGAAATCTTCCAAGAGTTTGACTATTGTGATAAAGTGGTTATGAAAGATCCACATGATGTCAAATCTCACCGCCAATCTATTGAATGATTAAGAGTTCATATATTTCTCGCTATATTGGAAGAGGTCTTTGATTCAATCCGACGTGAAATTTTGCGAAGAGACCAAGTACCATACCTGGACGAATGTTACTCATTAGTTCGATGGGAGGCGGTATATAGTATCACCTTGAAAGTTGATTCTGGAGCATCTGAATCTAGTGCCATGGTGGCTCGGAATAGATCTAATCAGGGTTAAAAAACTCAAGCACAACTCAACACTGGTAGATCAACCAAGGGTGTTGACAAGTCTTCATACAAATGCAATCATTGTCATAAAACTGGTCATACCAAAATTGGTTGTTTTAAATTGGTGGGCTATCTAGAATGGTGGGATCCTAGTTGCACGAAGAAAAATCACAAAAAACCTTCCACTACAGCAATTGCTCAATCAAAAATGAAAAATGAAATCATTAAAAATGCATCGGCATTGGTAATAGTTGCAGACAATGGTGGTAAGGTTTTAAACATTTCAATATCTTCTTTGAATAATGCATGTATAATTGATTCTGGTGTAACAGATCATATGACATATGATTCTAGACAGGTCTCACCACTCAACCACTCCATCCAAAAATTTGTCTCTCCTACAAATGAAATTTCGACCTCAGTTATTGGGGAAAGATTTTTTATTCTTACCAATACATTAAATTTAGATTCAGTCTTAGTTGTTTCATCTTTAAATTATAATCTTTTGTCAATTTCTTAAATAATCATTACTTTATTTTGTGTCGTAATTTTTTAGTCTGATTTTTGTGTGTTTAAGGATATCAAAACTAGGACGACGATTGGTTGTGGTATTAAATGGGAGAAGCTGTATTACTTGGACTTGGAATCAAAGAATACTGAAAACCTACGACAAGCTCTACCACCGGGTGGTTCTGAAGACAAAAAAAAAGAAAAAAGAATATGGTTGAGGCATCAACGATTTGGGCATGCTTTATTTGGATATCTTAAAAGATTATTTCCCAGTTTATTTACAGATGTTGATGTTTTTAGTTTTTAGCGTGATACTTGTAAACTTGCAAAAAAACCATCGTGTTTCGTTTCTATTACAATTGAATAAAAGTTCAATTTCATTTATGATTATTCATTTCAATGTCTGGGGTCTATCGAAAGTCACTACTTTGGGTGGGTCATGTTGGTGTGTAACATTTATTGATAATTGTACCAGGATGATATAACTTTGTTCGATGAAATCCCAAAGTGAAGTGAACTCAATATTCCAAATATTTCATAAAAGAATTGAAACTCAATACAATAGAAAGATTCAAATTATTTGTAGTGACAATAGTAGAGAATATCAGAGTATTGAATTTCAACATTATTTGGAGATACTCTGAATGATCCATCATACCACTTGCTCCACCACACCTCAACAGAACGGGTGGCCAAGCGAAAAAATTGACACTTGTTGGCAGTTGTTCGAGTTTTGCTAATTAAAGTCCATATGCTTTTGTCTTATTGTGGAGAAGCTTTAATTTCTGTAACTTATTTAATCAATCAAGTACCTTCTAATACCCTCAATTTCAAAACACAATTCCAAACTCTTAATGATAAGATTGTTGCTCCAACTATCTTAACTTTAACTCCTCATGTCTTTTAATGTGTGGTGTTTGTACATCTCCATAAGCATCAACACACCAAGTTAACTCCTTAAGTATTGAGATGTATTTTTGTTGGGCATGCGACTCATCAAAAGGGATATCGGTATTATCATCGTCCAACATGTCGATTATTTATCATGATTGATGTTGGTTTCCATGAAGATGCAATGTACTTCTCCAAACCTGAATTTCAGGGGGAGTACCAAAAGGAAATTCAAAGTTTAGGTTACGATAATCAAGATGTGGGCAACTTGGAGATAACTGATAAGACATTGAATTTCGGTGGTAATGACTCACAGACTAGACTAAATGAGAAAATAGGTAAATTAGATTTAAGTGATATGATATTATATTAAAATAGTGATGAACACTAAATAACTGAAGAGGTGGATCATTCTTCAACTCAGCCAGAAATCGAGGTTCTAGAAAATATAGCTTCATCCTTAGTTGACATATCACACCAATCGTTTACTAAAGATGTTCCTGAACCACACAGAAGACAGTTACCATAGCGTCACACAAGAGATATTCCTAAATCCACATATGAACTTCAATTCTCTAGTAAAGTAAAATATCTCATAAGTCATTATGTGTCTGACCATCGTTTATTATCAAACATGTCATTTGCGAATTAATTATCTGTAGTATCTATTCCTAATAGTGTGCAGGAAGCCTAATCCGATCTTAGGTGGAAAGCAGCTATGAGCGAGGAGATGAAATCTCTGAAAAAAATGAAATATAGGAACTAGTTGATCTTCTACTAGGAAAGAAACAAGTTGGATGCTGGAGGATTTACACCGTGAAGTACAAGGCTGATGACACAATTGAACACTTTAAAGCGAAACTGGTAACAAAGGGATACACTCAAACCTACGGGATTGATTACACAGAAACATTTGCTCTTGTAGCCAAAATTAACACAATTTGTGTCCTGCTGTCTTTAACTACAAACTTGGATTGACCCTCACAACAATTTGATATAAAGAACGCATTTTTACTTGGTAAATTATCTGAAGAAGTCTACATGGATTTCTCACCGGGATGCATGATACCCAAAAGGCATAGCTGGAAGGTTTGCAAACTAAAGAAATCATTGTATGAGCTAAAGTAGTATCTTAGAGCTGAGTTTGGAATGTTCACAAGATCTACGATAGCCTTTAGCTACCATTAAAACAACTCAAATCATACTCTCTTCCTCAAAATGGAGCAAGGTAAGATAATTGCGCTTATTATATATGTGAATGATATGGTGGTTACAGGGAATAGTCCTAATAAAATGAAGGTTTTGCAAAATTACTTGTCCAAAGAATTTGAAATCTTTATCTAGGCCCTTTGAAATATTTTCTTAGGATTGAAGTATCCCGATCTAACAAAGGGATACTTCAGTCTCAAATAAAATATGCTCTAAATTTATTACGAGAGACTGGTATATCAGAATGTCAACCAATTGCTATACTAGTAGAAGAAGGTCTAAAGTTATGTGTTGAGTCCAATCAGGTACCAATTGACAAAGGAAGATACCAAAGACTTGTAAGGAGATTATTGTACGTATCTCATACCAGACCAAATCTGACTTATGCCTTGAGTATAATCAGTTAGTTTATGCATAATCTTAGAGGACAACATACAAATGCAATTATTTGTATTTTGAGGTACCTAAGTATGCTCCAATAAAAATGAGTATTATTCGCTAAAAATGCAGACCATCAAAACATAGAAGCTTATAGTTATGCTGATTGGGCTGGTGATGTAGGTGGCAGATGGTCTACTTCTGAATACTTTACCTTTCTAAGAGGTAACCTTGTAGTATGGAAAAGTAAGAAACAAAATGTTGTAGCTCGCTCAAATGCAAAAGCTGAATTCAAATGTTTAATAAATGTACTTTGTGAGACATTATGACTAAGACTCATTTTATAAGATTTGAGTTATCTATTTGAACAACCTATTTGACTGTTTTGTGACAATAAAGCAGTATGTGATATCGCGCATAATCCTGTTCAATATGATCGTACAAAGCACGTTGATGTTTATAAATTTTTCATTAAGGAAAAGTTGGATGGAAAGATTATGGAATTGCTTAAGATTTGATCAGAGGATTAATTGGCTGACATCTTTACCAAATCAGTCTCAAATCGGGTACACTTAAAATTTCTAGATAAGTTGAGCATGTGGGACATCCATGCACTAACTTGAGGTGGAGTTTGAATAAGGTTAACATTATATGTGATTTCTACCTTCCTAATTTTGAGTATTTGATGATGCTGTAATTGAGGAGATGATTTTGTAATAATTTAATTCTTTAGATTTATGTCTAGAATCAAGCTATATATATTTTTGTATGTGATACCAAGAGATGAATGAAATTGTAATACTATTCAATAGTTGTTCCATCCTTGGAAGTCATCGTCATCTTGTTCTAGGGTATTGAAGCAAAAGAAATTGCAAAAAAAAATACTATTTCACATTATTGTTTTCTCTAATGTCTGAAATGAAATTAGTGTTTATTTTGAATTGGAATTCAACAAAAATAGGGGCATCAGAAGGGATACCTGTAATTCAAAGGATTGTAGCCTAATGAATATATTCTAACCTCCTTTGTGGAAGGTTTAAAGTTAAACTCTCTCCTTCAATATTTGTATAAAAAAAAAAAAAATGATACGTGTAGATGATCCTGAAAGTGATTTTGATTGCAAATTACACTTGCAACCCTTAAATTATACACATGTTTTTTTGTTTGGTCACACTCTCAATTTTGATCATTCAACTCGAAAATAAATATATTTTCAATTCCAAGTCTCCAATTGCAGTTGGTGAGGTGATGGATGGTTCGTGTTGAGGCGAAGAAGATGAAATTGGAAAATAGATGTATTTTTATCCCCAAATTTTAGACTGGTATTAAATTACATTTTTATGGGTATAAAGTGTAATTAAAAAATAGAGAGGTATTATTGAATTTGTTTTAAAAAATATAATAGAATAAAAGTATGTGTGTGTGTGTATATATATATATATATATATATATTTGAGGGCATTAATGTCTTTTTACAAGTAAAAATTTGGTCAAAGGGGACGACTGATATTTCTTAAAAGACGGGAGATTTGTGATTTTGAGCAAAATGACAGGGGAGGTAAATGGTTTAAACTTTTTATTTATTTATTAATAAAACAAAAATAAAAGAGTATGTATAGCAAAAATAGAGGTGTACATGTAAAAACTCCCAGCACTGTCTATAAATTTGCAACAGAGTCCGAACAATTGCAGAAACAACTCCCAGATCGCCAATGGCGTAAACAACTCACCTGATCTACTCCGTATTGAGTTCAGTTCGGCGGATCTTCCCGTGAATGCCGTTTCTTCCTTCCCTTTACTTCACATTCACTCCTCCTCCGCAACTAAACTGAGCACCTAAAGTCAAACATTGCATCCCCTTGTTCAACCAATACGACAACACCGTCGCCATCGCAGCCGCCTTCCTCCTCCAATGGCTGATATCTCATTCCTTGGAGTCTTCGCTTGCAGCGCCTTTGCTGCTTGTTTCGCCGAGGTAATTACGATTTTTCGTTGATCTATGGTTTATTGCATCGCATTGCTACTGTAATTAGTAGGGTATATTAGAGTTCATCTTGTCTTTCATTGCTTGAATAGAACCAAATTGGTAATTAAACTCTATTATGGTTCACTTTCCAGTTGAATTTGAACTCGATTGAGTGCGTGTGAGTCGGAGTCCTTGCTTAACCAGACCGATAATTTATTCTTATCTAGTTTCTGAACAACATAAAAGAAATTGTTTCACTTTAGTAATTTCTTTTTGGAAGAAATCAAAGTTTTGTATCATGCATTGAAGCTTAGATTCTATGCAGTTCTGTACTCTTCCTCTGGATACTGCCAAAGTTAGGCTTCAGCTCCAGAAGAAAGCGGTTTTGGGGGAAGGAGCAGGTGCATCATCTAAGTATAGGGGCCTGATTGGTACAGTTGCTACCATTGCTAGAGAAGAAGGATTATATTCACTGTGGAAAGGCATCGTACCTGGATTACATCGTCAGTTTTTGTATGGAGGCCTAAGGATTGGGTTGTATGAGCCGGCAAGTATTGCATCTCCCTTTTGTTTGATTTATTTTTTGTGGACTTGTTTTGATTCAGTGGCCTTTAGACATAAAATTCATGTTGAACAGGTCAAGGCCTATCTTTTTGGCAGCAATGTTGTTGGAGATGATTATTTATTCAATAAAATTCTTGCTGCCATGGTGACTGGTTAGTAAATATTTGTCTCTTCTCTATTACCAAAATCTATACTATATGTGGGATTCAACACATCCAACATCATACAAATACAAGAGTCTTGGCTCCGATACAATGTAAAAACTTAATAGGCCTAACTCACTCTCAATGCCCTAGGTTTTATATATAGCTCAGGATCAGGTAACACAAGAGATGTGGGATTCAACAACAACCAACTTCCTGAGAAATTATTAGGAGACAGATGAACCATACGCGTAGAGTATGCCAGGGATTCTTCATTCTAGGCTTCTAGTGTATTCAATAGATTTCTCGAAGTTGTTTTGCAAATTGAACTTGCATGTTCCTCTTCCATTTAAAGTTGCTAACTGAAAAAACTGTCTCGATTGAATACATATTTTTGTAAATGGTCAAACAGGTGCTATAGCAATTGTAGTAGCTAATCCAACTGATCTTGTGAAAGTTCGACTTCAAGCTGAAGGTAAATTAACAACTGATTCATCCAGGCGGTACTCTGGGGCTTTGGATGCTTATCGCACCATAATCAAACAGGTAATAATTATGAATTTTTTTTTTTTGCAGCGACATGATCATATGGCTAGTTCATTGATTACCTTTTAACTTAATTAAATATAGGAAGGATTGACTGCTTTGTGGACTGGGCTTGTGCCCAATATTGCACGAAATACAATTATAAATGCTGCAGAACTTGCCAGTTATGATCACTTGAAACAGGTAAAGATAAGGTCTACTCTATTTCTCGGAACTACTTCCTTAACTTCTCAGTAGTTACTATGTACAAAATGTTTTCTTGGTGAGTTCTTCTATTTCTACCATGCAGACAATTTTGGAAATCCCAGGTTTCACAGACAATATTTTAACTCATCTGCTAGCTGGTTTAGGTGCAGGATTCTTTGCAGTCTGCATCGGTTCTCCCGTCGATGTGGTAAATTTCCTTTTTTTCACTAGAGATTCCATAGAATCTTTTATTATCATCTTACTTTTTCATTGATGTGGTAAACTTTCTTGTTGATGTTGCAACTCCTTTCCTGACAATGTTTTAACTCATCTATTGAACATTTAAGATTTGGTTAGATGTTGCTTTTAGATGTTGCTGAATGATATTTATACCTGATAGATACGTCCAAAATTTCCAGAAAGAGTGATAAATGTAATGGTCCTTTATACTTTTTTTTTTGCTCCATTTAGTTTTTCACCAGAAATGAAACACTTTTTGATTTTTCTTAACCCACTATTTTATAGATTTTCATTCTTAGTAACATACATGAAGTGTAAGGGATAATCTGCTATATTGTCAGTCCGTGAATCCCTCTTCTCTGATAGCTTTCCTTCAGCTTGTATTTATTTCTAATTAAGTTGCGTATGAAAAATTGTAATTAAATTGCGTATGAAAATTTGGTTTTATGTACACAGCTTCTAGATCTAAGGCTTCATGGTGCTATATATTCACCTATATATTAAAAAATGCTTTGCACAAGGATTTTAAGATCTCATGTCAAGGGATGCCCAAGGGGAACACAAGACTATTTAATCGCGCACTGCAGATCAATTTAATGTCAATTATGCAGCTAATTGGTGTTACTAAAAGTTTTCCCTGGGAAACATTGCTGAAATTAAAATGTAACCCAAGGCGGTGTTTTCGCTCTAGTGTGGCTTAAGCATCTAATTCAACAGAAAATCTCAGTCCCATTTAAATCAAAGATAGTGCTATGCTTCCAATGTGCATTGGTACATGTGCTGATGTCCATTCTCCACTTTTCTCAACTTATTCTAGGAATTTATTTTGATTCTATAAATTGCAGTTCTGCTGAAATTAATTCATAGATGATGATAATGTGATTCTTACATGGATAGAATGTATTTTAATAGCCTTGCCCGGCTAAGCCATCCTTTCTAGTTAGTCATTAAATGTTGCCTTGATTGTTCACTTGTGTTATTCCAGGTGAAATCTAGAATGATGGGAGATTCAATCTACAAAAGCACATTAGATTGTTTCATCAAAACCCTAAAGACTGAGGTGAGTATGGTTTTCTTCGGTTGTGCTTTTAATTATTTGTCCTGATAGTATCACTTTTAAGCCATCTTTTGTTTATATCTATGTTATAGAAAATCATACTTCTGTCTAATGACTGAATTATATGTTTTACTGGCTGAGTGAGTAGAAGGTGTTGCCATGCTGACAAAGTTATCATTTGTTCATCTACGAAATATTTGAATTTGGATTCTATTTTCTATAGAGTGGTCTTGGGCCTCTCTAAACCCCAAAAGGTAGCTCATGAGGGGAGGCTTTCCCTCACACTTATAACTTGATCATCAACTCCGTTCACATCTGATGCGGAATATACCTAACAATCTCCCCCTCACACATTGGGACTTTGGTTGGCCAACCCTCGATCAGTCTTTCTCTTTGTGGCTGTTGGGCCACAATTGTTGTAAACTGTAGAAAACCCAATGGGCCTAACTCACTCTCAGAAGACGCCTTGTAAGATAAGGATTGCCCTAAGTTTTATATATAGCTTAGGATAGGTAACACAAGTGATGTGAGATTCGACACACCCCCGCATGCGTAGGGTGGACTTTTGACAAACCACTGTGAACGGATATTGAGGGAAAGACTCAACATCGACGTGGGATTCAACACGCTCCCTCACGCGCATGGTAGACTTTTTGACAAACCACTGCGAACAGATATCGGGGAGCCCAACATCGATGTGGGATTTAACATATCCAACATCAGACAAAAGACTGATTTTGATGTCATATAGAAAACCCAATGGGCCTAACTTACTCTCAAAAGATGTCTTGTACGATAAGGATTGCCCTAGACTTTATATATAGCTCAGGATCAGGTAACTCAAACGATGTAATATTCAACATGCTCCCTCACGCGCAGATTGAACTTTTGACAAACCATTGTGAACAGATATCGAGGGAACAACTTAACATCGATGTGGGACTTAACATAACCTGGGATCTGATATCAGTGTAGAGTGGTCCTGGGTCTCTCTCAACCCCAAAAGTTAGCGCATGAGGTGAGACTTCCCTTTAGGCCTATAACCTGATCACCAACTCCTTCTTACCCTCACACCTATAATCTGACCACTAGCCCCTTCCACATCGATATGGGATAAACCCGACATTTTCTTTCCAAATAAAAAAGCTAGGGTATGTTTGGCTGAAGGGTTTTGGTAGAAGATTTTATTTTGATAAAGGGATTTCTGAAACTCATAAGTTCCTTGTTTGGTTACTTCATATAAGAATTCATAGGTTTCTCGGAATATCAAAATGGGATTTGAAAGGGATAAAGTGACATCTCCCAAATACCTTCTGAAAAGATGTTTGTTTTCTTAAATCCTTTTGAATGATGTATACCTCTTCATCCCAAGAATTTCAATTTAAAAAATATACCCAATCAACAAATTTCAAATGACAGAATTTTGAAATTCAAACTCTCAAAATCCCATGATTTCTAAATTTTATAAATTTATCAAATTCTTTATCCAAATGCACTCAAGAATTACTTGTGGCAACTTGCAACTACTTGAACATGAATGCCCAAGGTTATGTAATTTGTCAGTTTCAACCTTTGGTGCGCTATGATCTTCTAATATTTATTTGGCAAACATTGAAGTTTTCAATATGTTATGAGATTTCAGCCATCAAATTCTTCAACAACTTTCGCCAATGACTTTGCAGGGACTGTTTGCTTTCTATAAAGGGTTCCTCCCAAATTTTGGTCGACTAGGATCTTGGAATGTTATCATGTTTTTGACACTCGAGCAAGTAAGTAAAACACTCTTCAAAGTTCATATGGACCTATTTTATCGACTTAAAAAAATACTGCTCGGTTTTATGATTTTGGAATTGTTCTAAATAAAATTGAATTTGCATTCATTTGTCGTAGTTGTGGCCATTAAAATTATTTTCATTTGATGATTATCCAAAATAAAGAAACTAAAATTCTTAGCTTCCTTTGTTAGTGTAAATTAACTATTTATATGTATCCACAGGTCAAAAAATTATTCATATTGGAAGCCTAGTACATATACCCGGATTTGATTTTCGCCTTCTGATTTGTCTCATTGGCTGTTGAAGATCATTTGAGAGGGAAGTAAGATTATATATGCTACTACTATT
The DNA here is from genome assembly GCA_016647705.1 of Eucommia ulmoides. NCBI lineage: Eukaryota > Viridiplantae > Streptophyta > Magnoliopsida > Garryales > Eucommiaceae > Eucommia > Eucommia ulmoides. The sequence continues at coordinate 48,013,579 of CM028338.1, forward strand.
TATCATTCATTTCCTTTCAAATTATAGTAGGGAGAGGTATCCCTTCTTTTATGTATCAATAGGATATATATTTTTTGACAAAGTAGACTGTACTATTTTATGGGGGAGAGGCGTACTGTCGGTCCCCACGAAATTCAGGATAAAATGCCATTTTTACGAGCCATAAATAGGTATATACTATATAGAGGTCAAAGATATCTCCGTGTACATTGATGGAAAACACATCATAGCATAGGCAAGAATAGCTTAAGTCACTGGTTTGATTAATGCTTCCCTACCTGTTTCAAACAGTAAAATTCCTTTCTAGCTATGGATTTCGGAGGATGCTTTGTCTTTTATTCCTGCCAACGCAGAGGTTTCCAAATATTTGTTCGCCAAATCGCGATCTCCAATTCAAAGGATTGCTTTCACCGAGCCCTTAGAGCTTTCACGAGAGTTTTTGCTAAAGAAGCAACAACTTTGTGAAAGATAGTAAGTCACCTTCATTCGCATTCATAAAAAAGAGATGGGAGATTGGAGGGCTAGACCTTTTCAGCTAATACCTGAGATTTTCCCATCTCAAATAACAGCACGCATCAATTGAGAAATTTTTTCCGACATGATGATGAATAGGTGGGGGGACAGTGGATCCCATTGTCTGAGCCGGCTCTTGGAAACAAAAACAAGAAAAAAATTATTTTTCTTTTTGAACTTAGCATTTTTTATGACCAAAATAGAGAGAATAGTTTTAAGGAATAACAAGAGCAAGACTCATTATTACTATGAATAATTAGAGCAAGTCCTATTTTTATTAGTAAAAATAAAATGGGTCACTATATGCTAAGCTCACAATAAGAAAACTCTAGGTATATATTTGTTTTTTTTTTTTAAAGAGAAACCGATATTTCCATCCCTCGTGTGGCCAAAATGTTAAGAAGGAATCAACGATTTCTAAATTAGCAATCGGAAATTGCTGATTTTTCGGTAATTTGGTATGGAAATCGACAAGCTCCTTTTCTTTTCTACATCGATTGTCATAATTGTTCAATCAACCCTAGAAGGAGCATGGACGGTAAAAGTTTCTACATAAGAACTGCTCAATTCCTGCATCAAGGACTCTTTTCGATATATTATTATTTCGAAAATAATCCGATTGAAAGAGAACATTAAACATTGGGAGTATTTCTTCCAATTTTTGAGATATTTAGGTTAATGAATTGCATGTTATATATGTTAATCTTTCAATTCCATACAAATGATCTATTTTTGATCTACCTCTTCTTTTCTATTTTCCTTGAGCAAGAAAATAACTTGAGATGAACCAATGCCTTGTTACACTTTTAACATGAAGTTTGTTATGCAACAATTATTTAATTCTCTTGAAAATATTTGGGTAAGATATTGTTGCTCTTATTTAGCCCCAAATCTACATAATCTGCTTAAATGTTGTAACTCTAATGTTCCATTTAGTTTTGATCCAAAAACAAAGTTATCGAGTCATGTATCATTTTGCATTTTAATATGAAGTTTTAATATTCGAGGTTGAATCTGAAATATTTGACTTTTTAAGTATTATGTGGAATTTAACAATTGAAGAATCGTTTTCTAAAATTTGTGGGCTTTGAAATAGATTTTCATATTGATTATTGAGTTAAACGATTTAATTATTTATCAGAATTATTTGTCTATGTTATTAATTGTTTAACCATATAAATTTATAAATTTGCATGAAACTGAAATTTGCATCTGTTAGTCGTGTTCACTTCTACCACACTTAGTCGGATTGAAATTACAAATAATATTATTAAGTGTTGGTAGAAGTTCTGAAAGATTTTTTTTTTTTTTTTGTATTTGTGAGTTGTAATTTGGAGTTATGTATAATTAGTCAAAATGAGTGTGTTTGAGTATAAGGAAAATTTACTCAAACTGGGTGTAAGAGTTTGATTTTCACCTCGGAAAAGAATATGAATTTAGTGGATTTAATTTCCTGCAAGAGCTTAGGAGAATAGACGTAAGCAAGAGTAGCTTGCCAAACTACTATAAAATTTAGTGTGCCAATATCTCTATCCTAATTTTGTGTGATTGTGTTTGTGTGTGTATACATTGAAACACTTCTGCTAAGAAAGATAAAATCCGGTAAAATTTGAATAGGTCACAAACACTTAAGATTTATTTTTCAAACTATCCAATTAATCCCCCTCTTGAATAGGACTTTGGTCCAACACATTTGTATCATCTTAGTTTAGTATCATAATCATTTGCACCCATAAGATTATTTGATGACCGTTATTTACTTAAATTGATTTGCCCCTTCAAATTAAAGAAAGTCATGGATAACAATAATAAAACTCCTCTTGGGATCATCTTTGTTAAATTTTCAATATTTGATAAGAAATCATATTGAGGGAGGGGGAAACATTTCATAAAAATATAAAAGACTTGTCTCACCTTATTTCGGAAAATGACAAAAAACTTTTCTTAATAAGAGGGAAAACATTTTAAAATAAAATAACACATTCAAATTTGAACTAAATGGACTTAAGTTGATATAAGGTACCATTTTCGGACAGTCGTCTTGGGACATGTAACACCATTCCCGATCATAAATGACCCCCATATCTTTTAAATGAATATTTGGTTATACCTTTTTTTTAGTCAATTTTATTGAGGCCTTTAAAATTGTTTTCTAAAAATTCAGTACTCTAGCATTGCAATTAAACCCAATGTTAGGTGAGACTCATTATTTTTTTAAAATGGCCTAAGTTTTTTAAGAGAAAATTGGGACGATTTAAAACCCCTTCTTTCCACTTGTTTTCTAAAGGCGCCTATACCGCATGTTCCTTTAAAAAATAAAGGGGACATGTCAACATCACCAAATCTTGTCTAAATCATATTTTTCTTTTTATTTTATTTTGACTTTGAAATTCTTAAATTAAATATTTGAAACTATCATTTTAATCATTATGAGATAATAATTTATAGATAATGATAATTATTTTATTATTTCAATATTGATTTTATTTTAATTCAGTGGACAAGGAAATTAAATTTGAAATCTTGGATAATATGGTCACGTGTTTTCGGATAATTCCGTTATAATTTTATGAGATTTTTTTATTTTTTTTTATAGATATGGAACTATGGTAATTCAAAATTTAAAATAAATTCTATTTTAAATTTTATGAGATAATATTTAATAGAGATATAATTTAATTTATTTTGAATTATAATTTAAATTAAATAAGAATAAAGCTCATATTTTTTATTAGATAAGCACAAATTATTACTTTCCTAATTAGATTAGAAAGTATCGTTATTTAAATTAAAAAATTCAATTTTAATTAAAATTCTTGCAATCCAATTAAATTTCCATGATGGATTAATCGTGTTATTATATTATGTATGAGAGGTTTTATGTATGTTAATTGTGGGATGATCGTGAACTTAGCCATTTCTTGTAAAGAACAATTTTTTTTTTCTTCCTGTCGACAACCTCGTTTTGTTGGGGAATTCTAGGTATAGAGAAATTATGACCAAAACCAATTTTATCACAGAAACTTTGAAATCGTCATTTTTAATTTCTCTATCTTTATCACTATGAATGTTGTAAATGCTTAATTGTTTCTGATTTAGTACACATTTATTGAATTTGATAAATACACTTGCAACGTCATTTTTCATGACCACAAATAACACCCAAGTTTACTAAGAAAAATCATCTACAATTACAAATGCAAAAAATTTATAACATAAACTAGAAATTGGATTAGGTCGAAATGAACCAAGATGAAACAATTATAAGGTTTAGATGTTGATGTTTGTAATATCTATTTGGATGAAAACTTATTTTATTTTTCTAATTGACATGCATGACAAATTTTATCATTAACAAACTTCATGTTATGAAAACCTCGAACTATATATTTTTTACATTGAGTGGATAGTAATTTCATACTCGCATGCCCATGCCCTAAATGTCTATCCACACCAATTGCTTTCAGATAATCCACTAAGACATAATAGATTTTGAGATGCAATGTTATCAAAGAGCAAGGGTACACATTTTAGAATCGTGATACAAGAAGTAACACATTGTCACATTGTGATCTACCCTACTTTCTACCATGCACCGGTTATTATTAAATTTAATTTTATAGACTTTATCACAAAATTTCCTAATGCTTAAATAATCATATTTAAGACCATTTACTTATAAAACTTCCTTGATGACAACAGAGAAATTACCAATATTACCTATATTGATAATTTTTTCATTGACATTGTATTTGAGCGTCACATGATCTCCGTCTTTAGGTATCAAAGACGAGAATTTTGTTTTATCCCCTCGTCACATAGCGTGAGCAACCATTATCCATGAACCATTTGTTCTTACTTATAGATGCCTTAAGATTAACCTTTAAAGAGCACCTCAAATAATTCCTAAGTGATATTCAATTTACTTGGATCCGGTACAGTTAACTTGTAAGGCAATGGTTTCTTATGATACGCATACCATTTTTATTTGAATTCACCTCCCCTTGCGATTTTAAGGATGCACTCTCCCACGTTGGGCTAGTGCATTTAGAATAAAATTCAACATTTAATTTCTAGATTAATTCCCAGGCGAGTCGAACTCTGGTTGACAAGGAAAGGGAACAACTTCCCCTTGCTAACCACACGACCAACTTTTAGGTGACAAATATGGAATTTATTTCTTCGAATTGGAACGACAACAGAAAAATTGAGTGTTTTCACATCAATCTTTTTCCAACTCTAAGTCCGTGCAAACAAAGAGTAACTAATGAGAAAGTAGTTTTGAAACAAGAATGAAGCATCTGCTGCCAAAATTCAATTTACATGTTTTACATATGGGCTAGTGTAAAACAACAGTAATGCATCCTCCTCAAGAACCCTAATAAATGCATTTCGGAAGGGTAAGACACATGGCTTAAAGAGACGTCATTAGGGTTTTTACACGCCGGTGATGTACAAGCTAGCAGCAAAAACAATGTCGCGTTTTATAGCATTTGAAGCCGTTTCCATTTTCTTGTGCAGGGCAGAATTACCCATAATCGCAGCAGCGTTTCTAAATTCCCGACATGTCTCATCCAGCCTCACAATAGTCCTCACAATCAGCCCTTCAGGAACATCAGTTAGTTCACATATATCTGCAAATGGGGTGCCCTGTTCTCCCAACACAAAAAGGGGAATCAGCTTTCCATCTCCACCGTGAGAGAGAAGACCAGGGTTCAAGTTGAATTCCCCTTCTCCCAGAATCATAATCGTTTTTACCATCAAAAAAAATTTAGAGAGAGAGAGAGAGTTAACCTTGGCCCATTCATATACCACTTCAACAAGACCAAACTTGAGATTTTCTCGAGCATACTCCTCAGGGTCAATCGGTAATTTGAAATGCGCTTGAAGCTGCCCAAGTCTGGTAGCCGTTTCATACAACCTTAAAGGCACAGAAGATTTGAGATTAGATAGCAAATGAACTAGCAAGAGAATTTTGTTTGCCAGCTTCCTAAAATGTAGTGCCAATTATGTTAGATCACGAGCACAGCTGCATGATATAATTTATATCCAAAAGTATATACTCTGGGGAAGTTACAAATAAAGCGAGACATGATCAAACAAATTTTCCATTTGCTGAGATTTTCATCGGAAATAATACAAGAGGTGGCATTTAGGTCCTGTTTGGTTCAGTTTTGGAGTATGTAAGCCGTGTTTTCAAAAACAAAAAACTCATCATTCTTTTACAACAGAACCCAAAAGTTAGTTTACAAAAGAATTTTCACAATTCTCGATCAATCAAATCACCTCTTTTTAATGTAACACTTTTATTACTTTAAAACTTTTTATTTTTTATTTCTACTCACATACATACAACTTTTCTTTGCCAAAAATATCAATCAACTACATCACATCATTTCTTCATTTATTTTTTTAAGAACTTTCTAATAAATATTTTATTTTCAAAAAATTTTAAAACCAAACCAAACAAGTTTTCATAATTTTCAAAAACTGTTTGTGAGTTCTAAACCAAACAGGCCCTCAATAGCCGTGATTCCAGTTTTGAATACTAGATGTCTTTAGCGAGATGCCAAGAACTCGAGTTCAAAAAGCTCAAATCATAGTACCCTTAATCTAGCGTACCAAGAAATTAGTAAGAAAATGGAAACATAATCTAACCTCTTTTTAGCCTGAGATAGCTTCGGAGTGAGAGAAGGTTCAGAAGTGTTCCTCTGCTGAAACACAAAGGCAGACATAATTGCAACAGCTTCTTCTGGTTCTAGATCATCCAGTTGATTCTCAAACAAGCACTCTGTGCATATTAACTCCTCCCCAGAATTCATTTCACATGCAACACGGCCTTTGATCTGAACTACAAGCTCCGCATCTATACAGCCAATTTCCTTCAATACATCTATCTGCATAATGTACCATTAAAATTAAATTGGGATACGATCCATCTATGCATATACATGTTAAAGATCTAAATACTGCGAAAATGGAACTTTTGATAGGGAAAACTCTAGATCATGGGCCATACCCGACCCTGAAAGTCTGGCATCTGCTGAAGTGCTTCATCTGACATTTGAAACTTCAATGCATTAACTTCTTCTTTGTGTTTCTTTATCTCTTTTGCCAACATGATGTGCTCCTCCAATTTAATACACCCATGGCACTTATTTTGTGCCATTTTTCGCAACAAGTCATGCCATTTTCTATAGGCTTCCACAAGATCCAAGTCTTTGACCTTCAGATCTGAGATAGTATAGCCATTAGAATTCTCACCCTCAGAGAATGTATAATATGAAAGAATAAAGAAAAAGAGAAACGCAGAAACACATAGACAAGAGTTTCATAATCTAGAAGAATTCTCAGCCCATGTACTGGGAGATACAGTGAGGGAGAAAGATTCCTACTCTAGATTTATGCTTTCGATTCCCAAACACCACTGTCAAATTAGGCACACAAATGGTGAGCTGATAGAGAAAGGATGAAAGCTAGTGTACATTATGTTGTCAAGGCATAATATTTTACGCTTTTAGTAATTGAGTTTGAGCTCCAAAGCAATTCCATGCACAGTGAATAGTGATTAGAATTTGGTTAGATTAATAAATAAAAGAGAATCTAGAAGTGAGTTGGGGCAAGCAGGATAAATATCTTCCTTTAGTAGTTTATAAGTCCTGCTCCTGCCACATTTCAAAACTACATCTAACAGGAAAATTATTTCCACTGCACACTTTGTCTAACATTCTTCAGAAAAAGAAAAATAGGGAGGAAAGAACAATGGCATTGCTCTCCAAAATAGACAGTGGAATGCTATTGGAATAACTTTATAAATGAGCATTCATAATGATCGTACTGTAAAAAGAAAATCAGGAAAAAGGATAATTAGTGAATAATTAGCATAACAAACAAAGGAAGTGGATCCCTATATAATTAGTTGTAGATTTACTGTTGCCTTGTTTTTTTTATTTAGACATTTCTAGCAAACAGATTCACTGTGACCTAAATCAGATTCCACATAGCATTACAGATATTGATAAAATGTCTTCTATAAACAAACAAGAGGCCAGAAGCAACAATATTGACTATGATGAAGAGAAAACGGTATGTGATTACTCTAATACAAGAACCCCTGTCAAATTCAACGCCCAGAAGAGATAATCTTGTCCCCAACCATCCTTCTTAGGTCACTAAAAGCAGCTGCTCTTTGGAGGGATATGATGGTGCCAAACAAGCTATTATACAAAAAATTTAAGAAGATGTCCGGAAGACAAGCAATGTAAGTGGTGCCCCTACTGCATGGTTTTCAGCCCCTAATTGTATAATAGGTAGTTTAACATGTACAACTGGACAAAATAATCAAAAGCATAAATATGGCTCAAGAGTCGATTAAGGGTTGACCTGGTTCATTTACAGGGCTTGAATGCTGGTAGGTGTCACAGGGTCAATTTCGAACCTGAAATTTTCGCACCTTTGATAGCTAGATTGCGCACCAATCAGTCAGCCACACTATTGTTACGAGACATCATGATGTCAAGGCAATCCAACACACTCAAACACACCAAAAAAATAGTATGAACACACAAAATTACAGCCGAAGCCAACCTCGTTTTATTACTCAGCCAAAACAAGGAAAACACACACTTCTGATTAAGGGTTATAGGAACAAAACTCCATGTTGAACCTTGGTTCACAAATCCGAAATATATAGATGAAGAAGGCAGTTGACACCGCCAATCGCCAAGAACATGGTCTGAAAGTGCTGGATAGTTGTCTAGCCAAGAGCACAGGGCAATTACTTAGCAAATATGTGGCCCGAATATGTAACTGCTCCCACATGCCAAGTACATGTCCCAATTGCCTATACTTAGTCAATTTTTCGCACACACTAGCTAAGCACCAGCAACACCAATTGTTCAACTAACTCTACCCGTCCAATTGCATCTTCATTGCGTCGTTGCATCACAACTCGCCATGCCGTATGCATGCTTCTAACCAGAACACACCGCATGCCCCAACAGTTTGTCACGGCATTCTTCCCACCTTGCCTTGATCTCACACCAAGGCCTTCCCTTAGTTTCATGCCACGCCCATGAAACCCAATCCAAACACCGAGCCTAGGATTACTTTACACCACATGCCAATGTTCACCAACATTGCCCAATGGCACCCCTATTGCCAATGTTGTCTAGCACCTCGTTCCAATGCCCACCAACATTGCCCAACAACGCCCCAATTTGCCAACACGTGCTGATGCATGTTGATATTTGTTGCATTAACCCCGTGCCAAGGTCTTGTCGGATATCATGCCACGCCTATGGCACCGATCCTAGCATTGTGCCTAGGATCACCTTAGTCTTAGCTTAACAACGTCCAACGCCCGATGGTGGTGCGCCACAATGCCCTTGTCCTCCGACGCACCGTGCCTTGGTTTTTCCCCAAACCGATATTATTGGATAAACCTTATCACAATCTTCGCACCACGTGTAAGCCGTGCCTTACACCTTACTTGGTATGCCGACGTCCCTAAGCACGTCCAGGCACCTTGCCACGCTGAGGGTTTTAAGGGTGTGGTACCCCCCCTTATAATACTTTAAGTAAAAAATACTCAAGTGGCACCAATAGAAATCAGAATATCTGAGGAGTTATAATGGAGTCAACAGTAGACCCCTGTTCACGGTTGACTCCTTGACTTAGCTGAATGCCTATGCTTTGTGTAGAATTACCCAAACTTGGCACCACTGTGCCAACGTTTTGCTAACCAACACTAATCCTAGCCCAACATTTGTCTCCTTGGCTAACCTCAGTGCCTTTTTCATACCAACGTCTTTGTATGTTGCCGCTGCACCACATCCAGTTAAAAACACACACCAATTCTTTGCCAAATCTTTTCCAACATCGTTAGGGGCTAACAGTAGGCAACATGTGGAAAAAAAAAAAAGATTTGATAAAGAAAATAGGATAGTGAGCTGGTTTTCAGCCTTTTGGCTGTGAATGGCTCAGTGGAGTACACCATATGCAGATAAAACTATCCGTTAGCATGTTTTAATTGGCAATATTCTGTAGCACCTACACCAACTTTCAGTTTTTCACTGATTAAAGCACCACTCTGTAAGGGATCTCTCTTAGACACAGCATTTCCAGAAATTATATAAGACTTATAAATGCAATTATGTAAACAATCGAGGCACTAAACCAAACCTTGACCAAATGACTAACAGAAGCCGACACAAGCAATAGAGAAATCATAACCCTGGTATTGAATGGTTTAGGGAACTTTATATGTGATCTACCTGAAGAGAAGAAAGAATTGTGTTTGTTCGGAAAAGCCCATCAAAGAATAGTTTTTGACATGACGTCAACAAGAGGAACTACCAATTGCTTGAATAAACCATGATGGGTCAATTACTCTTCCTTTGTAAGTATAGAATCCAAAATGCTGGTCTACAAATCTTTACAGACATGCTTTGGATGCTTCATGCCCACAACAGTGAGAAATGTATCTTTCTAAAACCATATATAAGATCGAACAGTACCTTTTCGTGGATCTAGAGCCGGAGGGTACTTATTATTATCAGATCTCAGACCCAATAACTGCTGCACAGTATTGGAGTACGCCCCAGGACTAACACCTTCCAAAAGCCCGACTTGATTGATCTTTATTTTGCAGTTGCATATAGATAAGAAATCATTACGATCTACTCCTCTAACCTCGTAATTCACACCAGCAGCATTACCATGGTGAGGCAGTTCTATGTTGACAGCACCTGTTCCTTTCCGAGAAGTGGCAAGGGAATAATAGTCATCATCATAACCACGTTTTGATTTAGGTACCAATATCCGCAAATCGGCCCCTTTTTTATCTTCAAGACCATTAGAAGAACTTTGCAACGACGATGGTAATTGTGGTGTCAGCACCAAAACTATGTACTGCTTACACTTAGCAGAAGGTGCTTTCAGAACAACTCCAAGTAAGTGGTCTTGGGCCTGTCAAATATAAAGGTATAAGAAATAATAGTTTTCCTATATCATATAGTTTGAGAAAAATGAAATCTGCCTGATTTGACTTTATCCAGTGTAAACTGATGCTGGGCATCGCTTAACTCAATTTGCAATCCAGGAATGAGTCTCACATAATGGACTAGACAAAGTACAATTGTGAGGAAAATCATGACAAGTCATAAAGACCACCTATTTTAAAGTATATTTGGTAGATAAAAATCCACACTAAGAGCAGATAACTAAGAAAATTAAAGTTGTGGGGAGCTAAATATTTTCCTTTTATTCTCTTTTGAAGAAAATTTTGCACAATTGTTAAAATATATGGGTTTAGCTTTTCTTTTTAAGCCGAAAGAAGGGGAACATCTTATGGGTATTTCACTTTTTAATTAAAAAATAGAACAATAACCAACAGGAAATGAGCCCTGAATCAAGTACCATATACTTCATAGATTAAGCATCAAATTTATCTTGAAATCTCAATATTGATTTTTTTTTTTAAACCATCCCATAAACTTGATCAGAGGGAAGAGAAAAAAAAAATCAAAAGTTACAGCAAAGAACCAAAGCAACCCAAAACTCAATCTCAAATTTATATTTTATATTAAATGGACATCAAAGAAGCCCTACTATATATGGGAAAAGGAGGCATGTATGAAATAACAAGGTGGCATTTACTTAACGGTTTTGTTTTTTGGTTTCTATTCCCAAAAAAATAGAATGAGAATTATGTTTCCATTCTCACTAATTCTTGGAGTAGAAATATATTTGGTAATGACAATTGTTTTTCAATGTTTTTATACTTTTTTAGAACAGAAACAAAAGAATATGTTTGATCAATATTTGTTCTCAAAATAATTTTTTTAAGAAACACAATTTTTATAAGTAATTGCATCCATAGCTACAAACCAACTTACTCAAAGTGATTATGCTAACAAAACTGAATGTTAAATCATGGACAAAGAATTAAAAGAAGAAAGAAAATAAAAAAAAGCTTGGATGCATCAGATCAACCGTGATTATCAACCAAACAAAAATATTATTTTATACAACTAGCAATTCAGCCAAAGCAAGCAAAACCCAAACGAGAAAATAAATAATGGAGAAAACAAAAATGATATTGGACACGAAATGCACTAAAAATCTCACAATTGGGAGAAGAAGCAACGGACAAATAACAAAAAAAAAAAAAAAGGAAATTGAGAAACCAGTGGATTTGCTGTGGGAATCAGAGGTGAAGATTGTGGTATTGGGCAAAAATGAGAGATGGGTAAGGGCGATTTGGTGTTGGATATAAACAAGACGCAATGAGGGTATCTCGGATGATCTGTTTGGAGTCGAAATCAGAAGGCTTGTTCGCTAACAGTGTGAACCTCGGATCAGGGAGAGAGAGAGAGAGAGAGAGAGAGAGAGAGAGAGAGAGAGAGAGGCAGCAGCATGCATTCACATTCTAAAAAGGTGAAGTCTAACCGTAGGAAGGAATGAAAAGTAACAAAGAGAAAATCACATATCGCTGCCAATTGGATTTGATAGATGGACTCATTAACAATTATGAGCGTGTCCCCAAGCGCGAGATCAACATTGGGGCCTTTTTTGGGATGGAAATGGAAATGAACTTTCTTTTCTGGAAAAAACCAAGAATTTTGGGATTTATCCCATATTTATGGGAATAACTGAGAATAAAAACAAGTTAACAAACATGATTCCATTCTTAAATTTCAAAAGTTTTAAAGCTGGAACAAGAATTTGGGAGCGGAAACAGCAAACAAATGGGGCCTTAGGGTCTCACATTTTTTAAAATTATGGGTAGAAGTGGCATTTGGAAAAGTTAGGGGGAAAACCCATTCCCATTGCCCCACATATTTGCCACTGCACACTGAGAGTGGTAGAATTTACGATGCAAGATAGGGAAAATGTGGATGAAACATGCATTTGAGATGAGTCATACCAAAACCTTTAAATGATACCCCAGAACTTATTCTTTTGAGAACTTAATCAAACTTGATGACACTTCAAAACATGACTGACAAGACAAAGGTGGCATCATGTCCCACTTCCGGGTTTCCAGTTGAACTTCCGAAATTTCAATTCTTTCACCAATTG